>OY987205.1:41029188-42229188 GCA_963920795.1 Eutolmus rufibarbis
TGGCCTAAGTGTCCCGGACCCACAGGACCGTGAAAGGAGCTTCTTCCTTTCAAATGTACGAACGCCACCGACAAAATCCCGGCCGCATGGTCGGACGAAAAACTTTTCCACAATTTTCAAATCATCAGCTGCGGAGCCCAGTGGCGTTCGACCTCACATCGCTCGCAGGGGGGGCAGCGTACACCAGCGGATGTGACCGAAATTTTTATTCATGGCTAATCAACTTTTCATTTTCCCGCCCCATGACAAAGTCCTTTCTCTCTGGCCCGGCGCTCCTTCCTGCTTCCTGTTGCTTTTTCGAATTCCACATTTTATTGGCAAGGCGCTGTGCTGTGACCTTTGCACGCCCCGATCCATCGGAGTTTTATTGCAAGGAGGCTGCCCCTAATCCGTCGAGGAGATTTGATTTCCCCCCGCTGCCGAAGAGAAAGGCGTAAAATTGCCGACGAACGTGACGAATTGCTGTGTGTAAATGCAATAAATTGACACCTATTGATGAGACTCATTCGTCGTATTTCCAATTTCCATTGACAAGGTGTTCAGTGTTTCTTTCACCGTCCTCCTGAGTCCTGATTGCAATCCCATTTTGATGATACTTCTGTAAGTCGTGTCCCATTGCACTTATGTGACTTTCTTGATGTCGCCAAGGTTTGTGAATTATTTCGGATTTTATTGTCATTTTATTGTCTGAGAATAACTATTGTCCGTCCCAACAGGAAGGACAATAGCATAAAAGATCAAATCTGTTTGAAGATTTGGGAAGAAAACTCAAGGTTTTAGATTCTATTTAATAGTAAATTAATATTTTAACCACAATTAGTAAGTAAGCACATTGAAAAAGTCATAACAAGATTTTCAAAAACAATTTTCCTTTTCTAAATGTTATGGGCGTTGTCCTTAAACACTTCTTTTTTTTCGCAGTAGAAGTCCTAAGGGTCACATTGTTTTGTTTGTTACAAATTCTATCATCCTTCCGGAGTACAACGCTGCAAACAACATGTCGAAATTCAAATTCTATCGCGCGCATTAAGCCTGATGGGTTTTTACCAAAGTATTTATGATTGATATTAGGCAAGATACCCAAATCCAAAAGGTCCATTCATAATAATCCTCAAAAAGTCAAAGAATAACGATATAAAAATAATCTCTAACTTTATTAGAATCATTGAAAACAACATAAAAATGTGTATCTCATTTTAAATATTTACCACTCTCCAGTTGGACGAAAAGTGTATTATATTATAAATTAAGTGCATTATTTGTTGGAATAGAACAAATTATGTACTTTATTTTTGGCGATTGTAATATACATATAATACATTAAAGCAACGTAACAAAATTGTTTTCCAACTCGTCAATTTACTATCTTTATCAATTATAAAACTAACGAGATCAGTCAAAACTTAAAAAGTTATAAACAAAATTGTATTTGTTCCAATATAACTACTTCATTATAATAGAGAAAATAAATATTAAAGATAAATATAATTATAATAATTAAAATAACATTAGCAATTGCGTTTTGGACGCAATTGTTAGAGAATCTCATTTAGTAGCGTTTTCAACCGATGAAAATAAAATATTGGGAATACTTTAGCTACATAATAAAATACTCGAAGGACAAACAATAGTTTGAATATCATATATCTAAGTATTTTTGAGATTAGGTTCATTAAAAGCAAACTTTACTTTCCAAAATATAAAATTTTGAGTTTAATGGATCGTTATTTTCTGATTTCCAGTGAAGTTGGTACTTCGAGTGATTTAGTTCCAAAAGGACATCTGACGGAAATGAATGCTCCGTACTATCGATGCTCTTCTGCCAGCAGTTCTCACAAAAAAGTTTGACGCAAAAATCATTACTATGTTTCAAGTAGCATATTTCTCATTATTTCGCATTTATTCTAGTTTTGTCATTTTTTGCTTAGTATAAATGTTCATTGATTGCATTTATGGTTTTTAATTTGTAACTGTTCAAACTTGAGGCTTTGACTATTTAACTCAGGTATGCCACTTTAAAAAATTTTAACTATAGTTTAAAACTAAAACAATTCTATTAGATTGAAAAGCTTTTAAAAATTCATAAGAATTTACCTCTTAAAAATGCATTTTAGGTTAGGATCCTATAGAGGATAATGAAAACTTAGGAATAAGTTATGACTTTAAACACTTATGTATGTATATGTACGAAATTTGTTATATACATCTATGTTCGAAGCGAAGAGCCTCTGAGACTTATGAATTGTAAGAACTTATTTAGATTTTCTAGAGAGAAGAAGAAAAACACACTCCAAAATACCTACGTACATAGCTTCTAAAAGGAAATACCGGATAATTTGGAATTGATGGATATCAATGAAAGCGAATCAACCAAAATGATTTATTAATCTGAAAGAGTCTCTAAATTTTTATTCGTCATCTGATGAAGCGGATCATTTTCAATTTCCCACTCAATAAGCCTGATGTACAACATAAAAATGTATACAACGGATTTTCTATTAAATTCCGGAAAATGAAATCGAAAATAACAGTTCCGGATGAAATGGAGTTTTCTTGCAATGCTACGAAACAGGATGGAATTTATTTCCTTAAACTATCAGATTAAACTAATTTCGGTTACGTAAAAAAATGTAAAAAAAATGTACGGGCAAGAGCGGCCGGAATCATCCGCCGTGAATGAAACTGGAATGGCATCATACTTATGAAACTATTAAGCACCCCGCGGGAGGAGATTAATTCCCGGAAAGCTCCTTTTCGGTTCATAATTTTTGCATCTCTTGCCTAAATATGCAGAGCACCTTGCATCTCTAGAATACCCGGGGCAGGACAAAATTTAACTTCTCCCTTTAAAAAATTATCGTAATTTTCTTCATTTTACTCTTTATAAAGGAGATGGAAACTTTCTGGTTGAGCGATTTGCTGCTGCTGACACAGCTGTTCATTATAAATTTTTACCTAAATTGAATTTCACCTTTTGCTGAGTTCTCAAGTTATTTATAGGTATAGCTTTAGAGCTTCTTTCAACCTATGAGGCCGGTTGTGGTATCAAAAGTTCCTGGTTCCCTGTTAAATTCTATAAAAATACATGAAATTTCCGTTTGGATTAAATGGCCTTAAGAAAGTTTTTAATTAGAAGTGACTTTACTTTCCAAAGATTAATAAACTAGTAAATTTATGTAGTCCTGGCAATAGATCATGAAACTTGATTGATGGGGTTAGTTACAAGCAAAAAGTTTTATCCCAAAATCTACAGATTAAGATATGTAATTGTAATTGATCATGACTTTTACTCTCCGTTTAATTTGCTAACACTATCTATAGTATTCTTTAAATTTAATTTAGCTGTGTTATTTTTCACTGTTTTTGTATTTCATATACTTCAAGAATCGTAGATACATATATTTTACGCATTCTTAAATTTTGTTTTCTTGAATAAAATTTCAAATTGTCGCAATTGCAAATATTAAAGTTTCAAAACATCAGACTTTCAACTAAAATTAATGACCCCAAGATGTGAGATGCATCAATTTTGATAGATTTTTATATTTATTTTCTTAAATTTTATCTGTTTTGTCTGAATTCCCATAAACTTCCACAACAGACAAAATTTTTATTTTACAAAAGAGTTATCCTCTCTATGTCCTTTTCACAAGAGGAATTTTTTTTTCTTTAAAATATTTTAAGTGTGTGTTAAACATAAAACATAGCTTACCTATATCATAGGGAAATTAAAAAAAAAACATTAAAATCTGTTAAAATAAATAAACGCATCTCCTATTATATGAACCGAATTTGTTTAAATTATATTTTCTTAAAAAATGTGAATTTGTTAAAATACCACTTTCAAGGGTAACTCTTCAAAATTTCATAAAGTGTAATGTTTTGAAAATATTCTGTGAAAATTTCAAGTTGATCCAATGAATAGTTTTAAAGGTATCCCATAATAACTGTAGGACCTTCTTTCTATTGACGGCAGATAGTAAAACTTTAGATGTGTTTTTCTCAAAAGAACATTTGTAAAGACGGCGATCACTATAATATATTTTAAAAACTACTCGATGGATCTAAATGTAATTTATACAGCATATTTTAGACGTAAGAAACTAGTGCTTGATCGATGGATTCTTTTACGATTAATATTTTTTTTTTATAAACAATAAACACCTTATCTTGAAATTTATAAAACAAAAAGCTTCGATCAGGCACTAGATAAATTGCAAAGCACATTTTAAAAGAGCGTTTAAACGTCCAGCAGATAACTTGGTCCAGAATTAACATTTTGTTTTGAAATTATTATGAAGTTTACTTTAAATATAGTGTATATAAATAGTTGGTATAATATTTAAAGTAAAAAAAAAATTATGCATACAACTAGTACAAAAAATTAAAAAGAAATGCCTATTTTTCACTATGTAGGTATGTATGTTGTCAAGCCGAAAGTAAAAGTTTTATAAAACTTAACCTAATTTCATAAAGTTTCTCGTCAAAGCAAAATTAAAGACAAGTAAACAAGAAACTTCTTGAGAATCATTTAAATTTTCAGAAATTAATAGGATTTATGAGGTAGAATTTGAGACAAAACTTATGTTAGAAGTTTGGGCACGGCACATCAATGTTTGTATGACAAAACATACACGAAATAAAAAGAAAAATAATAATAGAAAGAGTCTGGCACCTTGGAGGGAAATTGCATGAACTGTATTTATTAGACACATTGGCAAAAAATATGAAAAAGGTCTTTTACTTTGGTAGACGAGCCTCATATTTAAAAGGGTTATTACTTTTTTTTTCTTATAAAACAGTATTTGTTAAAATTGTAATTCCTTTTATAGTGATTTGTGAAATTTTGGTCTATTTGTAACTACATACATAAGTATATGTATATCCTTTTACTGGTTTTAGTAGCATTTTGCCCATTTCTGTCGTTAATTGAAAACAATTATATTATAGGCCTATGTATATAATGTGTAACATAAGTGAATAGTCATTGAAATGAAATGACGCATGTGTGCAACAGAATTGGCTAATCGATGGAGTAATTCTAGTCCACATTTGTACCAAAATAGGATTAATTTACTAGGAAATTGCATTTCATTTGGGCTAATGGGTGAATATTCGCCAGTCTATCGGATATTCGGAAACTCTTGTGTAATTTTGCTTCCTTCTAGTCCTGTTCAGAGAATTTCTGCCACTGGTCAGCACTTGGGATGCCATAAATCTCTTTCGCATTCGAAGCCGAAATCACTTTGCTTTGATCGCATATGCGGTTTGTTTCTTATCCACAAGTTCTGCTTGTATCATCAGTTTGGGGTGTTCGTACTGTTGGACTTATGGTTTCCAGTGCGCACCACTGAAACAACAGGACAGAAATGTAAAGGAAGTGTTTCAACCCCATATGTTATGTGGGACTTTTTTCTTGACGACCACATTACCCACTAAGCCTTGGTGGTCAAGGGGCAAAAATTAATTTGATCTCAAGAGTACGACCCCAGCGAATGTGCCCGAACTGCCCGAGGCCTGGAAGACTACAAACAGAGTAACCGCTGCGTTTGCTTTTGAGCACATAGAGGGGACCTCGACCCTAAAAAATATAAATTTTTATAAAACAGTCCTTATGCAGCTCAAACTCTGGGTAAGGCCTGAGGGCCTTAGCCGAAATGATTTTATTCTGCCGAAAGTCTCGGTGTTATGGCGAGATGAACTTGGTATCAGTGCACTATGTGCGGTAATGACACTTTTTGTAAACAAAGTTTTCACTTTTTCAACTTTGTAGAAAAAGGCTGTGCACATTTCTCTGGCCGGGAACTGCATCTTGAAGAGGAAGTTTTGGACCCCATAGGCAACATGTTGTGTGTCATATGCAGATGTCCTCATTCAAGCATAACATGCGGAGCTATTTTATCCACAAATTTTCATGTCTCACAGTTTCAACACGGCGCCTGCTGTGCCATAATATATTGTCCCTATTTTATACTTTAGGTGTGTGAGGCAATCGGTCCCGCTTCAAGACGGCTACAATTTTCTGTTCAGGCTCATTTAGGCCTGAAATCATGTCACACGAAAAAGGCAGACAACACCAACCCAGACGAACATGCCACTTCTGAACAGCCAAACAGGTGTCCGTCGAATTGCGCATAGAGTTGCACACCGAAACCATTTGACAGCGTAAATTTAGTGAGATGATTGGAATTTGTCTCAAACAACAGATTTAATTAATTAAACGGCCTCACTCGCGAAGCGCGGCGTGTTCGAACAAAAGTGCCAAAGAATGTCTGCTTCCCTTCGTAGGTCTGGTTAGCAAAGATTGAATTGTTTTATGCACTCGATCTAAAATAAGTGAAGTTGTGTTGAAATTCGAGGAAAATTAATTAAGACCAAATATTTTGACAATGTTGCCTAGACGGACCTTTTCTTTTTGCTATTATAGTTTGAGAATCGTTTCACGAAACATTCGCTTTATGGTTTATAAACCTCGCCAGGTGAAGACAAAATGCAACAATTCTTGCACCTAATCAAAATTCCAAAAATTGGTCACAGTTACTGTTCTATTTAATGCAAAATTAAGCTGCACTTTTCGACTCAATTATTAGAGTCAAATAAAAATTAACTTATAAATAAGACAATTTTGCAGGATAAAAAAAATAGGATTTGAACTTGTATGAAAAATTCGTATTCGCGTGTTTTCAAGTTAACTCTTTCAGTGTATAGAGTCAAAATTTGACAAAGAATTGATCTTAATTTATAGTAAATCTTATGTATTTAAAAAGACGAGATCCATCATCCCAGGCAACTTTTTTATATGAATAATTCAAATCGAGTCAGATATTGTTTTTCGAACAAAATATTAAGAGTTGGAATTTTTACCGAAAGTATGTAACAGTCAGGAATAAGTTTTTTAAAATGAAAATAGTCTTATTAAAATATTTTTCAATAAGTGTATTACTAATGTTACTATTTTTAACTCGGATAACTATTCACAAATTAATTTATTATAGTCATAAGGCTGCTAACTTTAAATCTAGTCTGCCAACATCATTCTTGGAGATTGACCAAAAGGAAATTTAGTTATGCTAGAAAGTTTTAAAGAAGTAATATAATATTTCTTTTGCATTTAAATGTTCTTACCCAAAAGTAAAATTGGTTTGGTTTCACCAAAAATTCAAGAAATTATCCATATAATGGATTCATGTCTTGCTCAGCCGGTGAAAATCAAATTCAAAGCTTTTTCTCAATTTGCATAAATACTAAAAATGTGAGCTATTCAAAAACCGAATCTAATCACTTTATTGCACGGGAGATTTCCGAACAAACTGAGAAAAAATGCGGCTAGAGGGTTAATATTGATCTTCCGGGCGCGTTTTAGAGCTCTTGCTTTCCCGAATGTCTTTTATGCTCGTGCAATTCGGTTACCTACTGAACCGGTCCACAGTGCATCCGAAAAGCATTCTCAGTAATCCGTTTTAAGGCATTTGAATAATCCCCATCCTTGTTTGGGACTGATGTTTCCGGTCAGTGTGACCACGTACCCGAAATGGCAATTTTTGGGAGAATAGACTAATCCACTTTATCTACTGAGTGGAACATTGACATTGCAATGGATCTGATATACTTCCTGTTATTTGGGATGGACATCTTTAGCAGAGACCAAGGACCAGGCTCCTTTAACCCACACAAACTACTGATGCATAATTCATGCCACTAAAGTTCGGATCTAAAATACGATACATAAAAATTTATCGAAAATTAGTATAATTTAATCAATTTCGGGCTCTATAGCAAAACAATTCTTTCCAATACTTTTACTTAATATTATATATTTTGTAAAATAAGGAAACTAATATCAGCGTAATTTGCAACGCACTTCTGCGCGATAAATGCAATTGTTAATTCGTCTGAAAAAGATTCATCCCATCTTAGTACCAGTTATAAGATATAAAATGTATTTACTAATTCGCAAGCATCAAATTCTGCAAATTTTTATTTTAAATTAAATGTGAATAACGAGAGAAAACTTTTATCCTTTCTGCAGCAAAACACAAACCTTTTCTGAATAATGGAAAACCTTCGATAAATTAGGGTTTCTTACCAAAAAGGTAAATTGGTAAGATTTCGTGAGGTGTCTGTCTTTCTGTATGTTTGTATTTTTTAGCTATCTTTCTTAGAAGATACACGTGCCATTAACTTGAAATTTAGTGTGGTTATAAAATTTGGAATGGAAATAAAATAAAATATTTTGTTGTCCGTTTTGTTGAGGTGTTTAATTCAAGAAGGATACTAGGGTAAGGTCGCCAACATTTTAGTCATACATTGCAGAAGGTTTTCAATATAATTTGAATTGAAAAATATAAAAATTCAATTCCAAAAAAATATTTTTTTGTGTCTATGTTTTAAGGGCCAAGCCCTATTCGGAGACTCAAGTATCAATACCCAAATTTTAAAGGATGAAATCTTGTGTTGAGTGGCCATATTCTATTTTAATCCCGTTACCTGATGAATCTACAAAATTGTGAATTATATACGCCAAATAAAGACGATAGTTTAATTTGTATGAAGAAATTATGTTCTATAACTTTACTCTAATATTTCAATTGGTATTGGTGTCGCAGAAAATATTAAAAATATATAAACTACATAGCAGCACGGTGCAAATAAAATGCATAATATCGTTTCATCTTACTTTTTACCAGCTTAAGGACTACACCTAGTACAATAATCACTTAAAACGAATATGTTAATGCAGATTTTAAGACAAACTATTTTATTGAATGTGCTGATACATTCATACAAACATCCATTTATCTTAATAAATATTTATCTTTATTTAATATTTGTCTTTCCTTTAATAACGAGTTTTTAGAAAGTTCTTTCTCTTTTATATTGTTCAGATCTACTCTTTACCTGATGGTGTTTAATCACTTTATTTTCCTTGTTCAAACTGCTCCTTGTACCTCCGTCACCCTGTGACCCATCCCACTTCTGTTTGCATGTGCAAATGACAAAGTTTTAGTAAAATCTTCCTTTTTATTTCTTTAAGATAAATTGAAGAATTCAAGCGGGTAATTTGGCATGTATAATTGCTTAAAGAGTTTTCGGTTCGTCTGTTGGAAACTCGCCCGCCCCCAGGACTTGAAATAATCGAGTTATCGCTGGCTGGAACTTTGTCGGCTAAATTAGTTGAAAATGGGCACATTAATTCTACTGTACTTGAAGCATTTATGATGTTTATTTAGTGAACTTCGAATGAGTACCCAGAAGTTTATGGCTGATGTGAAAATCATTATGCCAATTTCATTTGAAACGAAAATTCTAAAATGCAGTGAAAATTTATGAGCTATTATCATTGAATGTCATAGCAAAATTAGGCATCTGTTCCTGTTATTTATTTGGCAAATGTCTAATTATAAATATTTAAATAAAAGTTATATATATTATCCTAACAGATTTTGCTCTTATAACTTTGGTACGTACATCAATACAGACGCTCTCAGAATTTATTTAATATCATTATCATGGCATATCATGGGTCATATGTTGTATCATATGTCGTAGGTTAAATATATCAAATTATTTTTGTATCATATTTGAACCTTTATTAACATTCAACACGATTTGACCTATTATAACTCGTTACAAAAGAGTAAATATGTATATGTATAGAGGAAAACTTGTATAAAGGTTCCAATTTTCGAATATTATTTTATTTAATAGTAAATCCTAAGTGTTCATCTAGAAACTTTCGAAAACTTCTTTTGTCTCCTGCTCCTGCCAGTGTATGAGTACCTCAAAATTTCTTGTGAAGTACTTATATACATAAGTCATATACGTACACAGATAGTGAATTTTGGTGAACAGATTGTAAGAAAAATTATCTGCAGGATGGTTATTGATGGGTCAAAGATTGTTATTATAGATTAGGTTAACAAGACTGCCCAGCAGCTAGTCATCTTAAGAAACCAATATCTTTTAACATATTTATGCTCTCGCTTTACGTGAGTCCCGCTGCATTTCCCATCACTCAACTGCGATTAGTTGCTGTTTCGCAATCCCTTCTAAAGAGTGATGAAGGAAACTCATTTGGATTCTTCGTTGAACGTCCTGTTTCGTTCGAAATCCCAACTCCTAAATTGGATTACGGACGGATAAAGAGCATTCCATGAATGAGGAAATATTTCCCAGGCTGAATATTCGTCAGCAAGATTTTTTCCATTTGGCTGCCCCTGCCAAGTGATATGAGAGTAAAAGCCCAGTGAGGAGAAAAAACATTTTTTGGTTGAACACGTCTTAAGCTGTTAGCTCGAGCATGTGGAGCGCCACGAATCGATTTTTAAAAGCCTTTTGCACGTAACTTTTGACAAGTCAACTTTAGTCTTCGTTTATCGCAGTTATTTCCGGATTTTTGTCCTAACTTTCAAGAGGGCTAAATCTCCGCAAACTTGCATTTTTCTTCTTTGCTGCATATTACTTTTTAAATAGTGTTAGAAAAGCGCTTTGTAAACTAAAATCCATCAGATCACTTCTCTTCTATTATCGTTATAATTTAAATTCACTTATAATTTATTTTGTAGACATAGACTCGTTCTGAGAGGATTTTACCACCATTTAACAAAAAATAATAGAGATGAAATTAAGCGACTGAAAATTTAAATTGTTTTTATGATAAATGGAGGATTCTAAGAACAAAGATGCGAATTAGCCGCAGCTTTATGCCTGTTGTCTAATAATTATGAATTATGAAAAAAGTGCAGGAAATCGAAACAACTGTCTTTGAAAGGTTTTTCTTAAATTATGGACATCATAAGTCGCAGTTTTCTGGCGGATTTTAAAAATATTTAACGTTATAAAAAGGTAAAAAAAAATAGTTATCTACATTATAAGTAGAAATACCTCAGGCATGAAATTTCAAAAAAGGTACTTCTTGAATCCTTAAATCTAGGACTAGTTTAATACTATGAGTAAATAATAAATGAAATTTGTTCTTGTATGTTTAATTTTTACGTTTTTTCCGCAAAAACGGCTTAGTGTCAATGAACGTAGATACGATGAAGTTTTTAAAAGGGTTTCTATTTAGTTTGATTAAGTATAATATTTTCTTATTTTGTATCGACATCAATTCAATAAGCAAGAAAAAATGTAAAAACAATTAGTAGGTAGGTATATAAAAAAATATAGAAATACGCTTGGGAAATAATAAGAAAAGCCGGATAAGTGCAAGTAGGACTCGCGCCCTGAGGGTTCAGTACCTTCCAAAGAAACATTTAAAATAACGCATCCAATACGGCAGCCGAAATTTTTAAATTTTAAAGAATTTGGATAAAAATCAATACATTGGGATTTTCAGGTGTACTGATTTTAAATTAAAAACTTCTCATTTTCCAGGGATTGCTTTAAACATGTGGCGTAGTTTTTACATTTCGGCTATCAGCCAAAAATTTCCAAGTTAAATAAAAGGGTACCTCATGTATTATAATGTATGTATCTTATACCAGTAAATAACCTGAAAGCAACAATTAAGGAAGGAGTTAAATGAATACTAATGAGGCGTAGAAAGGAGTAAAAGTTGTCCTCTATAGTAATGGAAACTGCAATTACTAGACGAATTAAATCCATGATATTACTATAGTTTAGCAAATGCACATAATATGTTTGTATGTTATTAGTGAACGCGCACACATAAACAAGCGATTCAAATTAAAACAAAAGGAAGACAATGCAGCGAGATAATTAATTCAGCGGATGCGACGTCAAGCAAACCGAGTTAGTTGAGAAGAGCAAATCTAAAAGGTTCATTTAAATTCAATTAAACTTAATGCGAAAGCATCAGAGTTAGATGCCACCGAGTGCTCCACAAAGCAGAGTATTTCAGATCTGTTTGAATGCTCTTTGCCACGGAAGTGGGGAGCGGCAAGAAAATGACTTTACTTCAGGAATTCAAAGAATTGCACTGATTTTCCTTTGAATATATTTTCACTGCAATTCGAACACACAAATTTCAGGGGAGTGATTAACGAGGTCCAAAATTCGCAATGAGTTTATTTATAGATGTGATATTTCCTCTTTTAGTATGTATCAATAAAACACTCCTCGATGTTTCTTTTGTCAAGGCATCAATAAAATAGATAACTTCTAAATAAAAATAAGTAATTGGCAATTATTACAGGCTAATATCTCTTAATTTTCATATTATCCTAATTCCTACAGTTACTAAACATCTTAAATTCATTTCTAAATATTCCCTCGTCAGGATGAAATATCTTGCCCTTTTCAGAAATTGCGAAACACTTCTCATCTTCAATTGGATAAAAGACTTTCTTCAATTTGTTTAGGTGCTGCAGAGGAGAATTACCGTGAGTTTACTTAGTATTAATTACACGCGCTAACACGATTTGCGACCCTTAGGTTTCGTTAAATTCTCCTGGAGGATTTAGAAATCTTGATGCCTAAAGTTGTTTAAATTCGCCAAGCTCATCGGATTTTCTAAATACACCGCGAAATATGTTATGCTTGAAAATTACAATTCAGACTATGGTATGAGCACAAAAAATTAGGAAAAAATTGCAGACTTCGCTTTTTTCGAGCATTCTACTTTACATCTGCAGATCAAATGGAAATGCTGCAGCTATACTGCAGGTATATGAAGCCACCTTCAGCAGCGAAGGTAAAAAAAAAAATACCTGGAAATGTCTGCAAAGACGATAAAACTCCAGCTTAACACTTCCAAAAGTGTTCATAAGAAATGTATTTCCAGATGAACTCAAGCAATTTCTTCCATTATTTATGGCGGTGCTTCTTTGTACCAGAGATAAGATGATGATGAAGGTACAAATCCTACGGCAGTCTGGCTAGAATTGAATAAATTTTTTATTACTCCTCCTTATTGCAGAAATATGCTCTTTTTATCGATTAACTCACTTTATTGAAGGTGATTCAAATGTGTTTCTTTGATTCTCTTTCCTCGTTCTGCTGTGTACAAACTTTCTGCGAAGTTGTAGAACACAAGCAAGAAGCTCCGCGTTTTTCAATTATTGAGATACTTCCTTTAGAGCGGATGCGCCAGTTGTATGGGTTATCTTCTGCTGCAATAACTGCGAGTCTAGCAAATGCCATGAAACGACGCTGGAAAAGGGATATTATGAAGAGATTGGCAAAATACAAATTTCGAGGTATAGTAGATGTTATTTTATGACTTTTTCCTTAAGTTTCCATTCTAAGCTCGTTTCAGTTCGCATTTCAAGAATAGGAAACCGCGTTGATACAATCGGATCAGAAGCATTTTTCTTATTTCTTGCATGGTTAGGGGTGCGAATTGTAAGGAGGGTGTCACTATCTCTGCAGACAAATAACACAACGATTATTGTTCAGTGAAATCCTTTTTTAATAAACAAGAAAATCTAGATATGTAATGATTATTAAGTGCAAACAAGCTGTCTGTTTGGTAAAATAAGGGTTCGTTATGGCTTTTTGTTCCATCTTAATCACTCCAACAGGGGTTTTATATCATTCCTTCTACTAAAAATCGATGGAAGCAAATTTTTGAATATTATATGTTTAAGTATTTCTTTAGAATAGTAATTTTTTTGAACAGCGTGGTACATATATAATATATATTGATTTTCTGAATGTGTCATTTTACGTGGTGATGCAGGTTTAACTTTCTATTACCTTTCATTGAATTTGTTAAATATCAGACAGATGTAACATAACTTTCTGAAATTATTACCATTTTTGGTTTTGTTTGTGGGGAGAATGATAAGATTTATTGTTTCGAATTATAGAATAGATTCTGACCCCCGAATAAAACTTACAAATTTTTTTTTCTTAATCGGTTTGTTTATACAAACAGTAATCTATCTATTTATGTAGTTTTTCTTTATTTTAACGCCCTGAAACTAAAAATACGAATTCGGGAAATTAAAGAGCATAATTACATCAAAACGCGAGTTTTTTTTTATTGTCAATAAGTTTTTAAAAGACAAAGAAATATTTTGATGTTCACGGTATCGTTGCTTTGGTAGAACTATTTAAAGAAAGTCGTTGAAACCTGCTGACAGTTTTGTTACTTTTTCTATTTTATAAGTCGAAAACTATTGAAATATTAAATGAAATACATCAACAGCAAAACTTTTGTTTTTCTGAAAGACGTGCCCATCGCTACCACTTTACAGACTTTAAAAATTAAATTCCATCAATTTGCAATGGCAGAAAGCCATAAAGTTGCTCCTGTATTAAATAAATAGCTGTCCTTAGTCGAACTAGCAGGTCCTGATTGATAAACTTAATCCTTATAGTAGCTCAGTTTCACGATATTTTCACCATTAAATTTTACGAAAACGTGAAAAAAAAGAGGAAGACATGAAAAATTTGCGACTGGAGTGGAACTAATTGGGCAAAAAGTGGACTTCCACTAGCAAATATTTACGACATCCATCAGGGAAATTAATAGCGCGTCGATGGTCCAAAGTTGGCGGGTATAAAGTTTAGGGATAGGGCTTTTGGCCGGGCATATCCTTCTGATCATATCAACCGTACAGAGGCGATTTTCTGCCCTGACATCGAAATGATTTTGAGTGGGCGTTCCGCAGAGCGGAGGTGGCATTAATTACCTTGGTTCAAGCTAGAAGTGGTGGTTCCTGGGGCTGTTTCCATCTTATTTTGCAACGGTCGAATTACTTTGACCGCCATATTCCAAGAACATCAGAGCCGGACCATTACGAGCGAAATACAGCTGTTAAGTATCGAAAGGTTATCAAAACCATTAAAACACTGCTCCGAGGAAAGCTGCCGCTCCTGCTGAGGCTCTTCATATAATTAAAACCAAATGGTGCACGGTTCTGAATCTGTTCACTGCCCCACAACGGAGTTGTCTCTAATGAATTCCATTCGGGAGCTGCGAAGAAGAGTTGTAAGCTCCTACGTCCTGACTCCTGGCAGCTACCTCCTTATTTAACATCTGTAAAGTTATTTTTGCTTCAATTAGCAAGTATTGCCCTGTTGCTGTTATTTCTGCTTTTATTAATTTTTATTCTTTCTAAAGGTATGCTGAACAATACCTTAATGTAGCTATAAATAGAACAAAGGAATTGAAGCTGAAAAGCACAATGGTTAAATGTGGACATAGATATTTTGAGCTTGAAAAACCATTTTGAATGTTAAGCTAGACAAAAAATAGTATGATTGCATAACTTCATGACAAACATTTTTAATAAGATCTTAAAGAAAACTATTGCCAATAAAAAGAAAATTAATATTTTAAAACAATTCGGTCAAGTAAGAGTGTGAATCGCATTCCGAAAGCTCTGTACAAATTTGTCAACATACATATCTAGTTTTATTTATTTTTTAGTGATATCAAGAGTAAGTAATTATGTAACATACGATTTTCAGCTTTTATATGTAAAAGGATAAATAAAGGGTCCTTCTTGAGTTGTGGGTTTTTGGTAATTTTATAAAAATACGCAATATTTTAAATCACTTAATTTTGTTGATAACTCAAATTTACCAGGATAAGTTTTGAATTATGACTCTATTATCGATGAAACACGAAACTTGAGCAGTGTTTAATTAAGTAAATAGTCCTTTATAATATACCGGGTGAAGATTAACTAGACATTGTTTGATCTTTATATCTTCCAAAAATATCATATCTACTTAAATGCCAAGTGCAAAGATATTTATATTAAATTTTTTAGCAGTGCATTAAAGCTTTTTCAATAGCCAATAGCAATTTTGAATATTTTCTCTTGATTTAAGTTGTTTAATTTCAAATATTTTCTTATCTAGAGTTTTAAGCAATTTTAAAACATTAGTTCAAGTTTTGTAGTTTTTAAAGGCATTATGATCTTCCGTGATTAACTATTGTAGGGTGTCTTATATATTTAAGAAATTAGTACATTTTTAACATTTATTATTCCTATTTCTATTATTTATAAAACGAAATCTCTACGAATTATATCACAAATTACGCTAAATTTTGATGCTTTCTGGCCAGTAAAGATCTTTTGTATAGGAAATATTTTTCTTAAGTTACAAAGTGTCTATGCTTTTTTCTCTCAGATTTTTATTCTTTAGATGATTATCATAATCGATAGACAATGATGTACATAAAGTACAAAGAATTGAATTTAGATTTTTGGGGAACTTTTGCTGGTTGGAATGAAGGTCAAGATCATCAAATTTGGTATTATATTAAAGATTATTAAAGTACAACTCCAATAGCAACGCGAAAAATATCACTCAGACTTTTGTTAAGTACATAAAAACAAAACTCTTTAATTTGGAGGAGAAACCTCTCGTTTAGTTATTATGATTAAAGTCTCAAAACTGACAAAATTTCCTTTTTATTCTTAACGAGCAATTAAATCTTCACTTCACATCTAGCATGAATTTGTTGTAGAATAAAAGTGGGCAAGATATTTCGTTGTTATGCAACCTTTTGATGATGAAAAAGGACCAGCTTAAAATGGTATGTGAAGGTTCGTACGAATGCACTCCGCTCGAGAGCAGAACGGCCGCAGTGAAGCCTTCCAGATGAAACGAAGTGCAGCGACTGTAACGAAAGAGAAACGGAATTACGGAATTACAATTACAACGAGGAGGCGGTTCCATACATCCTGCGAGGACAAATTGCTTTCCCGGGATGCTGTAATCTGACACACGAAATCAAATTGGTCGTTTCGTGAAAGGAAGGTATTCCGAGATTGCACATGTCACGTCAACGGACCTCTTTCCGACATAACAATTCGCAGCCCATTCAGGGAGTCCTTAAAGTTTTCGTTTTGAGGAGCACCACGACCCAGGGACTCGACTATTTGCGCCATAAAACACCGCATAAATAGCCACGCCAGCGGAGCCCCGCACACGTGGCCGCGGTGGAGAATATGCAGCCCCACAAATCATATTTATGTTAAGCGCAATTGAGGCACATTTACTTTTTATCACCAGTAAAAGTATAATTACCATTTACCACCTACGCTCATCCGCTCAGATGAACAGCAGAAGGATGCTGCACTTCATGTGAATCTCCCAAGAAATTAATTTAAGTGCCCCCGCTCGCGTGCTCAGATGGCAGCACTTGCCCAAGGTTTTCTTTCTGTTGCCTAACCGAGATTTTCCACTAATTACGACTGGAGCCTGTCACGTGTGCGCCAGGTGCTTGTAGTGAATTACCTCGATTTGTTTACGAGTGCGCGTTTGTGTTTAGATTAAATTTAGGATGATTTCTCTTCCGGATTTAATTTTGGAACTAAAATAACAAGCACAATCCGACGTAATTTTTTAATGCATTTTAAATTTGCCCTTCTGGTCCATTTGGTCATTTCCTGGTGCACATTCCCACTGAGATTTCTCATTTTAAAATTATTACATGTTATGAATAATAAATTGTATTCATAAATTTCAGAATTTTAGATCAATCTCGCTTTTATAAATGCAATAAAATTAGAAGCAAAGCTCCCAAAAAGTTCTCTGGACTCAAGCATGACATTAATCTCATTTAATAGAATCCATTGAGTTAGAATTCAATTTGTAATCAGCTAACTGAGATTAATCTTTAAAATTGTCGAGACTGGTTTTGAAATTACCAATAGTTCAAAAAGGACATTTTAAAATAATTTTTAAGAAAAACGAATCACTCTTGCGTCCGTCCGTCTGCCTGTCACAAACATGTTTCTCGAAAATGACGTGACGTAGGAATCTGAAATCTGGCATAATGTTAGGTCTTCGTAACATACACTATTTTGAGTTATAAAAATTTTTAAATATTTTTATTTCATTTTTAATGGGGATGAGTCGGGTCATCTAAAGAAATGGTATTATGTATTTCAAAATTGATTTCCTGAGTTACTAAACTAAAATTTCGATTTTATACTAAAATCATTAAGACAAGTGTGTAGGTCACGATCTTAAAATTAATTAAGGAAAAAAATTGTTTTTGTCATTTTTAATGCTATAAATTTTCTAATTATTAATTAATATTTTATAAAAAAAATTATTTTCGAAAACGATTAAAAATTGTCCAATGAAAAGTTTTGCTAATCGTTCTTAAACTAATTTATGACGACAGAATAATCAATTCTTTTCAAAATTTAAAAGTATGATAACCCTTTAAAAACAAAACAGTCTTAAGGAGTTTTAAAATTTTACATGAGATACATAGCTGACTGAGCTTAAAATTAAAATTCACCCTTTATGATCTCATTTTTATATAAAATAGGTATGTATTTTAAATTTTGAATTTCGAATGATAGGCACAATTTATTGGACTTGGCATTTCTTTCGTCAGTAAAAGTTTCCGTCCACGATAAATTATTTCTAAAGTAAAATAACTACTATGTAATAAAATTGTTTATTTTACAAAACAAAATTTAATGCAAACACAAATTAGTTGGATAATTACATTTTACAAAATTATTTTTAAAACAATATTACACTGTGTGGGCGATGATTTTTATAAGATACAATATTTTAATATTAGCTTTGTTAGTGTTTCAATGATAATTTAACCCAAATATAGCATAAAGCTGGTAAAGTAAAAGGGATGATCATATGATAAATTAATGCTATTTAGTGATATTACTAAGCCCGGCACAATGAAAATTAAAACACCTTAATTCAGGTTAGCCGCAAATTTGTGGCATCAGGCTACTTACTCTCCTTTTCTCAAACATCGACCGAGAAAACAGACCCCACTCCCGCAATTAATAATGTAAGTACATCATGGAGGTAATTACCATGATCCCACCTAATTTCTCCAGCCTAGTAAACTCCCTGGTAAACGTACTGTCAACTCATGTACTATGTATGCATTAAGCGAATCAATGGCAGCTCGTGTATGTACTCTTGGCCAGGCAAATTTTGTAAAATTAGCGGAAGGCAATCAGACACAAATTAGCAAGAAATTTAGATACTATGAAGCAGGTTATAGAAATCATGGCTCAAACATGGGTTTAGCTTCGAGGTTCTGCTCGGCAAGGGCTGAGCTGCCTTCCCAATTTTTAGTTCTTCTTTTTTCATCTAACTTAATTCAGTATTTTATTAGGAACATTACATATATGTATTAATATTTTGATATAAAGTACCTTCTTGTTTTACGACAGTTAAAACTTTGGAAAGACCTCAAATAAGTAGGGTGGCAAAACGAGTCTGGTTAAGAAACCTTTCACTTAATCTATCATATTATAGTATCTAAAAATTGTCTATTGCAGAATTACTTGATAACTGGGTAAGTAACTGGATAAATAAATTATCATGTCCAAAAGTCTTTAAAAAACCTGCTTTGAATGTTTTTGTTATTCTATACCTTAGAAAGTTTTAAGGCGCTTAACTCGATTACCTGGGGCAAATCTTCGGCTTATAAAAACGTACATAAATATGTAGGTTATTCTTAAATCTTTGGTCTTTGGACATTATGTAAGCAAATTTAATGGTAGTTATCACCTAATCAAAGTTAGTGATTAATTATTGTTAAATGTCGTTAATTAAGAATTAAAAATGAATGCATTATCCCCAATACAACTTTTCGAATGTTAATTTATGATGAAACAATTAGATACGAAACCAAACATCTAATTTAAACTAACAATTGTGTATACTTATGTATAAAAAACTTAGCTTCGACATAAATGTAGGTGGAGGTTTAGTTTTCATGATATTGTAATTGCGCCATATAATGTAGAACAACATTAAGTTTTTGTTGAAGTCATCGAAAAAAAGTTAGCCAAATAATCCTTTCAATATTTGAAATTTATGTCCAAGAACCTACGATGTAATTCGAATAGTAATTAAGTAATTAACTAAGTTAACTTTAAATTTAGTAATGTTGTTGTTATAATGCAAGTCAAAGTAGGTGTGGATTAGATTTTTGTGTTATTATAATTTCAATTCAATTCAAACCTTTCTCGAAAGACTCTGGGCCAATTATATCAAAATCGTTCAATGATTCTGGAGTTATATTTAGGTTGCAAAATGCCTGTCTACATTTTCAAAATTATTTACATACCGGATTATCATTAAACAGAAACGCTAACAGAGAATTTTTTTAAAATGCTCCATAAATACAAAGGTGTTTCTAACTTTCGACTAACTCTTTTATTTTATTAGGCATAATAAAGAAGTGATGTATGCGTTTAATGAAATCGCGTCTGTTATAAATTTTACTAAAATTGCTGAGTGACTGCCTAAGTGGTCCCTGTGTGAAATGGATGAAATGGACAACAAAGGCCATTTTGATGTTAATGTTTCAGAGCGTTTGCCAGGAGCAGAAGCAGGCGCCCTATGAAATTCATCCGTCGTACAAATAATTGCAGGGCCATAAAACAAGCAAAGCGCTTTTTGCTGTAACCGCCGAGAAAAAAACGCATTAGCACGAGTAATCTATCAATTCTGTGTCGAAGTTGGCGCAACTGATTAAAAGCCATCAATCTTCGGCAGAATCTGTGAAGGCGGCAAGGCGCCATGGGAAAAAACATTGGCTGTAGGCGGATTAAAAATGCCACAATTGCCACCACCATTAAATTAAAAAGTGATAAGTTCCGGATAAATGACAACGCTGGACATGGTTCCAATGGGAGAATCACATGCCGCCCTGGTGCGCACCGCAATCCCACTTTCCGCGACAATATGACAACGCTAAAAAAAACTTGGACAAATTGGATGATCACGACGCGACGACAAGATGCATTAAGCCTCGCATTGTTATCTTAGTGGGGAATTCTATTTTTGCATATAATGCGAAGAATTTCTGAAAAATTAGGCCGCCACCACGGTCGTCCGCGAACGCCTGGTGCAGGCCTAATAGACACATTAGGTCCAATTTTCCAGAGAATTGTCCAGTTTAATCAATATCGTCACAATTCGCAGAGCCTAACAATCGGAGGCAATCATAATATCCACCAAGCACTTCTAAATATAATCTGCGATAGGCGGGACTTGAGTTTCTTTCTTATGGGCGCGCTCAAGAGTTTTCGCCGCACGTAAGGCATATTAATCAATCAATTTTTTAATTACTGGTAGATGCTGTTGACGTTAATTACTACCCAGAGTATGCGCAGGGTTTATGGAAAATAAGTAGGAGGCAAGCGATTCCTTGAAATCGTCTGATCAAAATTTTCTTCTATGACCCCCTGCTCCTTAAAAATTAACCATTCCCAAAATAGGGTTTGAAATACATATGTACTTTAAACTCTCGTAAATCTTTATAAATATCTCGCAGGACTAAAGCCAAGGACCATTTGATATGGAAAGATTAATCTTCTTCCTTTCTAAATGGGTCGGCTCGTCATAATTTGTTTTGCAAGAATTCGAGTATTTATAATTTCAGGTTGGTACAATTTTTAACAAAATTAATGATTTCATGTTAAAATGTCTTTTAAAAGTGAAATCCGTCGCAACTTTTTCACTAAAATGGTTGTTTAACTCAAAACAGAAATCTAAAATTTATTATATGGTAACAAACAGAACGAAATGACCATATTCACATTTTAGTTAATTTTTTGGGGCCAAATATGTAAGTATACCATATTAAAAATTTCATTTCAAATCCATCAAATCAAATTAAAGTCAAAAATACAGACCGACTATCAATTTTGCGTTGACTAACTAAGATAAGAGTTTTTCAGCCTATTACAATTGCAAAAAAGAAAATTTGAATAACATTTTTGAGAAAAATAACCCTATAGAGAGGGGAAAACACCGAATTTTAACAAGTTCTTTTTCTTTTTTAAAAATAAATAAAGGAGTGCCACAGGAACTCAATATTTAATTGAAAGCTAGATGGTAAATTGAGTTTTTTTCTGTTATCTTTGTACATATGTATACTTATATATGTATGTGAGGTGAATATTTTATAAGTGCAAATATTTTCGGAGTTTATTTTAGAAAGAAAAAGTTAAAGGCATTACGTATTTCCAGCCCACGTTCTATTTTTTCCTGCCATATTTACACTCTATTAGAGTAAATAATTTTAAATTTCTTCACCCATAAGCTTTAAAGAATTTATAAAAATTACCTTTCATAAGAATGTGTAACCCAATTAAAGAAAAATATTTTTAAATTAATATAATAATTTATTGAATATGAACTCCCTCGCAAAATTTGTTTTCTGCTTCCGTCCTTTAAAATGTGGGTAAAGTTGCAGAATGGTAGCCAAGTGATTAGCACTGTCAAAATTTCATTTTTTTTTTATATTTAAAAGGAGGATAAAGTTTTTATGTTTATCCAAAATTATCTAACCTTGCTTTTATTCAGGACAGCATAATGCCAAAGAGAAGCCCCATTTCTAGCGTTAATCGGAGTTCTTTGTTGAACGGCAGCATTTAATGTTCGCCTTTAGCATTTATCTCCCTCAAAGTTTGCCGGGATATGTTAATTCCATCATTCACCAGGATCTTAGTAATTTCCCTAAAGGGAAGTTTACGATTCTCCGGAAGTGTGGAAATCACTTTCCGCTCCATTCTGAGGGTATTTTCTTCGCAATACTGGACGAGACGACTCCGGAAAACATCTAGCTCTTGACCTTGTTTTATGGTTATCCTAACATTTCTGGTTATTTTGAGAGAACTGCGAGTTCTTGCAAAAACAATAGCGGGAAAATTGTGTTTGTTTTAAGAGTTCTTCATAAAGCCATAAAGAAAAATATAAAATTAAAAAACTCTTATAAAATCATCCATTTGTTGCCTATCTGTTGGTCTAAAGCACAACTACTTAAATATTTATGACTGTATTCGTCCGAATCTTACAAAGATGAGTATCTTGGGAACAAAGTCAATCCCCAGAGCGAAATTATAAAACAATAACTTATACCCTGCCCATTATTAATTAAATCCCCGTAATGAACTAACATTAAAATACCCCATTTTGTAACTTTGGGTTTCAAATGATTCCATTAAAAGAACGAAAATTAGGTCAGGTTTTTAAAGTTATCTATTTTATTTACCATACAACTTAAACTAAAATGAAAATTAATTTTAACTAACGAAATAAACCGCAAATTGTTTTATGATTTTAATAAGAAGGCTCAGTTTAGATACTTAAAAATGTATTCATCCAAAATTGTTGGTAATCACAAAATTTAATTATTTTAAGGATTACTATGTTTATTTAGTTCTTCTATACTAATAATAATAATAATAATTAATAATAACTTAAGTTGATTTAAGTCCAATTTTTCAATAGATTGTTTGATAACTTTATTCTTTAAATAAAAAATCAGCTAAACTATGAAGAACTTATATTTCATTTTAAATATTAACAGAAAAATGAAAAAAAAATATTTTAAATCACAGCCAAGTTAATTATTGGGATGATTCTATTTTATGAATACCTCATAACAAAAAAAACACGAATTTCATTGGCTAACAGAGATTAGTAGCTTATATTTACTTTATCAGTAAATCATTAAAATGTCATCATAGCGTGTTAAAGATAAACGCGGATATCTTTTTGGCCCATAAACCTGAGAAGCTGAATCCAGCTACAAATAATATTTTTCTTTAATTTCGTTGCTCACGAAAGAGGTTTTCATCTAGGAATAAATTGCTTCTGGTGAATTTCATATCATATGCATCCCAGATGAACAAAACGAAAGAACAATATTCCATAACAAAAGGCCACACAAATTGACACCGCAGCCAATGGACTTAGGCTAGAAGCCAGAACTATTTTCGCAAATGGATGCAGCCCTCTGGAGCTGTCAGCGCCTGATGTTGGTCATGTTTTGTTAAATGAAATTCGAAAAATCATTTCGCTCGAAATTGCTGACAGAAAATAGCTTAAAACTACCTAACGTCTTGAAAGCGTAACTTTAACTTTTGTGACGGGCTGACTAAATTAGCTTTCTCTCAGACATACAGTTTTATTTTTTATTTTATTCTAGAATAAACTGGTTGTCGAAGGCAAAATGCATATCAAAATACAAATAATTTTGCAGGGTACATCTATAACTTACTTGAGGTAATATCAAAATTCCAAACTATATAGAGCTAAAAATTACCTTGCAGGCTCTATACAGAAGTACAGTGGATCTAAGTTATTAAGTACACTTGAAAGTAATTACCTGCACTTAAGGGCAGTCATTACAGTGACGGCTCAGAATAAATGCCCTTTTGCGATTTTTTTAAGAGCTTAAATTAAACCTTTCAGATGCAGATGTAATGTTTCAAACAAGTTTCCTTTTCTTCGGTATTTTGCACTTAACTTTGTGGCACTTAAGATACAACGTACATTTTTTGCCAAATTGTTCATAGTGAATTAAAAATGTAGGTACAAAAGTGAACTTCTATTGCTTGACATGCTTTTTAAATTTTCAAATGTCCATAGTACTGCTAATTCTCACTCAAATTCTGAAAATGTTGCTATTTTCGATTTCTTTCGTCTTCAATTTATAATTTCGAAAGTAGATCTGCAATCAACATCTCCAAAAAATCTCCAGATACCAATTTCCATGGTCGTTGATCGCAATCATGGATCTGCCATTTTGGAATTATGTATATATTTAAAGCGAATATAAAGTAGCCTATACGTTAAATTGGAATATGTACATATGTATGTACGTTCAGTTAAAAAATAATAATTGAAAAGTTAAAATCAAATATCTCAAGAAGTACACGTGAATTTTGTAGATATTTCTCAATTTTGTTATTCTTGAATCCCAAATCACTGAGAGAACCTCAAATTCAATTTGGTCTATGAAAACTGAAATTCATTTGAATAATCGGTTTAAAATTTGTAATACATATTTACGTTTTTAATATATTGTTAACTATTAAAGCAGTTGTTTTTTTTTAACCAAAAATCAATTTATTTTTCGACATAGCTTCTTAAGCTTGATTTTTCTAAGCGTTTTGAGAAAAACTCAAACTATAATATGCAATAAAAGTCTTTCTCAGCTTTGCTGTCTTCTTTTTTGTTGATGAAATTATTTAAAATGTAATGTATTGATGGCGTAAAATGCATTGGATTTTGTTAAAGAAATATTCTCTATTTAAAGGCCAAAGAGTTCCAAAACAGGTATCGTTGTAATGAAACTAAGTATTTTATTCGGATGTGCTTTTCAATTGAAATACTTTATTTATGTATAAATCAAGTTAAATTTTCCGGTAAGGCTCTAAAGGGTTAAAAGTATAAAGACCTCTTGTTTTACCACAGAACCCTAAAAATTTTTTTTCCTCTTGATGTCCACAGGTGTTCTATTAAAATATCGTTAAGCGACAAGGGTGAAGAAACGTGACCATCATCGTGCCGTGACATTTCCTTTTCTAGTTCTAAAATGTTGGTTGTACGCACGTAGTGAATTTTTAAATTTGTAATGCTTTCGCTCGTGACAATTAAATTTGGTTATTTTAAATTCAGAAAAATTAACTTTCTAAAGACACCGAATATTCCATCAGACATGAATTCCACTAGCTCCAGACGCAATTTTCTTTATCATTTTCACAGCTTAATTACTGAAAATTGCAAATTAACAGGGGTATTTTATTAAGTGAGACATTAAACCAAGCAAAATAACGCCCTGCCATTAAGATTTCTATCAGGGAATTGCACGTTAAACAAAAGGGCAACAGGTAAGTTTGCTCCACCGAAAAGTTCAGCCGGAAAATGGACGGAGGACGCTCAGCTCGAATGTTTTTGGAGCTCCGTCCCAGTTCCAGTTGCCGTGTAATATCGCGTAAATCAGTTAAATTTATGGCCAAAATATGTGCTGAGGCAGCTTTAAGTACTCAATCGGAGGCACGACGACCAGCGCGGAGCACCCACCACCCGCTCCTTGACTGTCGAAGCTCCATGTTCCGCGTCGAGCGTATTCCGCAGCTCCTGTAATTAAACGCAATTAATTATAATTAGAATAAATTAAGAATGCCCTCACTTTGGCTCCAGTGGAATATGAAATTATTCGTGGTCACCACATGGGGTGGGCATGCCCCTGGAAGGGATGCCAGCGTAGTTTCACCTGTGAAAAAATCCCGAAAGGAAGTTACCGGCGAGAACACGAACCTTCCTCTAGTCTAGAATTTTAAATTAACGTCGAGCGGTAGCTTGTTACAAACTCTGATCTTGTGTGGGTGAGGAATTTTAAAATATTTATCGCCTTGTTATCAGTAGGGCAGTAAATTTCTTTGGATTCTTCCCCCGGAAAAGGATGCTTTTGTGTATGCTTGCAGTCGTACCCCATTTGCGTGGTTTTTGCCCTGTATCGGGACACTTCCCCGTTGGCTTATCCTTGGACTGAGGAAACGGAAAATACTTATACAAAGATAACGCTAAATTGTGGGGAAAAAAGTCTTTCGACTTGCCACCAAATCTAGAACAAAATAAAAATGTAAGCCGAGCTCAAACTGTGGACGCATAAACGACCAATAGAACCTTAGAAATTTTCTTGTTAATCTTGTGGCTCGTGAATATTCAAGAAGAAGTACAAAATTTTCGATTTTGAATCTCTTTCACATCTCTTTCTTTCGATTTTGTGCAATAGAATAGGAATTCATTTTGAAGGGTATTTCTAGGTCGTCCAATTTGGTTTTAAATGCTGATCTACATATGTATAATATTAGCGACATAAGTAAAAAAACGAAAACATTTAATTTCAGATAAATCGTTATACGTTAAATTAACTTAGAGGTCATTCAAAGGCCAAATTTATATTTCAAACAATTAACCCCGATGAACTATTGGAAATTTGTATATATACAACTTTTTCGACATGTTTTTGATAATTTACATATTCACAACCTGTTTATCCGATTTATTTACGATGTCAAAAATATATTTTACAAATTCTGAAATTTAAAAGTAACTTCAATATCAACGACATCGGTTCCTCATCTAACGAATTTATTTAAAAATATGGAGCTAATAGGCCAGACATTTAGAATGAAGGATTTTCTAGTGCGAGGTATTCTTTCGTACAGGGCGAAATGACTTGACTTTTCTATTTATTAATTCATTAAAATATAATATAAATGAAAACTCATCCGAGGAACACAAAAACAATTCTTCTTGCGAATTGTCAACCTCAACTGTATAAATCAAATAACTAAATCTGCACTTGGATAAAATACGAATAATACAATGCTAAATAAAATAATAATGTATACATCAAAATTTATGCACACACATACAAACACAGCGCGGTTTTGAATCCAAATAAGCATAACTGATCGACTAATCTCGCAAAGTATTTGACCCTAGTAAGTCGTGTTATTTTTAAAAGTAATTTCAGTCTATATATGTGCTAGTATTTTAGATTTCATAGGATTTTTCCGAAATAGTGTTCAGGGTGATATCTTGGCCGACAGAAACCTAATCAAAAATGGCCACTTTGGAGTCGAATATTTCAAAAACGGGGAATAATTTTGAAAAACGGTTTAAGAAACCTCATAATGATTTTAAATTTTAACGGCATATAAACTATATACATAAGAGTTCCTTGTTTTGCTATGGAACCCTAAAAAAAGAGACTTCAAAAAGTGTCTTTCCTTTTCTAAATATTCAAAACTATTTCTAATGAAAACAAATCATTCGTTTTTCATGACCAGTATTTTAAAGTTATTATGGAGGACATATGCACTTTGGAAAATTTAGTTAAATATACCTATATAATTGTTACTAAAGAAGTTGGTACATGTAGTTTTAAAAATAAAATATTCTTTTTAAGGTCTTTTATATCCTATCTGTTACGATCGAATTAAAAAAAGTAATTATTATTCGTGAATGATAACTTAACTTCTTAGAGCTCACAATCAATACTTTTTTAATTATTTATGCAGGTATAATCCTTCTTTTCGTCTTTGCCGTGGTCTGTTAAAATCAATGCTCACGACTCGAGATGGAAGGTCTCATATGAAGACAAGACTAAAACCACTCTACAATTAAATATTTTTATAAAAAAAACTGCGCAAAGCGTTAAATTTCTACCTAACCAATACAAGAATTGGATACATAAGTTAAAGTTAATGGCCCATTACAAGAGCACTTACTATAAGTTATGGTGGTAAGAACGGCATCATACGCGCTATTGTTTAAGAGATACAAGAGAAATACCACAGCGTTCTCGACCAGCTGTGCACACGTACCTTCAGAACCTTTATAGTTTATACCTTTTCTACTGTTGAGACGTGCGTTTGCCGTCATTCCCCTTAACCGGGCCGTATTATATTCATCCTAAATTTAGTCAAAGTGAAATATACAACATTCCTTTGCTTAGCGCAAGCAATTTATTTCGCGCTTTCTTCGACAGTGTCTCATACCCAAGAACACTTCTAGGAATTTCTTGTCCCTACCCACCACAATTTTATGAGATGAGAGTTGTACAAAACAAATTCAAGTCTTGTGTTTATGTATACTCTGCGAATCTTGAATTTACTTTTAGTCCCATCTGCAAGGAATACAGCTGTTAGTCCTCATCGGTATCAATCAGCAAATTAAAACCCATCAGTTAGTTTCCAACAGAATTACATTAGGTTGGATGGAACCAACTAAGTAGGCATTAAGTGCTTTGGTATACATTTTGTCATGCAAATGATACCGACTGAAAGAATTTACATGTTTCCAAGACACTTTTCCTTATAGAAAATTCCGAAAGCGCTACTCTATACTCACTCTTATCATCTCCTGAATTTCATGAAATCTGTCAGCCACAACTGTTGGAATGGTGAAAAGAAGAAATAGATAGAAACACGCAAAAAGTTACCAGCGGAAAGAAAAATTCAGAATGGTACGTAACATTCATATCGGGAAAAGTAAAATTTCTTGCTTCGAATTTGTTATCAAGGGAAAAATTGTCATGATGTGTCAAAAATAATGAAACGTGTCATGACATTAAATTTTATACGTTCAAGAATATTTTTGCCTTTAAAAGTTGTAACAGCTAAAATTTTTCTCTATATGAAAACAAACCCTTGTATAAAGAAATATCATTTATATGATAAACTAGCAAATGCCCGCGACTTCGTTCGCGTGATATTAATTTTATTACTTTAATTGATTACCGTCAGTTTAAATTGTATTCTCAATAGTATAGAAGCGCTTACGAAACGCAATTCAAAATAACTTAAATTAAACAAAACTAAGTACGCTCTAGGGCTGTGCGTAGCGGCAAACGATAAATTTTTCCTTTTACTTTAGCTTATACATATTTGAGTTTTCATTAAATACAGTTTATAATAATCACTGTACTATTACAAAAAATTATAAAAAACCGCATCACAATACCTTCAGTAGTTTTTCCATGATTCTCGCACGGACACCCAGCGAGTTACGATTTTATTTATATAGATTACTATTACAAAAATTGAAAAAAGGTAGTATATTTTATAACTTCGAAAATTCAGTTTCGAAAGTATGTTTGAGGAATATTTACTATGTAAAAATACAACTAAAATTCATAAATTTAAAACTTTATATCGCAATATAACATAATAGCTTGCTCGCTTTCAGCTTTGCCCAGAATATTAATTATTAAATATATTTACGAAAATAACGCAACTTTAAAGCGAAAACATGTATATAATTGTTCCTATTATTCTCTGTTCTAAGGGGTAGATTTTAGGAAAATAATTAGTTATTTTTTAAGTTATACTTCTTTAGGCGCGTTATGAAAAAATGATAAGAGTGAATTTTAACGATGCGCGAGCAACCGATACCCAAGTTTACCCTATAAAGTTGGGCGTTATTTACTATTAAATATTATTACATTAAATTAATTAATTATTTTCCCAAAATAATAATTTTTGATCGAATTTTTGCGTTAATGAATGCCATTTTCATAATCAACGCCCCAAAACACCTCAATAACGATAGCCATATCGATTTTTAGATTTATTTACCCCATTTCACCCCCTAAGGGGTTGATTTTCGAAAAATCGCGAAATAAATATTTGCTTATTTGTTTTTAGGAGTACTCCTATGAAGTTTCAAGTCGAAATGTCTATTTAATATTTTTTCTCCATACAAATTTTGAACCCTCATTTTACCCCTTTAGGGGTTGAATTCCGAAATATCCTTCCTTCTTCCTTGTATACATCATAAAGGGAACCTCTGTGCAAAATTTCAGCTTTCTAGGCCCAATGGTTTGGGCTGGGCGTTGATGAGTCAGTGAGTGAGTCAGGACTTCTCTTTTTATATATATAAATCTACCTAAACATATTTGAAAGTTGTCGAAATATTATGCAAAGAACTATAAATTTCATTTTATTTCGATCAAATAAGTAACTTAAAGGTGTCATAGTTATCAACAAAAGATAAATGTAAAAAACACCACGTTTCTTAAAAAACTTGGATTTATTGTAAGATGCATAGTTTGACCAAAATCTTCTATATTTACAAGTCGTGAACTGGTTGGACGCACGCATACATCTTTACGGCAAAGTAGCCTGAATCTCGAAAAAATTTGAAATAAATTTCAGTATTTTTAAATATATATTAAACCCGTTTAGGAAAATTGTAGACAAAAATTGACGTAGGGGTCTTTTGATATCATTTGTAAAATTTAGAGCCCGCACAGTAGGATTACTCTTAAAATAAGGCACTATTTGCAATTTTTAAAATTAGATATCGAATTGAAAATCAGCAACTCCAAAAATCCTTATACATATAGCTATTTCTGTTCGATTTGAAGGATATTTAACATTCGAAGAAAAGTCACGTATCGTAAATCTATCTAACTACATCATTCCATGGGATAATCTGTATTCCACTTCATACATCCCTATGAAGTGGAATACAGATTATTTTGAGGATAACTAGGGATTTACCCTTTCTGACACACAATATTAGTGCCGATTTGCTGCTCTTTCGAGTATTTTTAAGTGTCTATAAATAAATATAGAACTGTCTTCATCTCTTCAACATCCTAGATTTTATTGTAATTCTGGTATAGTAGTTTAAAAGGCTTCTTTCGTAACGTAAATACAAAACAAAGTCAAAAGCAAATTTAGTCGAAGATTTCCATTTCAAATTCAACAAGATAATGGTTGCTTTCTCTTCAACAGCAGAATACTCAATGAGAGAATTACGTATTCTGCAGCTTTAATGCATTTAAGCGAAAGCCCTTCGAATCACAACTACAGAAACTCTATCGTCAATATTTACAAAACTTTCTTTCCAGTAAACATATATCGATTTTCCATTGTGCTTTGAATTCGCGTAACTGTTGCGCCGGACTAATGCAAAACTTATTTGCTTTGCTAAAAATCAGGGCACAAGCGTTTCAGTCATCGGTGCAGTAAGGCATAAAATCACCAACAACAAACAATAAGGGTTTGTCGAGCCCTCGAAAACACAACTAGTCGAATTGCTTCCCTTCAAAGGCAAGTAAGTCTATTGTGCTGCATGGGGTATGAATGTGCGGTTGTAGATGACAGAGCACCAAAGAAGTGCCGGAGTATTTTACAGCAATGGCACACCATCTTCCAGCTCCGACTAAACGGCTGTTCCGATGAAATTTATAGCACCAGATTATCGGAAATTTATAACGCCCTCGGCTGATTCCATATTGGTGTAGAAAAAATCTATTTAGTCCTTAAGGATGGTCAATTTATTATTACACTTCCTCGTCGCACCGCCACGTCGTTAGTTCCATTAAGACCGGAAAAGGACACTATCAGGGAGTCAGATGGTGCTCTTTAATGAAATGTATCTATTTGGTTATGCAGATCATTTATCTTGTCCCGGATAGCCGTGGTGTTCGACTCTTGGAGGGATACAACATTTTGCTATCTAAGTTTAAAGTAATTTGTTTTTGATATATTTTTCAAAATATCTCCCCTCACATTTTCTACGAGGCAACGAAAGTAACTCATGCGATTTTGCATGAATATATGAAAATGTAATATGTAAACTATTATCAATCATTTTGACACAATATTGACGAAAGCTTTTGTATATATATAATAAAGAATAATATATGTTATATTAACTTTCCATGAGACTGGTGGAATTTCAAAGGCATTTCAATTTTTGTTGACGCAGGGATATGCAATTTAGTTGATTAATTTTTTTTTCAATCTGGTTTTATCTTTATATTATGTGCAACACATATATTAATATAGATAACCGAGTATTTAATTATTTATCTTTACATACCTCTTTGTAGGTTGTGGTTCTAGAATTCAGTCTCATTAGCTCATTACACGTGGCCTAAGCTTACCCTTAGCCTTAATGTGGCTTTATTTATTTGAATTATAAAGTTCAATTACTTCTAAATAATTCTTTCGGTTATTTTAGTTCATCAGCTTACATATAAGAATTCTTCATTCCTTTGTTTCAGAAGAGAAACAGTAATTTAAAAAAAGTAAACAGGCGAGAAGAATCTTGGATTTGTACATTTCGCTTATAGTTAATAAGTAGTCAGTAATGTAACTATTCAAGGTCATCCAAACTTATGAATATATTTTTTACTCTTCAATCTACATATTTTACATCTAATGTTCTTTTATCGATCATATTTTTTTCGTAAGGTTGCCTAAAATTTTAATTATATAAATCCTCCTAGTAGAAATTAAAGAAGTTAATATTAATTAACTTCTAAGACTGTGTCAAGTTATCAATCAATTTGAAAAATTATAACGGCTCAAACTTTGCACAAACCGGGATAATTTTCTTTCAGATGAAATATCGACTAGAAAGAATTGAACAATTTTTCCACTTAAGTTTTTAATTTTCTAAACCTTCGCAGATAATTTTCCCCCTAAAACTTTCATTAATTTCAAGATTTGTCATGGTCCCTGAACCCGCAAAACGAATCCGTAAATACTTCCCTTTCGCTTTGCTGCTGTGAATTGTTTAGAACACGCAAACCCAAAAATACTCCCCAAGATGCGGACCCTCGCAATTTTTTCACATTGATTTTACAAATTGCCAAATAAAATTTAAGACAAGATTAATGTGCAAGGAAGAAAGACCAATTCCTTACTGGTGAAACAACTGAGAAAACTCTTAATATTGTATGAACGTCGCCCCTTTTACTTTGTCATATTTAGCAATTTTACTTCATTTTTTTATTTCTTGAGAAAACACTTCTTTTATATCTTATGTGAGGATAATAGTTCCGATTTGTTTCATAACTACTTAATATTCGTAGTCGCATTCAATTTCTATGCACTTATGGAAAAGAAAACGAAAATCGAAATTGCTAAAGCTTATTCTGCCCATGTAAGAAATAAGATTCTAGATCTAGATGATTATGGCGCCAATTGGATGAATTTCCACGGTAGAGATAACTTTCATAATTTTCAGAATCGTTGTTTTCAAATTTATACAAAAGTACATATTTTAATAGAAACTGAGCTTTAATGTGGCCAAATTAATATTTGGGAAATTTGAAAACTTAATGAAAAAACTGTTTTGTTTTTTTATTTTTGGTTGCTCTGGAAACTGTAGATAAGAACTTATTTTATAATTCAGGTCATTACAGCGGCTTTCATTAATCATAGGTAATGTGCGGATATCTAGGGTACTCCCTTAAGAAAACCCATTATGAAACCTGATTCTTCTATAAACATTAAAGACAAATTTTTTTCCCAACAAATGAATCATTAAAATAATATATTATAATACATTAATTTTTAATTTTGTATAATAGTTTTAATAAACCAAAAAATAAAAAACATTTACTAGCAAACTTCCTAAATATGTATCTTCAAAGCGACTTTAAAAAAATGACGTACATTTTCATGTACAAAAGTTGTCAACGGACGTGAGCTTGCAAAATCTTATAAAGCCCATTCAAGAGGGAGTTCTGATGGGAAAAAACGTGTTTTTCACCACTCTACAGATTAGGGGTACAAACAAAAGATCCCGGATTTTCCCAGCATAGTACCATTCAGCACACCTCCCTACCGGACGGGAAAGGTAAAAAAAGAGATGATAAATGAAATAACACTGAATTGTGCTAGTCCTACGTGGAGATGACCTGAATGTTTTGTCGTACCTTATAAATTTTTAAAACTTTTAAATTTGGACGCTATTAATTTCATATGGTTTTCAATTTTTATATAAGAGGGTTTTACATCGTGACCCAACATCTAACAATTCAATCAGATAAACTGACAAGATTTGAAATTTTTAATGTATTGTGTGGAACAAATAAAATCATGACTGGCCTTGAAGAGCGGCGGTCGTGCCTGATAATTGCAATTGCAGAGCTTCAAAGCTGATTCAGTAAATTACATTTGTTGCGATATTCCCTTTTCTATTAGTATTTGTTGATTTTTAATTAAATCCGAAATAGGGAATTACCTATTAAGAATTCAGTTCCCTATAGAATTATATCAAATGTAATTAAAATTTCCATTTCGATCTGCCATTGCAAATCTATATACATATATCATATCATTATCGTTCTTGTAGCTTTTAATTTTCCTTTTCCTTTTTGTACTAGAGGAAATATACAAAATTCAACAATTTAGTTACTGTCAACCTCAACTTCTCAATGTCGTAAATAATATCTATTCCTATAATTTTCTAATGCTTCTCAAAAAATTTGAAAGACCATTAAATGAGTATTACTCTAATTTCATAATTAATTAAGCAAAGTGTAATGGCTTTGTCGCAGTCAGAATATCTAATTAAAATCACATTATTCGGGCACGGGAAAAAAACTACTCTATACAAAATTCACATTTTTCTGAGAAGATATAGTTAATCAATTATATCTGAGCAGAATGAAATATTATTTATTATAAAATATACTAATGCATTAAGTTTACAAGGTGATGAATGGATTTTTCTAAATATGAGTAAAATATTGTCAAGTCCGAGGTGTGGATTAAATATTAATAGCCTGGTTTAAGAAGGACAATAATTGTGATAAATTTTTTTTTGTTCGGTGTAGTACATAATTTGGTAAAATATTCAGTCAACGGGCTTTCAAAAATAAGGAAATATGTGAAGAATAAAATATTGTCTATTATAATTTCAACATCTCAAGCATCACCATCAATAAACCGCACGCAACATTTTTAACGATGGACAAATGGTTTAAAATAAATTAGTTTTAACGCATATCTGTAAACTATCGATGTTTTAGGGAAAAGAGGTTTACTAAAATTTACAGTTCATTATAATAATGCTGTCGCATTAACCTTATATAGAAGTACGTTTTTTAAAAAGAAAGCAAATTTCATTTGTGAGCACCTTTGAAAAGCAACAATGAATAATAAAAATAAAAATACTTACCCCACAAATATTCTTCTTTTGAAAAACTTAAAAGACGTATCTTATTTTCATTGGATGTCAAGAAGGGGAGGAGAGGAACTTGTTAAGATGTTCAATGAGAATTCTTATTAAAGACAAAACCATTCTTCCCAACAACGAACAACGATTTTCCTCATTGGAGTAATCTGCAAGAAATTGGTTTAAAAGATAACAGAAATAAGATATAAAAATATTTTATTTGTTTAGTAATATATAATATCAAAAGAGGAGCATAACGCTTTTCGATTCGTTCGCCTCAATTTCTTTAAAAACTGCCAATTATTTACATAACAATGTGTCGTAGTAAAAATTGTATAACATTCAAAATACGATACAACTTCGCGAACTCTATACGGGGAAATCTAGCAGCAAAAACCTTAATAAGTATATTGCATTCCGTTAGCGTTGTCCTAAACTGGGTAAAATAATTTCTTTAAAATTAAAGTACTCCTGCTCAAAAACCCTCAAAATATGCATGAATATGTATAAATATTATATTTCGATATTCTGCATTTTGATAATGTAAATATAAAACTGTGCAAGAACGGTCAAGACTGCCATCTGCATATGTGTATGTAGCGCATGTTTGATAGAAACATTGCTAACGAGAGAAACTTGTTAACAAAATGCAATCGATAGCACAATTAAAAAATTTTACTACGTTGAGCACTCCGATAGAATCAGGAAAGTCATTTTGGTTATTTATACTTCATGATATGTGCTATAGATTGCAATTTTGATCTAAGGCTTGTTTCTTTAGTCCGGCGCTATCATTTATCCTCCGCTTTCTCACCGTCTCCATAGAATTTTGGCTGAAAAATAAAAGCATATTGTTAAATTTTCATTAATTAAAACACCCTAGAAGTGTGGAAATGTAAAATATTTCAAAAGCTCAACGTAGTATGTTTATGTTATCATTAAATGTCTTGTTAAATGAAATCAAGCAAAAAATCACAAGAATGACAAAGCCCTTAAATAACCCAAATATGACAAGGGCTGCAATTGCAATCATCATTAAAAGTAGACCAACAACACGTTTTCCTCATGTTTTTCATTGAAACATACCCATATAAATAAATATACGGTAAAAACCCACTGAAAACAGTCACATACCAAGCCTTCCTCACTAAATATTTTTTTCTTAAAATAAAGAAATTAATTATTTACTTATATGCATTACTGCATCACTATTTTCATCATGCAAGCCAAATTGTAATCAATGAGAAACAGCGGGCTGTTATTAATTTCAGTAAATTTTGTGTAGATATTTAGTGTGGTCGTATTCTTCAATGAAGAGAATACAGTTTCGTTAAACTTTTTTATGATATTAATCTTAGCCCATGGACCGTTTCATAATCTTAGAAGAAAAATCATGGTAGTACCAGAAATTACAGTCCCTCAGGTTTGAGATATGACCTTAACTTAACCCTCATGGTACTGTAGACCCTGTATTTGACGACTTTTTAATTTTTACAATCCTATTCGTTTGATATCTCCAACAATAATCACTTTTTGATTTTTATTAGCACATTCCTTTTCTACATTGTACAACTTAGCGATTAAAAAATAAAAAATAAAATATTTCATTCCTCTCTAACTTTTGAAAATATATTATTCAAACGGAATTCATCAATTCTGAAAGTTACTCTTGCGATAAAAGTTTGACTATGGGCCATCGTCGTTCGATAGAGTACTCCCTGCAAACTAATGAGACACTTACTCTGATGTAAAAATTGACAATTGTAATTTTAATCAAATCAAAGAATAAAGAATCTATTTGTTACAATATCCTGCTGAACTTTTTTTTCAAAATTTATAACTTTAATTTTAAAATAATTTAATGCAAAATCGTAGAATGTATTAGTTTAGCAGAAAAATTGTTTAAAATGCAAAAAAAATTGAAATTTTGTCATCATAGCCTTGCAGAAATTGTAAAATTGGAGTAAAAAGCAAATGTACTCGATCTTTTTGTTTTTACTATGGCTTAAAATCAGCGTTTTTTTTAATAATTTATTATTTTATTTTTAGTGTTTTATTTATGCCCATGCCCTAATTACTTCCCAAGGAAAAAAAGACACAAAGAAAAGTGTGACATAATTATCTGGCGCAATGATTGGCCACATTCATATTTTAACTACTATGGGTTAATCTTCCAATGAGATGGACATGCAGTAACTTTTTAATGCTTCAAGTAATTGTTTTTATCAATACCAAATAACATTTTTCCAACAAATTTTTTGCTTCCAGCATCATTTCCATCAATAACCCGTCCAGGTAAAGAAATTTTTATAATCGTATTACAATTATGCAGAGATATTCGTCGCTCATCATTTAAGGGTTACACAAAAAAAACTTCAAAGCAAATGTCATAAAGAATTAAAACGAATTAAATTGAGAAAAAAGAATTTTAACTTAAGTTACAAAAAAAAAAATACTCGAGCACAACTCATTTGTTAAAAAATGTTCAATGAAAATTCGAAACCTATAACAAAACACACTTACATTTGAAATTATCTAGAAAAACGAGATTTGTACTAGGGCAAGCAAAACTTCCCTTTGTAGCTTTGAAAGCTCTGCATTTTATTACAAAGGCAAGAAAAAAAAATTTTTTTAATATATTTTATACATATAAAAATTAATTACCTCATCATGAGTTTGTTTGTTGTCTTCTTCATCATCTGAGTCATCATCGCCTGAACTATCGGCAGTGTTATTGTTAGATTTAGAATTTGTCATTGCCGACTTGGTCTGTATTAAAATAATAAAAAATAATAGCCGTATGAAAACTATGAATTTCAAACTACATATAACAATAATTTTTAATCACCTGTTCTACCTTTGATTTACTTAGTTGATCATAGCAACCTAAGCAAACTCGCACTGGTTTAGTACTCTGTTGTGATAATAAAAATTTCTTTGATGAACAAGGTCCACAAACAACTGCTCCACAGTTTCTGCAGTGGTGCTGATAAAATTTTAAATCAGAATGGAATTAATTAAAATAACCAAAAGTATTATCTCACCCTTCTAACAATCATTGTGAATTGCGTCTTTTTGCAATGCATGCAAACTGTAGCTTCATTATCTGGCACCCAAACTGCTGCGTGATTCTCTACGGGTTTTTTGCCACCTATTTATAGAAGGAATCACGTAGGAAATAATTTAATGCGTTTTATTAGGAATGATAATTTTGTAATCTAATTTATAAATAATCTTATATGACGCATATTTGAAAAATATGTAAAATTGAATACTTTTGCAGTAAAAACATACTTTTTCTTAAAAGATCTTCTATGCACTTATTAATATGAGCCATCCATTCTTGCTTCTCGGTACTTGTAGCAGCATAAACGACGAATGATTTTGTTGTTGTTCGAATAAGCCATCCGTTTCTGTATTCTAAAAACCAGTCAAAAATGTAAAATTTTGTATTACCTAAGCTCATGAGATCAACTTACGACCATTATCTTCGAGACCTTCCAACTGAACTTCTTCAAGTGGTATTATATGTTGCTTATTATATTTTTTCTTCCCAATTACAATATTTCCGTAAACTAAAATGTCGTTAAAGAGGAAAAATTGTCTACTTTTTGGTCGCTTACGACACATTTTTGTAAGAACACCCTCTCCGACAAGAACACGTCCAGGAATAGCTAATGGCTATATAAGAGATTATACAATGTTAATTAAATTTGTTAAACCACTTGCAAGAAAACAAAATGCTTTCGAAGTTCTTATCTTATGAGATCTTATCCTAACTTGGACTTACCTGGCCTGAGCTGCCAAAACAGCTTTCAACCATTGATATCCTTCGCGCATTTGCCTCACTATTTACTGGAATGAAAAAGTACATAAATTTTAGCTGGGAAGCTAAGGCTTATAAAAATAGAGAACGAAACATTTATTAATTAAAACTAACGATCTATAACATACTCAGATATTATCAGGATAAATATTTGAGACCTATGATAAAATAGGCAGACGTGCTGTTCTTTGACTTCATCGCAATTATCCACAAATGCTTCATCACAAGTTCGAAATTATTTAGTTTTTTTGTGAAATAAATTATCTGACTATAAATTAATAATTAATTCCCAATTGGACACTAGATGAAAGTCACGGTAAACATTAATTGTGCATCTTTATCATCCGATGTCTAAATTGCTTGCTATTCGAAAAGTCTTTTGGAATGCTTAAATCGTAAATTATTTTATTACTACATTATGATATTTAACATAACTTTACATTTTTTTTAGATTTATTTGAATGCCTTTAATCTCTTCGGGAAAGCTGGTATATATGCATACGATTACTTTTCTTTAAAATAGAATTATTCTAATTAGAAAAATAAAAATGAAAAATAATAATAACAAATAAAAACAATTGTAGGGCAGATATTATTTTATTAACTTTAAAATGCTGTAATTTTGCCTCTGATGTCGCAAGGTTTTATGTGATTTTATTAGAAGAATATCGTAAATAGTATATAAATGAAACAGCAATTACGCAAAATTTGGTCAATTTTTAATAAATGGGTGAATATTTGGAAATGGGGTCCAGTGTGTTCCATCATATTTTTTATATAAATAAAGTTTTTTAATGAAAGATTAACATACACAAAATTTCAAAAATTTCTAAACTTTATGGAACACTTTTGGTATTTATAATTACTCCACAACATTTTGTAATTCCCCTGACGCAACTTTTTGTGAAAATTATATAATTTTGTTTTAATCAAAGCGTTTTTGTAAACTAGTTAACTGCGCCTTTATTCAATATTCTCCTAATAAAGACATTTCTCTGGAAGAAAATGGTCACCACAATGACGGATCCTGGACCCCATTTCCAAATATTCGTCCACATATGTGACTTCTCCTATTTATTTGCTAGTTGCTTATTGTTTTCAGAATTTGAATTGAAACAGTAATACTCACTAAAGGGGTCGAATTCTATGGATTCATTTATTTCTTTTAAGCTGCTAACAAGACCCATTAAAATCTGATTTTGCCAATTTGATGTTACGCAGTAATGAAAATCGTGACAAGAAACTTAAATCCCATCACTTTCTAAATTTGATTTTGTTTCTTTTAAAGCCATTTCAAATATATAATTATTCACAGCTAATTTTGAGATTTTTTAGGACTATAATTTGGAGTATAAACGGAAACATTCTAATTTAATCGTGTAAAAAATATATTTTACAATAAATTAGACATGAAAAAATTATCGGCTAAACTGTTGGCCAAAACAAAATCAGGTGACAATTTCGAAGTCACAACAAAACTGGTTGAGTTACTCTGTGAATTATTGCCTCATCAAATTTATGCTCGAGATTTCATTTACCATTTCTTTTTCTTTCCACGCATCAACAAATGACGAAGGAGTGATCGCCTTACAAAAGCATATTTTGCAAACATTATTCTGAGAATGTTTAAAAAAATCGGAAACTCACCAGGCTAAGCGTACCGAGATTAAATGAGATTAAAGTAAATGTTGTACATAATTAAATAACAAGATTAAGGGACAAATAGTTATTTTTTGCAATAGTTTTGCAGTTTTTAGTTAGAAAAAAAGGGGCGTTACGAAGGTGTTTGGCTTGCCTTACCTGGCACCCCTAGAAGAAGCTCACTTAGCAAAGATATCGAAAATTAAACTAATAAGTACTGGATTGTTTCATTAACCCTAGCGCTTTGCTTGCTAGCGATCTAAACAATTCAGCGCATGAAGAGCCAATTTCCTTCCAGGAAAGTGATCTTTGTAATGCACCGGTATGAATCATCATTCGCGCTGTGTCATTAAACAGGCGTACGCCGCCCGCCGTTTTTGATAATGCAAATCTATTGTTCTAGTAAAAGAACAAATCCTGCGAAATTCTCCCGCGATAACACTGGTTCTAAGAACTGTTTGATTAAAAAACCAAAATGTTGTCAATCTGCTCCACTGCAAAAATCTTCCCAGACTCGTCTCAAATAGCACAATCGAAAACTGGACAATGTACTTGTACTCTGTTTACAATTTTAATGCAGGAACAGACGGCTGTAGAATAAAATAGTCCCTTCGGTTCACTTTTTACGAAAATAAGGGGCTGTCATTTTGACAGCTGCTCTTCATTGCCCTGTTATTCAAGCAAAAACCATTTAAAGGGCGACTCCTTGGCGAAATTTTCTTCAACCCCAACTAAAAGATGGAAATGTGCGCACTCAGGTGATAAAAGTTAAGATTTTTCACTGCACTAAACCAAGAAAACATAAATTAAAAACTCACCCAACCTATCCACCATCTTTGTACAATTGCATTACATTCACTCAACCCAACAATGGCAGGGCTGGCAACTTTCAGGATTACTTGAAAACATTTCGATCGAATGGAAAATTTTTTTCACGACAGATGGCGGTTTTGGCGGTTAGAGCGAATTTCTTTAAACGGAAAATTTTTAATTTTTGATAATAACGACTTAAAATTCTTTAAATAAAATTATGGGAGCGCAGTTTCATACTTATCACATAGCTTATTATTAAAAATAGTGCGAAAATGAGAGAAAATGATAATTTTATGAATTCTAGAATCTGTAATCAAAATGCCTAAAACAATGATAAAAACATCATTTTATCCAATATTTAGCACATTTAAAGTCTAAATTGATCAATTGGGAGATATGTTCGAATTTTACAAGTAATGTGCTTATAAGTTACACTAATTTTTATAAGATTTTAATCTTTCAGATTGAAAAATAGCAAAGTAGACACCGAATTAAAATAATAAAACTTGCAAACACGAAGCAAACGGAAAAATTTTCCGTTTTTCCAGACCCCCCCCAAAATCAAAACAATAATTTAAGTGCAAAAGATTCTCAATCACTAAATAAATAACTTTTCTTAAAAATTCCCATCTCCCTTTTTAATAGCCAATTTAATAGTAATTATAAGCAATGAGAGACTCTCAACATGAAAGACACTAAAATATTAAATAAATGAAAGAAAATTTAAAATTTGAAAATGAAGAGTTTTATATCTTAGAACACATCCAGATACAGATTAGCAAAATGTTTTATTATTATATGGCTTATATGTATGTTTTTTAAAATATTAAATCCACTTTATTCTCATTTCAATGAAAAATTATGAACACGAAAATTTTTTCAGGAGCTAATTGACGAAGCTTTTGTCATAAATCAGAAATGAAATTTAATTACTATAAAAATGTATTTTTAGAATTTCTCAGAGCAAAATTATTTGAGAACTATATGAGATGTGATAATTTGAGATGACGTGAAAAATAAAATGTAAAATTGTTTTTTTCTCTGGTTTGGTTTTACTAATAATAAAAAATTAATATTTATTTTCACCAAACGATATAAAATGCGCTATCAGTGCCAAATAAACTTCGTACAAGAGGTTGAATGACTAATTCAAAGTTAATCTTGTGTAGGATTGCTTTGATAACTTCTTTTGACCTGCACATTTATACATACAATATGTTGTATACAATTCAGGAAAATATTAAATTGATTATGAGCTAAATGGGTTTATATTTATTAGGAAAACTTTGATTCTACTTACGTTTCTATTTTTTAGTTGAACCCAGATGAACCTCTTTCTAGTATGCCGCTTTTGAAATAGCAGATAATAAACTATATATAACAAATTTATTATTCCTATTTTTATGAATGTACATATTCACTATCTTGGCGTTGTGGTCTCGACACTTCACATTTGACTCCAATGCCATATCTATTATATTTTATTATTTTTTCTACTGTTCAAAATATTTTGCCGTTAGGGATGAGCACCTATGATAATAATAATTTGTTTTTAAATTGGTTTAATTCTAAAAATCGCAAGTTTATTTTTTTTGCCGCATAATCAAGCAAATCTTTTACTAATTAGGTTACTTATTTTAAGGCAGATTTTACTTTTAATCAGGACATATTCTGAACCGAATTATTTTCTTAGAGCGATAAGACATGCAAATACATATATGTAGATGTTTTATAATTTGTCTACATTATGATTAATATATTTGTTATTAATTAGGGGTTTTAAAAAAATGAATGTAATTGTAAGAGATTTTTCGAGATATGTTGTGTTTAAATTTTGAGAAGTACAGTTATATTATTAACACATCAACTATTCTTCATACATACACACAACTTATTTATATGGTAGACGAGCTCAAGCCTATAATGAATAGGGCTTTTTTCCACAACCCTTATTTACTAACGGATACTAAGCTTTAAGTTAACGCAATTCTGCGCAACACAACCACATTTTGCTCGTTAGGCGACCGAAAGCCCAATCATGTGCCACAGCTACGAAGTCCGTTTAATTCACTCATTCACTCGTTTAGTGGAGTGTAGAGCTTTTAGTTGGGCGGTTAGGGTTTCCAGTTTGCTTCCGTGAGTGTCGGGTTTTATGGAATTTGCTTATTTTTAGTTTTTGTGAAATAGTCCACACAAAGTAACAAGTGCAACAAAATATCCTCCACGCAGAAAGCTCGTTAAACATGCTTTTTGAAATGTTCTGAAAACCGGTTCTCTTATTTTTTTCGAGGATTGATTGATTTTTCAACTTGAAATCAATATTACAGTGTTTAGTTAATTTTTTATTGTATAATTTTATCAAAATTAATTAAAACTGCATTTTTTGGTCCTTCAACAATTTCTGTTTACGATACTGAATAAAAATTTCTTGAAGAAGTCCCTCACACGAGACATATTTCCCTCCGTTGCACAAAAAAAAATCAATACCCTTGTCCTTATTTAAAGCGCAGATTATTCTCTCTATGAAAATTTCACTTTCAAAGGGCTGAAAGATGTAGGCTAACTTGTAAATTGAAACGTGTTGCTTTTCTTTTTAGCTTTAATTTCCCCCAGACTGATGGTATAAAATTCAATTTGAAGAACGTTTGAATTCATTCCAATTGTATAGTAATTTATTTGTGCAAATTGTGTTGCTGTGAAATCAGTATAAAGCAGTGACGGCCCAAATCGTGATTTGTAAGGAAATGGGACAAGAGAATAAGAGCAATAGGAATTTGTACTATTGGTGAGTGAATTGAAGTATACTACATATGTACATATATAAAATATGTGATCTTGTGTAACTCAGTGAGAGTACTATTAAAATTAATACTAATTATATTGTATTATTGGATATATGCCTTATTTTCTATTTAGTAGCACACTACCACTCAACTACAGTAAAAGTTTTGGTAGGCTCCTCCTTTTAGCCGTTTTTAATATTATAAAAAGTTTGTTATGTAAAGTGCATGCCTTTCTAAGTGCTGTTTTCTTTTCAGAAGGAAGGTAACAGGTCCAATTTCATTCTTGTCCTTCCCTCTCTTGAAAATACCTGGGGCTAAAACTTTGTCTCCTTCTTGAGGAAGAGCAACAGTGCATTCATAAATTTATCCTGAGGACACCCTTCTTTCATCAAAATCTTAAAAGGGTATTTGTGCATGTATATACGAAGTACGAAGCTTTAAGTTGTTGCACTCTTTCTGGCGGCTTCATTTACTTACATACATAATAATAAATTTATCGCATAAGATAAAATGCCAACAGAGTACCTACTTCATCTAATTTTGAGCCTAATTATTTGGGTAATTTAACTTAATTATCTTTACGAAATTAGTAAATTGGTTACTTATCTCAATTATGGGTAAAAATTTCACGCCAAAAAGAAGACAAAAGATATTAATGTATGTATTAGTTGACGCTTAGTTTCTAACTTAAAACAAAAAGGTATTTTTAATTTTAATCTTTTTTAGGGTATTTGTCTTCTTGCTTTTAATTTAGTCATACACCGCAAATTACAAGCACAGGATCTCATTTTTCTGGCCACCTGTGAGGTAATACCAAATTAAAATAATTAAAAACCTTCATTTAATTTGATGTAAAATAATTTTGATAACAGTTCAATTAAACGAAAATTTGGCGCCAAATAAGAGAAGAAGATATTTATAACAAAATGTAAGGTTAATTTTAATTTTAAATTAACACTAAAATTCTGTGTTATTTTTGTGTTGATAAGGCACGGAAAAAAAATTTTTTTGTTTTTACCAATTTTTCTAGTATAATTAAGCCTTCACTTACTTTTGCCAAACTTCGATCGAACGTAAAGAAAAAATAGTAATGTTAAAAACATGCATTTCTAAAATCGATAAAAGCCATCGAAACGCGAATTATATTATATAATGGGATTTATATAAACTATTTTATATCATTTATAAATTCGGTTTCAAACTAATACTTCTAATATTCAATAAGATTAATAAAACGAATTCATTAAAAAATAATTAAAAAACCTTTCTGTATCTGTTAATTTATTATGAAAAGCAATTATTGTTGCGTGTAGTCGGAAGCAAATAATTAAATCCGTTTAAACCTATTATAAATTGACTTCCTACTGGAGACATCAACATTAATGTTAATTATTTCGTTAATTATTAAATGGATGCAGGCGTGTTTATTATCTTATTAATAGGGCCATTTGTTCCACTAAAAGTTTCATTAAAAAATTCCGAATAGTTAATTCCAATTTCGCTGACAAGTCGAAATATTCATGAAATAGTGAAAGTAAGTAATACGATGAAACGTACAAAACAAATCCCAATTGAAAGAATTTCATATTCTATCGCCTCATAGCCTCTTCTTATAGTCTAGCAATCGCATTTGTGAGATACGAGCGAAACACATTTAAGTTCATGGCTCTTTGTGTTTACCCTAGCGAGCAGAGTATGCGACTATTAAGACTATTACATTGTCCGCAAATGAATATTTCCTGCTATCATCTTCCAAATCACTTTAATGTAATTTGCTTTATTTCATATAAATGTTTTGGTCGGCGGAGGTATAGGCATAAGCTAAGATTAGATTTAAGCCGGGATTTATTCTCTGTATTGATTTCTTCTCCACTATGTTTGCGAATGTTGCTATTAAAATGCGAAATAAATCTGCATATATCTTTTTGCATTTGCCCTGTTTCATTTCAGACATTTTGCCATCGTGAGGGGACTGAAATTGGGTCCCGACGGCCAAGATGCCGTCATTTAGTATAGTTTGGTACGGAGCTTTCTGTGTGCTTGTGGGTTTAGTGGGGTTTTTGGATCTGAAAGTCGCAGCTCAACAGGCCCCCCAGCAGCAGCAGACGTGTCCTCCAGCATCTGAAATTGCTCCTTGCATTTGCACAGTCAAGAAGAATGGTTTGGACATCTTGTGCGAAACGACAGATTTGCAGCATATCTCGCGGGCAATGGGCACGCTCAAGGGGAAGAGCCCCGTCATCTATTATTTGAAACTCCGCCACAACAATCTTCCTAAGCTACAGGGATTCCTTTTCCTGGCTTTAGACATCCGACATCTCACAATCCACAACAGCAGCTTGGCGGCCATTGAGGAAACCGCATTGAGTTCGTTGGGTTAGTTTTTTTCGTATCCAATTTTAGACATAAGAATTTAAAGGAGCATTATTTAAATTAAACGTGTTGACTAAGTTTTGTGAAAAGAATCGTAAGCTGGAAACATTTCGTATCTTTCTTTTCTATCATCATTCGAAGCCATAAGTAGCTTTTATATAATTTTAGTCTTCCTTTACATACACTACCGTTCACAATTATTTGAACGATACAGACGTTTGCAATTATGAATGGATATTTTTTTAAATAAACAGTGTAATAAAGCTGTGGCACACATTTGTATTCCTTAAGATGTATTTAATTGAAAAGGAATTGTAAGTTAAATAATATCTATATAAATTAAGGTCATTACACATCTCGTTCCAATATTGAAGAAGTTTTGTCCAGAAGTCTTCTTTACTTGTAGGACTTAGAGCTTGATATGAATCGTTCGAATAATTATGAGCGATAGTGTATATATATTTTCTTTTTCATTTTAAACTTTTGGATAAATGCTTTAGTTAATCGATACTAATTTTTAAAATATTTTGTATCATATAAAAATCCATTTTTGTATTTCCCATACTACCGTCGAAAGTTCGAACTTTTGCCCTGTTTTGAGGAAGCTGAGTAAAAATGTCTTATTTTATTCCTCAAGTTAAAAAAGTGCCATTTTGCTTCCTTAAAACAGGGAGAGAATTACAAATTTTCGGTGGTGGCATGGTAAAAATAAGTTAAATATGTTTACCTCGGGAACAAAATAGGACATTTTTACCCGGATGTAAAATTGCCTCCCGAGCTGTAGGCGAACAATATACTATTGCTTCACAACACTTTACTAACCTACTTTGCAGTAGGTACCCCGCCATAAAATTAGGAACATCGCGTATTTTCAATGCATATTTTTTTGAGATCATATTTCGAAAGATTAAAATCAAGTAGTAAAATTTTTTTTTCTGAAATTTTGTTATGAAAATTCCTTCTTATACATAAGTAGATTTACAAGACTTAATAGTAAGATTTCATTTTCTTTTAATAAATGTATCGACTCTTTTCGGCATGCTGCTTAAGTGCAGTTTTTAATAATTTTTTTCATATTATCATCATTTTTGCCAGATTTCCTCAATATTGTGATTAAGCATTTGCACTGTAGTATTCCTACGAACATACACTTTCGATTTTAGGTACGCCCAACAGTTTTCTATGGGGTATATATCAGAAGAACTACCGTGCCATTGAAAAATATTGATTTCATGCTCATTCAACATGTCGCGGCTTTTTTTGCGTGTACATATGGTGGCTCACCTGCCCCACGTGTGGTGCATCAGCCCATTTCTGTCCGATGCCACGAAAATTCATAGTGTTCCTAATTTTATGGCGGGGTACTGTAGATTTAATATTTATTAAAGAGATTTTTTGCCAAGTTTCTCAGAATCTGTACATTCGAAATAAAAGATCTTTTATTTACTATAATTATATTTTATTGCTATTTATTAAATTCGTAGTGCATTAAAATTATAGAGAGACAAAAATATACAAATTTTATACATGCGGTTTCCATATTTTAATGGCTACGTTATTTTTTAAACTATCACTTACACGACTATAATCCTCTAGAAAGGAAACTATCGTAAAATATTTCGAATTTTGAATATAATTGTCGTGTACGGGCTACTATTAAGATTTCATATGTACATATGTACCTACATTATATAAACTTTGAAAATTTAGATATTTTAAATCAGCGCCCTCCAAATTTAATTTTATTTCATAACAATTCCATAAAGTTTCTAATTTTATAACCTGTTATCTATTTTTGATTTTTACGAATCCACCTATCTTTTTATTTAACGCTCCAATTTTGATGAAACTTGGTAGATATAACTCTTAATGAAATATTTAAAAAACCCTTTCCAAACATTCTCTGTTTTGAAACTTTTTGGTTAAATTGCATAGGTACCTAATTGTTTATCATTTGTGGTATGGTTGGTATGATAAATGAATAATAAATTAATGCTAAACAATACACGATTTGCTTAAAATGGATCATTATGAGTTTGCTAAATGCAGTTCGCTTCAAAATTACATCAGTTACGAAAAGCAAAATTTGGGAGCGAAGTGAACACCCAAAGAAGAAATCATTAAAAGAAATTGAACATGTTTATGGGCGATTTATAGACTCCTAAAGAGGCATAAATAGGATTTATAGTATTTCTGAAAGCCAGACTGTCCTTTAAAAGCTCATGTTCACAAATTTGAGGCACAGTTAAGATAACGTGAGACAATATAATGCATCACTCAAAAACGACCATTTGTCGACCTTTGGAGAGAGGTTTTTCCCCAAGGACCAATTTTTAGCACGGCTTGGAAATGATTTTTTAAACTTCTCATTAAAGATAATAGTCCTACTTAATTTTATCAGAATCAGAGATTTCGGATTGCGAATATTTTCTTGTTGGTTTAAGTATGTAAATAACATTTTAGGCAGAATTTATGCTATTATTAAGTTTGATTTAAACGGTTTTTATGTACATATATATCAGTTTTCAAAAATTAGTAAATCGTTTTCATTTTCTTAGGCAAAGGACTTACACAACTTGACGTATCTCAAAATCAACTGAGCAATGTTCCCTCGTTAGCTCTTAAAAACTTGCATCACTTGCTTATTTTGAATTTGAACCATAACAAAATAGCGCAGATTCATAACAAGGCATTTGAGGGCTTGGATACACTGGAAATATTAACTTTATATGAAAATAAACTAAGCTTTATTGAACCTGAGGCCTTCAGAGGACTGGACAAGTATGTAGTGTTTTGATTGAAAATATTCATGTTAAATTCAAAATTTATAATTTAAGGAAACTGAAACGTCTTAACTTAGGAGGAAATGTGTTAACAGCGGTACCGCAGAAAGCCTTGTCAATATTGGATACGTTGAAAAAGTTAGAGATTCAAGAAAACAGAATAGAGACGATAAATGAGGGCGACTTCGAAGGTATGTAAAAATCTTATTACATATTTCTTATTAGTTGATTATCTTATCTGGTTTTATTTTATTTCGATCTTTTAACCCATTTAAAAATAGCAATCATCTAAGCTAAAACATTTGTTTTTAGGATTAAAAAACTTGGACTCCCTCATTTTGGCACATAATTCTTTGACGAGAGTGCCCGCAAATGTTTTTCGTCATTTGTCCCAATTGAATTCATTGGAATTGGAAGGAAATAAAATCGCATATATTGACAAAGATGCTTTTGCAGGACTTGAAGGTAATAAACATCCATTAAATTAAGCGGGCTTTTGTAAAAACCAAGTACATATTTCCTATTTTTTATTTGGTTCTTTTAGAAAATCTACAATATCTTCGTTTGGGAGATAACAACATCCATGCGATTCCCAGTGAAGCCTTGCGCCCACTTCACAGGCTCCGACACTTGGATTTAAGAGCTAACAACATAAGTGTTTTAACAGAAGATGCATTCAGCGGCTACGGTGACTCCATCACGTTCTTAAATCTCCAAAAGAACGAGTAAGTGCATTTTAGAAGTATTAAATGAGTCGTTATTTTTGAAAGTTGTATAAGTCCACTTTTGAAAAATTCACATGAAGGCTGTCTGCACGCTAACTGGAGAAGTTGTTGAAATGATAAATATATATGTTAAAAAAGTGCGCTTATTACACTTTCAAAAACAACGGCTCACATATTAATAAAAGGGTGCTTTATTTCATTGCAGCGCTTAAAAAATAGTAATAGTGATTTCAAAAATTAATTACGACTATCTATTTGTTATTTACGAATTAAGATTTACGAAAGATTACGTATACCTCAATATAAACTTGGTCAAAATAAGGAGTTTTATATATTAGAATTTAGAGGAAGAAGCAGATTGGAATTTAATAAAAATAAAAGAGAGATACATACATACATAAGGTTTGATTAAATATTAAAAGCGGTACGAGATTTTTTGCTATACGTTCAGACTTCAAAACTTCATTATAAAAAAATAGTAGACATTATTTTACAAAAAGACATTATTTTATAAAAATATTCAAGAGATATTGTAATCAACTTCTTTAAGTAAGCATATGAACTCTTCAGTTTTAAAAATTTATACCTTGCTTCCTGCTTGTTCCTGACATTAACTAAATCTTTCAATATTTTATATGGATCTACTTATTAGTCCTATCCTAAATTTGCCATAATGTCGGTTTTTAAATAAAAGTTAAAATTGTTTCGACATTTATATAAATTATTCATACTCATTTTGAATTTTGACAAAATTAGACAATAGCTGTGACTGGTATAAATCCACAATTATTAAGGTCATAACTTAGTAACTGGATTACCACGTTTTGGACTGGTTTAAATAATTTTAAATTTTCATGTATTTATATAAACTTTATGGTAGAAAGGATAAATTATATATGGGGAAACTATCAAGGAATTCTGAAATTTTAAGTTAACAACTTTTAATACTTTAAGTTAAAAAAAAGAATTGCTGTAGTGGCCACAACAGAGTCAAAACTTCTATACTTACAATTAGCATAAAAGTTAAAAAATTAACAAAACTAATTAAAAATTATTTGTTTCAGTATAAAAACATTGCCAGCTATGTCTTTTGAAAACTTGAACTCATTGGAAACTTTAAGTATTCAGAACAACAAATTGTCCAGGATTCCTGAGGAAATAATGGAACCTCTTATGGATACTCTTCGTGTAGTTGATATAACTGGTAATTAAAATATAATATTAGTGAATTTTCAGGCAATTGTAAAATGTCCATTTCTTGCAGACAATCCACTCATTTGCTCATGCGAACTAATCTGGTTTCCAAACCTCCTGCATGACCTCAAGAACAGGGACGATGAGATGACCCAGAAAAAGCGCCCTATGTGTACTATGGTCAACGAGCACCGGGAGTACTACGTCCAAAATATGCCCGTAGAGAGGATGGATTGCATCGGAAAAAACCTGGGCCGTGCAGCTTCCACAAGCGACGCAAACGCCGTGCAGCAACATAAAAATTTTATAATATTTAGTTGGTTTCATTTTTTATTTTTCTTATTCTAAGCAAGTGGAATTAATACCCTTAAAAGCTTCAAATCTACTATTTCGATAGTGAGGACCTTTGTTTTTACCTTGCTCGAGTGTCAGCAGGCAAGGTAAGATCGTAAGCACATTATTTTCTAGTAAATTACTAATTTTTAGATTTATAGTGCAGTATAGTAGATACTCGTACATGTAAGTGTATTCGAAATTGAGGTTTAAGTGTATAACAACGTGAGCTGCAATCATATCACAATAGTTTTGTATAAGTCTACATTTCTAGGTTTAAAAATAGGGACGATTGAATGTGAACGCTATCTTAAGATCAATTTTACTCTGATTAAGGTCAAGTAATTCTAAGGAATGTTCATGAACTGATGTAATTACTGTACCTAGCGCACCCTTTTGGGCGCTTAAGTAGGTAGATTGTCTTTGATACTAAAAAAACGTGAAATTTTATACACATTAACTAAGTTTGTGAGACTTGTGATGTTTGTACCAGACCCAGCGGTCTCGCCGGCTATCATTTCAAATGCGGGACATTTTGGACATATCAGCTTGGCTTTTGCAGTCAGCCATTAATTATATAATATGAAAAGCACTATTGGAAATGAATACATATCCTCGAGACATATCACTAGGTTTTAAAAGTTATTTATTTTATAGCTTTAAACTCATAAGATTTAGGGAGGGCTAACAGGCATAACTAAGTTAAGGTCAGAGGCTTGGGAAAACCACAATTTAGCTCTTCTTAAATTTTTGTATACAATAAAAATTAGATGTTCAGTTAACATTTTGAATAAAAGTATAGTAAAACATGACAAACATAAAATATTTTCATAATTTAAGTGAAACCAACATTGTTGACAGAACTAATATAGCAAGCGTTGGAAATATTTTCAGTGGAATCTCAAATATTCTTTATTAATGTTTCTAAATGTATTATACCCTTTTATCCAATAAAATGGTTTACTCTATATTTGTGATTTATATTTTCCACATTTTCTATATCGTCCCAATAATTTTTAACTGTTAGTACATCTGCAAAATTTTTTAAAAGTCACCTTTCATAATTCAAATTAAAACACCCTATTCTGAAACCAAGAAGAGTGTCTAAATTCAAAATTACATAAAAGCCTCTATAATAAAATTTACGTCTTTAACTTACTGATTTGGATAAGTATTAAGTATTAAAGGTTCGCCCACGCAATGATTCTTAAAAATAAATTAATTCAACTTACCTAAACACATCTGATCACCCCGACACGTAACATACATATCTAATTTACATATGTATTTATAAAATTGAGAATAAAATATCTTTTTGGAGTAGATATAGTAAAACTGATGAATGGTCACCTAGCATCGTAATATTTCGTGATATGAATGAATTTATGATACTTAAAGCCATAATAGTTTTTAGTGTTCCTCACCATGTTTGAAAATGCCAGTGCTAAGAGGGATAGAAAAAGTTTAGGAAAATTTCCACTTTTTACTCGATACTCGATATTTTTGTAATTTATACTATCGAAAATTCGATACGAACTTGATAGAGATCGTATAAACAAAACTTAAAAACTTAAATTAAAATTAAGGCACGTTATCTTTTGTTTGTAGTTCTTGTTTTCTTATCGCCAAAAAGAAATCGACCGGTAGTATTTTATAGATAAACTGCATATTCCAATGCGGAAAATTATAAATTAAAAATTAAATCTCACGAATTGGATTTGAAGGAAGTTTTTACTATAAAGCTATGAGAGGTGGTTCTGGAAATTAATAAAACATTCGAAAAGTGGTTTTATACCTTTATCATAGAAAGGTCTTCTGTACTTTAGTTTTCTATTCCTTAGAAAGATCAGAAAGAATTGCAAAAGATACTTTAAAATAAAGATAAGATAATATCAATACTATCAATTTCATAGGAGGGGAAGTCAATAGAAGATAACCTGTCTGCAAGTTCTTCACTACCGGAGCTTTTCACCTGTTCTCTTCTATATGATTCCCTATATGTTAAATGTTTATAGACTGTCTGTGGTATGCGGAATCATAATGCATTAATATGCGAATCATAAAATAGGTACGTTTAAAAACAACTAAAATTGATTTCGATCGATAATTTTGTTGTTAATTTCTGTATAAGGTGGTAAAATTTAAAACGCTATAATAGAGGTAGTAATACACCTCGGCTTACCTTAAATTAAGCGTGGAAAATGATGTTATTATTCTTAGAACATTAATCATTATGCTTCATCATATCCGTACGCATAAATTCTAATAAGGTCAGGAAATTGGCCCACATTCGCTCCCATCAGTGAGCTATTGCCCATACGGTTTGTCTTTAAATAGTTTCTACTACGACGTCATAATGTAATTGTGAGGAAAACAAAATCGGTTGAATCAATAGAGGCCCCAGCACACCCACACGTCAGCATAGGTCAATGAAAAAATTACCATAATCACTTCGTACGCTTCACACTTCAGTCGTTCCTCCTGCCCACACCAACCTGATCGTTCCGTTGCTTGTTGAACTGATCAAGTTGAAAAGTGATCGCATTATATCGGTAAGAAAGTGTGGGATACATAAGAAAATTGACTCAGAGATATCCAAGGAAAACAAAGCTAAAGCTCAGTTAGAGTTCTCACTTCGTCTGCGTCACTGAAGCTCGCCGCGCGTCGCGATAATCGCATTCCGAAAAGTTAAAATAATACCCAAGTGATCCAACGAGTGCAGGTGCTTCTTGTTTTGTTTGATTTTATGTTTAAAATATAATTAACAAATTATTGAAGAGATCGCAATGATCGTAACGTTTGAATAGTTTCGATCACGATCGGTCTAGGTGCAAAAAGTTTGCTTTAAAACCGACCTATCCGCTTTCTGAAGGCGCTGTACCTCTAGCGGTTGCGCAAAGTTCGTGTATCTTCTAAACCAGACCCATCATATACTCGACTATCTGATCTAGTCGCTCGGAGCATAGTACTGCGTTGTGTACGAAAATACCAGCCAATATGACATATTCTTAGAAGCTGTACGGCTTGCGATCGCCGTCATACTTATTTCTGTATTGCTGCATTTTAAATTTCTGCAATTATTATTACTGACTTCCAAAAAAAACTCTGGATCCATCGTATTTTTTGTGGCGCCAAGGAAAAAAAATGAAATGACGATGAGAAAATTGCAAGCGGTTTGGGAGCCTACTGATTCAACATTTATTTTGGGACAAGGTCAAAGTTATTTAGATTTGGAAGAGCCGTGCGATGAGATGAGACGATCATTCTCGCTGAATTACAATTTTCAGAAAAGCGCTGGATATTTCCACCATTAAATTTAACCTGCCCCATTTGCACCCAAAAATTGTATGTCTGGATATTCTCAGTATGTATTTAAATCTGTATGTTGATCGGCATATGCACGAAACCCGAAAGGAATCTCAGTGTTCCCCTTTTTAAGATTCGTAGGTGTAAGTGCCTACCTGCTACGCCTGTTTCACTTTGGGCCCCAAGCTGCTAGACGACTTAAAAGATTTCGCCTCGAATTTGAATTAATGAAATTTTGTCAACTCGATCAGTAGTATGTACATATGCATAAAAAAGATACGAGTTACTCATTTAGCGAAATATTCCGTGGGTAGGCTATGTAACGTCCACCTTCAAGGAAAACAAGTATAGGTAAATGTTTTCTGGGAAAAGATGGTGGCTTTTTATTGTATAGCGTCATTTTACTGCCAATGGAAACATCTGTTGCTTTCAGCTTCCCTTTTTCTACTTTTTAACTTTATGATGACATCGTTGAAGTCATCAGCCACAAACAATTCTTACCGTTTTATTTTAATGCAACTTCGTCATTTCCGCTAAACTCCTCAATTTCACGCTATTATGTACATTTCAGTCAACAAAAATTCAAAATAAACGTTTAATTAACACGCTAGTCATTACTTTTTTTTAGATAATTAGTTCAATTTATACTATAAAGCAAAAAATTATAGCTTTTATTATCAACAAGAAAAACAGAAAAAAAACGTAATATTCATTATATTTTTATACGAGGCTATTAAATTTGTCTCATATTTTATAATTACATTTTACATGAGAATACCTATTTTGTGTATTATATAAACTTAACCATATTTATAACGAGGTAACTTTTGACGGTTATTTCAATTAATTAAATCTAAACCATATAAGTAAAAAGCATATCAGACATTAAATAGCGTAATGAATTATGATTTATGATAACGATAATCTTATCTTTCATATCTCACCATAAAAGAATCTGTTTGCTGGTTTGTTTTATGTGTGCGCAATAAAAATGTTCAGACTTAATCGGTCATATCTACCTAACATTTGGTAGATAGATCTTGACCCGGTTCCAACCTTCGTCAGATTACTCTTCGAGCCGATTGTTTCCCAATATTTAACGTTGATAATAAGATGAATTATACAACACGACTAGACATTTATAGAAATTTAGAATTTATGGAAAATTCTAAGTGCGTTGGTTTTTTGAATGCATCGATAATGTTCAAAATCAGTAGATCTTTAATTTTATCTGGTAAATCCTAGAGCTAGACTACATGTCACGCTACGTTCTTCGTTAAAATCAAAGTATATATTTGTAATAAGCTTAGACATTTTCAATCGTTTTCAACAAGACTTGTTAAAATTCAAATTCAAATCTGTTCAGAATGTAGGATATTTAAAAGTAAAATGGAATTTGAATAGAGCTCTTAACTTGGTGAGCATTTAAAAAGTTCCAACCTTTTTCTAAATTTTCTATGTTTCGATCGGATTTGATAGTTGTTTTGAATTTTAATTTACTTATCATTAATATTTGTCTCCTGCACAGAAAACGCAAACATTTTTTGCAAATTCAATGATGTCATCTACATCTACTACGCGCCTGAATCACAAATAAATTTGCTGACTTGCCCGCTTAAATCTTAAATGCAAGGCATTTATTAAAGCGGGTTAAAAAGAACCTCTTCATCTTTTCGATGACGTTCTATTGACTGGTGTTGGATATTCGTTTTTATGTGAAATGCATTCCAAATATAAAGTTTTTCTTTTCCTCTGGGAATGAAAAAAATTGTAAACAAAATTCCAAAAACGTCAGAAAAAAATAAAAACATCTGTAAACAAATTTGATCAAAGCAAGTTTTTAGCTGTGTGCACGTTTAAAGTTAAACGAAAAAATTTGGCACGTTTTTAGTCGAAATATTTTTTGCAGAAATTTCGGGATAATAAAAACATCATGAGTTAATGCTTTGAATGGGTTTAATTCGAGTTTAATCAATCATATTTCGGTCATCACTGTTTCTAAAATTTTACTCCGTGAAACAATAGACCCCAACAAGTATTGGAATTTGGTAATTCAACACCAACAGCGATAAAGATAAATTATTGCAAAAAATAAACTAATCCGTCTGGTACCCTAAAGTTAGTTAAGTCTCGACTGCAACTTAACTCCTTTCTTTTTCTTATCTTTTCAAACTTTCATTACTTTTGTTATATTTTTTATTTTAAGATTGTAAGTTATTGTTTTATATGTTTTTCCAAAAAATTTGTCTTACGTACTTTTTGAAACGACAATAATTAAACCGCAAACCACAAGCTTTTTCGAACGCAATCGAATAGAAATGTCGTTAAAAATTACAACCCCTCTTAAGGAAGATAAATTAATCAGTCATAAAATTTTGCGCTAATTTGGTTTAGAAGCGGTGACGCCTAAGTAAATTTAAAACGAAGAGAGTTCGGTAATATTTGAGAGGCTATGCAAAGATTGCTAGAAAATAAACACGTTTCTAACAATTCATTACTTTTTTGTCAAGGCTCTCCGTACCGAGGTTGTTTATAGTTGTATGAAGAGCCAATTTATTTTTTAAGCTTTTCGATGGGCCTGTCTTCAAATAATTTCAAATAATTAAAAACAGATTTATTTAGTAGCCATATTTTCTGTTAGCTTACAAATTAAGATTTTATTCTTTACACATTTGTTTGTAAGGAAATAACAAAACTTATTTATATACTATTCTAAAGCAAATACTGAAATTGTTGAATGCTATAATTTAAGATAACGAATCATTTAATGCGCGTGCGGTAACTTTGAAAAACAGAGAGCGAAAAAACAAAAGGCATTAAATATTTTTAAGTACCAACAAGAGATAAAGAATTGAGACTTTGTTAGAAAAATTTGTAAACAATTTATAATACTAATTACCATTTAATATTTTTATTAGAATGACTACAAAACACGAAAAGCGTGAAGAATACTCGTCTAATGTAATCCGAGTTCTGCATCCACCACGACCTATTTCTCCAGCAGTAACAAAATTGGACAACAATTTGGGTAAGTTAAAGTTTAATAAATATTATTATATTATGCAATAATGTGTAAAAATTTTCTTTATATTATAGTACATAAAAAGTAAAACTATAAAATTATATAAATTAAATAATTCCTCAGGGAGACTATTCCAAAAATCGATTTCCGATCGATTCGACTGTGATACATTCTTAGGGCTAAAATGTAATGCATTGCCAGTTTCTTGGCGTTCGATTCGAAACCATTGTTATAAAAAGAAAGAGAAGTAAAACAGTTGAACGTAGATCAGTATAAAATATTTTAAAGGAATTTTAAAAAGAGTAAAATAATTAGATTTATACAGTGACAATATATTGATATTCATTTAAGTTATACTTATTACTAGATAAAAAGCTAAACAAACATTTGACTTTCTATTAAATTCCAAATCCTTTAGTACAATCTCGTCTTTAGCAGCATTTTAAAGAGGTTTTATTTTGAAAAATGAATGACATTAAAACTGACTCAATTCATAAGTTTATATGTTGTCAAAAAGATGAGAATTCGAAGGTTTAAAATTCGATATGACGCGAATGTTCAAATTTCACAATTTTTTCGTTAATACTAAAGTAATCTATTGAAACTTAGTAAAATAAATAATCATAATTTCGAATATTAAAATCCCTCGTCAGTACATTTATTTTATATTACAATATTATTACTTAAAAGCGTAGATGTAATAATTTCAAAAATAAAAGCTGCCGTAATAATTAGTAATCTTAAGAAAATTTGTTCTATTTTTGATCATTCCAAATGTAATGCAAACATCGTCGTATTAACTCAAGCCATCAAAATATCCAAGGTATTTTTATATCATGGAAAACTAATTAATTAGTGAGAGGAATTTACTACTTCACGATTCACGAAACTAAAAATATAATCAAGAATTGCTTTTTAAGGTCTACTCTTGAGTTAAAATTGGTTTATTTAAATACATACAATTGCTACAATTATGAAATTTTCTATTCTAGATTATCTTTTGGATGATCTCCAATCGAGTATAACTCCAAATACATCTTACTCACATACGAGTAGAAATGTGCAATATTTGTCTCCTCAAAATACAAGCACAACAGTCAGGGAACGATCCGTGAGCCCGAGATCGGTAAAAAAATCTCCTATTATTTTTTAAATTACCATTAATTCTTTTAACTTATAGGAAGACCGAAAGGTGTACAAAACCGCATCATATCAGTACTCAACTACAACAAATGATGGTCTGTATCAAGATCAGAATATAAATCAGCTAGATGCCCTTCTTCAAGATCTAAAGACGGAACGTGATGTAACTAGAGAAAAAGGTTTGAAAAATGTTCGGAAAATAACTTTTATATTGTTGAAAACTTGCTCATTCAACAGATTATAGCCACATAAGCAGTTCTAGTGTGACTCCAGGCCTCCTGTGAGTTACTTAATTAATTAATTTAATATTAAGTAATTAAGATAAATTTATTTATACAGAGATGATGGGCACAATCTATCTAAAACAACTCACGTTTATAAAACTTACACCAATAAACCTAACGTTCAACGTGAACTAGTATATGATGCTACAGATGGAGATTTTAGTCCAGGGCGTCCACAAAAGTTAACTTCAAACTATATGAGATCGGTGCAGACCAAGGCTGTCTCAGATATTTCCTACGATCCTAGTAAGACTTAAAATACCATAAAAAGTAGTTAATGCTAACTTAATTAATATTTACTAATAGCGAAGGCATATGATGTCGATCTCAAAGACCAAAAAATCGTGAGTGTTCCAGGGAAAACAATCACTTTGGATACAAGTGCTTTGCCAGAGGAGTTGAAAGATGTTACTTTATCGGAAGATATTTTGCCAGTTCCAGGCACTAAAGTAACAACAACTGTTAGGACATACACTTATGAAATTCCTGCCGAACCAACAACAGCAACAAGCAAAACTCTACTTTATAAAAATGAATCTTATAACACATCAGATACCCTACCCTACCCTGAAAGAAATTTACCTCCAAATGTGGTATATAATACACAAAGCTACAGCACTATTGATCGAAATGAGGGAGCACCTCCACCTACTCAAACTACTAAAACCATAATTAGTAAAAGAGATGTAAGGGAAACTAATACGAATGTATATCCACCAGAAAATAATTATCCAACGCATCGAAGTCAACCTCCAGGAAATACAACGATTATTTACAAGACCGACGTGACAAACACCTCAAACACCAACATCATACCGGGAGAGCCTGACTGGGATCCAAAGTATCCTCCAGCTAAACATGACCACCCTGCACCTCAGCCAATCCAACTGGCTCCTCAGCCTGGACCCAAAACTACTTACTATTATAAACATGAGTCGTCTAATACCACAAATACTCTTCACGGCCCCCCAGGGGGACCTCCTTATCCACCCACTGGCGGTGCACCCTATTCGCCCACGGGAGGACCACCCTATCCGCCCACGGGAGGATCACCCTATGCGCCCACGGGAGGATCACCATATCCACCCCACGATCGGGTAGTTTACCCTCAAAATGCTCCTGGTCCTAGACATCATCCAGGGGAACCTGAAAACCCAACACTGGTTACTTACAAATACTCTTCTCACACCACAAAGTCTAGTTCGACAGGTTCGCCCAATGAAAGGGAAACCCTTTTACCCGCACCGTTTCCAACCGACGGAGTGGACCACTCAAGACCAGGTGAAAATCCACCAAAACGACTAGACGACCTTATGGCCACCTTCAATGTAAGTTTGAAAAAAAAATTCCAGAAACCCACAATATTTTTAACTTTAAACTACACACTTCAAAATAATTACAAAAATTACAGCCTCTTTGAATGACTGCTGTAAGTCCATAATTGATAGTTGTAGCACCTAAGACAATTTTTGAGTAATCATGCATTAAAATTAAGCTTAAAAATTAAGATTTCACAGGTTTCCAAACAATTTTTTTTTAAATATTGGTACACTGAAATAAAATCCTAAAGTAAAGCAATCCGAAAATTGGCGACGCTCTTAGAATTGATCTGGGATTTCTCTTACTCAGTTTGTAGTTTAAAGCTTAACACGTTCCCTGCCAGATGTACCGAAAACTCATCACATGAATTTTTACATGTAAGTCTCTCACGAAAGCTTTCTTGAAAACTCTAGCAGGAGTAAAAGTGAGACACATTTATTTAAAAATGAGCGTGCAAGGTGAAACAAAATCAACTCTGGACGCTACGCTGGCATTGTGAACTCACGGGACGTGTTAAACACCAAAAAAGCTGACTATATGACCCTGAAATTTTTTCGTATACCTCTGTAAAAATGATTCCAACTTTTTATTATTTCGTAATAAATCAGATTCGTCTATAATGTTGTAAATTCCAGCATTTGGGTTCCTGTTCCTACATAGTTCTTCAAGTACGTGATCTTCAAAGTATCTCTTCAAAATGAATGCTTACAAATGTTAGATAACTAAAAATAAAGATTTTGGCTGGCTGGAAATTGCTAAAACGTAACCAATTGTTGGTATTTTTCAATGAATGATTAATCAAATAAAGAAAAAAAATTATTTATTGTAAATTCCAACGTGATCGAATACCTTAAAAATAAAAAAATTAAAATAATTAGTTTTGCTTCAAACAGCCAGCCTAAATTAATATTCCGAAAAATCCTTCGTTCACGAAAAAAACGTTTTCGTATACTTAAAAAAAATTTTAGTTTTGATTTTTGATAACACAGCATTAAAAAAGACAAACATTGAGAAAATACAAAGCCCTAACTTCGCTATTCTTTAATAAATAGTTAACTAGAAATTATTAAACATGTAATCTTCTAAAACCCAAAAATTTAGTTTAAATTTTTAATTTAAATTAAACCACAAACGCTTCCCTCATGTATTACATTATGTTGAGATTTTCAAAAATGCTTTTCTGAGAGAATTACATGTAAAAAACCATTTGATACATATGAAAGAGCTTTTATAATATTTATGGGCCGTTTTCAGTACACGCGGTACGAAACTTGTTGTAAGTTAGCATATCTCAGAAACATAGGTACTCGTTTTTAACATGCAAAGTTTTTAGGTGTAAACAAAAACACAATTCTTTTGTGGTCTTGTATTTTTTATATTTGGAATGTATCTAGAAACAATTTTTCTTAAAGGGAACTGGTGATAGGCAAATGCCTCTTGATGACAATTTATCTCGAAGAAAAGAGATTGATACCTCCGTTGCGACTGCAGGTGAAGCAAAAATCCCTTCAAAGAATGTTGCTGGACCACCAGTGTATTATCCTCCTGGTCACGAGATGTTTGTGAGGAAGGAAGAAGGAGGTGCTGCATATAGGGCTCAAGTAAAAATTACTTTTCTTACCATTAGTAAAATATTTTTAATACTATATCTTTCAGGGAGGTTATGCACGCGCCTCAGGAAAATATGAGTATGAGGCTGAATCGAGATCGAAAAGCAAAACTCGGTCTGGTGCTGCTGTAGTCCCCGTGTGTCTTCCACTTTGTTGTGCCATGCCTTGCTCAATTATGTAAATTGAGCATACATTCGAAAACCCAAAATAATATTAAAACACTAATAAGCCGTCATACAACTAAAGGTTTCATATTTATCTTAAATTTGTATTTTGTACTCATTAAGCATATGCGCAACAGTTAAAATTGTTTGCTAAGTGTAGAGCGAGAAAAATTTACCTCTAAATAACATGGACTATATAACAAAATATTTTTGAGAAAAGTATATGACTTTTTAAAAAAGTAGACATCGTCAATAAAATTTTTGATGTAATTTTGAAAATAAAACGACTTCTTTTTTTTTATAGCTTCTTAAAAAATATTGTCCCAATATTTTACTGAAAGGAAGTATTCGTATTCCGTATACCTAAAGTTTCATATTATCTGAATCATTTATCTATTTAGCTTGATGAACAATTAGCACAATGGTTATAGCTATTCCTCGATTTCTTCACTCATCTTTGTTTCTTTCAATTTCTGTAGCACAACTCGATAGAAAAGGGCTTATTTATTTTTTTTATTTTATGGTTTACTAGCAAATGTGGTATTAATTTTATTACTATAATTGATTACCGCCAGTCTAAGTTGAACTCTCAATAGTGTAGAAGCACTTACAAAGCGTAATTCAAAAATTCGAACAAAACTATGTACGGTATGCTCTAGGGCTGGGCGAAATAATTTTGGGACAAACCTTGAATAACCAGAAGATTTTGAAATTTTAGAAAAAGTAGGCATTTGCTCTTGACAGTACTCGGATTATAATGACAAATATGTATTTTGAATTTTGTTTTGTAATAAAAAACAAGTATTTCATATAAACCCTGTTCCTGTATCAAAAGAAAGAAATTTGTGTAGGATTTGTGAAAATAATAAGGTAAGATAGAAACAAGTTATTTATAGTTTATAAATCAGAACAAATATTTATACCAAAAAGAAATTGATATGCTAAACGATGATTGATGAATCGATAATGCCTTTCTTTTGTAAACTGTCTACGTTGTCTATACGTTAGTAAAAGAATTATTTCAAAGAAGTCCGGGTAGTAAAAAACGGATTAATCGATCTAAAAAAATGATTTTATTTCAAATTATACTGATTTATGAAACAGCTCTCAAAGATCATTTATTAATCATAAGATATTTAAATTTCCAGTGAGTAGACGACACTGGAAATAATATACTTAATCCGTAACTACCAATTATCGTCAGTAGAAAATGAAGTAAAGGATGTTCTACTAACACTTTTCCGCATTGACCCCCTCTAATATCATAAGTGACAAATAATGCATCAATCGTTACTTCAATGATGGGTATTTTAAAAGAATCGATCAGCATTAATCAGCTCCCCCTGGAGCCATAAGTCTCAAAATTTGTTTTGACCAATGATGCACCAATTGAAGATGTTAATCTCCAATCAGTTCCCATTAGTGTCCATCAATATTCAGGTTTGAAATTCTGTACAGAAACATTTCATTGTTGCACCGCACCAACAACTCAAATGTATTTAGAACATATTTTTTTAAATTTTAAAAAAGTTGTAACTATTATAGTTATAATTCCTTTTTCACTGAAGCAGGAAACACTATTTCAATAAGTGGTTGTTTAAAGTAAATTATTATGCATTTTAATTTATAAATTACAAATTTATTGTTTTTCTGCCAACGAACATGTGATATATCATTTAAATTACGAATTCACGTTTTTGATGAAGATTGCATTTAAAGTAACTACAGCAAATTTTCAAATGATTTTAGAAATGGTAAAAAATAATGGAAAGTGAATTCTACGAAATATGTTTGAAAGTTTTTATTATTTATTTATAATTTTTTAAAAATGGCAAAGATGTGGTCTTTTGTAAATTTCTTTAATCTTTTTTTTTTAGAACACACAAATGATTAAACATTTTCGAAGCAATTTCGCATTTCCTAGAAATAATCTGATATTAGCAGAATTTTACATATTTTATTTTTTCAAAGATGTGTACCAAAATATCTTTAAAAATCAACGTACCTTACTTAAGTACATATAAAAAACGTTTATTTAAATATTTTGATATGCAAACTCACGTTTCCAAATGTATAATAGTTATGTAAATTAAAACAAAAGAGAAACCACTCGACAACGGAACGCGTCTGAGTTATTTTAAGTCTTATAGCAATTAGCGCAAGAACTCTTTATTATTAATTTTCGTAAGACTTCTATGATTTTTATTTATATCAGACTTTGGTTAAAAATAACTAATTAGCGTTTTAAAATTGGGTACAGTCAAATTCATGTTTTGATTATTATTAGGCCTAAGAAAACCTTCTATTTGATTTTATTCTTCTCAAAATTTTCTCAATCAATATATGTATATGTATGTACATTGGGAAAAAAACATTTCACACTAGTAAACGATTAAGTTATGTAAGGTGAATTAAACTGATTGCAATTTGCAAAATGGGAAGAATAAAATTCTCGAAAAATTTCGACGCTAAATAAAACCCGAAAAAGTTTACGCTAAATAGAACTAAAAAAAATTCAGGACAGTTTGTCTAAGACTTTTGCAAATTTTCATGTTTGGCTCTGAAAATAAGCTCTAAGCCACAGATCTCATTTAAATATGAAGAATGAAGTGAAGTAAAATTTTCTATTTTTGGAACAGATAGGAACTTACGAGGAAAGTGAATATGGGATAGTAAAAAAATCACCAATAGTTTGTTGTTGATAAAAAAATATTTTATTTCAAGATATTTTAAACTCATTAAAACATTAAATGACAACTGCATTTTTGCGCTTTGAGGAAATTTATTCTCAAATAAATATGTACATATATTAAATATAGATTAAAGCGTGGAAGTTATTTCAAAATTTATCCAAAAATCGTGGCTTTTTAATTTAATAATTATATTTGTGAAAACACTTAAACTAAGCCAATTTCAAAAGCATAATTTGCACCAGACTTCACTTACTATTATTTTTTTAATTCATCTTTTCTGTTCCGATCGCAATATTTATTTGTCTTCCGTATTTAATTTAGTAATATATTTATAACTGCAAACCGACTCATTTAACAAAAGGTAAACTTTATCATAAGAGCAATCATTTCGCAACAGGTGAACTTCACAGGAGATTGAATTTTACGTTAAAATTTTGTTTACAAATGCGAATTATGAAAACTGATAAACAGAATTTTATGTAAAGTGTTATTTTTAGCGCTCAGGTAATTGTGAGTCAATGCTATAATTTATTTAGATTGTTTAATTTCAAATATTAATTTTTTAATGTGAAATAACCTTCCTAATTACATTCGTCAACAACGAACCTTTTTTGAACAAGGTTAATTTATCTAGCATTTCTTAAGTATGACTTATATTGACGAAATATAGTTATTTTTAGATATAGAATAATCAAAAAATCAAACGCACAGTTTATTTTTTGAACGACAGAAATTGCTGCATTAACTTTGCAAACTCTCTCTTCACCACTAGAAAAGATTGAAGATTCTTCCTCCCTCATAATTCTTCAACCGACTTGTGTTTTTTTTATCTATGAAATCTTTTAAAATAAAACACATATGATTCAAGTTTTGATACAAGTGTTATATTAAATTAATTAATTAATTTAATTTTATAAAAAAGACCAAATTATTGGTATGAGAAATTTCTATGATGATATTTTTTATTTATCATAATAAAAACATTTTATATTAACAGATTATTATCTTAACTAAAAATTGATAAAAAAAAAAGGGCGCTAAATGAGATAAATTTACGCGAAAAACTGATGTTCTTAAATTAATAGACTATGAGCGGTCAAGAACCGTTAATATAAATATATTTTAATCTCTATCAAAATGATAAATAATGTGAGAAATGCGAATTTTGATAAATGAGGTGTTGTCGACAGATTCGTGTTAATAGCACGAATAATATTTAAAAAAAGGAAATATTGGAAAGATGAAATTGCCTTTTAAATATTGAAATATCAAAATTAAATTTATTTTCTTTAACTTTTATTTTGTTTGTACAAATTGGATTCTATTTATGTGAAGAAAGGACAAACATTTTACCATTAAAAGTTTTTCGCCCGACTGTCGTCTGTGCCAAGCTTGTATTTTTGTGCTTTATGGTTTGCTTAATTTCGCATATTTTATGTAAAAGAAAAAAATTTTTGATTTATAAAGAAAGATTTCAAATTTGAATTATAATGATCGTTTTCACTGTATTATCAGTTTTTTTTTCAGTTTTAGGTACCAATTGACTTTTATACACTTTCAAAACTAAAATATACTTATGAAGCTATGAAACAATGGGAATAAAAGTCCCAAAAGGGTAAAATATAAAGTCGAATAATATTTCACAGTCCCAAAAAAATCCTAGCAAAACCCTAAAAGGAAAATTATTAGATGTTTGTGCAAAAATAATTATTTAAGAATTTGTGCTACAATATCTCTGTAACTAAATTGACATAAAAAATTTATCGTCCAAAATTTATGTAGAGGAAGTATAAGCACGCAGCAATACTCATCCAATACTGACGTAGAAAAATTCAAATGTCTTGAAAAGTCGTTTTGAGCTGGCTTCTGAACAAAAATAAAACACGCGGTGGCAATGAAGTTTTGCTACAAATAGAAAGCAATTATTAGATGCGTATACTTTAGGCACCACGTTTCACATATTCATGACGAAGCTCATACTGACGATTTAATACACAAGCGTAATATAAATGAGCTTTTGAAATAATATCACTAATTATGTTAAGGAGATCTTTTATTTAAATCCCATGTGGTGCCGTACAGCAATTTTTAACTTCAGGCCCGTGGCGTGTAGCTAAAACCCGCAAAAACACTTAGCTCATTGGACATACTTAGAAAATTTCAATATTGGAAAAAAAACCCCAACAAAAGAATTTTGATACACGTGTAAAAAAAGAAAATTCACGCTGTCGTTTCAAAAGTTTTGCATTTATTTTATCACATTTAAATTTTAAATAAAAGCACGCATACACGAACATAGGGAATTACTTTAAAATTGGATGCAGGAGCCGTTGAACAATTAATCATTGGTCACGGAGTGTTTAAATTAAAAAAGTCTAAACAATTGACGCAGAAAGCCCCACTTTTCTACAATTTTTCGAAAATGCCTCGCTTTTATTGGCACTCATCTTTGCGCAATAAATTCGAAATTGTTAGACTTATACGTATTTCCTAGTTTTTACTACTATTTGTTGTATAATCCGGCAAACAAAATGACCAAGAATTTATAGCTACAGATTTGGCACTTACCTTTGAAATATAAAGTTATATAACCATATGGGGTGTTTTGCCAGCCGGTTTAGTTGCAGAAGTTAATTCGAAATATGTAATTACATTCATAATAAATAAGTATGTATTTCTTATTAATTAAAGTAACGAAATAGTACATACTTTTTTTATAAATAGATTCTATAATTTTCAACGTTTTTAATTCTTTCGAACAACGTTAGCGTTTTTCTAAAAACTCGACATCTATGATAGTTTTAAAATGTCTTATTTTTAAAAAGGTTGTAAGGAAAATTCACAAGTTCATTAAGTTTTACAACCGAATAAGTAATGCATAAGTTTTAAAGAAATTTTGAGAAAAATATAGTTGAAATGCACAATAATGACCGTATTCTAACCATTTTTGAAAAATTATTATATTATAACAACAATCAAGAATTTTGACTTTCATTTGAGTTTTATATGTAAACTCTTTTATCTGCCTCTGCTATCTTTTTAGCCGTCAAAAAAAAAGGTATTTGTACTTTTTATCTATATTTTTCTTAAAACCTTTATCTGATGAGATATTTTCGTTTACAAATTCGTAAAAGGTAAATTTTATAAAAATGATATAATTGCTATATCACTCGTTCGATTGTATAAAATTTTTAAATGTTATGACAGAAGTTTCATTATTTTAATCCCTTTTTTTTTAAAATAAGGATTGAATGGTAACAAGTTTAATTCAAAATTCTTCAAAAGTTTTGCTTACTTATTTTATATATGAAATAATAAACGAAGTAATCTAGCTAATTTAAATTATCTTATTCAAAACTGTAAAGATGATGTAGACGAAGAAAGATATGATAATTCCATATTTAGTGCACCAATAATTTCTAAAATAGAAGATATAAAGTTTGAGTTCGTCCTTAAAAGCAAATTCGATTACAACGTAGAAAGGAAAAGATTTTTTTAAAAAAAAAATACTGGTATATTTTACAAATGAAACGTTGAACAAATCTATTTCCATATTTAAATACTCGTATGTGTAATTTTCGATTCACTTAAAGTCACACTTCACTTTACACACGCCTATTTTCTTTGATAATTAAGCCTACCGATATATTATGCCGCAAAAACCACTTTTTGTTCCCTAAAGGCTTGATCCACAACCATATTTTTAATAGTATCCTTCGAATTTTGGATTAGTCATTTTTAAAACATATTGAAAACTCACTTTATTGAAATTTAATTTAATATATACAAAGTCCAAACATTTTAAATTTCAATCGATTACCATTAAAATGTGCATTTGAGAGTTTTCGTGGTCGTTGATTTCGAAGTCAAAAGAAAAAAAGTAATTTCTTTGATAATTACCCTATTTTGTTTTATATGATGTTAACTGAATAAATAAAACTTTTTGTTGAATAGAATATTTAAATTTAAATTTGAATCCTAGAACATTTTCAGAGAGATGAGGATTAATTAGATTGAATACTCACCCACAAAATCCGCAATTTTGCATGTTTCATCAAAATCTTCAGAGCTGTTCTTGAGAAGAATATTATTAAATTGCTATCATAAATTATAGTACGACGAAAAACTACGCTTAACAAATCTTTTAAGGAAAATTTATAATGTTGGTAAACTTTTACTTTAAGAAAATAGACAATTTAGCCCATCAGAATTTTCAAAACACTATCTGATATTTTTGTCAATTGTGTACAAAATATTTTGTAAATTGTAAAAATTCCAAATATCGCACGAGTTTGAACAAAGCCCCTAAACAAGTTGTTGTTCAAAAAATTACGTGGAGGTGATTACAATTTTCAGGAAAGAATTCTTTTAACTGATGCCAATTCTCGTGGTGGCATTGTGGGACTTTCGGTTTTTTAAGCACGCGGCAATAAAAATTTATCCTTTTTAAAGCTGGATATTATGTCTTCGTAAACATAAACAATAGAAGGCACGAAAAGCAATAATTACTATATATATAAATGGAAAACACGGGCCGAATTTTCATATTTGGCTATTTTAACTGTATTAGTTGGCAAATATCCAAAACTTTTTTACATTGTTATTCGTCACTGCACTACTTAAGAAAAATTTACGATATGCATGAGAATCAAATTTAAGTTCCAGGTAGATAGCATCTTTTATGATATTCTATTTTTTGCTAAGATTGCAATATCGGGGGATAAAGTGCACTCTAAATTCGTCAAGATAAAAACCTGGAAATTGCTCGCAAAAACAGAAAAAAAATGTTAAATATATTAAACGAGCTTTCTGTAGCCTACGCATGCGAATTCTTCTTATATTCGTCTTCTAGGTATTTTCAGAGAAAAGAAATTAAAGGGGGCTTGGAAATATTTTGGAATATAATAAAATAATATAATTGAAGAAAGTTCCATTATACGTTGATCATTCGTTCATTCACCCCCGCAATTCGCACAACTTTCTATAATACATTAGCATGCAAGCGAGATTCAATAAAAGCATCTTCGCATCCCTGATGATTGAAGAGATCAAAGCTCAAGGACAAAAACGACAGACAAGCGAATTCTAATCAGTCAAAGGGCACATAATTAAGCTACCACAAAATGACGTTGTGCGCCACCCCACTCACACAACCATCAAAACACATTCTCTAGTCTAGGGTCATCCTCATCAAAGGTGAAATTGCAAATCAAGTCGATTCGAGATATCGAATTGTGAAAACATCATTCTACACAAAAATGAAACTTCCAAAGATTATCCGATCCACACACTCGATCCAATAAAATGTTTGCGTCTCCGTAATTTTTTCTCTATTTATTATGATTATTATTTTTTAATTAGTTTTTTTTTTTATCTATAGCATCCAAAGATGGACAGTATAGCGCCGTCTAAGTAAAAGTTACCACAAAGCTCAAAAATTAGCAAGCCCAACTGCATATAGTCGAAAGTAGGCCTGGGAATAATAAAAATAATGAGTAAATTTTAAAAAGACGAGTATGCAGTAAAAATTCAGGAGCGCTTTCGATGTGGTCGTAGTGTGCTAAAACTGTTTTTCCCGGGTAATCAAAAGGCCATCTGGGACCAAAGCCAAACCCGAGAGTTCGTAAATGAATCGGCTCGATACACTGGCGGAGTGTAATTCCTTCTAGTGATCAGTCGACATCGAACTTTTCAATAGTGCGATCCTTAGCCTAGCTTTAATAACTTCGGCTGGGCCCAAGGCCTGTTATATAATAACTAAATAGTGCGAGTCGTACGGGCGCAAATTCGTTTTTTGTAAGTTTTTAACCAAAACTCCAAAAAAAATTTTCACACAATTTTCGATGAAAGAGTGATCTTTGCTAAATAGTGCAAATATATATACTTTGGTGCATGATCGATTTTTTTGTGCAGACATTTTTGATAAGTGCTCCAGTGCCTAAAAATAAGTGAATAATATCACGTAAATAGGAATGAAATTTTTGGTGATTACTTCATATAGTAAAGCACCTGGTTCATAAGTTGTGATCTCTAGAGACACTTGCCACACTTTAGACATCCACACAATACTTTTGAATCTCTCTGTGATCGGAGGTTATTTTTTTAATTTTGATGAAAACATACCATCTTCAAATTAAGACGGAAAACTTACAAATCAATCAAACATACAACAGATATTACAAAAAGAAAAACAAATTTTTTTTCCCAAACATAGCATACTTAGTCTGAAAGAGCGATCTGGATAATCTAAAAATAAAAACAAAAGATCTATGAAAATTTTTGAAGTCGTCTGTATTTTCCCACAACCTGCGGAATTTTTGATATCTTTTCAGCAAAATAATTTATAAAAAACACCGAGCTGAACTAACTTCACAGGAGGCCTCTAAAAATAGCCTGCACACTGCAAGTTGTTATTTAACAAGGCGGTAGTGCTCCCAGACGAGTTCCGCTTATCTAGGTATTGAATACTAATTTATGCACAGCGCAAAGAGTCGCCCGCTCGTATTCTGTCGTTTTTATGCAAATTGCCAAAAGCGCGCATGAGCGTGAGAGTTTTTGAGACTGGTAAATTTAGATGGAGGCCTAGCAACATATCACGTGCTCTCTACGGTCAGCCAATCGGATTTTTCAGAACGCTCAAATACTCGGTATTAAGTATTATAAACTTTTTCAAGAAGTATTTTTGAGAAAAAAAAAATAAATAAATAAATATTCCCAAACGTCTCCAATAGACGAAAATATTTTTAACCGTCATTTTAATTATCTAATTCTGCTCGAGCTCAGCCTTTATTTTTGGCGTAGTTCTCAACACTAACGAACTTTACATTGGATATTTTTAGAAATTCATGTTGTCTACCTAACTAAGAAATTACTCGGAAGTTTAATATGAACCATTTGTTAATAATTGTCAAACTCTGCATTTCAGGTCACTCTTATGTATTTTTGGAAGAGAAAAATTACATCTGAAAAATTGCTGATATATGTATGTCTTTCACCAATTCTTGAAGGACAAACAATTCCATTAAAAAACCTTGACAGCGGCTTCTATTGCAATAATTTTCATCAAATTTTTGAGCAAACAAATAATTTTCAATGAGAAGATATTTAATTTAATAATTTTTTTTTAAAAACAATAAATTAACATCACCTCAAAGGGTAGGTAATTAAAAGTAATTACATCTGCCGGTTGAACTTGTCCGCAAATTAATTTTAATATACCATAAATTGAAGTCATTTTGGTAGTGCAGCACATAAGAACCTCAAGTGGTCAAACGTTGTTTACATATAAACTTAATAAAAGTAAATTAATTACGTTTAAATCTATCAGCCCATCAGCTGTGTAAACACCCAAAGTTCTTCTTCACATATAAAAATATATAACATTTCAGAGAGGACATAAAAATAGAAAACGTTGTACTTTACTCAGCCAGCACGTGTGATACATACAAATATATACTGACTATTTTTAAACGCGTCAAAATAATGGCTAGAAAGGTATACAAAAAGAAAAAAAACAGTATATTATTTCTGTTTTGATTTTGTTACTTAGTATTAAACGCAATTTTTATTATATGTACATATATGAGATCGTTAACGCTTAATTAATCGCGCTAGTGAATGCGTTGCATGCGTTAATGGTATTTTTGTTCAAAATTCAATAATTCAATAATGTTATTAATTAATTAAAAAAGTATACATTTCCAAAACAATATCGATTTTGTATCTACTTGGCCTTGACGCAATTATATAGTAAAATTTAGAACGATTCCTTTTTAAAAGGAAAATTTGCAATGAAATAAATTAAATTACATTTTGGCTATATAAGTTATATACTTATGTAGATCACAATCTGCAGGACTATCTGTTGTTCTAAATTTTCAAAAATAAAGCTATTTTTAAAAACAAGAAGCCTTATTACACAAAACATACATATATACAAGAAAATTTTGATCTATAAAAGCATCATTAGTTTATTTTTCAATTTAATACTAATTAACTGAAAATTACTTTGCTCTGAGAAATCTAAAGCTTAAAAGAAGTTCAACTTTTATTTAATTGCGACCACTTAAATTTATTAATTATTATTTTCAAAAACTTATTAGCTTTCAGAATACATTTTCATTTTTAAACTTATATCTTAAACGAATAAATTTACATCAACTGAATAACTTCGATGATTACTTTAACTAAGAAAATGTAATTTTCTTTATATCTTATGAAATAGATTTTGCTATTTTGTATTCAAAAGAAAACAATTTTATAAAAGTTCTTTTCTTATAATATGTGCGATTGTCCTCCTTTGGATTATTCAAAATTGGAGAAATTCCTTATAGTGAAAATTTTTGCATCTTTACTTTAATTAAATAGAGTAAGAATTCTCAAAATAAGAAAATTTTGCTTTATTTCGATTTGTAATTTTACTAGTAATGTTTGAATAAGATACTTTTTTTATTTCATTAATTGTAAGGATCCTTTTAAAGATTTTTACAATAAATATCATAAATCATTCGAATAAGTAAAAAATACCGATGAAAAACGACACTTTTTAATATTTAAGTTAAATATTTCGAGGAGTACAATCGATCGATAAACATTTTTGCGAATATTTGTAATTTTTAACCTCATCCTCAATTTGCTCCAATTTTGAATTTGCGATTATCATTTCACAGCCGTTATGACGTGCACAGGCGAATGCACGCCTTGTGAACCGACCCTTACGACAGAAACGTCATCAAAATGGCTGCCTTTGCTGCAGCGACGACTGCTGTCAGCTTGAGGCCTCGCTACTGCCTGGATAGCATGTCATTTACATGACATGAAGTTTGTGAAATAGAAATTCTTCCGCAAATCGCACTAAAATTCCCCATTCGAATTGAGTAATTTTAGCTCGCGTTGATTGCTCTTTGTTTAGCGAATATTTATGCTGCTAAATTCACGGCCAAAGTTAACCAGTGGATGTGCGCGGCGCCGTAGTTAAAGATTCCTTTTTTTTTGCTGTGAAGGGCGAATTCGACCTGATTTCACTTTAGTAGATATAGCTCAATAAATTGTAAGTTTCCCAGCTAAGGCTCTGTGGCACCGCTCCAGAGCCGAGTTATTTCATAATTTATTCTCCTTGGCAGCGCATATTTGGGACACGTGTTGATTTCATGTTGGTCAAGCAGGCTAGTGTTATCGTTGCAAAAAGAAATGAAAATCGCGAGTCACTGTCACCCGCAATTGCCAAAATATCTAGTTGCGTTGCCCTATCCGGTAATCACATTCCCTGCGAGACCCGATATCGCAATTTGTCCCACCTGGTGAGAGTTACTTTTTTCAGATGTTTACAGAAGTCGCCTAATCGGCTTAAAACGGCACGGGCCACTTGGCTAAAAGTCAGACAAGCTCATGCTTATGCAAACTGACTTCGGGGGTTCCTTAAATTCTTCCGCCTTCGTCAAACTGATTTGCTTTTCTAATGATTCTAAGAATCAGCCGGAAGTGCGGGTCTTGTGAATTTACTTTGTATCAATACCCGGAATTGCCATCGTGTCTTAATATATAAAATGCACTTATCAAATTGCTACGTTTGCACAATATAAATTTGCCTTTTCTGCATCTTATTCTCCTGAATCTAACTAATTTTAAAAAATTTTTGCAGAGCTGGTAAGCATCACAAAAAGTCAGCAACATGGAGGACGGTCATGCAAAAACCGTCGACGAAGTACTGAACTATTTTGGAACAGACTCAGATAAAGGTTTAACAATAGACCAAGTCAAGAAAAATCAAGCGAAGTATGGTCCCAATGGTGAGTGTTCAAATTATGTTTTTATTTACTTACAATAACAAAACACTTAGCAATCGCTTGCAAATGGGAATTTTATCAATTTCAAATTTTATCAAAAATTATCAATATCTGCTAAAAAAAACTTATCTCCAAAAACTAAATTTTTTAACTAATTTTTATTGTTATTCACGCATATCTTTCCCATTGTTGTACACACTTAAAGCAAAAAAGTAAATTTCAAGTTTTACGAAAAATTGCTTAGGGATTGAAATATAGAACATAAGGAATTTTTTCTTAATTTAAAATTAATACCATTTAAGAAAATTAAATTCATTGGATCGAGCCTTTTTAACTCCAGGGCCTAATTGTTCGTTCTTCTGAATTATCTGAAAAAACTACATCATGAAAATATTTTATAACCGATTATTTGTTTTTCAATAAAACAAAACGGTCCTCATTTGGGACCAGTGTTTTATGATGTTAAGTCGAAGAGGAAAAAGACATGCAAAAATATTTTCTTTACTAGTAGCAAGTTGTAATAATAAAAAATTTCGTTATATAATATTTGGATTTAAAATAGCTCTTATTTCAAACCTACATAAATAAGCTTACAGACTGAGAACTACTCAAACAAAACAAATGTCCCATTTTAACTTGCAACTATCAAGGAACCACAAAGCCGAATTAAAACCAAACTTCCAAGAAAAAAGAAAGTGAATTTAGACGTTAATAATCACGTGTATAATAAAATATACGCCGCGTCGACGTCGGAGAAAAGTCAGCTAGTTGGGCTATTTGTTAGAGGGGCTTAGAATAATTTAATCCCGAAAAAGAGGAACGAGGGAAAAATCGCATTCTATTGCAACGAAAAGGTATGCAATAAACTCCTACTACATAAATATATGCTATATATAATCATGTTCCAAAATTAAATATTTTTTTAAAAATAAATGATTTTTCACAGTGATCCAGGTAGATGAAACCACTTAAATAAACAAAATATGAATTGTTATGAATTGTTTTGTTTTTGATAAGATTATTTGCCACAGACAACAGATGTTTTTCTGTTGAACAATTTAAGAGTGCAGTTATGCTATGTGCTTTTATTTGATGAAAAGAAGCCGGTGGTGATTGAAAGGCAAAGGCTGCTTGAAAATATAAAAATACGCAAAAGTTGTTTATGTAATGTTTTCAATTTCACTACATAAAATAATTTAGTTGGTTTTTAAATCAATTAAAATTTATTGCTAAATCTGCCTAACTGGCAAAATGCAGGCATTATAATCACTTGGAGCAGTCTTTCCAAAGTTTTTCAGACAACCCTCACATTTAGATTTTAAAATGGTTAGATGTTTTGCTGAGATAACTATTTAAATTATTCGCGTCTTTAAAAACAAAAACTGCGTAATTTCCTGCTATTACCCTCCCACACCTAATCTAAAAATTTCAGCTAAATACACTGTCCTCTGAAAATTACGTTTTAAACCATATTACGTCAGTCACCACATTTCTTTCCTGAAGTCATTGTCCTCCCGTATACAATTTTTAATTTCTCCCGTCTCAGATAATTTTTGTGTGCTACAATATAGTGGGAGTAAACAAATTTTAGCAAGAATCTTAAAGAACTGATGTGAAACACGAGGGTGGGCGGATGGAAATTGTATGATATGAGATTTAAATTTGTTACAGCACATATTCAGGGAAATCTATTAAGCGTCCCTAAAACACTCCAGGACAATAAAAGTAAATAAAATTGGTTTTTTTTGTACTATATTTAGTAAATATGTATACAAAAGAATCCTACAAAATCTCAATTCCTTGTAAATTTAAAGATTTAAAGAAATATTTTAATAAATCAATAGAGATTATAATAAAATTACAAGATTGCTTTGCGTAAAGTACTACAATTGAAAAAATTTCAAATTTAAGTACAACGTACAAATTTTCCTCAAGGTTTTAAACTCCCATTATTATAATGCAACATCACAACAGTAGATAGAAATCTTCAATTAGTAATTTAAAATAACTAAATGAAAGTAAGTGAGAAAGATTTGCATGAATTACATAATTTTAAATGTCTGCTATTTTGTATATAAAAAGTCAAAATTATTAGAAACGCTTAGTTATTTAGAAAATAATACATAGGTTTTACGTAACCGCTTAAAGCTTTAATCTTATTCGATTTTTTACTTTTCTTAAAAAATATCATTACTAATTGCAAAAAATTTTCTATTTCAGAACTCCCGACAGAAGAGGGTAATTATAGCGTTACACAGCATATTTAACGTATAACATAACACTTAAATATTACTTAATATTATTACAGGAAAAACAATATGGCAACTAGTTTTAGAACAGTTCGATGACCTGCTTGTAAAAATCTTGCTGTTAGCCGCTATTATTTCCTTTGTAAGTATAAAGAATTATCCCTAGGCGACATAGCTGCAATTTTAAAAATAAAATTTAGCAATTATAAATTCTGGGTCGTGATATTGCTAAAGTTGACCAAATTTTCTAATAATTGTTCTTATGTAAGAATAAGTAAAAATCTTTTGCCAATAATTTAACTACACGCAAAATTATTTTTAGCCCAGCTACGTAAAAATATTTCAAGCTCATCTGTCCCAGCTATATCTGTTAAATTTACAGCTAACGTTGTTCATCAAGACTTGAATTCTATTCTCGTTCAAAATGAGATCTCTCCCGTGTACTGAGTGTATATATATTTATTTATTTTAAGTTATTTTCATTTTTTAAAAAGCTTTGCAAAGAGTCAAAGACCAATATGAATTTGGGAATTTGTTTGTGTATGTGGTAAATATTTTTATTTTTGATTTAAGATATACTGAACAAATTTTTTTGCGAATCCAATTTCCTTTTTGAGATCCACACCTCATAAATTATTCGATTTCATTATCAAAATTAATTTAAGGAAAATAAAATAGATTTTAAGACAGACAGACCTGATATAAGTTGCTACTTGTTCTAAGACTTTAAAAAATTTCGAAGATTGGAATTTTTTGTCTTGGAAATTATTGGAGAAAATCAAACGTTTTTTCAATTCCAACGTATATTTATAGATCCCTTAAAAAATGCAAAGCTATTGAAAAGAAAAGAAGTCGAATGGAAAATACTTATAATATAATTTAATATGTAAAGTATATCTAAATGTTTCTCGGTATAATTCGTTTTTATTTCATATCGAGAGGTTTGTGAAATATGATATCCATCAACTTCAAAAACTGTTTCACGATATTTTCTACTACATATAAAATACATCGAATTTTGATGACATTCGTATTTATAACGCAAGCTTTAGAGAAAATAGACAGAAAAAAATTTTGTTCACCTCTAGATCGGCCCCTAAATTTATTTTTTAATGCTTAGTTAGTTATTTTCTTGTAGTTTATTAAGCCAATAAAAGTGTGCTTTTGCGGTAGGATTTTCGCAAACAAATCAAGGCAGAGAACTTTTAGTAATTTTTATTGTTTGGATTATTATTTTCTCTGTTTTGAGGGTTTATTAGGGCAAAACAATTATTTTGAAACTAGACAAGTTTTTGATAAATATTTACCAATAAAAGTTCTATGAAAAATTACATTTAGCATTGATTACGAACCTTTTCGTAGTATCATCAAGGTTAGATTGAATCAGATTCATTAATTAAATGCCATTTTAATTTCATTTTTATTGAATATATGCTTACAATTAATGATAACTTTCGTCTGGTCCTCCAGAAAAAATAAAAAATGAAAATAACACAATTTGTTTTTAAAATTTTTTTAAAGTATTTTGTAAATAGGTTTAGTAAAAACTGTAGAAAGGGTTAAGTATTTTTAACTTCAAATTAAATTGCATCGAAGTCCAAAATAAAACAGGAAATTAATTCTAGTTCCTTTAAGGCCAAAAATTTAAATTAGAAATCTGCTCGACTGTCCAATTTTTTCCGCGCCCCGTTTATGATAGTTACTAATGTTAAAATTGTCTTCAACGGTTTTTAGGTATTGGCCCTTTTTGAAGAGCACGAAGAAACATTTACAGCCTTTGTAGAACCATTCGTTATTTTACTTATTTTGATTGCCAACGCAGTCGTTGGTGTATGGCAAGTAAGTAGCCTTGATTATATAAATTATGTAATATTTTGCTAATTAAAAAAAAATTGTTCTATAGGAAAGAAATGCAGAATCAGCTATTGAAGCCCTTAAAGAATATGAGCCCGAAATGGGTAAGGTTGTGCGGCAAGACAAATCTGGTGTTCAAAAAATACGAGCCAAAGAAATTGTACCTGGAGACATTGTTGAGATATCAGTAGGTGACAAAATTCCCGCCGATATTCGCCTCACAAAAATCTTCTCAACAACACTACGTATCGATCAGTCCATCTTGACTGGTGAATCTGTTTCTGTAATTAAGCATACAGATCCAATTCCAGACCCCAGGGCTGTAAATCAAGATAAAAAGAATATTTTGTTCTCTGGTACTAATGTAGCTGCTGGTAAGGCTCGTGGTGTTGTTATTGGAACTGGTTTGAACACAGCCATTGGTAAAATCCGAACTGAAATGTCCGAAACTGAGGAAATTAAGACACCACTGCAACAGAAATTGGATGAATTCGGTGAGCAACTTTCTAAGGTTATTTCAATTATTTGTGTCGCTGTCTGGGCTATTAACATTGGTCACTTCAATGATCCCGCTCACGGTGGATCTTGGATCAAGGGCGCCATTTACTACTTCAAAATTGCCGTCGCATTGGCTGTCGCTGCCATCCCTGAAGGTTTGCCAGCTGTAATCACCACTTGTCTTGCCTTGGGCACAAGGCGTATGGCCAAAAAAAATGCTATTGTACGGTCCTTGCCTTCAGTAGAAACCCTGGGTTGTACCTCTGTAATTTGTTCTGATAAAACTGGTACTCTAACTACAAATCAAATGTCTGTCTCCAGAATGTTTGTGTTTGACAAGATTGAGGGTGGCGATAGCAGCTTCCTTGAATTTGAGCTGACTGGTTCAACATATGAACCTATTGGTGATTTGTATCTTAATGGCGGCAAAGTTAAAGCAGCCGATTACGATATTCTACAAGAAATTGCTACCACTTGCGTTATGTGCAATGACTCTGCTATTGATTACAACGAGTTCAAACAGGCCTTTGAAAAGGTCGGTGAAGCCACTGAAACAGCTTTGATTGTCCTGGCCGAGAAATTGAATCCCTGGAACGTTAATAAGTCTGGACTTGACCGACGATCCGCAGCTATTGCAATTCGACAGGAAATTGAAACTAAATGGAAGAAGGAATTCACTCTAGAGTTCTCAAGAGATCGTAAATCCATGTCAAGTTACTGCACTCCACTTAAGCCATCTCGTCTAGGAACCGGTCCCAAGCTTTTCGTTAAGGGTGCCCCTGAGGGCGTCTTGGAGCGTTGCACACACGCTCGCGTTGGAACCAGCAAAGTACCTCTTACAACAGGTCTTAAATCTAAAATTTTGGAGCTTACTCGCCAATACGGTACTGGACGTGATACTCTTCGCTGCTTGGCTTTGGCCACTGGAGATAATCCAATGAAACCCGAAGAAATGGACCTTGGAGATTCAACTAAATTCTTTACTTATGAAGTCAATCTTACCTTCACTGGTGTCGTGGGCATGTTGGACCCCCCAAGAAAAGAAGTCTTTGACTCAATTGTTCGCTGCCGTGCAGCCGGTATCCGTGTTATTGTCATTACTGGTGACAACAAGAGTACAGCTGAGGCAATTTGCAGAAGGATTGGCGTTTTCGGTGAAGATGAGGACACAACTGGAAAATCATATTCTGGTCGCGAATTTGATGACTTATCACCTGGCGAACAGAAGGCAGCCTGCGCACGTGCAAGATTGTTCTCCCGTGTGGAACCTGCTCACAAGTCAAAGATCGTTGAATTCCTTCAGGGCATGAATGAAATCTCTGCTATGACTGGTGATGGTGTAAATGATGCCCCAGCCCTTAAAAAGGCTGAAATTGGTATTGCTATGGGTTCTGGAACAGCTGTAGCTAAGTCAGCCGCTGAGATGGTTTTGGCTGATGATAACTTCTCATCCATTGTATCTGCCGTTGAAGAAGGTCGTGCTATTTATAACAACATGAAACAATTCATCCGCTATCTGATTTCCTCAAATATTGGTGAAGTTGTTTCCATTTTCTTGACTGCTGCCCTTGGTCTTCCTGAAGCTCTCATTCCCGTGCAACTCTTGTGGGTCAACTTGGTAAGTCTTTGCAAAACACTTTCTTATTCGAGAATTAAGTTTCTTCAGTTAACTGCTCAATTCGCCTTAACACTTTATTCCCCGGACACATCAATTTACGGTTTAACTTTAACGCTAAACAAATGCTAAATTGAATACTCGACTAAAAAATTGAGGTTAGTTCTTTGTTCAAGAATTTAATTTGCTTTTCTTAAGCTTAGTTGAGCAACCGACTGTAGAAACTGAAGTCTAACGCACGCAACTTATGAGAACAAACGTAACGAAGTAATTCGTTTTCATAATGGTGCCCCTGAATTATCAAATACAAGATAATTAGACCTTTAATTAATCGGAAATTTTTCCTAGGTTACTGATGGGTTGCCCGCTACTGCTTTAGGTTTCAATCCCCCTGACTTGGATATTATGCAGAAACCACCAAGGAAAGCTGATGAAGGTCTTATCTCCGGCTGGTTGTTCTTCCGGTATAAAGATTTAAAATCCCATCAATTACAGTGCCATAATAAAAATATTGTAGATACATGGCTATTGGCGGATATGTAGGTGCTGCTACTGTAGGAGCTGCTACATGGTGGTTCTTGTTCGCTGAAACCGGTCCGCAAATGTCGTATTGGCATCTTACTCACCATCTCGCTTGCTTGGGCGGAGGAGAGGAATTCAAAGGAATCGATTGCAAGATTTTCAACGACCCACATCCAATGACTATGGCGCTATCCGTACTTGTGACCATTGAAATGTTGAATGCAATGAACAGGTATGCCTCATTATTAATTTGTAGTTTAAGAACTAACTTAATTCTGTTTAAAGTCTGTCAGAAAACCAGTCGTTAATTTCGATGCCGCCCTGGTCAAATATGTGGCTTGTTGGTTCCATGGCTCTTTCCTTTACACTCCATTTTGTCATCCTTCACGTAGAAGTTCTTGCGGTAAGTGATAAATTTTTACGATCTATAAGTTGATATCTAATTCTAAAATTCATCATCCCTTCAGAGTGTTTTCCAAGTGACGCCGTTATCCCCAGAAGAATGGATGACTGTGATGAAGTTCTCTATTCCCGTAGTGCTTCTTGATGAAACACTTAAGTTTGTTGCGAGAAAAATAGCAGATGGTGAGAGTCCACTCTATACAATGCACGGAATTGTTTTGATGTGGGCCGTGTTTTTTGGCTGTCTTTATTTGTTAACTTTTTAAAGTTCAATTCAATTAATCAGATATTAACATCTCATTCAAGAGGTCGTTTCAAAAAGTCTCCTTAGTCCAAATAACTAGTGTTATTTTTATATGTAACTGTATTTTAAAATTTACAACAAAATAATTTAATAACGAGGACACTCCCATGTATAAAGAGTTATTTTACATATATTTAAAGAATGGGAAGATACTTTAAATATTTCCACTGAAGTGCGTCTGATTTTGAGTTTTACTATTCAAATAGAAAATAACGAAGACCTTCATCTCATTTTTAAAATCAACTACTTCTGGTTGCAATCGCGAAAAGTATCTTTCATATCTTCACAGAACAGTATTCTAACCGCTCAAAGAGTAAAATTTTGTCCTTTGATTAAGCTGAGGCTTGTGCATGCCTATTGTCAGAAAGTTTCCCCGCAATAATTTCCTTACACATACTGTAACTGACAGTGTTCACAAAATTTGATTTTTTGTCTTAATCCTTAGCTGGCACACCTCCGCAGAATTGCATAGCCTGGCATTGTAGTGTCCGCGTCACCTCGGGGCTGGGGTCAATCTGACCCCTAGGTGCCAACTAAGGGTTAAACTTCAGTCACATAACATTTAAAAAAAATCATATACGGAAAACTTCTAGCAACAGTTATATAATTTCAAACTTACACAAGTCTCAGCCCTGACAAAAACTATTCCTCGAGATGTGAGAACATGTTTCTGAATTGAATGCGATTCGCTTTTTGTGAATGCAATAAAAAGATAGATGATTTTGTATACGAGATAAAAATGTTTGGTTATTTTTATTACTAATTTCCCACTAAAATGGCAAGAAATACTGCAAAAAATTCCCCCTTGACGTAAGCTTTAACAAAATTTGCAGGCTTTTGGGTTTTCGCTATTTAGTTATGAATTTTGATGCTTCAAACTCAGAAAACATATTTTTGCTACATTTTTTTTTTATATAACAAACGCTTTTACAAACAAATATCAATTGACATTTCGTATATACAGAAAACATATTTGGCGTATTGTATTCTTACAGCTAAGTTTATTTAATCACTATATAAATTATGAACATGGAACAAACTAAGTTTAGGTGGTAATGTCAGCAAGGACAATCAATTTATTTAAATATTTAATTTATATCTAAAATTACATTCCATTTCTAATGGCGTTCCATTTTAATTAGTTTCTTTTTATAAACGTGAGCGATGAAAATGCGTAAATGTGTTATAGGATGAATTATTTTTATTACGTTTATTGCTGAAGGTAAAACAGTTCCTTTTTTATACGTTTAGGCCAAATGTGTAATTTGTATTTCTAATCATGTTCTTGAAATTTTTTCCGAAAAAGTCTGAAAGTGTATTTATTGCTACATTTAATTGTGATAAATTTTAAATTCTCTTACTATTTTCGGTTCGAAATTGCTTAAAGTCCTCAATACATATTTGAATAAAACTGATCTGTTTTCTAAATTAATGTTCTGTAAGACTCTGTCTTAGGATTTTTATAACTACATTGTTGAATTTTTTCCCTTTTTTATTACCCATACGAAATACAGGTTCTATAAAATTTCTAGTATAAAAAAAAAAATAGAATTTGTCATAATAATTTAAATGTTTATCTTATTATCTCATTTAATACGTTTTTAATAAGCTATTACCCTTTATAACTGATAGTAGAAACAGAAAACCGCGGTATAACAAGATCACTATGGAACTGTTTTACTTGTCGATAACACCAATATAAAAATCCGTGTAATTCAAGCGACTAAGATGTTTTTGTTAATATTTCGGCATCAATGAACAAAACATACTTTTAAATGATGCTAAGATTCTCAGAACGTAATATTGCTACCTAGGATGAAAGTTGGGACCTTATTTTAGAAAGACGAGATAATTTTGTATCTTTTAGTTAAATTAAATACGTATAAAGATTAAAAGCAATCGAGATTTTTGTATTTAATTTAATCATAAACTCTTCGTTTGGCCTTCCAAAATAAGACATCTGTAAAATTTCCGAAACTCTCCTTGTATGGAATGTCGAAATATGCACGGTTCAAAGAGAAAACAGAAACAGATTTAATCGCCTACCAACTAAATACGGTAGAGAAAAGACACTAAAACATTTTTTAATTATTACAAATAGCAATGCAAATTATCTGTGAACTATTAAACTGTTCCATTGAAATTGGTAAAGAAGTCGAAAAGGAATTATCCAGTAATTAAATTTGATTTTAATTCCTTCCTTTTATTTGACTTCAATACAATCAATCACTCGAAATAACTACATTGGTAATTTTCATTATTAACTTTAAACTAATGGAAACAATTTGTAAGTGCAATAGTACGAGTCTGTTCGATAGTTACTACGCCACATATTTTTAACAGATATCACACTAGGCGAAAACGGTTTGATTTTGCATTTAACAAGCGATTATCGCGCGAAGAATTATCTTAGCATCCGAGAAAATAATAATCGCAATGTGATGAACATATTCAATAGCAATAACTTTATAGTCGAAAATTTCACTTAAATGATACGTCATGTATCAAAATATCTTCAATATCTTTATACTTTTGTAAGTCTAAATGTATTGTAAATTTATTAAAATGCGTTCGGCCTAATGAAGCAAATGATCAGTTGAAAGTTTGAAGTTTATAAATTCAATTTAGAAATGCCTATACAAATCTTGAGTCCAGGGGGCCTATCAATCAGCATTTATAATTTATATCATTATATGTCCTTTGACCTATTTGTCCTCGTTAAAATTATAGAAACTACCTACCTACCGTTAAGCCCTTAAGGAGAATCGCCAACAAAAAAGAAAATTGCTCCATTATGTTTTCCACTCGAAAATTCCATAATAATCTGACAACTTAGAAGCAATTTGCTACGTATGTATATAAAGTATATTATAGATAAGAATTAAAGTACAATATCGATTAGATTTTTTAAACATTTAGGTTTTTGGTGACTTCTATTAGAACCTCAAGTATGTGATTAAAGCTTTCATATGTGACTTTCGTTAGTTTATTTATAAATGAAAACAACTTAAAAAAATGGGAAAAATATGGTTAGTCTTTTTTGCTAGATGTATGTAGAATTATGTTGAAGAATTTTGTCGGAAATTTGGCACGTTTGTGTCAGTAGCCTTAACTGTAAATTAAATAAAAATAATGTAGAAGTCGTCAGAACGTCTAAAAATAAAGTTGTAGAAATGCACACGTTTTGTAACAAACAGTACCATAGCGATAATTGTATTTATTCATTATTTATTTAAAAAAAGAGCGTTAGGTGGAGCGCTATATTTTACACGAAAGTGTTATTCTTGATTGGTTTAACTCTTAGAGCGGTTTAGATAAGAAGTTGAATAGAATACAGCAGATTCACCAGCCGATATTTGTTGTTTTTTGTATTTTATATAGTTAGGTGATTTTTACATTGAAAATAATTTAGGAACATCTAAATTTAAAAAAAAAAAATAAACAACTTCCCAATTCCACATAATGTTTTGTACTTATATAAGAGATGATTATTGTGTCTCCTTTCAACTAGACTGTTTGTCTAGCCATTAATAAAGACAATAGCGAAATTACACTATGACACTATTATTTCAAAACAATAACAATGCTTTCTTTTGTATTTTTTATAAGACCAAGTGCTTTCACTAATTATTACAAATATATTGAATTCGAAAAATTAACTCAAGCAAAATCCAAATCGAAGACTTTGGATGGTTTTAAAGTTTAAATTGTGATTGCATGTAGAGTGTAGAACTAACACAGTAAGTATAAGCCTCGATTACCTTTTTAGTGCAACACATTCAATACTACTTCCTATATTAATTAATATTTTATCTTTACGTCACAGTTAACCCCGATTTCCACTAGAAGCATCATCGTGTCCAAAAACAAATCACCCTAATTTGAGATGTTTCCTGCTTAAGATAAAGCCACAATGGGATTTCAGAATGGACAGTCATCCCCCACACACAATTGGACCTATTCATAACACAAAATACTCCTTCTTACTTCTTAAAAATACTCGACTTTAGCACTAACAAACCACGTAAAAAACGAATTGGAACCATCCCCGTCTAGATTATCCAATAGAAATTCAGTCACCCTGTAACAGCTCCCCTCACTCATATTTCATGAATCGTATGATCTTCTTAAACTTAATGAAATAAAATATTTGTAGTACCCGAGGCCGTGACTAGCAAATGGTAAATGCTGCTGTTGAGTGCGTACCACCTCAAAGATCGCCAACGGCTGCTGTTTGAGTAAGAGTATTATAATATTATTTTCTATTGGATTCTAGTACATTTATTTTCCAATTATTTCTATTTATTTATGGAAGCTGACTTTAATAGAATATTGTAAAAGTTTCTTTATTACGCATTATTATTTTTTTTAATTTTTCTTGTCCTTTAAGATGGGTGTTTTGTTTATGTTTAATTCTAAATATTTTCCGATATTGCGTCCTTCAGTAAAGTCTCTAGACTAAACCTTAACTTTTGTTAGTTTATAACTTAGACTACATTTATTGAATCCTTGAATTAATTACAACATCTCGTTACTTCTCTCGAGAACGGATATCTAAGATTACACTGTATAAAATTCACGTGGAGTGGATTTTTTAGTAATTAACTTTACTATTTCAAATAGACAAATGTTTTATTATTGAAAACATAAGAAATTCAGTTCTGGAAACAACCCTGTGATTACGATTGTTGGCCACTAAGATCAGCCGCGAACAATATGTTCAGTGAAAATACTAGAATAAACATTTGCACAAAATTAATATATAAATGTAAATAAATGGATTTTAAGGACACGTGTGTTTTTTTTAGGACTTCTATCCCTTTTTCGATACCTCCAGCCCCCAGGCAATAAGACAGATATCATTTAAGATTTCAAAATTGCTCCCTCCCCACCCGGAGTCGAGTTTGGTGTCATTGGATAGCTTTTCAAAAAATATTTGACACGTATTTTTTTCTTTCTTTCCCACGGGGGAGAGCTGATTTTAAGACAGGCCGATGTTCCCCTTGGAGATATTTATTTTTTGTATCATGAGTTTTTTTCGAGTTATTTTGAAATATCAAATTAAATGGGACACCCGGTATATACGTATGTATGTGCAAAAATGTTTGCCAAATTTGAGTGCGATTGGTCAAGTAGATTCTGAGAAATCCTAGGTACCAGTTATAAAACTTGTGTTTTTAAAAAAAAACGCAATTAAGATTTTTCTTCAAAGCTCCTTAACCTTCGACACAGTTATTCTATAAGGTAAATACTTGCAAAAAATGCAAATTTTAGACCGGAAGTAAATATTTTTTAGATTAGTTTTGATATTCGAAATCACGACGTTGAAATGCTTGCGATGCCATAAATCTGATCAACTGCATTAAATCTGAAATTTTGAATGCTAAGCCTTAAGCTTGAATTAAACCTAGCTAAGGGGGTCTTATTTAAAGGCCAATTCACACATATCCGGTCCGTTCAGAACCAGTCACTATATTAATCGTTGCATATATTTTACACGACAGCGTTCATATCATACATCTCCGGAGCAGAGCTTTCCGGCGCCTATCCGGCTCAGTCCTGTTCCATTAGCAGGAACTTGAAAATGAATTACGAGAGCATCCTATCTTGTATGATTTTCATCAGGGTTATTTATTCTTCTTAAATATCTCCATTCTTCCAGGCCTTGTGACCCCAATTTCCCTTTTTTTAACGACACTTTTGCGTCATCCAAAATTTAGGCTATTATCGCCAATTCTTCTGTGGTAAATTATGCCATTTCTAAAATAATTTACCAAAATACTTAATGTTTTCTGAAGAGGCACTGCTGGTTTACTACCGGAAATGTGTGAACATAAACTCCGGAAACTGAACGAACGGATCGTTGACGGATCGGAAATGTGTGTGAATCGGCCTTAATACACAATTTCATTGATCGATTTCAGAGGTTTAAAAGTTATAGCGTAACAGGCAGAAAAACAGCTGCAATTCGTTATTTTCGCGTTGATTATGCCATGCCGCAAGTTTCTTATTACTCAATTTTGACTTTATTCGAATTTTTAAGGCGTAATTGCAAAAACGAGAAAAAACTTTTTTTGATCTTGGAGGTTCTTACAAAATTTATATGAATTTACATTAATCTTTTGCCACGAGCGATGCTGTCAATTGCTGCCAGTTGCTGCTATTCGCTGCCAAATTAAGCACATTTGTTTTCATAGAATTGTTTACGCCGAGCGTTGCCAGCAAGCGATGTGACGCGCATTCAAGCGATCAAATCGCACCGGTTTTATTTTATGGGATTTGAAGGAAAAACATTTACGCTATTGCTCACCGAAAATTTGTGTTTAGCCCAGTATTCAAAAAATTTTTACTACTTAAACTTCAATTCGGAAAAGATGATATTCAGCTCTCAATTTCTACAGATGGGATATATCTTAAGTAGCCTTCAGATTCATATTTTCTTTATTCGACTATAAAAACGCCAATCCCGCCTTGTTTTCAGTATATTACTGAAACAACTTCCTTAAAATCAAACGTGAATCCAAAAGATCAAATTTTCAATGTTTAATTATAATACAATAGAGGAATTAGCACGTTTAATACGACGACTTATCTCGCGTTATTGTTTAACAAATCCAATGTTATGTTAGTCCGTTGTAAAATCGTATCCAATTTAAAATTAGATCTTTAAACTAGTAATTCTAATCAGCTTTGTTATTCGTGAAGCCTAAAAGTAACACTTGCGTTTGGAGTGGACTCGGTTTTTTCAAAAGAACCTTTGAAATCCTTACTTTTTGGGGACTGTGTTGGATAGGTTTTCAGGTGTTAAAATTATCAACAACAGCAATATTCATATTGTTTCATCTGTTTTGTAGACTAATTTTATACTTTGGGTTTTTATTTAGAGGAGCGAAAATAGGGAGGAAAATTATGTAAAACAATACAGCGCAACCTTAATATAACGTACCTCAATATAACGACTTCCTCGATTTAACAAATTCTTCGTAATCCCCTTGAATTGTCCATAAGAGTCAATGTAAAATATACCTTTACATTGCGAACATTTTTTGCGAACAACCTCTTTATAACGAATTTTCAACTATCAAAAAAAAGTGTAAATAAGTACCTCTAATTAGCGAATCTTTGAAATTAACATTAAATTACCTACATAATGTATGTACCCACCTAGAAACCTACTTTTACGGATTTTGCTGCATTTAGTTTTGATTATTAATCTAAGGGAAACATTTTGTTACCTACCTAATTGGTTTTAAATAGAAAATACACACAGTAATTTGATAAAAATGTGTTATCATTTATTAGTAGGTGTTGTTCGCTATAACAAGATGAGTACGTAATGTTGAGGTGAATAAAACTATTTTTTTACCTCTTTATAACAAATTTTAGACCAACCTAACCTCAGTATAACAAACCTCAGTTTAACGAATTACTTGATATAACGAATATTTACTTGTTCCCTTCCGATTTGTTATATCGAGGTTGCACTGTATTTAGTTATTTATTTAATTGAATATACGCACCATGGACAACTTTTACATAGTTACACAATAGAATAAAGAGATACTAATATATGTACTTCCAATATACAACAGCAGAGGTATTAATAACCATGTATTAAAACTGCTTTGAGATAATGTCTTTATTGGAGCGGAGGCAATCCTTCGGTACTAGTAACAAGTCTCGATATGCTGTCCCTAAAACTATCAAGTGACACACCAAACCATTCAATATCATTAGCTATCACATTGGCATCAACACGTAACCTAATCTTTGGTCGGAATTACTCCCTGTTAGTCCGCCGCGCCGTTGAGAAGTGCTAAAGACCCTAGTAACTCCCATTCTCCCATAAACACCATGTTAAATAATAAATATTGATCCAAAATTTTACGTCTTACATGCAAGCTACATAATTCAAGTGTTTTAAAAACAACTTTCGAAAACATGAAACGATATGCGTTTTGGATCATGCATACATACATATATAGGGGCTTCCTCAAAAACATCTCTAATGTTTTTGATTACATTTACTAGGAAATGGGTTTTCTATTCGATGACAAGAAATCGATTAAACTGAATCTCATCGCTGGCCTATCAAATCAAATTTTATACTTGAATGGATCTTGATCTTGCTACTTTTGAATCATTAAACGAAACAATAGTGCTCAAAATTCCATGTTTTGAAATCATAAGAGATACCTCTCAAAATCATGAGTATTCATAATTTGTTGTAATTAATATTTTGTCGTTATACTGAGTATACAATTTTAAATTTTCATAGTTGTTTTCTATGGAAATCAATCTTCTATAATTTTTACAAACGATAACACTAAGTAGGAATTTTATATGTAGTTTTAAAATCAAAAATGTTAGTATAAAATTAGCTTTATTTAACTGTAACTAGACAAAAAATATGGTACAATAGCTTATTGAAGTTTATTACGGATCATTTGGACATAAAATTGTATCGTCTTCATTGGAAACAAACTTCGCTGCTTTTATCAACAATTTATCATACTGACCATTTCGAGACGTTTTTTCTGGACCCTTCAGTGCGCATGTTCGTATAAAATCTACAATAATTCCTTTGTCAACAACCGATAATTCAATACTTTTACCCCATGCAACTAAAGCTAAAGGCCTTTCTGGCAAAAGCCTCTTGGACGGCGTAATCACGTGACGATATAAACAATTCTGTACGATCAACTTTAATTTTTCGACTTGATTTGGATCAGCGCATGGATGGTACAGCATGATTATAGAGCCGTGTTCTATGTTATGAAGCCATCGTTGGATAGGTGTATACGTGTACTCCCCAAACTGGGCCCATAGAGGGCGATGAGTACCACTAGAATTGAATTCGAATAAATATTATTTTAGTAAATTAAATTCAACTTACAAGGTGGGTAATCTCTCCTCATATTCTATCGTTTCATTCATGCACTTGTGCAAAGGCTGAAAGTAATAATAATAAAAATCGTTATTTGGAATTGTACAAGTCCTTTTTAGTGCAGTAAAAATAATAGGATTAATTCAATCGGAGATTAAGAAAATATATGTAATGGATGTTTAGTTAATAGAAGAAAAGATAAAGTTAGTGTTAACATACTAAATATAAGACATGCATAAAAAAAAATAAGAGAAAGAAAGTGCAAGATGTGTCAGGGCCTGAAAAAACATAATCAAAAATTATTATGTCATCCGATATGAAGAAGCGCTTCCCTGTTAAACTCGGCGGCGCTACCCGTCCCTTCCACGGGCGGCGGCAAGGAATTATACAGTTTTATAACAAACACAAAGAAGGAACGCCTCCCAACTAGAGTGCGATATGCTGATATTAAAAATAATGGAAAGCGTTAGGGCCTCAAAATATTTAAAAAAGCAAATAAAAAGGGCGGACAATGGGATTGGAAAATATTGCGAAGGAAGCATAGAGCGCGAGGATGTAGGAAAGAGCGTAAGGTACAACCAAATATAGTATCTCGATATGACGAGATATGGTCGTAACTTCGGAGATTAAAGACGAATCTAACGCAGTCATTCAGAGCAATGTTCAGGCGATGACGGCAACCGGCGATGTAAACCATGTTACCATACAAAAAAATTAAGAACTAAAAGAACTTTAACAAGGACACAACAAATTAAGAACTAAACGAATTTTAACAAGGATTAGACGAATGGTAGTAGTACAAGCATAATTTTCTAAGACCAGCATGGCTTTGATGTGATCACAGCATGACAGTTTGGAGTTAAATATAATGCCCAGATTCTTAATCGTCTTGACTCTTTCGAGAGAAAAGTTAATCAAAAGTATCTGAGCGATACTTCCATAATCAAGTTTACCCCTATGAAGGAACAATATCTTTGACTTATCTGGATGAAGTATAAAAAGACGGACAAGTGCGAGTAGAACTCACGCCTTGAGGGTTCCGTATCGTTATACTTTATAATTATCTATTAAATTTGAATTATAAAAAAATATATGATGTAACTAAAAATTTAAGGTTTTCGGAATTTTTCCTTTATATGTGCTATAAAACATTGCTTCATGCCAAATTTCAAGATTCTAGGTCGACTGGAAGTACCCTTTAGGTTTTGATTCCCTTGCGAGTAGTTGCGAGTTTGAAAATATGCGGCTTAAATTGCTGTTTCTTTTGATTGCGTTGAGATAGAAGTTTGATTTTGTTACAGCTTAAAGGTATTATGGACCTGAGTATTTGATATGAATTTCAATTTAATACCTCTACGCGTTCATGAGGAAAGGCCGAAAGGGGTAGTAAGTTTAAAATTATTAAAAATATTTTTATTATATGATGTAACTAAAAATTTACGGTTTTCGCAATTTTTCCTTTATCTGTGCTATAAGACGTTGCTTCGTACCAAATTTCAAGATTCTGAGTTCACGGGAAGTACCCTGTAGGTTTTGATTCCCTTGCAAGTGTCGAAAATTTGCGGAAATTTGCGGCATAAACGGCTGTATCTTTTGATTGCGTTGGCTTAGAAGTTTGATTTTTTCACAGCTCCAAGGGACAGTAGACCTGAGTATTTGATATAAATTCCAGCTTGATACCTCCACGCGTTCCTGAGAAAAAGGGTCTTGACAGACAGACAGACGGACGGACGGACAACAAAGTGATCCTATAAGGGTTCCGTTTTTTCCTTTCGAGGTACGGAACCCTAAAAATTAAATAAGTTTTCTTAAATTAAGAATAATGAAATGGCAATGGTATCTGCACTTAGAAATATTCCAATCATTCAAAGCTTAGATTGAAACAGGAAGTTAAATACCGCTATAGGTACTACCAAAAGCAATATGTTAAAATAAAAGAAAATATATAAATCTACGGAGGCAAAATTAATGGTAAATATATACATATTTGCTACCTTGCTTCTCCTAGCTTGAAGGTCAGCCATAGTAATTAGATTTAGCCAAACGAATTGGAAGATTTTTTCTAGACTATCTTAGATTTGATATTAATTAGATTAAATTAACGTCTAGTAGTCAAAAACTAGTTATTTAAATTTCAAGTGTTTTCTTACCACGTAACTCCTCGGAACAAGATATTCTCTTAAAATAGGCTGCACAGTGTAGTTGGGCTTAAAATTAGTGCGATTATCAAGGCAAATGTGGTTCATGCTGTCCCGCACATCATCGGGATCGAAGTCCGTCTTCAAGTTATCCTAGAAACTACTAATTAGACGGGTCCAATATTTCTGGAGAAAAACCTACCCTTGCATTATCACAGTTGTCTTGAGATATTCCCATCTGAATGTTATGCTGAGCTGGAGTAGTCGGAACTTCTTCGGGGTTTCGCGGGAACCACTTCCCTGTCCATTGCTCGGCTTGATGAAAAAGCAGATTTTTGTTTTCATTCTCAACCAATATTCAAAATCTTACCTGCGATTACTGCTAGAAGGCCCTGGAATAAAAATAATGCAAGTTCTCGTCTAAACATCTCGTCAGAAAGCAGTCATGGTCCGTGCAAACAAAAATGACAGTAGAACAGTGAAGCGTTCTTCTGCTCAGCTGCTTTCGTCTACATTTGTAGTCATAAATCAGGTTTCTGTTCAGTCCGAATGCTCATGTTAATTCGGAACTGTACCCAACAGCACCAAGTCTCAACTCTAAGAAATGTCTTCACCGCGCAACAAATAAAGTAGATATTACTTTAAAATTAAAATTTACACTAACACTGGTAACTTGGTACTTGAATTCCGAACCTTAAGGTTTACATTTTTCTAAAAATTCGTTTCAGATCCCACTAACTACAACATTGGACAAGTAAAATGTTTTCAAATTTTGATAAAGGCCGAGGACTTAAACCAAACTTTTACAAAAGTTATCGTGGATAATAGAAAATTCTAAAGCCAGGCACAAACGGTTCTGTTTACCGAGCAAAAAACCACTATTCTTTACATTTTAAAGTAGTAAAACCAGAATTCTCCAATGTCTTTAGTTTTAATGATAAAAGGAATCATATCTCGATTAAGTCTGCAGAAATCATCTTTTAATGTAGTTTTTTGAAAAGAAGATACCTTCCTCTAAATTCTAAAAGATGATATCAATTACCAATTTAAAAAAATGTTTATTGTACGGACGTGGTTGCGCTATAGATCACAATTCTTGACCGAATTTGATCATTTTTGTTTCTATCGATTCGTAAAATTATCAGAGTAGAACATTATTGATTTTTACAATGATTGGTCCAATAGTTCGATTTTTATAAAGAATTTTTTATAAAAAACTAATGGATTTGTCAAAAATTCTATTACAAATTTAATTAAAAAATTTATTCTATATCTATAGTATAAAATAGTTATTTACCGTATTTCGTTGATGTATCTATGATCTGAATCTATCGTCTCAAAGGTCCCATTTAGGCTAATTACATACTTGTAAATGGATATATCATCCGTAATGCCAAAGGATTCGATGATAATTCTAATTTCATATTTTGATCTAGATTTTTGCAGATTCAGATGTTTAAATTATAGGTTTTAACCCAAATATTTCAAATTTCTTATATGTATAGATAGGTACAATTGTATTTTCAATGATTTATTTGTGTTAATTTTAGCTTTAGGCATGTAGAGGGAATAAAAGAACGTTAAACAAAACTACATTAGCTGTGGTTATTGCGAAATACAAGTTAAAATTTCAATGCATCATTTTTGGTATTCAATGGAATCTAACAACGAATTAAAATCTAAACTACTATTTACAAGTATGCAATTGAATAATGTTGTTTATGTTTTTTATGCAACGGATGTTCATTGTTACACAGGTGGAAAAAATTAAATACACTACGAATTAAGGATCATAAAATTATCAACTTTGTACAGCGAGCTGGACGCTAGGACTGAAGAAAATTTGTGGATGGGTTAAACATACATATTTGTGGTGTTGAGATTATTTGCGAATGGATTAAATATATTTGCGTCTAGTTTTAACTCCAAAGGATCAAAAGAAGAGAAGGTGCCATATTCCAAATATGCCAAATTTCATGAAAATAGATGCAGTAGTGCTTGAGATGTCGTGGCCACCGTCCAGCGGTTTTTTAAAAAAAGTGATTTCGCGAGTAATTTATTTATTTATTTATTTAAGTTTCAACAGGGCAAGCCCCATACATAAATATAAATTACAATTAATAAATTTTAAGTTTTATATCCGATGCAACGTCCATTCTTTGAACCGACATAACTCAGTCAATTTGAGGTCGCTTTTTATGAAACTTACACGAAATATTCTTAAGATATAAAAATCCAAAAATCGTTTTTTTTTTATTGAAGTAATGAGGTGTAACACCTTAAATCGATTAATTTTTCTTCGAAATTAATAGGTCAAATTAGGTTTATTCGGCAGACAGCCGTTTTGTCGAGAATTTCTGAGTAATAATTTTTTTTGTTATTACCTTTTGAATAGTAGGTACTCAAATACTATTTGTGAAGTCTTTCAAGCAGTCTTTAAAAATTTTAAACAAACAGGTGCAATTGTAACTGAGTGTTCGTCGAGTGTAAGGATATTAGAAATATTGCAGAAAAATATTCATAAAATATTTAATTTTAATGACTTACCTTCATTGCCCTAATTTTTTTTTGTTGCACGTTTCCACAAATGTTTACACCTTGTGAAACTTAACTATAAAATCGAATCTACCGTATAGTTTAACATAATCGCAACCGTTCATTAGAACATTTTCCAAAAACGCGATTTCGTACTAAAATTAATTTCCGACCAAGCAAACTGCGAAGAAGACCAAAACTTGGAAATGACCAAAAAATTACACATCCCTGCAACCACTTGTTGACGTTTGTGTATAAATAACAATTTTGATTCAGTGGACAACGCCCTTCTGTGCATGCCAAGGCCGGTGCACACTGACGTGCAAGCCAAAACTCTTCATTACCATGATCTTTTTACAGGCAGTAAAAAAGAGCTTCATTGCATAAATAAAAATTTTTTTAAATTTTTATTTGCATATTGCAATTTTAAGCTACACACGGACACACACTTTCAAATATTTCCAATATAAGGCAAACGTAAAAAAAGCAAACGATCCACTGAAGTGAAATTAACGCCCCATCAGCAAATGTCGGATTGATTGATTGTTCGTGATTGCCCAGCACAAAGTCGAACAAATACGCGAAACAAAAATGTTTAGGAAGTGTTTACTGATTTTCTTTTGTGCTCTGCTCCACACACAGTTCAATCGGGCCGCAAATTGTAAGGAATTTTGGCGCCCAGTCCCCTAGCAGCCCGGTTTCATTCGATTTTCTTTCAGACAAACCCTGCAACATGCATAAAATCATCTGCCCAGAAAATTCAGCCTGTCGCGAGCGCAGCAACAGCACCGAAGGGGGCGACTGTTTCTGCCTGACCGGCTACGAATTTAACCCGGGCTTCCACAACAACAGCGACTACTGCACGCCGCGCCCCGTGGTCCAGCCAGCCACGGTAACCGCGAGCAGCCTCTCGAGGAGCACCGACAAGACTGCCTCGGCGATCGCCCAGAACCAGCCCCCGGGCTCCCATCACATAGTCGGCGGCATCCTGATTCCGGTCTTCCTGGTCCTGGTTGTGGTCGGCGTCGCTTTCGGGGTCAAGCGACTGCATGTTGTGAAGAGGGTGAGATTTCTTTTATGGTGACTTGCTTTTATTAAACTAAACCCCAGTGGAGGGCAAAGCCCCCTAGCTACCACAAGAGCATACAAGGACAAGCAATGCCCGGGATGAGCGCGGAGAACAAAAAATTATTGTTTTTATATTCAAAGTACTGTCCTTCAACAATTTTACGGGAAAAAGGCATTTTAAGGATGATGCTCCTCTACTTGGTTTTTCGGATTGGCATTTTTGTTTTAACCATGAGGGCACAATTTTTGCATCCAATATTTATTTCCATTACGTCTTCTCCCTTAGAAATTGTTTCTAGTAAAGTTTTCCAGTTCAAAGTAAACTAAAGAAAACTGTCCAAAATATTCCTCCTCAATTTTTCGGGGCAGATATCTTTTATTTATTTGTCTATATAAATATTTCAAGATTAATCTTTCCGATTGAATTGAATTTAATTTTTGAATGAGTCCAATTGCAGAATAATCTTCATACTGAGTAATATAAAAAGCAATTATATTGATATTAACAGAATTAAATTAGTAGAAGTTGTAGAGGCTGAAATTTGGTTGAAACTACGAAATTTTATCAACAAAATACATTCCTTCTACTTTAGTTGGTAAAACATTGCATGCATGTTAATCACATGAAATAGCCCAGAGTTTTTTGTTTTTCTTTTAAAAAACTCCTTTATGCGTTGAATGAATCTTAGCTGGGTGAACACCATCAAAATAGGCCTTTTGAAATCTAAATTACCTCTTGTCGATTACACTTTTTTAGCCAATAAATTAAAATAAAAAATCAAACTAGTGCTACCGTGCTACATGTATACATAACAGAAAAAAAAGTACTACAGCAAAGTCTCTCAATATTTTCTTATGATTCTTTTAGTTTTTTACTTACATCAGGTTGAATAAATATTTGGATCGATACATACGACAAACAAATTTTGTATTTCTGATTAAAAACAAACAAATGTCGTGTAGATCATGACTGCTTCCGTTAAAGTGGTTCCGCACAATGGTTCCATTCCTATCCGAAGCATTTGTGGACATAAGATGTTTTTCGATTTAATTAATTCATTTTGTGGAATTTCATTTTTCTACGTAGGGATTAGATTATTATTATTATATTTTTTTTTTGATATAATAGACGTTTATGTTTTGGCGAAGACAACAATTATTTCAAATTTCAATTTTAGGAAGTCAAGATATTGGGGTCAAGCAGTTTCAAGATATGAGCTTGGTTCTCAGTTTTAGAAATTTGGGATAAAGAATCCTGAGTAATAATTTTTTCTGCATGGATCATGTGTCAGAAGATTTTAAAAACTACTTTTATGTATCGTCCTTTAATAAAGCGTGTCATAAGATTAGTATCTAACTCTTGTCGATACTTGTATATAGGTTTATTAACATCCCTATCATGAATACCATTGGAATCGGATCGAAAATAGTTGAAAAAGGCACCTTTTAAATTGAAACTCCTTAACAGTCCTTCAGTTATCTTTGACTTAAATTAATTTTTTCGTTCAAAGTATTAAAATAATTCCATTAGTAAAATCCAATCGAATTATTTTGATGTCATGTGCGGAAAAACTTACTGAAATCAAAGGTAACTAAAATCAATTAGTAAGAATATTAGGAACTTTATTAAGGAATTTTTATCCAAAAAGGGCTTAAATTCCTTTCGATTCGATTCCAGTGGAATTTGTGTAGAGTTTTTGTAAATTATCATGTTACCGTAGATCCAGACATACATATTTGTAAACTAATATTAGAAGCAGTGAAATGAAAACTTAAAATTACTTTTTATTTGGAATTCTGAATTGGTTCCACAAGCGAAAGTCAAAAAATTGATAAGAAGAAAAAATAAATGGAAAGAAAAGACCAGCATTGATCCATAAAATCTCAAGGAAAAGTTAAGGGGTATGTACGGCGTTTTCTTTGTGTTTTGAATGGACTTACGGACAAATCTTTTGATGCGCATTTTTGCCGCGATTTCTTACTGTTTTGCTTTTTGTTGTTATACAACAGCCTAATAAAGATTTCATTGAAATTTCGAAATATGTACGCTTATTGTGATGCTAACTTTTAGTTTTATTTTCATTTCAGGTGAGAGATATGATGGCTGCTCGCCGAAGTAGACCATTCTATGAAGACGTAATGATGAGCAACGATAATGACGATCCTCCACTCATTTAAAATCTGCTAGCGTTAAAGTTCGTCGCCCCTTAGACTCGACGAATCACGTAAGATCCAAACTTGTAACGAAAAATGATTGCCATATATGTTAACCCTCTTTTGATTTAAAACAATGTATATAAAGTAAGGTAAGTTATTTAGATAAAGCGAATGATGGATGATCAGAACCTAATTGAGTAATTACGAATAAAAGGTAGATAAGACAACAACAATATCAGTAAATTGGAACAGTAAGCACCGATTTTTAAATTTTCTACATATCCGGGGCGAGATTGCATTAGTAGGGGATCAGAAAACATTTGAATGTCGAAAATCTAAGTTTCTCAGTGTATGAGATATTTGTTTGGCCGCTGAATACAGTCTGTAGCTTTTTCAATTTTTACATTAAGAGTCTTGTCCAACGAGTTATATTTTATTCTTAAGATGCACTGAGGAGACAAAAGTCTTTGTCTGCGAAGAAAAAGTACAAAGTTGTTTGCGTCGTTCTACTCCTTGGCTTAGGTTAGCGCATTATGCGGAAGGTGGAGAAATGTGTATTTTCGAAAAGAGATAAAACATGTCAAATAGAATCGCTCTGAAATCAAATTCTCTTAAATTCATACGAAATTGTAATATATTTGTAATTTTGGAAAGAGTCGCGCATAATTTCCCCCACCCCGCAAAAGACCGCTGTGCCAAATTTTATTTGCATACTAAACGAACATGCAAACAACTTTTCCGGAATTGTTAGAGTCAGATAAAAGTGGTAGAAATTCCACTGTTCGTGGGATCATTAATTTTAAGTATTATGCATTGTTTTAAAATTAAAGTAAATGGAACAAGATCACTTCTTCTAGGATTAAACGCTGTATCTATAGACATTAAGCGTGGAAAATCAACTGTGTGCTTGTTCGTTGTGTTGTCTTAAACTGTTTACTGCATTTAAAAGTAAGTATTTCAAACTAATTAAAGGTTCGATATCTTGCGAAATTCAGCGGCCCAATCAAAGTGATAACCAAAAGAATTTTATACATCGTACAAATCAAAGCAACTTCTATGAATTTGTAGCATTTTAATTTATTATGAGCAAACGAATTTGATCTTTCTTGAATTATTTTTGTAAACGAAAGAGGCTGACCCATGCACCGGGGTCTCTCTAAAATCTAAATGAATCACCTTTTGACTTCCAATTTGAAACACGTGACAAAAATTGGGTGATTTACATTCCGATTAACTATTTTTTAAGTGTTCTTAGTTGAACGAAATCTGCAGCGCGTGGGGCCGACCTCATCTGCCATAGTTGGTCGCGGTTTTGCAAGCGTACTCACATGCAATCATTTGGTCTCAAATTAATTCCGAGGTCGCGGTGAGGCGCGGTAGGTGGGTAAGGCGTCTGATCGTGACTACCTTAGTCACTAATGAGATAACACATCACAATTTTTGCCAAAGAACTGATTCCTATTATGTTTAGTATACTTTAAGCGATCAGGTGTTGTTTTACGTTGCTTTTGCATAATTTATTTCACTTACGGAACAAGATTGTTGTGTTCTTTTCCTCTAGGATTTAACTGAAATTTAATATAAATGTGAACAACTCGCATTGTGCAGGCTAAACATTTATGTTAACTATTTTTTACTGTGCATCATTTTTACATACGAAGTAGATAATGTTTATGGAGGATGTATTAATTTTTTACCAATTTCAAATAAAATTCTGTGATACATAAAAACTCTTTTAATTGTTCCTCAATCCATCCCATCATTTTTTTCATCATCTAATCACACTTTTATTATATAAAACATCTCTACATAGTTATTTTCTAGTTTTTTTCTTACATTGAACTTTAATACTACAATTTATTATATTTTTATTTGGTAAAATTATTATTTTTAAACAACGTTAAGTATAAATTTGAATGATTTATTATTTAGGGAGCTAAATGCATACTTTCTTGCGAAGATAAAATTAACAAATTAAGGTTTTGCGGTAATGTTTGTAACTGATTAGTGATTTATAGGATAAGTGTGAAAATTCCTTTAATCAATAACGAGCACACAAAAGACTACGGCAAAGGCATACATTAATCTATTAATATTTTACGAAGAAGAGTAATTTGTATCTGAGTAAATGAGTGGGACTGGTCACAGTCCCATTTCAAAATTTGCAATATTTCTGACGAAAAGTGATATAAATCAGGAAAGATTTTGATAGAAATCAAATAACTTCCTGTTGTACTGACTGACGACTGACTGCAGGCTTAGTTAGCCATAGAATTAAAAACAAAGCATTTGTAACTTCGTCCATTTTTTTATAAGCCGAAAACAGAATCGAAGGAACAACAGGAAATTAATGTTTTATTAGTTTAACAGAAAAATCAAGAAAGAGAATTGATCAAATAGACGGAGAAGTGCCGGTAGGAGTCGCGGCCTGTTGTGTAGAATTAGAATTTATGATATTCTAATTTTTTTTCTTTTACTTGTGCTATTTAGACCTTACTTCGTGCCAAATTTCAAGATTCTAGGATAACGAGTAAACCTATAGATTTTAAGTCAGTCTGTCGCTTTCAAGGCCGTATCTTTTTAAAATGCAGCTGGAAAGCTAGTTAAATTTATAATAATGACAAATGTTGTATTGCATTATCCCTTGACTTATAAATATATGCAAAATTTCAAAGCTCTAGCTTACCAAGAACTGAAAGACATATTTATTAGAAACTTCATAATAAAGGAGACCAAAGAACAAATTAATTAAGATTATACCCAAATGTGGTGTCCTTTGTGTTTTAGACCTTTTATTTACGAAAAATCAGATAACTACAACTGAGTAATGGCAAGAAAGTAATGAGTAATGCAAGTAATGGTGCTAATAATGCTTGTATGGTTTTAATTAATTTAATTTTTATTTGCGTGTTTCAAATAAGTAAAGAGAAGCGTTTCTCATTCCTGGTACTGTTAACTAAGCTCTTAATTTTTGCTATTATAATAAATAAATTTATTTTTGGATTAGAGCCTCTTCGCCTCTGTTCAACCGTTAAAAAAAGCGCGCGTAAATTGGCGAATTTTAGTCTCACTGCAGAACAAAATTCATCACCAACCTGTAGGAGATAGGTTGGTGTATTAGCTGAAAAGTGACTTCCCAAGAAGGAAATTTGCTAAGCGGATCTCTGCGCCGATTTTAAGTCTTAATAGCAGTTAGCTAGGATTGCACCCTTTTCTCCGTAATTAGGGATTTATTTTGCATTTCGACAGCAGCACTAATTAAAATAAAAATTAGCCATTAAGCGTTTGATTCAATTGGAAAATCTTATCAGAAAATGGGAAATCGCGCCTGTTCCCACGCGAAGCCTGGACCACTCGGCCCTCGATCTAGTCCGCATTTATCCCATGTTTTTGTGCAATAAAACTGACATAACTAGGCGAAAAAATCCTCAAGGGAAAGTTAAGTGGGAGCGGGACAGTCGCTCAGTCCGAGTGGGTCGCGCGAGCGGGAGGGCATCAACCAAAATAAAAATACTGTCACATCCGCCATATTGTCGAAACGCGCCCTGGATGTACACCTCGGGATGGGTCCCGTTGCATTTTTCGCATTTTAATCGGGAATAAATGCGCTTCAATTTGATCGCCCCGCGTCCGATAAGTGAGATGCATTAGGTGCGCGTCGCCAGCCGTCCCCAGGAGCGTCTGCCGGTCAAGAAAATCGTCTTTTCACCTGGCCGCGAGCTGCGGAAGTGCCAATGGTCTGATTGGGAGGTGTTCGTTTGTGGATGGACGATTCGGCGCGTGTGTGTGTGCCGTGTGGCTTATGTGCCAGACACGAAACTGTCAAAATTCCCAGTGCATTTTGGACATTGTGGACAAATTAATCGGTGGTGTTTTCGGTTCATAATAAAACATCCGCGAGGCAGCTGCATCACGTCACAATGGGGAACTGCTTGAGGAGCCAGAAACAGGACCCGGACAAAGATAAGATGGAGCGGTCCAATCAGCTGGAGGATCTGCCCGTCTTAACCAGTGTCATGCAGCAGACACCTCCGCAGGAGCAGATCAGGCCCGTGCCCCAGATCCCGGAAAATGAGACCTCCAACGCGAACGCAAAGATCTTTGTCGCTCTCTACGACTACGACGCCCGGACCGACGAGGACCTCAGCTTCAGGAAGGGCGAACACCTGGAAATTCTGAATGACACACAGGTAACAAAGTCTTCTTTTTGTGCATTTTTAAGCCGCCTTCTAGCCGAGGTTGAGTAACACCCCGTTCGGTCATTCAGTTTCCATACAAATCCGCGATATTCTGGGGCCAGTGCGGCTCGGTCCCCGGGCACTGTAGAAAGTTCTTCAAATGGCAAATTGCTGTTTTCGTTTAGACCGAGTCAATGAGGCGGTGATTGCTGTTTCGCTTGGTTGAAATTTTGCATGCAGCCAATTGCCTCAAAAAATGGAAAAACAATGCATCGAGCCTCCTCTAGCCGCTCGCCCCCGCAATGCGTTGTTTCTACGGCAAGGTATGGTTTTAATCACCTCTACTTCACCTGGGTCTCGTTGGGAATACGAACAGCTTATCAGAATTAATGTTGTGTCCACGCGATTATTGCAATAATCCCAGGACGGGATCCAGGGCCAATGGACTATCGATTCAGTTTCCCTCCATTTATGGGTTGCTTTTCGGCTCCATGCCAAGTGGGAGATTTTTGAGGCTCTGTGGTTTGGTGCAAGTCATTCGTAATGCTTCCAATTTGCAGATAGGAACTTTATTATAAAGCATACATTCCTTTTTTTTTTCCCCGATTAAAAATTCGACGACCTCGCCGCAGGGGCGACTCCGCTCCTGTGATCCAATTTCACAGCATACCTCATTAACTGTGTTCTTATTTGAGAGCATAATTGCCGGAAGGAATCGACTGAACCGAGTGATAACCTTGAGAATGAATGTGGGTTACCATTTCACAGGTGGTTGATTTTAAATCCTCCGGCCTTCTTTGACTGGATTGGGGTCAAACCCATCATGATAATTTCTTTGAAGTATGTAGTCTTCAAATTGGAATTTCGTGTCTGATTGGATGAATAAATCAATAAAGCGGAATATATAGGGCACGGGGAAGCTGGTTTTGCACGCCGAACAGACGGCGGCGGTCGAGCAAAATATCAAAACCGATGTGCTTATAAGAGAAAATTAGGATAGGATTCCGCTAATCCATGCCAAGTGGAACAGTGTGCAGCCAAAAACAGTATGCGGAAATTATGTGCTATATCACCGATTTTATGATTATACTGTAAATTTCTCTTCTAATGAGACAAATTTCAGCTATTTGGCTTGAATTTAGGAAAACAAAAAGCAAATATCATCTTTTTTATTCTAGAAGGCAGGGGCGGCTCTACCTTAGGGGCTAGTGGGGCTTAGCCCCACCATAAATTTCTCAAACAAAATTGTGTTAAAAATTCGAGTTTAAAGAAAGCGTCTTAAAACGTTATTGCAGTTTTGTTGTTAAAGGTATTAAGAGAACATCGTATATTCCATGCAGCTACAATAAGAAAGGGCTAAAGAGAACGAGCCCCTAGCCAGCAATAATAAGCGAGAACAAAGCTGCTAAGTCTTGTTCTCTTGATAACCTTAGTTTTATTTCTCTTCCTTTCCGTTGCATTTCTATGCGTGAGGGCTCAAACAAATTAGCCCTGCCAAAACCTTCTGCATTTACAAGCCGTGAACTGGCTCGGCGCACACACAGTTGCTTCTCTCTTACATAAATTTTAGATATTTCTCTTCTCGCTGAGTGTCTTTCAAAGCGCAGGGGGCTGAAATTTTCTAGCCCCGCGGATGAGAGAGATTTAAATGTGTGTGCTAGCTATCCACTAACACTCGTAACCGATTTGGCGTGCACAGATAGCTGTGAAAGAGGCTGTTAGGGGCTAACGTGAGATAGCCCCGAAGGATTTGAGTCGATGAACTCATATGCATACAGTCTACGTCGTTATAAGAAATCTCGTATTTTGTAATTTAAGGGGGATAGCCACTGTGACGGCCGAAAAAATGAGTGATTTTCAATAATTTTTTTGACCGGGTAAATAAAGGAATTTTTGGATCGGGTTTTTTTTATTTTATTAAGTACTTTGATGTGTAATGTTTCATCAAATTTTTATTAAAAAATATTGAATAGTTTTAATAATGTAAAGGATGCCGTAGAGCTCTAAAAAAAATTTCCCCTCCATGGTCACATCCATTTTTCAAAAGCCGGTGATGTGAGAAAAAAAAAAAATTGTATTATAATCTGTATGAATGTAGTTATCGTTGTACATAGCCGTTTTTTTTTATTTTGATTTTTCACAAAATGGCGAGCGATTGACAAAATTTTCATTTTTTCAACCGTTTTTTTTTGTTTTCAAACAGTTTAAAAAATAGTAAAAAGCAAAATTTTCCAAATCGGCTACGCTTAACCTTAGCCACTACTAAGACGAACGAAACAAAAAAAAAAAAAATTAAAATCGGTTAAGAATTGTCCGAGTTTTCGATGCGATCAGTTTGAAAAAAGTCGTTTCGAGAAAAACGCGTTTAAAGTTTTTAATCCATTTCTCTCGCAATGCAATCATGTATCTTTTAAAATTTTCATACCAATATTAAACTGTCGAGTCCTGGACCTTTTGATCTGCAATTTTGTACACATATTCTTTAATATATTAACTTTGATTTAAGACAAAAGAAAAAAAAAATTTTTTTTGGATTCGTCACCCCCTTTTAAACACTTTCTCCTGAAATGTAAAACTCCTTTTAGGGAAACCGAACACTTCAATACCTCTTGAGTAGAGCGGAAACCTGCTTGAGTTCATTATATTACTTTTGGTTTTTTTTTCAGTAGTTAGCCCCACCAAGGATAATTTCCACGAGCCGCCACTGCTAGAAGGGAAATTGACTTGAAACAATAAAATTTTTTTGTTTTTATCTTAAATGACAGTGTGGGGTGTGCGAATTCCCAAGATTTCCGCCCTCAAGCTTGTCCGCTCCAGGCGTTGCCTGGGATACTATTGATTTCAAAGGTTTTAGGTTTTTAGAAATTAAGTATTTCTTTAATTGAACATCAGCTTAGTCAAAAGTTTCAAAAGCATCAGCATTAATCTTTAGCTTGTGACTGATTATTCATTATTTGGTCCATGGTTTTTCGATTTGCGACCACAACGAACGAGTAAACTTTTTTCGGTGCATGCGATGCGAACATCAAAGAAAGAAGTGTCGCATTCACTGTATCTGAAAAACCTCCCTCTTTAATTCAATCTTTCATCTTTAAAAGAGCAATTGAAAATTTGAAATGTCTTTGAATGGAGGCGTTCTAAATCGTCTTTATCTTGAAAAATGTGCTTACCAAGGATAGGAATTTGTTAATGGAGAAATACGCTCCCGCAAAGCTCTTTGAAATAAAAGAAAGAAAAAAAAAATACAGAAATATTTCTAACCCTTGGCAGAGCCTTTTTTTTGTCAACAAAAATTCCTACCTTTGATGGAAACATTTTTCAGTAAGAATATCACGAACGAAGGAAAATAGAATTTAGTTGGTAGAACGCCAACCAGGAATTAAATGAACATGAGGGGGCGTTTAATTATAAGAAAACTTTAAAGGAATCATTGTTTAAGTGTATTAAGAATATTAAACTGCATGCAAAAATAATTCGGAGAACTTTGAAAAGGTATAATTTAAATTGTTCCTCATTATATACAGCAAATGGGATGTAAGGAATAGTTAATATAAAAAATAAATAAAATAATTATTCCTTTTTATCACAAGACAAATCATTAATCTCACAATTATCGGAGCTTATCGCTATGAAAGTAACGAAAAATTATACAACGACCTTAGAATTAAATGGATTAATAAAACAATACAGGAATTGGGTTAAAACTAACACTTTCCAATATAATTACACGATTTGTGTTTTTTAATTGTCATATTAAATTTCGAAGTTTCAATAGCACATTTGAATTCAGCCCTTTCTCCAAAGCTCTACATATTTTTTTTTAAGAACATTTTTTCTAGTCTAATAATTAATTACCTAAATCAATTTTTAAGGCTAAGTCACCTTTTAAGGGAAATTGGCGGAAATATCCAAAATTAATTTGATACATAAAAAACCAATAGAGTGACAGGCTTGTAATTTGAGAAATTGGATTCTTACAATCCGAGGAATATTCTAAATTCTTTCAGTTTACATTACTTAATTTGTTCATACCACGGCTGTTAAATAGTCATATTGCAACTGAACTGTTTAAAAGTCATATTGATAATCGTCCCATAATTAATCCTGGTTGTAGACAGTTCTTATTTAACAGCAGAGTTGTTTTAATGTTTTTAAATATTTTTTTTACCCTCCGTAATATACAAAGCGATGGAAAAAATAAGTCAAAAAATGCAAATTTGGATTGGAAGATTATACATATGTATGCACCTCTTTAATGTGATCCGTGTCGGAGTTTCTATAAATCTTTCGTGAGAGAGTTACATGCAAAAATGCATTTAATAAGAGAGAACTCTCATTTGTGGGCCGATTTCGTGCACGCGGCACAAAATATTATATTATTATATTATTCCTGTAAAAGCATTTCGTATGCATTACTTAATATGGTAATAAATATCGAAAATTTACTAAGTAGAGACTGTCATAAAAATGTTTAATTTAAGTTAAAAGGAAGTCTTGTACTTCTTGACGCATATATATCAAAAGCGCAATTCAAAACTCAATTTCCTATTAAACCAGTTTATCAATTACCCGTAAAAGTTTATATAGACAAAAATAAAGCACAGTACGATAACCCGTGAAAAATACATATGTCGTTCGCCGATAATTTGGTTTTACGTTTTTGAGTTTCAAAGCAAACAAAGTAAAATTGAAAGTTTTTTTTAATATAACGTAGTCGGTGAATTCGGCGTTTTGTTTATTTGTTATATGATATTTCGTACCGCTCCCATAAATTCCGAAACTTAGCAATATTGAATCACAACTCATATCAAACAATCTGCGAGCAGTAATTTGATATTCTCGCATCGTAACAAAAGGAACTTATTTGTTCACTGACACAGCTTTGGGGCATTAAGTGCTTTACACGTCTTCCCTAGGGAGCCCAATGAATGGAAAAAATCATAAAAGCATAAAATATTTGATTGTATTCACCGTGGAACAAATGTAGAGAATAAGAAAGAACGCTCGGCTTGAAAAAAAAAATATGTTTAATATCGTCGTTGTAATCACTTATATCTCATTGGAGACAGACGGCCGTTTGAAATGCGACCATAAATAAATTTAGGTTTGCAGCCTGATTAAAATTCTATCGGCGATCACCTTAGTTTCCTGTTGGGATACATCCAGGGAAGGGTCCCAAGATTTTGCATGCAGAGAAAACTCGGAATGAATGAATCAGACAACAGTCAGGTGCATTCCCCATGAAGTTATCTAAAATCTTGCTATGACTTAAATTTATTGATTTAAAAGAAATTGATAATTCTTTTATCAAGCAGTACGCCTCTACCTATTCACATTTCAATATTTAGGTAATTCAAGAGGTGATTTCTTGTAAAATTAGATATCTTATCGAAAGACATTATTAGTTTTACAAATTGCCTTTGTTTACGATATAAAAAACTTGTTCTTCTTTTATTGAGACACCAGGGCTGGTTTACGCAAGTCGACTTCTAATGAAAACGACACGTCGAATGTCGCTTCATTCAGTTTTGTGAATGAAACCGGCACCACCGGCGGTTTTTAAATGACGTCGACTTATGCAAATTCCCGCCAATGTTTTTTTATAATAATTTTATCGAAAGAAATTACAATGAGTCAAATCTAGAAAATAGGATGGATTAAGGAATAGTTGCTAACACAACTCGGTAATTTTTTTCGTTGTTGCAAAAAGAACACTACTTAATTTATTCATTTTGGAATGCTGTTAAAAAAGTTTTGTTTGACAAATCTTATTGAAATTTAATTGGGAGTAACAAACAGAGTAAAATTATTCCATAAGAAATGATAGACTTTGCATTATTAACTAAAATTAACAAATTTTTATATATTTCAAATTGTTCTTTCAGGGTGATTGGTGGTTAGCACGAAGCAAAAAAACACGTCAGGAAGGATACATACCGTCAAATTATGTTGCTAAACTCAAGTCTATAGAAGCTGAACCGTGAGTAGTTTTTATTATATTTATATTTAATTGAATACACGACGTATAAGGAGCTAACTAAAACAGATAAAATGCGGGTATGGTTTTTTTTTAAACCTTATGTGCGTGTAAACAAAATATTCAAAATATTCATTTACATAATTTAACAGCCACTATTTTGAATTTGGAAAATCTTACTTTAACTTTGTAATCACCCAAAAACTCCTATATACCAAATTTTATAAAAAAAGGTTCAAAGGTAGAGTGAAAAGTTGATATTTAAAGTGTTAATAAGCTATTGACCTAAGTAAAAATGTCCGTACTTTTATGAAATTTGAAACAATCTCTGTGTTATCGGTGCCAAGGTAACAAATCTAGTTATTTTTTAATTTGTTGTTAATAATTCCTGAAGAATTCAAATGTAAAACCAAAACTATTTCTAGTACGGATATGTTTTAAATTTTAGCTATATTAAATGTTTTTCTCGTGTTAGCTGTTTATGTTGTAAAGGAAATGTCTATATTCGTGGAATTGGAATGGTGTAACGCTTCCTATTTTTTTACATAACTTGAAGTGTTCTAGTTCCGCCCACCTAAGACCTTCTGCTTTTGTTACTAATCTAAACGAGTAATAAACTAAATTTGAACAAAAAGAATGAATTCCTAAAGCAAAAGTTATCCCCTATTATAAAAAAAAATATAAGTACATTACTTTTTATTTTCAAAGTATTTTTAAATAATTTCCACATTTTTGCTGTGATGTCCATAACTAAGATTAGACTTTTTGAGCTTTAATGTATTGCCAGATTTTTGGAATAACTAATTATGAATCTGCTATGCACATATCAAAGTTTGGACATTCAAAATGGAGACTCCAAAATGGCACCTAGAAGTTCTCAAGTGCACTAGATTTTAAAGAAAGTTAGCAGAATGAGAATTTCGGGGCTTCTGATTTCGAACCTACATATGTGTTATAAATATTTAGTAAATAATTCAAAACGGCGGATTGAATAATTAATATTAACATTTCAAATTTAAATTCCTCGAAAAATAGTGTACTTAGAAAAAAATTATTTTTATTTTAGTAGGAAAAAAAGGCTGATTTTTTAATAATTATAATTATTTCAGTAAGTAGATTTTCGACAAAAATTTTCATTTGGTTTTTGATGCGGGACCAGTAATCTATAATTTTGTTGATTGGTATATTTAAAGTTAGTACTTACTTTACTTTACTTTTTTAATATTAAGTTTCTGAATTTAAATGCGACTAATTAAGGACTACAATCCAATCCAACAATATAAAATTAGTCCAATCAACCTTTAAAATTTTACTTATTCGAGTCACTGTTTGCAAGAAACTGCACTCCGCAAAATATGCCGCCTCGTCTGGGTACCAAAATGGTTCGCCTGGAGGGTAGGCAATGACCGCGACGACTTTCACTTGACCAGTGCAATGGACAATTATGCGATTTGAGAATAAGTAAAGTAAATTAGGAAAACCGCACTTAAATGACGCGAATGCGCGTGAACCAATGCCAGAAATTTCCAGAGGTCGCAGAGTAAGAGCACCACCAGAAATTGTTTATTGAATCGCCACATTATCGCGGTGAAGAAACTGCCAATTGAGCGGTATACTCGCGTGGATAAATTCGAGGTTGCTGGTGAGTGCTGATGTTTTTCAGTAATGAATCAAGCTGCAAGGATTATCTACTACTAAGATTTCTATGCACTGATGCAATAAACTTTTTATGATTTCGTTTACCTTATTGTTCAATTTAGCCGAAACTTTCCTAGCGCTGGTATAATAATAATATAAATTCTGTTCGTATTGATCGTAAAATGTTTTATTGAGCTAAATAAGGTTAAATTTAAGTTTGGTGAAGTAATACAACCCTCGAAATTTGCGAAGTCGACTTATTAATTTATTTTCCGATCCATAACTGGTTGTGAATCAGTTTTCTTTAGAAATAGAGAGGTATACAAGTTTTTATGAATTTTTGGTTTTAATCTTCAGAAGGCGTGAGTTAGATTAAAAGATGTTTTTAGTAAGAATTGATTCTTTTTAATCTTATGTAATTTTTTCCTACAAATCAAAGGTCTGTATGAGTCTATAAACCGGGGATTTTGTTGAGTTTCTTAATTTAAATATAATTTGCAAACACCCGTTTAAATTAGCTACATTAATTATAGTTTTGAGAAATAAATAAGGGAGAAATTATTTAAGTAGTAATTGATTATGACAATGACATTTAAATTATAATATTTCAATTGAAATTCAATAAATATTTAATCGTAAAGCGCTTTCTGGAAAAGCTGGAAATATTTCTTGAGTGTACAACAACGTAGGTATGTTTTTATGTGCAGCACATATGTATTTATTTACATATATTTTAGAATTATATTATTAAAAAATTAAAACTGCATTAAAATCGAATATTTTTTTAAATTTATAGTACCCTAATTCGTCTATTGTCTAGACTAAAGTATTTAGAGAACTTCAATAATATATTTTAAACATTTTTTAAACCTGGCATAAGAAACAAGAAAGAATATATGTAATTTTCTTACTTTTTGTTTGTTTAATGTCTTTTTAATTTTCATAAAAATAAGGTTTATTGCAAATCAATTTCAGTCTTAAGAACCGAAGTGTGTGGTTGCTTCTCATAATTAGGTCAGTTGGTAGTAGGTATGCAGTTTATCGCATTATAAGCTATTATATTTATTTGAACATTAAAAACTTCCAATAAATATTATTGTGCGATTTGAGGTCGAACTGAATATTTTGAATAAACATAAAGCGAGGGACCTAATTTTGAGGGTAAAAATTTCCGCTGTAACTTTCTTGAATTCCACTAACGTGACTGTAAACAGACCCAATCAATTGATCATGACAAAATTTACGATGAAAGTTGGTGTTTTCGCGTCCACCTGGCGCCAATAACGTAACCTTTCATTAAAGTAAATTCGAATCGTTTGCATTGCCGGATTATTTTTGATTACGACGATTTCAGCCTTTAATTGCAGTACTTAAATGCTTTTCAATATTATTAAACCACTAGAAAGCATCCCGGCGGGCTGGAGCCATCCGGTGGCAAAGAGGCGGAGACGCCACTCATCGGTCGGTTTTCTTAGCAATCGAGCGCGATTCGCAATTTCTCGCCAATCACCCAGTCGTCGTTTTGAAAACATTTTTATTGCCTCAGTAAATTCAGCGCTAATTGATGAAGGTAATTCCAGTGGAAATGTGATCACAGTCGAAATAGAAATCAAAGATCTCAATAGTAATGGCTATAGCATAAATAATGCAGTACTATTAGTTACACCAATAAAAATTTAAAATCTTGGAAGCCGGTTATAACTCCATAGATTTATAAAATTGCATCCTCTGTTTGGGGTATTTTGGATTCTGATCCTCAATTCTAAATACAATCTGTGCTGGAACGTATGGAAAAATTACTGAATATATTATTATCCTAGATAAAACGTAGATAATTTGATAGAAATGTGTTACAAACAAGAAATCCTGTAATCGATTTTTGGAACATCGTAACCATTTCCGAGATATCGAACTTTTAATTTTTTATATTCAATGATTTTTTTGCGTTCAAACTTCAAAGTAATATAATTTTTTAAAGGATTTCAAATGGTTAGACGGTAGAGTATCAGAATTGGGATCTACCAAATGAATTCTAATAAACTATTAGCGATAATTAAGAAATGTTTGTTATGTTGCGCGAGAAAACAAATATAATTTTAATGAATTATCTACCGATTTAAGACAGTAGGCAGCCTTACCTATACAAAGTCAAAAAGTTTCATTAAAAATCATTTAATAAAACTGGGTTCCGAGGCAATAAACTTTGCGGCACTCCACCAAAAGGTGCTGTCCATTATTACTTTCAATGTCACACGGTGTTCATGCACGCGCAATTGAATTAGTCTCATCTAAAAAAATCATATTTCGGTTTGTCAGTTGCATTGAATCGCAAAGACAGCATTTTTCTTCTTTCAAAACAAAAGCCATACACGTTCGCTTGCATGGTTCAGGTGAATCGAGTTCAACGCCTTCTGAAGGCCGTTCCTTAAACTCAAGTTCTTCACCTTAAGTTAGAGCTTTTACGAGTTCGCTTCTTAGCTCAGCCATCGAAAGACGACCGCGAGCAATCTTATTCTGCGGCTAAGATACCCAGCTAGAGCGAATGGTTCCTCCTCCATTTGAATAATTTAGCGGTTAAGTGTTCGAAAACTCGGGAGCATTCTGCGACTTTACTTTGCGTTTTAATTCTCAAGGGGCGATTGCATCTAAAGCAGCTCCAATTTGTTAGACACTTTCGGCTAGATTGATGTAAGCTCTCGAAAGTCTGACTTCAGGCGGGACCTGGATATTTTGATGCCTCTAGAAAACTCTAGAAAATGCAAAATTGGCAATTTGTTTTGGAAGCTAGAAATAAGTTTTTGAGCTGCTGCATTGAGTAATTTTGTTGTCTAGAAGGCAAAAGACGTGCATTTCTCAAATAGTATCTAATCTCTGGATTTTTTTAAGTATACGGTTCCTAGGAAATATTTTAATCAGTGTAATTAGTTGCAGTCCGCTTCAACGGATGTATTTTTTGCAAAGACACGAACAGCTTGGATAATTTCCTTTGTCATTATTTGTCGTGACAAATCATTATTATAATGGTTAATGGAAATTTTTTCGCCTATTAAATCTACTTGTTAAAGGTACTACCTGAAGAAATGACTAATTTATTAGACTACTTCAAAGAGTGTTTTCTTTACAAGAAAAAAATGATATTGTTTTTTAAAACTCGAAAGTTGTAAAAAGAATGAAATAAATTAAACTTAAGAATTCTCAATTCTTATTAGTATCACAAATTAAGCATAGAAAAGAAATTTTGGTCGAAGATTAAAGGAGAAAATCTCAGAATAGGTGTAGTTGGTGCCTGTTAGTTCCTGTTTTTCTTTTAGTAATTATTTAGTTTTATTTAAAATTTAAGCTGAATAATATAGGTATCAAAATAAACAGCCTATTTTTTGATCTGTAGTCATCTATATATACATATGTGTACAAAATTTCATTTTAATCATTTGACGGGTTTGGAAGTTATAGCAGAATAAAATGATCAATTCTTGCAGTATCATTAGGATATAAGTTAAAGTAACAGTGGAAGGTCGCAATTTTTTAAATTTTGGTGACTTTACAAGTGGACCTTATGGTAATCGTCGAAGTGAAAGTCATCTATCGTTTTACATGGCGCCATCTTGTCACGTGATAATAATTTTGATTCAAATGCCAATTACAATTTCAAACGCTCTCTGAATAACTTGTCATTATAACGTAGGCTATATGCTATTTAGAAATTTCTACACAATTTGTTCTTGGTTGCAGAACGAAACGTACGTCATATTGCGGAACACGGGCTTATGAAATAAATTTGTTTTAATTTTCAAGGTATATGCAAGTATTAAAACATGATTCTACAATGTGGATTCAAACAAATGTGTTTGCGTTTGATTGTTGATACTTTTTGTAGTTGTAATTCTAAAGTTTCTGCATTATCTGTATATTATTGGAGCTTAAAATACAAAAAAATCGTAAAAACAGATTTAAAATTTTCAAAGAAACGATTTAATTTTCACACATTATATGTAATTACAAATTTATTATGAATTTTTTCAAGTAAGCAATTCAATTAATAATGAAAAACAAATTGTTTGTCGTGAAGTATTTTTATAATTGTTAAATAAACAATCATTTCAGTAGTTTTCCATTGATATGATAATCGAACTAATTTGTACGCTGTTAAGTAAAATAGAGTTCAATTACTCCATAAAACTATGCAGGAAAAACCCTATAAAACTTTATTACATAACACAGACCAACTCACCTCAATGTCGTCCTCAAACACTGAACCCTGAATAAAAGTCAGTTTAAGTCGAACGAGCATGCGCAAATGACACATATGCACTTTACTACTTGGCTAACGATAATGATGTAATTGTTTACATTTAAATATTTGGTAATTTATACATGCTATGAATGCCCAATTGATGTTGGTCATTTTGGGACATTTCGCGGCTACATATTTTCTTTTGAAACCACCGAATCCAGGCGGCTAATTATGAAGCACCTCAAATAATGAGCATGTGAAGACGTGCAAGTTGTATGCTCTGTCGCTAATGATTTTGTTTTCCAGAAGGTAGTTCTTTTGTAAAGGGCAACTTATCTTTTAAAGAGTTTTGAAATAGATAGGGCCAAGGTAATTTTACTATATTTGTATCTGTAGTTTATTGAAACAATAATAAGTTTTTAATACATAACCATTTCTAGCAAGTTATACAATACAACCAAAAATTGTTATTAATAAATTGTTTTCTTTCATTCGTTCTTAGAGCGGTAGACATTTTCGCATCTACTTTTCAGTAGAAATTAAAAATGATCTTTTTTTTTTTTTTGTTAATTTTAAGTTGTACTTGTAGTTCTTTATGACTACCGGTCTTTTCAAAAATTACGAGAAAACAATAAGTATGGCTAACTCAAATATAAACAATATTTTAAATTTTCCAAGAACGTTATAAGCAATGGCTGTTATCTGAATACGTGATAATATTTAAATATTTCATTTCCCATTTGCCAGTTTATTACTTTTCAATTAGTATGACTTTTTTTTTGTTTTTCAGTAACTTAACATGAGGTCATCAGTGAACCAAATGTTCTTTGCATTTTATTTCTTTTACGTAAATATGGTAATGGTTTTTTTTTTTTTTTTTTATGGAAAAATCAAGTTATTTGTAAAATTATGAATGAACACAACTACTTTATTTATCTTAAAGTTAATCAATTTACCTCTTTAAAATATTAAGCTAACTTGGTTAATTATATAAAGTAATGATCTCATTTTTATGCAATAATATGAATATTTAAATGTTGAAAATTTCATCTGAATTAATCAAGTCAAGCGGTAGGTGCATACTGGATGTATGCAAATTTGAAGTTAGAGGTAAAACATGCTTTCATTAAAAATAATCAAAAATTGTGTATTAATTTTTTAAAAAAAATTCCCTTCCTTAATAATTCTGTAAAGCATTAAACAGATTGATTGTTTTATACACTAATTTTGATGTTCGTTTTATAGATAGTCATATAAAATCAATTACTTCTCTGAATGTAAAATTTGCAAAATTGAATACTATTATTAATAGCATTAATTGTTAAAAGAGATTAGAGAATTTATAATACATTTCTAAATAAAAGCTAAATATAAAATTATTGCTTTATTGTAATACGTTTCAATAAATTAATAAACAATTTATGATTAATAGTTCAATACCATGATATTTTTTCGATATGTATATGTAGTTCTTTTACTTTTTAGTTTATTTCGTCCTTTTCAACTACATAACTTTATTTCTCATCTCCTATTAAAGTAAAGAAATAATTATGTGGAAACGTTTCTTTTACTTGTTTTGAGTGATGGAAATTAAAAAATGAACAGTAAAGTTTGGCTTTTGTATTTCTTTACATATAGAGTACATATTTACCTTCATTATTTAAAGAACATTGGCTAAAAATAGTTATTTAAAATTGAAGGCAATTCATCAAAAAAACCAGCCTGCTAAAAATAGTTCTAGAAAGTAAACTTAGTGCGGAAAATGATAAAAAAAGATAAGGAGCATTATATCACAGACTCTGTCTTAAATTCTCTTCTTGTGCTGAAAATTATGTGCATATACGAAAATATGTGCACCGAAGGAAACGTGCAACTTTCCGCAATAAATCACAGGGTACAACGCCCTTCTGCGGAGCCTGCTTCGATTAAGAAGTCTTTTTATTCTTGAGCTCTGGACGCGATGCTGATGGCCATGGTGGATGCACAAATTATGACAAAAAGTTACGTAGCAGCTCGATAAATTGTTCTCCGATCGTGCCAGCTAAGAAAAGAAACAGGGACTCGCGGGCCCCGCCGATCACTTTTATATAAAACTGGTTCTATAACATCGGATGGGCATTTTTCAGCGATAGTTCTTTCTTCTGTTCTGTATAAAGGTAACTCTCTTAACCGAGTTTTGCTCTTTTTTGTGTCACGGTCAAAACACGACAGTCAGCTGGATTTCACTGGCAATCGAATCGATTAAAAGAAGTACATACGTAAGATGTACTCCGTCTCCATAATTCTGAGACGCGGAGCCGAAGGAAGCGTGCTGCGTTCGTTTTTGGGTAAACTTGAAATTTTAGGGGTCAGCAGACTGCTTTTGCGTTGGAATTCGTAAGAAGGCAGGCGCTTTGCGTCCCACAGGTTGAATGATTACCTGTGATTTTTCGCAGAAAGTTTTCTGTTAAACAATTAAGCAGATTTTTTATTAATGCTCTTTGCCATGACGACGTGAATAACAAGCGGTAAATTTAAATCGAGGATTACGCTTTTTATAGCGATATTTATCTTTGTTGCAGAGATGTACAATATTTTTTATTTTGTTGAGTAACTGGAAACTTAATGGTGCTAATCTTGGTTAATTTATTTATGAAGTAAACACTACTCGTTGTGGGTGCTGTTGTACATAGATCAACCTTCCAACATTTATTCGGGGATTAAAAATTCTTTATGGATGATAACGATTATGTTCATATTTATTAACTATTGTAGCAATCCGCCAATGATTTCGGGTGCATTTATTTAAAAAAAAAAGGCAAAACGCCTTGCCCTTTTATAATTTAGGTAAATATTTTATGTAACACGGGCCACTCACGATCAAGGAATTTTCCATGATAAAAGGAAAAGAGTTTAAAGTTGTTAAACATCAAACTTAGTGTTTTTTTCAGGCCAAGAACTTTAAAATATTTCATACAAGATCAAATAATTTGAAGTTATGGGAATGCATCATACTTATTATTTCTTGAGTTATAGGCAAACAAGCATACAAACATACTGACACGATAATTCCACTTAATTCTGATAATAAAAATTATTCGCAAATAAATTTTTTCGAAAATAACTGACAAATGTTCCCTTACAATTTTATGTATACTGATAATGGCCCAGATAGAATCATCTTGGTGGTAGTGTTCTTTAAGATGTTGAATTTTTGAAAAAAGAAATATTTAACCAATATTTTTTGATTCTAGAAGGGTAAATTTTGAAAAAATCCCGTTGTACCTATGTATGTATATTTCCAATTATTAGAAAATTTGTTTGCGTAATGCTTGCTACTAACTTCCTTTAGATCAAACATTTTAATTTTAATAGCAACTAGTTTTAATTTTTAGTTTTATTTTGAAGTAATTCACGCCACGAATTTATGAATTTTAGTATTTATTTTAATTTAACCTATTAATTTCTTGACTAACTGCTCTTTGTTTAAATTCGTTTGATAAGAAGATCTAGCCCTTTTAAGTAATTTTACTGACTTTAAGAAGTCATGCTACTTTTGCCAATTGCAATAATTGATTTTTTTTTATAATTATAAAATGTGTGCTTTGAAGTTCTTCAGATATTTAAAAATAAACTTCTTATATTTTTAAAATTTATACCGACCCACCTTTCATATAGGAAGAACATCGATACGAAAGACTTTAAATTCGTTGTTCTCAAAATGAAATGTCCGGAATTAAATTAATATAATATTTTACATACATACATATGTAAGTGCATGGCGTGTAAATTCATTCATCATTAACATTTTAGAACTTCATTTGGAACAACAGTAGTAAGTAGTAGTAGTAAACTTAAAAAGTTAAATTTTGACTTTGGAAATTAGTTTCGGTGGGTTAAAAACATTTATTTTAACGTCATTATTTGATATTACATTGCGTTATTTAAAAATTGCTGTCCTACCTTATTTCCATAAGTATCCCTAAGAAAAAACTGATAAAATCATGAACATTGAAGACAATGTGTAGATTGAACGAAAATTGCATTACGTTAGATAGTTTTTTTCTGCATACAAAGGAAGCGATGCGACAAACGATGTTTTGCGTTTGGTACCTACTATTTTTGTTTTAATCAAATTAAAGTGTGGCACACTTAGTGTGCGAGTCTTGCTTTGTTATTATTATTATTATTACGAACCTTTTAAAGTTTGTCATTTTCGATAACTCGTTTCTTTTCCACAAATCATTCCGAAGATAACAATTTCGTCCCTCAGCATTTAATACTAAATAGTGACAAAATTAAAAGAATATTGTTTTGTATATGTACATTAAAAATGCGCTCATATCAATTTAGACTTTTAATTGAATTATTGCATTAATTTTTTCTTAAAAAAAGAAAATTTGTCATCAGGAAAATATAATTGTTCGTTTAAGCGAACAGCTTTACCTTTGTCTGTCCTAAGAGAAATAAAATTAGGAAGTTATCAAATCTGAGAGATGATATGACAGGTAATTTGTTAATTCCATTACCTCGGCATGCGTTATTCAACTCCCCATTGTCCTAGCACGTATAATTTGTTGAAAACTCCAGTCTCCCACAATTTGGGCATAAATCGATATATTTTGCTGGAACAGGAACAACATTTTGCAGGTGCCCTTTAGAAATTCCGAAAATAGCTTCCATTTTCTACAAGAAATTTGGGTCACTAGAGAGACGGACGCATCCATCCATTATAAATTAGATAGCACACTCGATGCTCGTCCACAAGCTCACTAATTTCTTCGAAAATTTTGGGCTTCATAAGTTTCTGGTGATCAGTGAGCTGAACTTTTTCACTTGAGGGTTTTCCCAAAAACACATTTGGTCTTGTTGTGACGTAAGCACAAGGGCATTTTCTCAGTGTTATCACATTATTTGCATATCAGACGCAGGTGGAATTCTTGACAGTTTGAAAGAAGTAGAAAGTGCAGGTTGTGACTGTAGTTGTTTGGTTAGTCATGGGAATTTTGTTTGATAAAATAATTTCCTTTATTCATTTGACTATCAACAATGGAATTCGAAGGATTCTATTATTATAAATGCTCATATTGTTTCACAGACAACCCTTTTTAATTGGTTATGTTCGGTTTCAATTGATGTTTTGTTCAATCAATAAAGCATAGCGAATTTACCACGCGAGATATAACCTTGTGTAATCAGGAGTGGAGTAGCATATCGAGAATCGCATATCCAATATTATAAATTTATTGCTTGCGTCAACGTGCCACATTTCCGGCCAATACGGATGCATCATTGCTTTGTTTTCCGTCCTAATCAAAGTACATTGAAACATTTTAATCATTATTATCTCATGCAAAACAATTCAGTCGATATTATTTCCCATTTGCACTTTTTCACATGCTGCAAATTTGTAATTATTTATTAAGTGGAATTGTATGACTTATGTGGGAAAGGTTACTCCGGGAGCTAATCGCTTTCATGTTGAGGCACATTTGTCTGAAATGAACGAAACGCGATACTTCTCGCATTACGGTTTACTACCCAATAGAGCATGATTTTTCAGAAAAACCCGGCAAATTTATTTATCAATAGAGCACTACTGTTTACATACCAGTTATGTGAGCGAATTGCGGTCCATCCAAGGTTATCCGTTAGTAAACAACGGATATATTATTAGCTGGGTGTAACTGAAGATGACACATAGTGAGCAAAACTGGACGAGTCTCGTCTTTCCAATTGCAAATTGTTTTGCTGTGTTTAATTTTAATTTTTCTGTATGCTCAGATTTCTAGTGGGTTATTAAAAAAAATGTTGATTGCAACTCAACAACGATACTTAACATATTTTCTTTAATGTTCTGCTTAGTTGTGTTACAGAAATAGAAATATGTATGATGATACCTCTGAGTGGAATAACGTAATTCACAATATTAGATTTTTATGATTTCTTAAGTATTTACATGTGATTATCGAGGTAGAATGTTTTATGTATGACGCCTAGGGACACCACACCAAAACAAAATTATCGATACTCTACGTGATAATGAGTTAAAAGTATTGATACATCATGGTATCGACACTTCATAATATATACTATGTATAATATATTATTATGTAGTCATATACATAGTATACGCATGTATTTAGGTACAATGTTTATTAATGTTTTGTATATTGAGAATCCGAAATTGAAAAAATCTCATTAGGTACATCACGTTTTTGAGAAAAATATTATAGATTATTGTATGCAATAAGGAGGAATATGCAAAAAGTAAAAAAAAAAACATTCAATAAGTCTTAATTTCACGACTTTTTAAAATTTTTAATGCACCTATCAAAAATCACACAAAGAAAAGACTTTATAGTTTAATAGTTCAGGAATGCGGTGTTAAATTAAAGATTGGTCATTTGCGGGTAGAGCTCGCACGTCGAGTGTTGAGTACTTAATATAAATTAATTTTTCTGTATTTTAATCTATCGTGATTCAAATTCAAATATAATAATTCAACTGACCAAATGACAAGAGACAAGACACAGATTTGGTATATGAACATAAAATGATCTCAAAGAGCAAAGAGAAGAATTAAAAATTCAAAATTCGCACTAATTTTACGTATATCTGATAGCAGTTTGCTTTAATCATAATATTTCAATAGATTGCATTCTCACAATTTTTCATATATATACATATACTGCTGTGCTAAGCGCAAAAGCGGTATCTCAGTGACAGCTAGTTTCGAGATAATTGAAGTTATGTAAAAGTAGTTTTCTCGTAAAAGTGAGATAGAAAAAACTTACTTAAGGGTTTTTCTATACTATAAAAATAAAATACTGCTATAAGGCTTAGTTCATTAGATGCGTATTTTTCTAAGCTATCCGATGGCATAAAAATCAAATTTACGAATTTTTTTGAGATATCGCTTTTGCGCTTAGCACGGCAGTATATATATTTACATATTTTGACTATCAAGCAATTTCTTAGAATTTTAAATAACACCCGTGGAAGCATACATACGTTTGGTGCATCGAAAAGAAAAGGTCAACTTAAAATCAAAGGTTAAAATCTTTACCTTCATGATAAAATATTAACCATTATTCATTCCCTTTTTAAATTAGCTATTTAAAAAACCCCGAATGGATTAAGCCAAAAGAAACTTCTTCACTATCTGGCGCCGTTTACTTCCATTAAGATAATTCCTTGAAGAATGAACCAGATGGAATGGAAAGTGTGCAAGCCGTCGTAATTCTTCGAAGCAGAAAATAAAACAAGTTTAAATTACAAAATTTATCTCCACTGATTTCTTAGTAATGGCGAGCTTTTACGAAAAATTAATAAATTGCGTCAGAGATGCAATGATTGAGAGAAATGTTTGTTTGCCTGAGTAACATAGGGAAAAGTTAAGAACCGTCTGAAGGTGCGATATGCGCGTCATGCATAAATTCATTGCGTACCAAGAGCGACCGCAAGTGACTTAGATGATTTAAGGTGTAAGTGCGGTATTTGTCGCGTTGACCACTAGATCTGGAAATGCAGGTAGGTATTTCTTCCTAGAAGTGATGTTGGCTTTCATTCTTCCGTGAAAACGAGAAGCAATGTACTTTCCGGTGAGGAAGTACATATATTATTTGAAATTTTTCAGCAAATTTTTTACTGCTGACTATGTAGAAGACTACGTTAGATCCAACAATTTATGCAAAGGAATAAGTTTCGCAACTTTATATTTTATTTTTATTTATATGTTCTTCTACAATCCATACGATTGTCAAGTTTTTAAATTAATAGAATAATTAATGTTCAATATAATACAATTTAATATTAATTATGCTAACCTTTTCATTTTTGATTTTATGATGGTTTAGTGTTTAAGCTTTAACGTAAACGTAATTATTCTTTAAAATGTATTCGAAATCAAATTGACCCTCAACAAAGAAGGAATTTTTGGTTTTAAGAATTACAAGTCTTTTGATCTATATTTATTTCATAATCGTTAGAAGAACGAGTATCTTCTTCACTTGGGCTTAAAACTTTAGTGGTAATGCGTTATGGTTACTAAGGTTCCAAGGTGAATTTAAAAAGTATCAATAATTTCCGAATATCTTTAAATTACGATTTTTTCTTTATGAGTTACGTGCTACCACCAAAAGAGTGAATGCGATGTATTTTTTGTTATAATGATAAAACTCTAAAATAAACATACGTGCCGATATGTTGTGTACGCAAGTGCCTATACTAACGATTAAATTTGAATGAGATAATATTCCAATATATTTGAATGTTAACTTCGAACTTTGATTGAAACAACTAAATAGTAAAACATGAACGATTTTTTAATTGGCTAACATGCATATAAGAATATTTATCATTGAAATATATTCTACACCTGCTTATAATTCTAAATGATTTATTTAAAAATCATCCTTAGATTGGGAACAACGTCTTAATAAAATTCATATTATTTAATATTCTGTCCAGTGTACTGTCACTTCATCCACCAAAGTTATTTGATCTTTAGTGTCGTTTCAAAGTTGCAAAGATATGCATCCAATAAAAGTCTATGGGAATAAATCGAGATTTATTTTTTCTGCAACATAAATCCAAAGATAAGCCACATTTCAAACGCAATCAATTCGATCTCTTGCCAAACCACAGTCGTTCTGTGGTGATATGATACTTTACATATGTAAGTACCGATGTGCTAAAAATTTTGTATGTAGGTACGTGCAATGCAATGCGGAGAAAGACGTGATCAGTTGTTGCGAAACATGAACTTTTATCAAAATCCTCGATCCGATTTCCGCATAAAGTTTTATTTTATTTTTAAAGAAGGAAATTTAATTTTATCTACAGACCTCCGACTCCAGGGCGAATGAAGAAAATTTTGAGAATTCGTAATCACCTCCGCTTCCTTAGTTTTCAGTTCAATGCATTTTTAGTTTTATCGGAAGAGTTAAAGCTAAAATAATTCAGAAATTGCAGGCACAACCATCATTTTGCTTTAAGATTGCTCAAATTTACCACAGACTCGATTGATATAAATTCCCATAAAAATGGTGATTTAAATAAGGCCAAAACTGCATTTGCATTATTCGCGAGAAGTTGAAAATAAGCCAAGTAGACCGAGGCGCAGTCGTACATATCTGCTTTAAAGAAAATCCGAACATCTTTCGCTCGGAGCACGTGTCGAGAAAAAAACTGGTGGAGTGAAAGAAGGAAATTGTTGTCGTCAAACGATTGAGTCCGTTCAAAGTTAGCACCTTTATCGGGACGTAAACATTTGCAAAGACAGGATGGAATTACAATTCATCTGAATTCCGATGGTCTATTCTGGGATAAATGAGGAGGTTACATCTCGGTTTTACTAGCAACAGAGGTTTAAGACGTATGACGGCATCCTGTTGATGTATGGCACACTTTTTCGCCGTGAAGTATAGTAGTATATCGTATGACCTAAACAACGCCATTGATGACACCCAGTCGCGCATTCTGGTACGTGTCTTAGACCTGCGAATATTATCGGCGGTAACAAAGCAATAAATTGCAGGTACTTACCTGAGCTGGAGAAACCTTGATTATCAGCACCGCAGATATTGAATCGCCGCCATAGCTTAGCAACACCTGGTTTTATCTTCTTTCAGCAAACCCATCAGATTTAAAATTTGTTACAAGCATTCGCCACGTATCTCGTCGTGTGTGCGGACATGCGGCTGTCCAGGTGCCTTGTTTACAAATAAATCCAACGGCGACACAAGACAATCAAATGAATTTTATGATCTACAATATCCACTTTTTTTAGCTAATTTTTCCAGCGAAATGAGTTCTATTATTATTGTTACCTACATATAAGGTTTCTCGTTTTGTAGGTACTTACTTTTCCTATATGGATTATTATAATAAAATATCTAATGAGCTTGAAAAGCTAAGACGTATTTAAAGTTACTTACATCACGAGTTGAGATATTTAATATTCTTTTCTTTTTCCGTTGGAGATGTTGAAAAAGTAGCTGCACATTTCATTCTCTTTTAGCAAAGATATACACAAATAAAATATATCATTTTTCAAACCACAAAATGAGAAGAAACTAAGCAACTAAGGTATAAATAACATAATGCAAACTATTCTAAAAACGAATTTTTGAACACGTGACCTAGCACAGTAGGAGATATAGTTTATGCTTTAAAATATCTTCAAAATGTTTCAAGAGGTAGGCGAAGAAGATAGCACAAGTTAGCAAGCTATAATATATTTCACTTGAATTTTTAATGAAGCTTTTGTTATAAAAACTGGTTGTGTCTAGTAGAGCAATCCATGAAATGCAGATTTTTTGACACAATATTTAAGGTCGAAATAAGAATATTATCAGTTATATATTTATATTTTTCTAAATAATTACAAAGTTGTGATCATCGCAGTCTTTTTAATACATATTATGAAAAAGTTTAATTTTAAATTTCAAAGCTGTTGATAAAAAAAGGGCTTAACAAAACATCTGCTATTATGCAAACAATTTTTCTCCGATATTCTGCAAATTGTTTTAAGACTTTAAGCAAAGGAAATATGTCTATTTTTTGTAAAAAAAAAAAAACCCTTATTTTTGCATACCACAACATCGCTCACGATTTATTGCAATTAAGAAAAAAAGTGTATGCAATTTATCTTGCATATTCTTGCTCTCATAAAAACAGGTGTGATACGATGTTTTATTTTTTTATTTTAAGTAACATTTGGCTTACCAACTGCAGCTTCAGTCCACTTCACGGTATCACAAATTCTATGAAAGTGCTTTAATAATACCAGAAAATCCCACACATGTTGATATTATTCCAAGAATAAAAAACAACAAACAGGCTATAGAATAGAGGTTATTCCCAATCATATGACAAGGGCTTCCTGCTTTTCTAATCGGAATTTATCTTAAAATTGATAATAAGATAAATTTCCGAAGAGTGCCATAAAGTTTATATACATGGATCGATAAATGTTTATGCTACTTATGTTGGCTGCATTTAAAAATTAAGGCATTCCGTTTTTGGTTCAATATTCTGAGCGACATATTTATCAGTAATATTCAAAATTTTGGACCGTTTAATTATACTAAAAGGTCGAAATGTGTGTTTAGAATTTATCATTCAAATTGCTTCAATATAAATTTCAAATGTACATATATTGTATCTTTTTTGTATTATTAGAACGAGCCTTTAATGACCTTTGCATACATGTAATTTTAAATGTTAGATTCATGATTTATTTATTTCAATTCGCTTAATACAAGCTGCAATGATGACGTCTTTAGTATTTTTTTTATACATATTTATCCCAATGTGTTTTTAAACAGTTGGTTCAAGGAAGTTATATCTATATTTAATGTTGTTTTTAAAGTGACTGCAGCAATTCGACATTGACCCAATTAAAAGCTAAAAACTGGAATCATACCCTTTTCTTTGTCATTGAATTTTAAATAAAAGAAACTCCCAGGTAAAGGTGTGCCAATTCTGCTAACAAGCACTTTTTCAAGGTAAAATAGTGATCATTGCTGGGAAAATAATCAATTCCCTCGCACTCAATACGAAGCTCGTTGAGAGTCCAAATTACACTTTTATCGAAACGTTAAAAACATAATTATTGTTAATTCCTATTAATTCGTGGGGCCGGGATTTCATATAAAATTATCGCCTCGAGTTTAATCGTCACCTTACTTTACTGCTGAAATTTTGTGATCGGGAGGCGGTTTAATGCCTCCTTCACCTGGCAATTCGCTGCTGTTGCTTTTACCTAAGCCGGCTTCAGGTGAGTGCAAGAAATATGTAAAACGATCTCAGAAGTCGGACTTGTCTCTGAGTCGCAAAGTTCATTTTCTTCTCATCGATGTATGTACTTTGGTGCAGCCAGCTCTCCACGATCGCCGACTTAAAGACGCTGCCGGGCTGAGACAACCCGATGAAGACAGACCCGAGACCCAGCTGAAATTTCTTTGGAAAATGCTTTACAAGTCCAGTCGTCTTCGATATCGCGTTTTATTCAGACGTACATTGATATCGATTCCGTAGCTTCAAATTTCTCTCGTGATTTATAAGGCTCCGTAACCATTTTCTTAGTGCAAACCGCGTCTTACCTCCGCTCGGTCATGTAGTGTTTATCGCGCCCGTTTACTTCATACATGAATATAGAAAAATATTAGACACAGAAGCGATTAAATGCAAACTGAACTAGAATTTTCGCAACATGCACATTTGGACGAAGCCTGGTTGCGATTTAACTTTTTTACCTTCTGCAAAAACCTTTTCGGGCCACCGGTGCTCTCTAGCCTTTAGGAGGTGTAACGACGGAAAGCGAGTAATTAGTGAAACATCGCGAAAAACGTTTGCAAAATAAAATCGAAAATAAAAATTTGCAAACAAAATTCACTTCGGCTTGAGTCCAACTAATTTCGAACTGATTTCGTGCCGCTTCGACAGCGAAGCCATGAAAAGTGATTGGCACGACGAGATGCCTTCGCCTTCCTCATCCAATGCAAAAATAAATGGTGTTTGAATCCGCGACTGTGTGCAGCTCGGCAAAGCGATAGTGTTGGTGTTATTCTTTATTGTTAAAATTGCACAAAATTGCGACTAAGTAGCGCAAGAGCAGTTTTCGCCTTGGTGACATAAAGTACATAAGTGTTGCAACGTAATCCAGCGCGCGCACAAGAAAACAAAAGATTTTTATATTTTCATAAAAGCAACGATGCTAGTTGATCTAGATTGTCGTTCATTAAAAGTGTACGCTTTATGCTAGATCGCAAAGTGAGAAGAAAAGGGCGCTTTTGGAATTTTAAGTGAAGCATTAATGGTAAATTTCGCAAGAAAACATTTTTCACCTCTTAGCTTATTCATTAAGTAAATCGCAACTTGGCCTGACTTTAACTTAGTTTATACCATCTAACAGCATATTTAAGTTGTTTTGCTATTTACGGCATTCGACGTTTTTTTATACCAGTTTTAAGTCAAAATTAAGTGGCGGTTTGTCAGCCTCATTACTTGGTCGCCTCCATAAACAATAGCAAAAAGTAATGAGAGTTGGTTTTAGCGGGCTTCAAGACTAAAGAAATGGCGAAAATCCAGATGTTTTGATTAAGAATGACTTTCCTTTTACTAATGTTTTATTATTGGCCGTACCCTCAACCATTCAATAAGTTTACTTACTATTAAAAGATTGAGTTATGTTTCCTATTTACTAAATTATTTATTATTATTTTAAGTATGAATTAGCGTCTCATTTTCTGAAATATTGATGAAAATATGATTTTCATACCAATCTCCAATCCATATAATTTTTCTTGTTTAAATTACGCCTATAATTTCTATGACATTACTATGGGATTAAAAATGCGGTTGCAACCAAAATTATAATACATAATATTCCTAATTGTTTATCTTTTCCCTAATATATGTAGACAAATACAATTCTTAATCGGATTGAATTGAATTCCAAAATAGCAAGATTAAGCAAAAATAGCAGGAACAATAGTTTCTTTATGATGTCGTACTTTCCAATTAAAGTTTAGGAACCAATTAGACGATTTTCGCTGCGCTCAGAGGAATATTATAAATTAATCGTGGGGTTTGATCGTAGAACTGTTGAAAAATTAATCTTAAACTTCTAGGTCACTTAAAATAATTGAATAATAAAAATCTAATATAATACTTAAGAAGTATCATTGCAAATTTTTAAAAGTTTTTTATATGTTATTGAATCATTGGTGATTATTGAAAAATGTTTCTCTTAAAACATTAATTCTGATTCTGTTCTACAATGATGTTGAGGACATTTCGTCAGAAGAGATCTGTACAAATTATAAATTGTTGTTTTTATTTTTTTATTAGAAAGCACCAATTGTGCAAACATCGGTACGTTTGTCACTTGCGTAGAGCTCGTTGGCGACGGTAACAAGTCAGTCTGTATGAATTTAATACCAGACAATTCTGGCAAGAAGGGGAAATGTTTTTGATATTTTTGATATTGTTGTGGCGCATTAGAAATATTATTAAATGTTAAATACAAAATTTTTGTTTCTTTCAAAATGCGTATTTCATTAAAGCAAGTAAAATGGCGCAATTTATATCTCCAGTGTAAGGAGTTGAAAAGAAAACGAAAAATTTAATAATAAATTCGTCCTAATTTAGCACAGCCTCAGCCAGATTTATACATTTCCGTGGTACTTAACTCAAAGTATGTTGAAAATCTTATCACTTGGCAGATATTTTATTTATATTATTTGTTAAGAAACAAAACACAAAAAAACAAAAAAAAAATTATACAATAAGTGAACTACGCAAATACCGAATAGTTACAGAATAACTATTAATCAGTTGGATTTGTGACAACAGTCAAATTTATTGTAATTATTGTGGTTGTCCTAACTCATTTTTAATTACGACAAAAGTGATTTTTGGATATAATTCTCGTATAAGGTAACAAATGTCAACGAAGAAAACCACGAAATAAGTGGTTACCTATTTTTTCACATTTGAATTTTTCAAAATTGAATTGGGTATGGCTGGTATTTTAAAATAATTAATTATTTACTCTTGATTGCAACTGAAATTCGCAAGATATCACATGATTTCTGTAATTGTAAAGGTTAGAAATTTTCTTGTATGTACTCAGAAATAATTTGTAAAAAGGGCAATGTTTGATTTCAAGAAAAAGGAAAACAATAGAAAACATTTTATGCAATTATTTGAGCAGATTGAGCAGATTAAACCTATGTCACACCTCTAATATTTGCACAGATTGAGTTTATGCTACCCTTGTTCTGTACAACACAATATCAATTTAATTAACATCCGATAAAACAGATGCCATTGACTTTTGGTCTTTGAAGGTCATGATAAATGAACGTTTTTCCCTTCTAATAAAGAAACACAAACTTATCCGTTTTCCAACGTTTTCAAAAATGTTTTATTTGACGGATTTATTCAAAATTTCAATATCATACAAATAACCTCTAACCAAAATCTCTTATCACTTTTTCGAAAATATTACTTCTTTGACTTGTTTGTTGAATTTATACGTCAATAAAACATGTATAGGTCATGTCACATGAATATTCCATTTGAGTAAAAATGCTTCTATCCAATATTTAATTTTTATTCAAAGGAAAACATCAGAACCAATTTATTATCAAATGACATCTCATGACTTTCTTTGGCTAAATTCCCACTAACATTTCAATTTCATTGACAACTTTCAAGTGTTACAGAGAAAACGTTCTAATAGATAATAATGTTCTCGCTAATAAGCGCTAATCAAGAGCAATAATCTTTAGAAAGCCTATTGGAGTTGTTTTCCGTGGTGATGTGAAATAGATATAAAATCTATTTGCATGAAAAGCGTGTGACATACCTGCTTCTGTCGAGTCTATACGACAACAAAATAAATATATGTAAAAGCGTTGAGAAAACAAAACCAAAAGAGGTTAGGTGATGACATCCTTATCCGGTGCGACAGTGTAACGTAAGAAGAGTCTTCTATGTAGGGTCATCACTCATTTTAGAGTCTAGTCATATCTTGTGGGCTGCACACGACTTGGAGGGTATACCCCGGCAATATAATCCGAGATAAAATAGTGAAGGAGCGCATTAGATGTCAAGACAGACACTGAGAGATTCTTCTGATATTGCGGCTAGCAAGTTGACTGACTTCGAGGTATCAGAACAGTCCATGTTCGCAGAACAACTGACCATTCTCTTTATTTAGTAGTGCTGTTTTACAGTTGCATGCATTTATAAAAGTTTCATCGCGACTCAAAGTCGTTTCTGATTCTTGCAATGCGGAGGAACTCTACCCATACTTTGATTAGATAGAACTAGAAAGGCAAAGAGTATCTTGATTTTTCTGTTCATAGAAAATGTGTTGCTCGGAAAGAAAAGAAAGCCTGTAAGGAAGAAACTTTTTATAAATTCTTTTCAACTTTAAGTTTTTTATTGTTGGATTTATTTTCTAAGCAAGTTTTTATCTTGGATATTATGTTTCTTTATAATGCTTACTAACTTGGCCGCTACCGGCGTTGCGCGGGCTACCTATTATGTGACTTAAATGCGAAGAAAGAACTATGATATTTAAGTCAAATGATAAGCAGCCCGGACCAGGGTCGATCGATTGAACGGTTGAGGCATGTAGATTGATAAACAAATTCATTTTCACATTTATAATATTAGTAAGGATTATACAATTTTTAATATGTTTAAGAAGGTTATGCATCAGCAAATCATTATTTTTCCAAGTCTTGTTAGTTGTGAAATAGTATCTTTTACCGCTCTTGAGATAATCGGACATCAACTAGTGAGACTGCATTTGCGGAAATGATATTCAAGTTTTTAAGAAACATAAACTTATTCAAATTTTGAATGCTGTAAAAATGTTTGTTGTAATTTTTGTATTATGTTTGGGGTCATTAAAGAATGGAAATATTTCTTACCCAAATTTCATGACTATAGATAATTTAGATCAACTCCTCCTGTTAAACTGCAAAATCTGCTTTTCAATATATACTATGCTTACGACAGACAATTAAGAGATATTTCCTCCTGCTGACTTCAATCACTAGAGTCGGCGGTCAAGCAAGACCGGCTAATGTGCAACGATAAAATAGACCAATTCGAATAAAAATAAAATAAAAAAATTAGTTGCCGGCAAGAAATTGAAAGCTGAAAATTCCTAACTATTATTCAATTTTTCAATTTAATCTGCTTTAATAAACCCGAAGGAATGTATGCCCAGCTGGAAGGAATATGTAATCATATGTGGTTGGCTTGTATGTATGAAAGTAACGAGTTTAGCATAAATGGCCGCATGTATTCAGGCGGGAATGCGCGCTCAGGTCAGCCCACAGAAGCAGAACTCTGAGAATTCTGGTCTGGGTCTGGTCAAGTGCGGAAGGCGGAGTCGCTAGTGTAGTTGTAATAAAAGCGACTCAATCGCATGAATACAAATGAGAAAAAACATTGACTTTCTCGGTTTTCACGTTTCAAAGAAAACAACCGCACAAGATCGATGGCACCAAGTTATGATTTTGAGGTACCACGAAATGTTTGGAAGCGATGGAACATGAGAAAGGAGTTGCTTTTAAAGTGCCATGACTTTCGACTTTAAGACCGAATTTATCAGGTATCAATATCACCTAACAATTCCACCGGAATACAAATCTTTAAAATGACATTGGTTTATTTCACGTGGATTTTAAAATGTGAAATTGAAAGGAATATTTTCTTCACATTAAAAGTGGTCAATCGCAACGGTGTTGTCTTTCTCTATTACACCGTGTCCTTATTCGTATACACTAAAAACGACCATTAAAGAAATATAGACATTGTTAAATTTTTCAATTAGTGAATTTTATTGCAGTCACAGAAGAAAAGAATTTTATTGCAGTTACAAGAAGTGTTTCAGTATAACTGCGCCTTTAACCTTCTTAACCAGCCTCAAACGCTTCTCAAACTTGTCATAAGCAGCACCGTTTCCCACACGCGCTGGATAACAGTCTTGAATTTTAAAGTCGTTAAGTTTCGAAAGCATGTATGATCATATGAAGAAATCCAGCGGGTTCAAATCGGGAGTGCCATTCATCCTTGGGTAGAAAAGCAGTCAAATTAGCCTGACACCAAGCTTGAACCACATTTGTTGTGTGGGCTGGTGCTCCATCTTGTTGGAAGTCGTAGTAATCTTCTCCGTAGATGCGTTGTCATCCAGATAATTTATTTAAAAATTGATAAAAATATCTATGTATAATATGTACATATATGTGAGGAACATATTTAGAATTTAACCGTAAACTTACATAAATATATGTATGTATGTATCCTGAAATTGGAAAGTAGGTATACTTATTTTTGAATTGTTAGTCTTTTATTTTGAACCAGTATAATTTTCGTTCGGTAACATTTTGGTTAGTTTTACTCGTGATTAAAAATTATATGCTTCTGCTCAACGGAAAAACTGAAACCTAGAAGTTATTTTGAATATTACTAATAGTTTTTAATTAATTTTTTTTACTTTGTCACAGTAATGAGCCGTATTTACGAATTCTAAGTCATGTAATTTTTCAAAAGTTTCCACTAGTGCTATTCTTAAAATCATCGGTTTTAAAATAAGTAAAACACAAGTGAAGCACAATCTAGGCCAAGAGAGCATAGGTGTCCCAAATAGGTTTATCTTGCATAAAAGTCTGTCTAATTTGACAATAAAATTGAACTACTTTTGCTTTTCATTTGCAACCGCACAAGCAGAGTTCCCAATTCTATTCTACACGATCATTGAGAGGCTAGTTGTAATTCAGGTAAGACTGCATACGCTGCGCTTTGTTAGAAAGTTGTACATGCAAAAGAGCACTGGAAAAAACAGGTAAATAAGCCAAAATGAATACGGAGAGTGTCTCTTATTGTGGATAGCAGCTTCGGAAGACTGACGTAATTATTTACCTTGTACGTCATTCCACTCCATTGGTATTCTGAATTTGATTTTTGGTGTTCTCAATACTTTCATTTTTGTACTTTGTATCCCATATGTTTACGTGGGTTATATTTTCTTAGTACTGAGTTCTCATTTCTTTTAAGTTAAAAGAATTCTCTAAATTAAATTCAAAACAAATATCTACTATTTATGTAAATTTCGAAATTAATTCAATAGTGATGAATTTCCCCTCAAAACAGCGTGACTGTTTTCAAATTTCATTCTGCTGCAATCGTTGGCACGAAAAAGCTAATAACAAAGTCGTTTGCAATGTTAAAAAAAACTGATTCTTGTAAATAAGCAATTTGGAGTCAAAATAATTATTGCTGCATGTTGCCATGCCCTCTTAGGCCAGTATTAGTGAAGTTTAATTTACATTCCAATTCGAGTCGCCAAGCAGAGAAACAAGCGTGTTCGTCACGGTTTGATTTTGTCTATGTTTACTTATGCTAATGTTTCGACCATATAAATAAATATATCGCGAATTCCGAAAATGTTTGCAGTTTTCGGTTGTCCACTTGGAATTTAAAATGGGTGACTCAGAAGCAATTCAAAATGACTATAGATAATATTGTCACCGCAAACATCTCGCAAATTCATGATGAGGTAATTTATGTTTTTAACGAGAGCATAAACATACTAAAGAACATTCGGTAAAAGTTTCGTAAGAGGACTGACGATATTGCTTTCACTTTTAATATTGCTAATTTGCTCTCTTGAGATTTAAGTGTTCTTATGAGGGATTTGGAGCGTAGACTCGTACCAGGAGTCATCTCCAGATTTTAATATCCAGAGGTGAATTTTAATTTTTTACTTTCAAGGGGCTGCATTTAATCAGTGACTTTAAAAGGAAACCTGAAATAATAAGCCTCCTTTGGTTAGGAAATAGACATTTTTAAATGTTATTTGCCAAAGATTTAAAGTTTTAAAAATTTCGAAATAATTATCTGCTATTTTTAGATATTTTCTTATTCATATTGTCCTTATAAGTGCACCGCTGCCTTATATGCTACATTACGTAAAACTAAAACAGTTTAGAAGGTCAATTGTGTAATCGAACTCAGTTTTCGGAGGCTAAATTTTCAATGTATTTTTAGAGACAAGGAAATGCTAAAATGCTGTTGAAAATAGCCAGAGTCCACTTTATCGTAAACCTTACCTTGCATGAGCGTCTGGTGCAGTAAACTATAAGTAACCTTAAAATGTTATTTAAACAAATAATATGACGCAAATTGACTTTTACTTGACAACCAGATTTTGTTGACTACCTTCTTACTAAAAGCGCTAGATCACTTAGCTGCTGTTAATGAACGCGATATCATTTTCACTTGCAAATGAGTATTAACTTGGGCATCTCCAATGAGCAAGTTCCGATCAGGCTGTTAGAAAATTTTAACAAACATCTTGCGACGGCTACGTCATTTCCGTCCATCGATAATAATGCAAATTTTAGTCGTCGACTGAACGCAGGTATGCAAAGACAGGCCAAGTGTTTTAGATAGGTGTAAGAAGTGAAAAATATTTTTTTCTTAAATCTCGATTTTTGCAATTTGCAGGAAAATGGATAGAATATAGAAAGGAACATAAACTGAAATGTGATTTATCTAAGGAGAGCTTGCCATAAAACTATTTATTTTCTATTTATATATTTAACTAAACAACCAAAAACGTAAAGAGACAGTGTAATGTTCTTAAGTGAGAATTGAGAAAAGTACGTAAGAAACTCAAGAAGAAAACAGTGCACGTACCCTGAGGTGTGATTCATCCGCATATACCGCTTACGTACGCGGACTCATAAATAATTCATTCCGGTTTATGTATAAGCGCGATATTAATTAAGTATCAAATAATCATGACTACTATGCCGGTAGTTTGGTGCACCGATCCAAATTCAGTGAACAATAAACCTACGGCGTTCGCCCTGCACGGTATTCAGCTTCAAGGAAATGTTACCGAGAAACAAGTTTTGGCTTTGCGTGAACTCGTTAATGCAGCCGCCGAAGGTCGTCTAATTCTGCCGTCCGATGGGACATTTATGCTCTTGGACAGCAACCTGAGTCTCGAGAGCTCAATTGTGCCCGAGGATGTGTTTAGCAAGGAGAATCAAAGTGATAATTGTAATTTTAGTAAAATTAATAAAGTTAGTAGTAATGCCGAGCCAGCGACAGGGATCCCAGTACAAAGTAAGGAAAGGTACATTTTGATGCCAGTTAGCAATATAATTGCGCAAAACGAGCCGGCTAGTCAAGGTTCAAGTGAGGGAGTTGAATTGGTGCCTACGAGCAAGGGGAACCTGAAGGCTCAAAACGTGCTCAGTACAAATAGTAGTGATAAAAATAATAAACCACCTGACTTAGAACTGGAACCAAAATATTCGATGTTCATCCCGCCAGACGAGAACAATTTCGAAATTTTGTACGAGTTTCTGTGCTGTGCGAAGTGTATGAATGAAAGTTCCAAGTGTTCAAACTTAGTGGCCAAAAACACCTCGAGTGTCCTCAAAAGGTGCCTCGAGACCCGAATTGCAGGCTTTAAGGGTAACGATGAAAAGGACCCCGTATACAGGATAGCCAATAAAGGAATTAAAAAATCAACAAGCTTCTTAAAGCTCAGACGAAACGTCTTTACGGCAAAAAGACCAAAACAGTGTCGTGGCGCGAAAACGCCTCAGAATATTCAAAATTTAACAGATCATAAATTACCAGCAGAAATACCAGTTTATGCCCAGGTGAAAAAACATGTTAAGAGCGAGGAAAGATGCCACGGAGGTGGAATAGTAGATTCTACTGTGCCATGCAACAAAAAAGAAAGCGCACCAAATGAAACTACAGTAAAATTCTGTGATAAATCAACAAATACTAACGTTGGTGATTTGCATTCTTCCGAAGATTTAAAGGTGAAGGATGATGCGGTGACGATAACAGCAACAACATCGGCCGTTGTAACCGATTCTTCAAGGTCGTCGTTTTTTCCAAACGGCAGTAATAACAAATTCGATGATGCATCCGCAAAATGCACAGCCTCTGCATTTCAAAATGAGACAAATTTAGTAGATACAACGTCTCCAGGCAGTAACAGTTCGAGCCGAAAAACAAGTTTCGACTCAACGTGTACTATAAGCTCGATGGATTCAGGATTTATTGAGATGCAAAATAAAACCGAATATCTTCCATTAGCGAACATGTATGAGAAGACATTTGATAATAATATATCGGATAAAACCGAAAGTCCCAGCTGTGATATTACCAATAAGGTAGACGAATCCATTATTTTGAAGAAAGAGTCAAGTTTATTGCGCGACAACAGTCCCGACTGTGATTTCAAAAGCGAAAAGATCGCTAGACTGAATTTGAAAGAGTGTCTGACCCAGTCAAGGAATAGGAGAAAATCGTATGAGGAATTTAAGGCTTTATTCTTATCGGCAGGCTCACCCAAAGATATTAAAATCGAAGATAAGCTTAAAGCTAAAAGTTTGCAAGAGATGAGAATGACTTATGGATTTGATGGTAAAGGCCCTCTTGAGGCAATTTCGGAGCAAGGAAAGGAAATATCTAATGATTCTAGTCGGGAAAAGAATTCTGAAAACGGTCAAAAAACAATTTTCCCCAACAAGTCTGACTCTGATTTTCAGCCTCTATCAGTTGCAAAATCTGACGAAACGATGAGACGAATTTCATCAGCTGGTGAAGTTTTTTCACATAAATCTAGAGATGAGATGAATCCACTAGTGCATTCACAGAGCAGTAGTGCACTAAATTATATAACAAATTATGAAAAGGAGAAGGCGAAATTCCGCCGAAAATCATACGAGGAATTCAAAAGACTGGTTAGAGACTGTGATCTGCCATCAAAGTCATTGAAACGACAAAACTCAACCAAGCAAATACCCAAAATAACTCTTTCATCTTATGAGTCATCTTCCATAAAGGAAAGTATCGTTTCAACAAGTGAAAATGCAAGCAGCAAGTCATCAGCGTTTAAAGCGATTTGCCAGTCTTTTGCAAGATCCTCGTCTAAATTTGACTTGAAGGCCATTGACGGTGACACGGTGTCATCACAACCGGCTTCAATCGATTCAAAGCAAAAAGGGGAGATATATAAGAAAAATTTCAAAATTTACGATAAATTAATATCGTATGGTACAATTTACGATATTATTCAACGTAAAAATGATATTTACAATATGACTTATCAGAAATATGATAAGTATATGACTTATGGAACGATTTATGAAATTCTGCACCGGAAAGCTTGTCAGTCTGATATATTTCAGCGAAAAAGAGCCCTGTCTGACAAATTTCGTAAGAGCTTCCACAAAAAGGGGCAAATCGGGTCCAGCTCAAAATATTCTTCATTTAAATATAATGGTACCATTTACGATATTATTCAAAGAAATCAGCAAACAGTCGAATCTTCAAATTCAGACCATACTATTGAAAAAGGAAAGCAAATGTGCAAGTACGGAGCTATATATGACATAATTCAAACAGAAAAATTCGATTTATCCGCTAATAATCCTGGCAAGGATAAAAAGAATAGATTTATCGTAAGTAAGATTGAGGAAAAAATAGATGCTCTTACGTTGAATCCCGCACATACAACTCACTCAGCCACAGCAGCTGAAAATAAATTGCATCAAATAACAGGAGAACAAAATCATCTTCCCAAGGCAACGAAGCCGAAGAAAACTAGACGCTTTTCAAATATTCTTTCCTATACCTCACATAAAATCTCTGGAGCTAGTAGCTCAGAGCCCGAAAATACGATCAAGCCAAAAGAAGTGGTCGGTAATTTTTCACCTGAACAACTCTGTCCCACACACTGTGCCACCGCACTAGCAAAAAGCAGTAATCCTTTCGCAGAAGAAATGTACTCACGAATCAGCAAAAGCCAAACGCAAAGTGGGCAAATATTCAAGTCGAACTCCCTCAACGCGATCTCATCGGCGTCATTGACCGAAACTGAAACTCTCAAGACGTCGGCGGCAGCTGTGAAAAAAATTTCCATTGATAATAGCGATATCAGTCCGCTCCGACGGCACTGCGATGGACACGTGCGAATTTCTTCGCCTCCTCGTCCGCATCATGACAGCAATTTTAAAAGCGCGGTGCCAGCGAACAACGGCTGCAACACCAGTTCCAACGCCTCGCAATTGAGTGTACTGCGGCTGTTTGAAAACATTAAGACGAGTGATTTATGCTCGACACCGTTGGGCAACAATGATCGAATTACAAGCAACACGGCGGCGGCGGCGGCGGTGACGGCAGCTCCTTCCTCCGCGAATATGGCGTCATCTTCCTCATCTAATACCTGCAGTTGCACCGGAGGTATTGCCAACGGGCTCGCAGGTATCACCGGCAATCACCATCATCACCATGCCAATGCGACTGGTGGTGGGGGTGGCAACACGAGCAGCACCGCCACCGTAATACCATCCGACAGCTGCGCCGCTAATGTCAGTGATAAGAAACTATCACCGGGTCTACTGTCTAAAAAGTCGACGTCAGCAGCGAAGAAAGACAAATCGAGACGACTTTCGGAGTTTACGAGAGGTGAATTTTTAAATGAAAAACCGTAAGTTGAACTTTGTTTGTCTTACCTCTATCGCACTTTGCAATTTTACTTTTCCCCTTTTCGTCAGCTATTGCTAGGAGTAGGAGCTATTCATGGCCGCTAAGTCGGCAAGAAGTCACAAAATATCTTCAAAATATTAACTTCTGTTGATACATGTTTTTTCTTTCTAAAATATGCCATTTATAAAGCTTAGCCCATACATATGTCATAACGAAAGATCTCTTGTCTTATGGCTAAACGGTAGATTGCGCAACCGATAGAAGAGGTTTAAAAAACTAGACTTTTTGATATTGACAAAAATATTATCAAAATACTTTTTGAACAAAAACAACTTATCAAACAATTATAAGATCAAAAATCAACCTTAGGTAAAAATCAAGTTATCTATTGATATTAAATAAAAATTGTTCGTGACATAATGTTAATAAATGGAAGAAACATCATCCAAGTATCATGAACTAAAAAGTATCTTTTAAAGCAAAACATTTGATCAAATGATCTCAACTTGTTGTACTTTATATTTTTAAGGGATTAGACTATCTTGAGGCCAATGAAAATTCATGCAAAGTAATGAATTTTGTTTGACGCAACTATTACACAAAAATTTTTTTTATCATAGATGAGTCCATATTTGATAAAGGGCTGTAGTGTGTTCCATCATATTTGTTTTTATATTGTATAAATAAAGTTTTTTTTTAATAAAAGGGAAACAAACACAAAATTTCAAAATTATGTAGATTTTATGGTGTAAACTGTATTTTTTAATTTATATTTTGATATTTCTTAATGTTTTTACCCAAAAACTGACCAAAATGTAACTCCCCGGCTAGGTAATTGCTCTGGAATTTTTAATTTATGATATCTTGCATAAGCAATAATTCAAAAGAAAATATTTCAGTTGTAAACTATTTCTGACAGGTCAATGATTAATTGCTTGGAATTTGACATTGTAAAATTGCGAAATATTGTTGAATTTTTTAAATTTATAAAAGAACTTCCTCTGGATACCGAGTGAAATTAAAAAAAAAAAACAAATATATTTAAAACCCTTTTAGCTTGAGAAATCCGAATAAAATAACTTTCCTTTTATTATTCAAATTAAAACCAGTTGGAAATTATAATATAATTCAATAATAATTGTAAAATCAAAATTTGTAATATTTGCTAACTTACTAGTGATGCTGTGAACTATCATACCTTACAAAACAAGAACTGAAAAACGCAATTTTGAAAAATTTTAAATGAGATGAGAGAATTAAACTATAAAAATGAGAATATGTATGTAAATGCAGTTAATTAACCGTGGCACACAAAAAAAAACATTCACACGAATTTTGCATGAAGTTCAACCAAATGCACGAATATGTGCATACGGAATTAATGTTAATGATAATCTTATTAATTCCATTTTCAAGAAAATAAAGAACTCAGCGTAAATTGACAAACTATTGTCTGCCTACGGATGCAACGGATGCGTAGGCGGATGAATTTTTGAAAACACCCAAAGAGTTTTAGTAAATTAGTTAATTTAAAATTCTCCTTAGACATTTTTCGGAACAGAAAATATTTCTTTTTTAAACCATCTTAAAAAAACCACAATGACGGATTCTGGACTCCATTTTCAAATATTCACTCAGATATATAGTTACCATACATTAATCAATAGATTGTTTGAAAATAATTGAAATATATTACAAAATGTCGGAGTTGTACGTCGTAAGCTAAGCACCTTTTCCGCAACGCGCACAAATGGTGAAGTGATATATCGTCTATAATGTAGCGTAGTCGAAAAAATTAAAGAAATTTTATGAGTAAATTAAAGCAATTTGAAGCATAAAATTTGTTTTTCTATGCAAAAATAGAACTTGGAAACTTAGTCAGTCGTCGGTATTGTTGAATATTACGAAAGATTTAAGTTCTTGAGAAACGTATAGGAAAAATTAAGTGTAAATTTATAACTAGTTTCTCTTCTCTATGCCCCCAGTGGTTACAACAAGGAACGTGTGACGTCAATATCGAATTTGAATTTGCACTTCACAAGCATTTTGATGACCAAAATTATTTGTAAGTAGGTTACAAGCAACAAATTAATCGAAGAATGTTTTTATTTTACTATAAACTTGAAACAAACCGCTAATGCGCATACTTAAAAACATATTTCTAATTTTCGATCAAGTCGAACGATTCCAAGAGAATTTTTCAAACTCTTTTAATTCTAGAAAAGTAGAAAAGCTGTCGAGTTTATCATCTCAATAGAGACACTTTTTCATTCTTAAGAATCATCACTTCAGCATGATTAGATCAAATCGCCGAGCTGGGCATAATCAATCTTAAACGGTACATTTTAATCAAGTTATTATGTCTCAACTCAAGGTCAGCAGCAAGATTATGGACTTTTGGTAACTGAAGATGAAAAGATTTCAGTCATTCATTCATTATAACGGTCTTAAGTTTTATGCACTGTCTACCTGTCGAGTTGAGAACGCCTCAAGTCTTTTATTCTTTGCTTTTTCGCAATCTTCTGGTCTTCAAAGGATGGATCTTTTTAAAGAGAGAAAGTAAGGAACTATTTTATATTGATTATTTGCAAAAGAAATAACTATACAGTTAGTGATTTTTTGAATTTTTCTGTTGCTGTGCCAAAAGTGACCTAAATTCGAAAATTGCTAGCCTTCGGGCTTGAGGAAATAATTTGCGAATTATTTCTTTGTTTGACGTACCCATCTTAGCGAGACCTTTTTTTATATAAAATTTTATATCGTAAAATATTCCTTGTACTTGCCCCCATTGATGCTTCTCGTGCCGTCAAAAAATTCAAATTAAGAATTTTTTATTGGCAAGCTTATTATCATCAGATTTTTGTTCAGCTCAATTAAAACATTTCAACTCATTGCTAGCATATGCAAATTTTAGTTGAAATGTGTCGGAAAATTGGCGTTGTTGTGAAGCTTATTCATAAAGGTAGTTTGCTTCTAACTTTTAATTAGCATTAATTGGGCCAATTGTTACAAATTTACTTCGCATGTGTGCTAACAATTATATGAAAATGAATAGCTAGGCCGACAGCAGTTCTCTAATTACTAATTATACGTTATTCTTTATAATTTCGCTTCAGGAATATAAAGCGTATTTTGTTCACTTGAAAGGGGACAGTCATTGAAATTGGATTTTTTCTTTTAATTAATATCTGGAAAAAATACAAATTTTGTGTAATATATTTTGTTGATTATGCCATTAATATTAAAAAGCTTGTAACAGTAATTAAAATTTTAAATATTGTGAAAATTATGTAACGCGAATATTTATGCCAATTAAACGACAACAAATGTTGTTATTCCGTAATTACCGTAAAATGTTGACGAGTCAGCATGGAATTTTGATTCAAAACATTTCTTCCTAATAGTCGTTTTAAATCACAGTATGTCCATTTAGGAAAAGTCAAAAGTTAAAAGGTTGGGATGAGATGCTATTTATACTAAATTTGCAGTTTATGACAAACTCAACAGGTTTGCAGAAATAATATTTTACTATTGCGAGTATAAGTATAAAAAGTAGATATACATTTTACGTCAAGCAATAAAATGTTATGAAATTGCAAGTAAAGATTGATTGATTGAAAAATGTTTTTTTTTATTGCTACCTTTCTAAAAAACATAAAAAACGTTGTTTTTTATTTATTTATTTATTTATTAAAATTACGAATTTACAGAAAGTATAGGAAATGAAATTTTTGGTATTTTGGTGAAGCACATGCATATGTTTCATCCCTACATAATAAAGGCAATGCCCCAAACGAAGAGCAAACCTTGTATGAAGTAAGTGTTCGAACCTTTTAAAAACCTAAAGCCATGATAAGCTTTAAGGAAAGAATAATTAACAAATGACTGCAAGATCAAAATGACAAATTGCTTGCAAAGTGTTTAAAAACCTGGTGGAGTAGAAAGCGATAAAAAAAGCAGAGTAGCTCGACATTGTTGCCAATTTGAAAACAGTGCGTGCTCACAAGTGCCAATAGCTACCTTCATATCTGCGCGCTTGAACTTTGAAGTGAGTACAGAACGCGTATTCAAGATTTAATATATTGTCTTCAAGTTTGCATGCATGGCGTGTGACGCCAACCTGGATCAATAAACTGAACTTTAAACGGTACATTCTCCGACAGTCTTAAGTATTTTCGCATAAACCTGTTATATTCTAGACTCAACTACATTCATTTATCTTAAAAATTCAAATATATTAAGATTGCAACGATCGCAACTAGCCTTCCACTAGTCCGAGACATGGGCAAGAAAAAATGCTGAACGGTACCTATTTTATAAGAACCATCGTCTTATCGTTAGAACCAAGTATTCTTGTTAAAGAAGGATGACACCTAGTTTTGTTCGAAGTATACACTTCTTTGCCGTCCCTTTTTATTATTAAGTTAATGTTGGTGGACGCGGGAAAATCGATACAACTCGTGGAATTTATTAATGAACTTGTTTGTGCATGGAATAATTACTAGAAAAACAATTTGCATACCGCACTTGATAGGTGGAAAACATTTTCTAGAGCCAACTAAACTGTTTCGAACGCTCCCTTTTTTATCGCTTACATTTTAAGTATTCAATAAAAGTACTGAATACACTGGATATCATTTTAAAATTCGAAACGGGAAATGATGCCTTATATAAAATTCTCTTAGGGACAACATCCCAAAATTTACTAGAAACAAAATTTCCTTGAGAAATTAAAAAAAAAATATATATTTAGAAACTGATTTATTTAATATGCGGCAAACGTTGGCAGTAAAATGGTCACCTTGCAAGTTCAAGTCATAAACGAGCATGAGTTACGGGGGTGCAGTAGAATTAAAATTCTTTCGAAAAGTCATGCCAAAAAACCTTGATTGATTGGATTACTTAATAAAATTGCTTAAAAGTACCTCCGCCTCATCCGATGTTTACGATTCGCCAAACTCGAGGACGATTTTAACTGTCGTTTCATCACGAGTTTAGTTCTATTGATCTGTTTTATTTTTAAATCATTGAGCGGGTCACATGAGAAATTCACCTTGGATTGTAGAAAGAACAAAATGAAGATGTTAAAATTTGCTTGGAGCATCCAAATTAAGTGAATTTCTCTATCTACTCCAACCGAAGATTTTAGCATTAACAGCTCAATTTGCAGAAAATGCACACAATCCGAGCAGCCAATATAATGGAGTATTATGTAAGAAAGTGTAATTATGCACTCTCTAAATCCGCAAGTCAGCTAAGATTAGCCTGCAGAAAAGTAGAAAGGGCTACGTCCGTCTGGGATCGTTAACACTATTAGCCCGACAATTTCTCTTTGCGGCTTAATGGTATACTTTTCTGATGTGCAACGAGACCTGGTAAATTATGAAAATTGAACCTGTTATGTTGTCCTGTAATAGACGCGTATTATGGAGAAAATTATAACAAGACATCTAATTTTAGCACACTTTATACATACGGCCAAAGACTTTACTCGCCAGGAGCAATGTGGCACTATTCTGAATGGCGCCAACGATAAACAAGTACACCGCTTCGGGCATTTAATTACTCAAATCATATTAATTGTTCGGAGATAGTTGAATAGAAATCTTTCACGGAAACATAAAACTGATGTGCTCCTAACATATTTATATAAATAAGTTCCTGATTGCTCGCCAATCACTGCAAGTTGAAAGACTATTCCGCTTTATTTTAATTGGAATGAAATGCAGGCGGGATGCAGTCCCCAACCTCAGCAGAAGAACTGTTTCATATTTTAATTAAAACGTCCTTTAAATTTACTTTATCTGAATTAAATTTGTCGTGACACATCAAAAGTGGGAGAAGACACACGTACTGAAATTACTCATAGACTTTTTAAAAGCAAAGGACTTCAATTCTGTTTCTTTTGTAGTTTTCTGCTTTTAATGTTCGAGCGTTAAAATATAGTATCGATTAAAAACAGTTCTATAAAGAAATCTGTATGATATTTTAACATAATTTAAAAGAGCGTTTTCTTACTACATATTTCCAAAACAGTAGACTAAGAAGATAAAGAAAAAGCCGTACTTATGCGAAACATCTTAAGAATGATTAGACAAAATCCATTCTCTATACTAACAATTAATTTTGTCAAATGTGTAAAAAGTTTTTATGACCAGAAATCTAGCAAAAGTAAACATCAAACAGACTGAATACACATAATTCATTGAAGCTAAAACAAATATTTCAATTTGAGCTATGAAATTATGATTCATTTCTCATTTCACGGAAAGCATTAGACATTCATGAATTAGTTTGATATAAGTGAGTAAGTTTAAATATTTGTTCAAGATTTGTTAAAAATTTTTGGTTTTAGATTTATAATTTTTTGAAAATAAATCGATTTTAAAGTCTGTTAACTCAGTGTACACTAGACAGATACTTGTTGATTTTAGATTTCTTCTTAAAGAAAGTTTCAAAAATATTGTAATTTTAAAAATATTATGGTTCGATGCATGTCCTGAAATAATTTTTCTTTTACTTTTCACATCAATCCTTCATGCAAAACTAGTTATTAGGCGCTGTTATACTTTTCTTTTCACATTTTCTGTTTTGGTGGTCTGAACAATTTATTCCACTTTATAAAATTGGAAGCCTCCAGTGGATAAAAAAGCAATTAGACGTAGCTACAAATAGACAAGAAAACGAACATAAAAATTTTCAATTCTTTACCACGGTATTCGGTTTGTATTACCTAGGGAGAATTTTATTTTTTTTATGCCCTTTTTTAAAAATCAGTTAATGTTGCCCAGTCTCACCTCATGTGGTATTTTTAACTTCAGTTACCTTTGGCGCTAGGATTATTTTCAAATTATTGTGGAAAAAACCATTAAAATTGTCTGGCAAGAAGGGGGTAAATCTGCGGAGACAACGAAATACCATAATAAATTCTCTTCATGGCGCCAGTGAAGAATTCTCTCTTAAACTGGTAGCGCAACGACATTTTAACAGACAACGTCGCGGCGTCGCCCAAGGCACGCATGCGATTTGCTAAGATGGTAAGAGCTGAAGGTACGAAATTTATTTAATGCGATATCCTCGATTTACAAGCACTTACCCGGAGCGGCTGAGATTCGTGCTACTAATTAAATAAAGGCATAAACTCCTGAATGTCCTCCTAATACCAGTCGTCAGGTAGATTTGCAAGATTTGCATGAGGTGCGACTACATTTCCACTTTAGCTACAGCCATTGTTTCTTAAAATTGGCGAGTGAAACAGATTTATCGATCGCGAACTAACCTATCGGCTATTAAAAGCGGAAATTTCGCTTTAGTTAGTTACATCATTCGGTCCAGTTGCAACTGAAGCAATTTTCTGACTGGTTCCAGGCTTTTTGCAAATTCGAGTATTTTCCATCGGTGCTTTTCCCCATTTGAAATTGCAATTTTCGCGAATTTTCGTTCCATGCTGCTAAATATGCGCTTATAAACAGAAACGAGGAATGCGCAACGAACAACAAAAGTAATTTTTGATTTTGGTGAAAGTCGTCTGATTGGGTGAAGGTCGTTAGATGTGAATTTTAATGTCGGATTTAATTTGCACGGCCTTTGCTTTTGGAAATGAGACGGCGCCAGCGCTTAGGAAAATTTTCGCGGGATTAACTTTTTGCCGATACCAAATGTTGAGGTATTCACCTAAAACGGTAGCCAAATGGCGGCACTGTTTGATTTATTCTGCTCGAAATTATATACGAGTATATGCTGTACGATTACAAGATTTGTGAATTTTAGTGGAACAGCAGTTTTTGATGCTATCATCATCTTATTTTTTGTTTTGAGCTGCTTTTTTACTAAAAATAAATTAGGTATTATAAAAGTTTATAATAGGTGGTATTTTAAATATTTACTGTATGGGCATTTTTGAGCATTCACTAATCAATACCTTGAAACATTACATTGGAATTTTATTTGCTCGTTCAACTAGTTTCGTACAGAAAACATTTTTCAATTACTTAAAACCTGTATGTAAAAAAGAAAGCACCAGAATTGCTTAATTGTCAACTAAATTAAAAAGTAATCAAACGCGCGATTATTAATTTACTAAATAACGCAACAGCCTCCGACTGCAAATATCAACATTATTTTTAATTATTGCACTACTTACTAATTTACTTACTAGCGCTAGTGCTTTTATTGATATAAATGTTTTAATTTATGGGTTTTGGGTTGTCTTAGGATATTGGATTAAACAAACCAAAAAATAAAATATTAGCAGTTTTAGGTATTAAATAGAGTACTAATATTGAAATCAAGATGAAATTTTGATGACTTCTGTCGGTAAATTTGAAAATATGAAAATAATATTATTAAGAAAACTAATAACTATACCCCGTTTTCTTTATTTCTTTTCATTAACACGGAAGTAAAGGTTGTCATCAATTTCGAGTTGACATATGTAGCTATATTACTCAGCTCATGTACATAAATAAATATTAAAACTCAAAATATGGCTCAGCTGGAGAAAATCAAATTTCACAATTAAAGCGAAAACTTTTACTTCATATATTCAACTTCAATGTTGAACAATTCGCCAAATACACAGGGGAGCTGGCCGCGGAGGCTCAGATTTAATTCGTTTCGAGTGCACATCGCCTGCTCATTTATGGGAAAAGACGAAGAGTGGTAAAGTTGTCTAAAGGTGTAAACGTTTTAAAAATCTATTTTTGTTACATCGCTTAAATTACCAATTAGTGCACTCCATCAGCAGGTAACCATGTTTCTTTAATGGCTGTCTGTGTGTCATTACCCTTAGCAGCATTCGAGTGAGTGATTTCTCCGGTAAGATCAGCCTGCATCTTTATGGCCAATCTTCATCACCAGGTTGTAAGATTGTACATAATGTGAAGCACACATCTTCGGTCCGAATATAGTTCAGTAGTTTAACAATGCGGATTCGAAGATGGTCATTGTGTAAATGTTAATTAGTGGAATATTCCGACAGTCCTAGAGCCTCCGAAAATTTTTTCTTGTGAATGCAGAGATGAAGAGTGTCATTGATAAATCTGAATAGCCGAAAAAGCTCGACAAAAAGTAGAGTTATTTGATAACGCATAACATCTAAATAAATAATGCAGAACTGCAGAAATAGTTCAGTTGCGTCGACGCATCGCGGTATGCCAAATGGCGCCAAGACTGTAGATCAAATTAACTATAGCAACAGCCCGGGGATATTGGCATCACGTGAAAGAGCCACATAACATGCATGAATTATGTTAGAGGAGCGGACATCACAGTGACTAGACCAGTGAGGCATTTATCATTTAATTTCTCTTTTTTGTGAATTTTATTTGCTGCGTTTATCACAGCATAAACGGCGCTATGTTGTGGCATATTTCTGCGGCACGCTCGATCGGTTGAATGCTGAGCTATGGAAGCTGGTGATCGTAATAAATGCCTGTCTGCTCATCGTGTTCGGCAAGATTACTCGGAGCATGAGGCCTCTGAAGGCATGCAATCGGCCAGATAACATCCAAAAGCGATTTCCATAATGATAATTTGATCTGGGTATTACTCGCGCTACCAATGTCTCATAAAAGAAGACTGCATCGTCCAGCTGTATGTAGGGCTTAATAACCGGTGATATGTAGTTAACGCCGGGTGGGGTATGTGTCAGCGATAATTTTTTCGAGAATAGAAAGCGGATGTTACTTAAGAACTCTCAATAAAAAGCTCATCACAATATTTGAAATTTTTGTGAAAGCATTCTGCCATTAGGAAGATGCGAATTAAGAAGGAATTCTCCATTAGAGTAGTGAAAAATAAGAAATTTCAAGCATTTTTTTTATAGAATGAATAATACAATAATTGTTTGTACACGATATCACTACAATTACTAAAATTTATTAAAAAGTAAAAAAATAATAGCCTCCTACAACATTAATTTTTTTAAAAATTTGTTTGTAACTTTTATGAGTATAATGAAATTAAAGTTATAAATTAATTTTAATTTGCGTACTTCCGATTATAGACAATATAATCGTGAAGAATGAGCTCTCATTTATTAAATTTGTTCAAATCGTTCTGGAGTTATCGTGTTAATGTTTAGAAAAATAATTTTAAATTTTTAATAGCTGCGAAACAGGAAACAGCAAAAATACATCAAGAAAATAAAAACTGGTTTTGTATGCGTTGAACAGCAAATTAAAATAAAGTTAGTAAAGTGGTACCTAGCAGTAGAGATGTTAGAGTAGATGATAAAAATACTAAATTGAAAATTTGGTCTAAAATCTTCTTAAGTGTTTTAGCATTTTTCAAACAAAAAGGAACTGATGGGTAAAAAAACTTAGGTTTTACGTTTTTGAAGGATTACTACTTTTCTTCAAAACTTTTATCATGTGAACCAGTATTAAAACAATCTATTACCAATTTTAATAATTATCCTACATATAATATTTGAAGTTATTATGGATATGGTACTCTGAGCGCTTATGAATTTTGTTGACCAGTATTTGGACTTCTATGTATACCCTCTACTCAATTTTTTTTAATAAAATGTTTTTCTGGTTTATAGTTTGAGTGTGAATAAAAAGTATTATTTCATAATGCTTATTTTATGCCTGGCTTTTAATCCGAATGAAAGAAAAAAAATCAAAAAGTCGACAGCTTCACACATCTTGGAGTCTATGTTTGCATAAGTTACTGATATAGCTGAGTTCCAAAGAAGTTATTTCTTCAGTATCTAGAAAATCATAAAATATTTAAGCAGCAAAATTGGTTTTTAACTCTAATTCTATATTCCTAAACATAATCAACCCATCAAACTTCACCGAAAAAAGAAAAAGCTAATCTTGATGAGTCTTTTTTGAATTTGCTAACAATAATTGATTTACAGCTTAGTAGAATTCGTTAGTAATGCATATTTCAAGCAGTTCAATGTAATTGTACCTAATAAAACTGTTTTGCAGTGATTGTCTTTAAGAAAATATTCTTTCTTTGCTTGATGGTCAAAATTTATGGTGCGGGCTCCAGTCAAATTCCTCCAGCACTTGACCCGAAACACATATCAAGAACGCCTTGTTGCCATAAAACTCTCTAAATGCCTCGTTACCATTTTTGCTCATAGACAAAAAGCTCACGTTCATTATTTTGTTGTCTCAAGCCTCATCCTCGGCCCCTCTCTTGAAAAGTCTCATGCTTTTGCGAAACGGGCGTTTTCAAAGAACTTCGGCCGGTGTAATAAAAAGAGCATAAAAGAAGCATAGTAACGGGTACTCATAATCTCACGTAGTAATTTCGGTAATAGGCCATCAACCTGACTTGCTGTAACGTATTATGTCACTAAGGGCGATATATCGCGCAGTCACCACGGCGGCCGGCGTGACGCTTAACAGACCACATCCACTTAGGGAAAAATGAGTCGATTAATGAACATATTAATCTCAGACTTTGCATGACGCAATAAACTTACCCTTTTACGTTCTGAGGAAACAGCCGAGCATTTAAAATACAATATTTGCCCAGTTGCTGTATCTAGATTGCAAAGCAGAACTTTTCAATTTGTCAATTTCTCTCAAGGTAATCAATTATCGATTTAAATTTTTTAAATTTTGCAAATCCCATATTTCTAAACAAATTGGTATAATTTTTTTAATGTTTCAATTTTTAACCCACGTGTCACCGCACAATACAATATTTGTTTTAAGATAATGTGCGCAAATTTCAAGAATTATAACTTCAAAGTTTAGAATCGTTAAATTGAGAATAATAAATATTTTTTGGGTTGAAGAGCTCCTTTTATGTCGGTCTGAAATACAATTTCTTATTTATTTGATTGGAAAACTGAAATCCAATTAACGTTCGTTGGTTTCTTTCCTTTTCAGATGGTACTTCCGTAAAATTAAGCGCATTGAAGCGGAGAAAAAATTACTTTTGCCGGAGAACGAGCACGGAGCATTTTTAATTCGAGATTCTGAGAGCAGACACAACGATTATTCATTGTCAGGTAAGTTTTGTTACATTTACATTAAAGTTGTTTGTATAAGTAAGCTGTTATAGATTAGAAGTAAATTTATTTTTTTGTTTAAAAAAGCGTACAATAAAAGAATACGACAATTCGTACTTTCGAACGTACACAAAAGTAAACTATCTAAGTTAAAACTGCATCTGGTAAAGTCACATATTGCGGAAATGGTTTCATATTGTCTCGTATTGTAACACGTATCAGTTTTCAATCTTATTAACACGCATTCAGTTGTTAAGACTTTAACAATAATGCAAATAATTTTAAATGTTGAATATGAGTAGATCTTCTGCAGTTCATATTTTTAATAGTAATCCACTAACTATAAATATTTTTTGTTTTGTTTTCTCCTCATTAATGCAGATGGCGAAAATTCCGTCTGTGTGAAGTGTGAAAATAATTGTATTAATAATATTTTAATATTCTTATTAAATCTTAAAGTGTCCGAAAACTGTCACTAACCGATCATTGTATCATTTACCCTGCTTGCAAAATATTTCAAGAAAAGGACAAAACCAGAAATTCTATTGGGATTTACCCTGAAAAGCATTCTGATGTCCACACCCATGTGACACATTATTTTTAAGCTCCAGTTTTACGCTTTCTTAATGTGAAAACTAAAATAATTTAAAAGCTTGCTGTCTAACATAACAATGTGAAATATTTCTATCCGCTTGATAAAATATTTCTGTCCAGTAATAGAAAAGAAAGAAAATTTATCGAAAAGAAAGCATTTCACTCGAAATCATTTGTAACCAGTTTCCAGCATCTTACTAAATGATTTCAAAATTAAAAAATCAGTGACCTAATTTTATCCTAATAATCTCTGCACGTTTTTAGGCCTTAGCCGCCGGTTTTAGCAGGAAAAAAATAAAATACCGCCCTTTTTTAACTGAACGAAAGCCGTATTAAAAGAGAATAGCGGAAATATCGCCACAAATGCAGTGTGGAACCTTTTTTTCAAACGCGTTATAATCTTCCTCTTGGCAAGCAAAACTTTGAATCACGTAATAGGTAACTTTAGTTGGCATTCGCTGTACTATTGCCAGGAAAACGGCTCAAATTATACCTGCTTTGTTATAAAATACATTTTTGTAAAAGATAGTGCTTCAATGCAAAGTGAAAGCTAAATGTATAATTGAGATGAGGATAATAGTTTTAATATCATTTTAATTTAGTAAATTTAATAGAAGATCCATTTATCACATGACCACAATCTGAGACTTCTCCGACTAATTTATTATAGAAAATAATTTATTTTTACTGATATTATATTACATAACAATGAACTGTATTCGCAGACGAAGTTGTAAAAAATAAACAGGTTTAGTGTTTATATCTAAAATATTTGTCTCCGTTTTTTTAACATGAAGAAATAAGAAGATTTATTGTTATCTGTTTGCACACGGATGATCTAGCGGATATTTGAAAAACACTGTTTATTTTTTAATAAACTAAACGAATATTAGACTTTGATCGTTTAATATACATTTTTTTCAATAATACGGGTTTTAGTAAAACAGTTTATCATTACTAATATTTATTTCCATTCCAGTTCGTGATGGGGATACTGTGAAACATTACCGGATCAGACAACTTGATGAAGGAGGATTTTTCATCGCCAGACGAACAACATTTAGGTGATTAGTTATTTTGAAGTCACTGTGAATTTTTACCTAATACCATTTTTTCCGTAGAACCCTCCAAGAGCTTGTTGAACATTACTCGAAAGATTCCGATGGACTTTGCGTTAATTTGTGCAAACCTTGCGTTCAAGTAAGTTCGCTTTATTTAATAAGAAAACAATATAGTTATCAAATTCATTTCTGCATCAAACATTTTTTATCGATGATAATTTTAATAAGTTTAAATAAAGCTCATTTTACATACATTGAAAAAATAAAAGGTGAAAAAACGATATGAACATGTTTTGATTAGAATCTTTTTCTAACCATTTTGTTCAGTCTAACCAATTCATGGCTCTGTTTGAGGTAGGAGTCACACCGATCCTCAAATTTGATGTAAAGTTCTGGTGTTTTCTGTTTGTTTACATATTGCCTCTCATTTGTTTCTTATGACTCAATTTTTAATAGTTTGTTTTATTCATTTATTTACATGTTTATATAGTGCTGATGAATGTCGCAAATTTTTTTGTTCGAAAAGCTTTTCTCCAAAATTTTAATATCTTCTGCCGTGTCACGTTTTGCAGTTTCGGTTATTATTTATATTTTTTTTTTTATACATATGTCCCACTATGCAAAAATAAATAAATAAATTGGGCTTGTTTGATACTTAAAGTAAAACAAATTGAAAAAGTATATTTGGAAAGGGATATTCGAAGCTTTGGAAAAGGATATTTGAATACTATTTTTATATCACAATAATTCCTTGCATTCAATATTCTAAACATTTTTCAAATTAAATCTTCTCCCAAAGCTACTTGGAATTCCCAAACCGACTACTATGAAGAGTTTTTGAATAAAGGTGTTATAATAGACACTGAAAACTGCTGCCAAAGTAAACATTCAAAAGTGTATCAAGGTTTTGTTTATGCCTGTGCCCTTCCAAGTTAGTTCTGAGGAATCTATTTATCAAACAAACATTCCAGAAACTCCAGAAATTGCCTGGCAGCGGTATTTAATTTCCTGTAGTATTTTAAGATCAGAACCATGAATATTCAACGTCTGCTGAAACACATGCCTTAATTTACCTTGAAAAGTAACCTGTTGCACAATCACTCTATACATTTCTAAGAAAGCAGTCTTTCTTGGGCCGGTCTTCGGAAACACTTGACTGAGCAATTGGTTAACTCGAAATATTTATTTACGTAAAAAGCTAAATGAATGCGATAAAATTTGTGACATTTATCTTGAATTCAGCAAATCTTAGATATTCTGCACGCTTTCCTTTACATTTTGTTGTATTTTTCACGGTTACACATCACCAGAAAAAAAAGCGCTTTTGATTTAGTTCGATTGGATTTAATAAGGCCATTCTGCGTAAAAACATTTCTTAGGGTAAAATCATATTTCGCGTAAGTAAACGAATCTTTGAGACGTTTCTTGCGTGGAAGCTAGATAAACCGAATCTGAAACCATTCTCCTGTAAATCGTCAGCCATTTGCAGTTATTTGCCTATTTTTAGAAAATGTTATGCAAGCTCTACGTTTGTACTAAATTTTATATTTATTTTACTAATGAAATAGATCGAGAAGCCGGTAACGGAGGGACTGTCGCATAGAACCCGAGACCAGTGGGAAATTGATAGAAGTTCACTCAAATTTGTCCGTAAACTTGGCTCTGGGCAATTCGGCGAAGTATGGGAAGGCCTGTGGAACAATACGACTCCAGTTGCTATAAAAACATTGAAATCGGGTAAATATAATACAATTACTAAATTGAATGAATTATTTAAGTTAACTAATTTATTGCTGTTCTTTGTAACTTTCAGGAACAATGGATCCAAAAGACTTTTTAGCTGAAGCTCAAATCATGAAGAAATTGCGCCACATCAAACTTATACAATTATATGCTGTTTGCACAGTTGAAGAGCCGATTTACATAATAACAGAACTCATGAAGCATGGATCTTTGTTAGAATATTTACAAGGTGTGTTCTATTTTTTAATTTGAGTTTTCATCCACTTTAAGGTCGTGGGAGTTAGAGTTCGTTTCGTCTCATCAATGTTTCAGTTGGGCAACTTTTATAATTTTCGGTTTTATTTTTTGCACACCAATATATTTTTTTCAAGTCTTTAATACAAAGGATTTTATATGTGTGATGATGATAAGATGTTTTATTTTTACTTTTCGGGTTTGTCGATTCAGGTGTTTAAGTAGTCGTAGTCATTTTCTAAAAACAATTTATTACGTCTTATTAATTTAATTAAAAAAAATACTTAAATTCGAACCAGATTCTCCAAAAGATTTTTGAAAAACTATTTTCCAAAAATATTAAAACAAAGATTCCAAGATGGACAATCATAATGTCTTTCTTATTACAGGTAAAGGACGCAATTTAAAAATGCCAGTACTAATCGATATGGCCGCACAAATAGCAGCCGGTATGGCTTATTTAGAATCGCAAAATTACATTCATCGAGATTTAGCCGCAAGAAATGTTTTAGTCGCCGACAATAATATCGTTAAAATTGCTGATTTTGGTTTAGCTAGGTAAGAAATGTTTTATTTTTGAAAACTTTTGCAATTGTTAATTGTGCTAATTCTTTCCAGACTTATTAAAGAAGATGAATATGAAGCTCGTGTTGGAGCCCGATTCCCCATCAAATGGACAGCTCCAGAAGCAGCAAATTACAGCAAATTCTCAATAAAATCCGACGTATGGAGTTTCGGTATTTTACTGACAGAATTAGTAACTTATGGACGAATTCCATATCCAGGTATATATTAGTTTTTATTTTAATTTATAAAAGGAGTCAAAGAGGAACTCTTCCCAAAATTAAAAACTAGCTACAATTGTTCTTATGACACTCTTTTGTTATAGGCATGACGAATGCCGAAGTATTAACACAAGTTGAACATGGCTACCGTATGCCATGCCCACAAAATTGTGAACCAAGACTCTATGAGATAATGCTTGAATGTTGGCATAAAGATCCGATGAGGCGACCAACCTTTGAGACATTACAATGGAAACTGGAGGACTTCTACACCTTGGACCAAAGTGATTATAAAGAAGCACAAGCCTACTGATAAATACTGATTTATCTCTAACGTAATGTAAGTTTAAAGTACATCCATGCGGCTTTCTGTAATCCACGAATACACGTTTGTTTCCTTGAGACAGTGAAAGCATTTAGACAGAAATAGAAAGAAAAAAAAAGATGAAAATATTTACCAACAAAATGTTAAAAAAAAAAAAACGAATACGCATTGAGACGACTTTTCTTTCGATGTAAAAGTGAAATAATATTGACCCTAAACATATTTTGTAGAATTTACCTTTTTATCGTAGACTCACTTGCGGCGGATGTTCTTTTTGTATTTTGAAAATTTTAAGGACTTACATGAACAGTTTTATCAAGACACGTAACAATATTTTGGTCGTTTTTGTGTTATTGCAACATAACAAGACCCGAGAATGTGCATCTTCCACTAATATTAATATAATTTTTTAAAGACTACTGCGATTTATTCGAAAAATGAAAAGGAAAATTTCAATGGTGCGAGTATGATTAAGAGAAAGTAATGTGAAGAAGCTAGAGATTGATCTCGCTTCTGAGGAGTCCCTGACTGCTTAAAAATATCGTGAATGTGTATATTTGATATAAAAATGCCAAAAGTAGATTTTTAGTTATTTAAATGCACGTACACAATTTTATAACTCTTCCATTTTTTCCTTAGTTAACCTTGTCCTCAAGGGATATTCCAGGGAGCAATTATACTATCATTCTCGTTCTATTTCATTGCGCGAAGAAATCCCAAATTGTCATCGCACTCACGTGCACCCACTAGAAAGGGTATTGAATTTAACATCTATTTTAGTCCTGAATAGAACTAACTTATTTAGGCGTCAGGTATGTTGAGCGATTACATCACTGCCATATAGATTAGCATTCTCTATTGCTGCTATTCTAGTGAGTTTGAAGAGATCAGACGGAATGTGTTTCTTTACTACCTACAAGTAAACAAGAGTGAATCTTATATCCGTTAAAATTTGAACAACTTATTACGTACATATTTATAATTAAATTTAGTTGACTACATTATCGATTTAACAGTATTAAATTACATCGAATGATCACATAAGCTGAATGTAATGGGAAGTAAAAATTTTGCAAAGGTATAACATTTTTTTTACAGTGTATAATTTGCATCCTTACATTAATTTCATATACAAGAATAGAAAGACTAGATTTTGTGTAAATTAAGAACGTTTTAGTGAAGGTTTATTTTTGTTATCGTAATTTACAAAATATATATTTTTTTATTTTTGGGGGATCTACTCTAAATTTCTGGCATGTTTACTCCAAGCTTAGAAAGAATTATTGCATCATTTATTATTTTTTGAAAAAGAAAATTTAAATTGTGTTTTTATTTGGAAAACTTTCTTTGAGGAGAAGGAAGAGGACGGACGGACTTCTCAAAATCTTTGAACTAACACAGGTTAAACGTTTAAAAAAGTTGTGATTGCATACATAGCATGGAACTAACAAAATAAGAAGCTAGGAAGAGCACTACAATTTCTAATCTCATTTTGTCCACGTCCGTTTAAAATATTGTTTTTCAAACTAACTTACTCATACTTTTTTGATGGTTTAATAGGAACATCACTATGACGGATGAAAGAAATTGAATTGTTAAGTTTAAATTCGCAAAAATGTCGCAGTTGTGGTCCTTTAAGTGGCAGTAGTTAACACGGCCATTATATAAATTTAAACAATCATTGAATTTTGTTCTTCGGATGAATCAGAGATTGCAATTCCATCGTTGGGAGAGATTTTTTGTTCATGATCACTGTATATTTAATTACTACCATTGTTAATTTTTACTTTTTATTTTTAATAAATTAAAAAAAATATTTTGCTTAAATGTATTCTCAATAACATACCTTTATCCTAAATTCTAAATAATTTATTTAGTTATTTATATTTATTTTATTTTCTGGACCGTTCACGTTCGTGTTCTCCTTTAAAGTTTATGCTTTTTACTTTATTGGTGCCGAAGATTTGTAGAGATCGGCTTTTTTACTTCTATATTTAAAACGTGGAATATCTGAGAGTATAGCTAAGTTCCTTCCCTGCAGAAAGAGGCATTATATTCGCTATTTTAGGAAAGATTAATTTTAAATTATTTTCGAACTAACCATCGCGACAAGAAGAATTACGTCGATCGGTACATAATATCCTATAAAATTAATAGTTTTATACCATTCACTTGGACACCAAATTAGACTTGGTGAATGACGCTCTTCTGTTCTACTTTTTACTACCATGGCATTCGCATACAGAAAACGATAATGACGTCAACTAGTTTAAATAAGATAATATTAATTTTGAAATAAATCTGAAAAGAGTGGATAGAAATTGTAAGAACGTCGAAACAGCAAGTTCGGCGCTTCACAAACAAAAGACCTTTCGATGGCCTAATCCACTCATTCTTCGTAGCGATTGCGACACCACACACACACGACACGATTCATAACATAATCATCAAGTGCATTACGATCCGTCATTTACCCATGTTTTTATATTATTTATTACTATGATTTTTAGTAACTAATTATGCTAAAAATTCCATACTTTAATTGTTCTTCAAAACTATTTTTTACGTGAAAGGCCAAGGCTGATTTTATTACGACGATAAAGTATCATTAATTGTTTAGTTGAGGAAGAGAGAGAGACGTGAAGCATTATTATGTATAAATAGTTAATTACGCACATTAGGAGAGGATAAAATCGTTGCCGATATTTAGTTAATTTCTAAGTATAAATTTACTTTATTATTAATAATTAATTGAATGAGAAATAAGCAATTAAACAATTCTACTTTAAGGTGTAATGGTTTTGAGCACTCCCGTTTTTTACGATTTTTAAATATATTTATAATATTTTTGTCAGATAAGTATTAAAAGATACGCAATGAATCACTGTATTTAATAAACCTTTACTTTTCTTATTGCTGCAATTATTTTGTGTTTTATTTTCCCTTAACGTCTTTCCCTTCACCTGATTTTGATACCTTTGTCGCCGTATTGAAATTTTTCGAAATTAATGATGTTCAAATCGTAAATGTGCTAATTTGCAAATTGCGAATAAGATTAAATGAAAAGTAGATAGGGTTTTAAGTTGCGTTTTCACAAATCGGACTTATAATGCTGCACTAAACTATTTCAGATTAAGAGTTTATCTAAGAGATTAAACAATTCGATCTGGTCTGTCGTTTTCATTGCCTAGTCATTCGGTTTAATCTCTGACGCCAACTTACTAGATAATTACGAGTATACCTTTATCTTGGGGAGAGATAGTGTCAGAAAATTGTTCATCAAAGGAGCTTTAACCTTAATCAACTTCCGGGTCTTCGCTCGGATGAAGGTACGCCTTTCCGAAAAATGGACAAATGGAGTTGATTCTGATTGCCACGACATTTTTCCTGAATTGAAAGCTTATTGCTAAATTCCAAACAAATTGTCTTGCAAAAATCAAAGCACGCAATTTAGCTATAAGTTATCACGTCAAGGAAATATCGTTTTAATATCGTTTTTATATTTTCAGTATCTTTAAGGTTTTACTGTTCTACTTCTACATTTTCTGGAATATTTAATTTTCATTCTGCTGGAATTTCCATCTTTTGTGTCTACTGTACTTAACGTTTGTTTTATCACAAATTTGTTAAAAAATTAGATGAAGCGATAACTTCGATTTATTTCGGAAACAATTGATATTTACTGATTGTATCCACCACTTGATCTACGTTAAGAATGGGATGATTCTATTTCGTTTATTAAATTTTAAATTTAAATTGCAATCTTCGTTTTTCAATTTATTTTGTATATGAGAGATAATCTAAAGATGAAAATTAGGTGAGTGGAAACTTTTTATTTTAAGAACTTTTAATAAAAAGCCTGCCGTATCTCAAGTTACATAGTGATGTATGAAAATAATTATTTCGAGTAGTGTGCATCAGAACCAAGTTTTTTTTAAAGCATATGGCCTATAAATTAAAAAATGACAAAATTATGCACTGTAAAATAATAAGCGACGATTTTGTGGCAATAAATTTAAGAAATATTTAAAATGAAAAAATTAGTCATAGTCTTATGACTTATGAGCATAGCATTGTAAATCGACTGCAGTGTTTTTATAAATTAATTCATCTTACGAATAAACAAATTTTCAAATTGGAAATTCACTGGTTAAAAATGACAGAATGACAAAATGATCATTCCTGATAAGTTAATATCTAGTTTTTAAGTTGAAAGATGAAAATAAAGTTAGCTGTTTTAAGTCCTGATCGACATATCGAATATGAGGTAATTCTGGGAGTCGAATTTACTCGATTCAACACTTAAGGCAGATTAAAAATCTGAGATGTTAAGAAAATGAGTGTTTGTGCTAGTCGAGCGAATTCGACTTTCGCAATAGCGCCCATGAATTTAAAATTTGGTTTTATATTTTTTTCTTATTATTCCACTTATCGACAATGCGATGCCGAATCGAAATTAGACAAATTTTTTTTTTATTTTACTTGTTTTCAGAATGCCGGCAAAACTATTTTCACAAAAAGGCCAAAAAGAATGAACACCTTTAACTTAAGGATTTTTTAAAATCTGAAAATCGTGTGAATGTGCTAATTTTTATATACATATTTATTAAAGTGAAATTCTGTGGGAAATTTTGATAGTGATAAGCGATTTTTAGGAAATTTGATATTTTGTATTTCGGTTTTTTTCCCAAATGTGCATATTATTAAAGATGTTAGATTGAGTTCAATAGTATCGTCCCTGTTTTCATGAGGATACACTAACTAACACTAACAGTTAAAGATATTAATTGTGTATTACTATTTAAAAATAAGGAATTTTTAAATACAGAGTGGATGTAAGTATAAAACAAATACGTTGCTAGTTTTCTTTTTGTAGATTTAATGAAATTTTATTTTCTGGATTCCAATATCGTTATATCGTTATAATTCTACGAAAACCCCAATCGTTTATCCTGCGGCACAAAAATATCAAAAAGTTTAACTTTGAATGTTATCGATCGTAGTCGCGAGTATTTATTTAGAACCCCGCAAAGACCCTATCTTAATAACGATGGCTGTCCAGGATATAGCGAATTCCTCAATTTATTAATAGCGATTACTAACCACCGAAGCAACATGAATCGAAGTAGATAATTATTGAAGAGTAGAATTAAAAATGCAGCCTATGGTGTCTGATATTTCGCCACTCAAGGCCAAGAGCTCTTCAAGTTAACTCAGACAACGTCAAGATTAGAGCGGCTATTACTAAAATACGCAACGTATGATTTATGATAAAATCTGAGATTTGCATCAGCACGCGAATTTAAATTAAATGAAGTCTCGTTGAATTTATCAGAAACCTGAAGACACTTCTAGAAAAGTACTTAAACCGAATATTGGCCGGCGTAATCCTCAGTATTTCTTTTTACGAATTACAAAATGGATCTCAAATTAAGTCTTCTTTTGCTCGTGGTTTGCGCTACCGCAATAAATGGGATCCCAATTAAGTCTGAAGATGCTGCTGAATATGGAGAATTTTTTGAAGGTGACATAGTCCTCACCGAAGAGCAAATGAGTGCTATTTTGTATTCGGACAAAAGAAATGGACGAGTTTCGGAGGAATACCGCTGGCCAGGACACATTGTGTATTATGAAATCGCATCTACTTTTGGTAATTTAAATTTATACTTTATATCAAGGAATTAGGTATATTTTTAAAATCTGGTTACTTTTATAGACGAAGATCATGTAAAACAAATTCATCGCGCATTAAAAATGATTGAAATGAACACTTGTGTGCGTTTCCATCCAAAAACAGAAACTACCAAGGACTACATTTACGTTCAAGTAAGTTTTTAATTTAGTTATTTGACAAACAAATAAAAATTATAATTTCCCATTTCTGTATTCATTGCCTGTTTATTAATTCAAAATTATTTTAGGACGATCCCAGCGGTTGCCACTCAAACATTGGCAGGATCAGGGGAAGGCAAATCGTAAACCTTGAGAATTATCCTGTTGGAATTGGATGCTTCAAACTTGGAACGATTATGCACGAATTTATCCATGGCTTAGGATTTTTCCATCAGCAAAGTGCTTCCGATCGTGACGATTACGTGACAATCGTGAAAGAAAACATTGTTGACGGGATGTCCCATAATTTCATTAAGTACTCTCCGAGTCTTGTAACAGAGTTCGGAGTTGAGTATGACTATGGAAGCGTTATGCACTACAGCGCCTATGCTTTCTCGAAGAACGGCTTGAAAACTATCATTCCTCACGACAGGACAGCTCAAATCGGACAGAGGGCAAAAATGAGTGACAGTGATATTTTGAAAATTAATCGCATGTACAAGTGCCCAGAATTTTAAGGAATAAAAATATATTTTGTTGAAAATTGTTCTTTCTTGAAAGATGGATTTCTGAATTAAGAATTCATTGCAATAGGGCTTTTTGTTGTTATATATACGTATAACAGCGAGTTGAGAAATTTTTGAAAAACCTGCTTATTAAAAATTTTTTTACTCTTATCGTAAAAAAGGTTACATACAATAAATTAAAAATTCTGATTGCGTCCCAAAATTAACCATGGTTGCTACATCAAAATGAAAAAAATTATATTTTTTAATAAGGAGTTAAAAATATCGGTTCAGGAGGAAAAAGAATATAAGTTCCTAGGTTTACATATTCTGATGACAGTGATTTGAGTAAGTTTAACTATGTTGCTTAATACGGAGCTATAAATTTGCATATTTCGATTCAATATGAGAGTTAAAATACCACACGATAAATTATTTTGAAATAGATTAGTTTGTGAATGAAATTGAGAATTACATTTATTTTAACTGATTTGATTCTCATTAAATTCTCATTCTTTGATGTTAGTTTTGAATTAAAATTTCTGTTATTTTCTACTATGAAAACTGTCGCGATTTCACAAATAATTTCAATTAATTAAACTGGCTCTAAATTGCAAAAATTGTAAATTTTTTGGAATTTTCTATTTTTGTTTGACTAAATTAATAAATATATTTGAGACGTTTGCTTTGAAAGTGAACTACAATATTTGAACAGCGATCTAGAACATGCACTAAATAAATTTATATCAATAAATAGTCAACTTTAAACTTACAACAAATAAATTCCAATTTAATATCTCAAATCAATTAGGAAAGATTTATTTTTTGTCACTTTTACAAACGCTAAAAAAATTATTTTGATATCTTCCAATCAACGGCGAAGTCTACTCGTAATTCTGTCTATATGACGTCATGGGACATGCCAACTTTCACACGATAGCGAAGCGACTCGCAGTGCGACTCTTGACGTCATTTCAAACTAAAGAGAATTTTTAAATTTAAATTTTCAAGTGGTATAATTTTGCTGCTTTTAAAGATATTTCTTTTACAGTTCATCCCTAACTATGATTTGGAATAAAATAAAAAACTAAAATGAATGAAAACTAAAATTCTTTTGTATCTAGTTAAAACCTTTGGTAATATTGTTTTTAAATTAAATGTGGTTACAATATAAAAATTTCATGTTGAAGTCTGACTGTCAATTGGCCAGAGTTTTTATTTTCTGTCTCACTTGCAAAATCATTCAATAGTTTTTTTTATCGATTGTGGTATGTCCGAAACGCCTTAAGGGGGGAAAAGGGTCCGACAAACAAAAAACAAAGCATATGTTTGTGATTTTTTTTTCAGGGTATCTTATTTATTAATATTTTTATAATTATTGTACATAATTAAACATTATTCAAAGAATATTGTGTTAAATTTTCATAAAAAAATATTGAAAATTAAGCCAGTGGTAGTGGTGAGAACCGAGTCACCTCAAAAAAAAGTTTCCATGCGGTATTCAGGATAACTCATGATTGCTTCATGTGAAATTCAAAAACCAAAAAGATTTCTTTAGTACATAAGTGTATCTTGGATTTGAAAGAAGGAATTAACAAAATATTCATTTTTGAATTTTTGGTAAAGGTGCAATCAAAAACCTCTGATTTATGCCAAAAATTACCCTTTTTGTTTAATTAAAAAATAAGTTGTAATGGAAAAGAAAAATCCTTCGTTCAGAACCGAGTATTTAGTATTTAAAAGAAGAGTGCAAAGTTTAGGCGAAATCGGTCCGATGGTTTTCGAGAAATTTTGACTATCGACTTAAAAAAAAAGTTTTGAGAAAAACGCGATTAAAGATTGATACATGAATAAAACAGAGAGAGGGAGACCGAGCGCCTGGTAACTCAATTGTCTATAACTCGAAAAGTTTTGCTTCTAATGACTTCAAATTTTCTGACAATATTTTTTATAAGTTGTAGTATCAGAAAAAAAAAATAAAAAAAATCGATTTTCCGACCCTTTTCCCCCCTTAACTAAAAAATCGAATATTAGCTTTTATAATTTGTATTTTCAAGGTTCTAATTTGAACAGAAATTCAATTAGATCAGAATGACTAAAAATTTCGAAGAACTAAACCAAGTGTTAACTATGATTTTTTAAACATATAATCTTTTACATACCACACTTTAATCCAAATTCTTTTAGTAACATTATTATGTTTATTTTCACTCTTCTATGATTTATAATTTTTATATTTGGGTTAGCTTCAATTTTTATAGATCGAATTTATCTTATTCTTATACCAACGCAGTGTCTACCCATGTTTAATCTGTTATAACGTACAATTTTATTCGACGTAATGGATGGAAAAAATTTTCAAATTTTATCTCCGGTTGGATAGAGATAGGAAATATCAGTGCAATCCAAAAGTTATTTAATTGCAAGTATGCTGTTTATCAAATAGCTAAGAGGTGAAATTGCATGAGAGGGATTTAAAAAAGGTTAAGTCGTTTGGATGAGATTTTATTTTTTACAATTGGGAACACTTGTACATAAGATTGAGTTTTTTAATATCACTATCACTCATTTTCTGCCTTTGTCCAATTTTTGCGTTCTTATCGTGAGGTACAATAGTCATTTGGCCGTTTTTCGTAAAGGCAGTAGCACTATAATGCATAATGCTTCCATAGTCATACTTAACTCCAAAGTCAGTTACAAGTGTAGCAGGGTACTTTACGAAATTATGTTCCTTGCCCTCTTTAATGTTTTCCTTGATGATAGAAACGTAATTATCACGATCAGAGGCACTCTGTTGGTGGTAAAATCCCAGAGCGTGAATAAATTCGTGGATAATAGTTCCAACTTTAAAGCATCCAACTCCAATTGTGTATTTTTGCAGGTTCAGAACTTGTTTTCCACCACTTTTACCGACAGCTGAGAAGCAACCACTCTTCGAATGCTGTAAAAAAATTTAATTAATAATTTTATTTTTAAAATTGGGGATCTGTCGTACATCAACGTAAACGTAGTTTTTGGTGGTTTCTGTCTTTGGATGGAACCGAATGCAAGTGACCTTTTCTATTTCTTTTAATCCATGTTCAATTTGCTTCACGTACTCTTCCTCTGTAGGAAAGTAGATTTTAAAAAAATTGAGCATTTTATAAAATTTATTTATGATTACCAAATGAAGATGCAATTTCGTAAAACACGATATTTCCAGGCCATCGGTATTTCTCCTGAACTCGTCCATTTCTTTTGTTCGAATACAAAATGGAGCTCATTTGTTCTTCGGTGAGGACCATGTCACCTTGGAAAAAATCCCCATATTCACCAATGTCGGCCTCAACATCTTCTGTTTTAATGGGAATTCCATTTATGGCGGTAGCACATGCCACAAGTAGAAGAACACTTAATTTGAAATCCATTTCGCGATTCGAACAAATTAACTACTGAACATCGCCAGTTTCATTCTTCGCCTTAAGTACGGTTTGGCCGCCTGGCGAAATTATATCTTTGATAAGAATTTAATTTAACAAAAGTACGAGAATTATCTCACAATTCATTGATGGGTGATTTTCGCATTTTCGATTAAAATCTTGAATCTTGTCAGCAAGATTATGAATTGTGGATTTTGGTAGTTCCAGTTTTATCTTGACATTCGTTTACCCGATTTCAAGTGGCATCGACAGCGGAAAGGCAGAAAAGGTTCGATATCAGCCGTGCAGCATTGCATTTTAAGCAGTCCCTCTCCAGTATTTTTTCTTTTGTCACGCCAAAACAGTCGGCGGTAATCGCGGTTGTACCTAGTGAACTTGGGGAACCCTGAAAATCTATCATTGCTAATGCTCAGATATGCGCGGTCTAGCCGTTAGACATTACCTGGGGCTTTGGAGGTGTCGGCACCTCAGAGCAGTTAATGGGTTTAACAATGAATTGCTGTTTTCAGAAATAATAAATGAAAACTTATCGGTTGGTGGAGTGACACTAAACGCGAGAGACGCTTATCTTAGACTTTAGAGGAATTAAGTGAATTCAGGAAATACGGGTCAATTATTTGAATAAAATCGGTTTAGGTATTGACTGTTGAGACGGTAGGGCTACTCATAAATTAGCAATTAAATGTATTATAAATATGTTGTTTTTAAATTTTAAAGCAGTATGTGTAAAATATACCTATGCTCTCAAGAACATTAACTCATAAGTCATTTGATAATTATTTCGTATCTAGTTGGTTATAATGGACGAAAGCAAGTTAAATTTATTTACTCGGATTGAAAAGCCCACGTATGGTAGCAAAAACGGCATACGTCTGCATCTACAATGTTAAGCAAGGGATTTGCTCGATCATGGTTTGGGAGAATGGTTAAAATCCTTTACATGAAGTGCAAAAGATAATTAATTATTTTCAAAATTGAAATATAAACGATTATGTTGACATACGCTGAGGAAAAAATGCCTTTAGCAGTAGGGTTTTCAACACGATAATGATCCGAAACTCCAGAAAGAGTTATTTGAAGCAATGACCATATAATTTATAAGTTTATAATAAATATCGAACACCATTTCTTAACCATTATTTAAAAATTTATTTCTTTTGGTTATAAGATAAGAGTTTTAAAGCAACTTTTTTTATTCTCATCTCTAATAAGAGGTATTTCCGTCTTATTTTTTATTGGTTCGCGGATATTTCACAATTTATATTGATTATCAGATAAGTGTCATCGATCAACTTTTATAATTCTTCTCAATAATACGTTATGGTTCGACTTGTTTTTTCGTATATCAGTTTACCATTATTTTTAATTGAGATGAAAATTCTAAATGTTAACTGTTGCATTCAGGAAATTTCGACCTTGTGATTGTATGAGCAGCGCGTGTCCCAAAAATGGGTTACGAATTAAAGTTCTCACTTAAATTAAATGCATTTTAACATATAATCTTGAAAATGTGCAATGTAATATTTGACTTGATTTCATGAATATCAATTTTATTTTCGTTATGAAACTCAAATTCTATCTCTCTTAGAGTAACACACCTTAGTTAAAGATGATTAAAAAATTAAAAATAGTCAACGAATTTCATCGAAAGGGTTTCAAATTAAAGGGATTAAGTTATTGATTTCAAAAATATGGTTATTGAGAATGTATATAATGATTGAATTAAACTAAACGAGGCATACAAAATTGCTAAAATATTTGCCATAAAACGATTATGGCTATTGAAATTAATCCAATTCTGTATTTAATCCTTTTTAGTCGATTTAGTCCATTTAACGTTAAAATAATAAAATAACTTAAATTCGTTTGTAAAAGTTTTAACTTTATACACATTTAGTTTACTAAAGTGAAAAGTAGTTAATTAATTTAAGAAATTGAAAAGGAATTAAAAAACATTGTTAACGTCTAGTGGTCTAATCAATAATTTTCCATTTATGTTATTTAAGAAGTATAGCTGCGTGCAGTTTTTGTTTTATTGCAATTCGAAGGTATAAAACTAATTATATTTGTCAAATAAAAGAGAAAAAAAAACGAGTTAAGTTATATGAATTGTAATTTTAGTATAAGAATTGTATACCAAAATTTAGTTACAAAGCCGAAAATTGACAAAATTAGTGGTATTTCGTTCTTAACTTAACGTGTATAGATTTATTAAAACTTCTTTCGTTCGGACTCGCTGTAAAAAACATAAAAGGGACTGTTTTGAGAAGACCGCGTTTGTTTTTCTTTATTCTTTCTCTTTATAGTTACTCCTGCAGTAGTTCAGTAGGCGTAGATTTCACAAGATGGAAAACAAATTAAAAGAAAATTTTCAAAGTGAATAGGCTAATTTAACATGAATGATACAGAATCAATGTCAATGCTTTTCAGAATATAAGACATTCAATGTGTTTTAGTCTTTAAGAAAATCGTTCTTTACCTGAGGTTAGAAACCTTGCGCAAATGGTCATAATAAAAGCGCCATTTGTAAAGAAATAAAAATTGCCAATTTAGTGATGTTATAAAAATACCATGGCGGGCGTCGAAAAAGGAGGATTTGAGTTAAATTTAAATCAGACAATCCTCGGAATAATATCAAAAGAGGAAAGCTTAAAATAATGTTATTTTATGTCTAAGGTTATCAGCCAATCGTCCTGAAAATTGTATTATATCCATTTTCTGCAGTAGGTACCTAGGTATATGCGAGTTTTATTGGTGGCTGGCGGTATTAAATTTAGCTAAATTTGCATCAGCATACCATCGAACTTCTCGAGCGAAACAACAGTATTAAAGCGAAAACTTAATTAATATTAGCACAATATGCGTGCAGCTTTAATTTACCCATAATTCACACTATTCGCAAAGTCTTAACCACAAAAACACGTTCTCAAGAACTCGACAAACGACATTAACTGAAGAGAAGGTTTTCTTCGGTTAACATGAAGTAGCATGTTCGGATATATTTTTCTCTATTTTTCCTTGTAATTACAGCTCTGTCCCAAAATCGTATATCTTTTGTTATACGTAAATAGGAGAAAACACTGGAGCCCCAATCAAACACGTTCGCAAGATAAATCGCAACTATGACCTCAGGGAATAATTTTCGTTCGCTTTGTTTAACCAAAGTCAGTTTTTGCTACTTTTCTTGAATCGTGTCGAGCAGCAAATGTGAAATGTCTGGAAAAGCTGATTAATTTAAGATTTGTTAGGCCAAAAAACTTTTACAGTGCTTTTACTTGGAATAGAGACACAATCAAAAATGGATCTTTAATTTATTCATCGAGACAAATATTTCAATTGAATAAAATATGTGCTTTAGTTTACGGCGCAGCATTTATTTGAATTATTTTGCACGAAATCCTTCTTTTATGTTTGAAATAAATCAAGAAATTGAATATTCATTCAAACGGCCTGTGGTATTCTTGTTTCCAAAAGTTGCAGTTACGAGTACTTAAACTAAAACGAAATGGAAAAGGAATTGATTGAGAAAAATAATTTGCAATTGCATGAAGTAATTCGTATAATAAGTATTTCGATTTTATTTCGGTTAAAAGATTAAGTTTGCTGCACTTTTCAAAAGCTTGCGGAAGGATTTTAGTTTGGAAAAGAAATATTGTCATATTCCGATAAAACTCATAATAAAACAAAAAAAAAACCCAATATTTTCCAATATATGTACATACATTACATACATATGTATTTCTATGTATAAGAACACCTAATACATTCTCTTACATTTTAAATTTAAATAAATTTATATTATTTTCATTATTAATTAGTTATTGCAGGTAGTTACAGTATCGCTTTGTTAGTATGGTCACATAGTAAAAATTTATATAACTTAATTAAGCAATCTAAGAAAGATGAAACGAAAATCACTCTTTGATTTGTTAATTTTATTTGAATAAAACACCAGCGGTAGGTGGTACCTAAACTATGTTCATAATTTGCTTTAAGGTTTGATTACATAAATCTTTGATATTTTGCTCTCAATAATTATGAAACCATGAAAATGAAAATCCATGAATCAAACATCAATTTCCTGTAAACTTGGCAGTTTAAGTTCCAGAAGGTAAGTAGTACAATCAATTTTCCAATTACTCGGATAACAGTATGAACAAGTTTACTTAACTCCACGGCATGGCACAATGCTCTTTAAGTTTTAGTCAGAGGGCTGTTAAAGGAGGTGCGTCGAGCCCCACCCCCCTTTTCACGGATCCGAATGCAAACTATGCGAGAATTATGTGCTAAATATGTGCTAATTATGTACCGAAAAAAAATTTTTTGTGCTCCAAAATTAAGTGCTTTTTTTAAACACTCAAAGTGGGGGGTGTAGCTCGACGACGAGTTACACCCCCCCTCAAATTGTGAGCAAAAACATTTTTTTTCTTCAAACTAGAATTATGTGCTTCAAGAATGTGCAACAAAGAAGTTTGTAAAGTTAACTGCAAAAAAGATAGTCGAGATTTTCAAAAAGTGTGAATCCGATAAATTACGCGGCATGCACTAAATTCAATCAAAACGCGTAACCAAATTTTTTTCTCAGCAGCACATAATTCCTTCGTCGCCTTCAGTCGAATAATTTATTGCCAATTCATACAAAACGCGATTTCGAGCTGCACCCCACACCAAAATTATGAAAAATATTTCAAGTCCAAAAAAATGCAGCACGAAATTCGTTCCCTGGCTTAATCAAGAGCACATAATTAGCACGTAATTACTGTGCATTGATTTTATAAGTATAAAATTGTTTATTTATAAAAAACGCGATGTCGAGCTAGACCCCCCTCAAAAATTATTTACAAAGCTCCAAGTCGGATGGGATTGCAGCACGGATATCGTTTTTTGGCTCAATCAAGAGCACATAAAGAGCACATAATTCCTGTGCTTTTTATTTCCAAGCACATAATTATTTGTTAATAAAAAAGCGATTTTGAGCTACCCCTCCTAAAACTTTGAAAATGCTCCCAACTGGGTGGAATTGGAGCACAAAATTCGTTTTTGGGCTTAATCGAAAGCACAAGCACATTAAGAGCACATAATTTCCTATGCCTTTCATTCTTGAGCACAAAAATAATTGTTTAATACAATAGAGATATCGTGCTGCCTCCCCTTCAAATTTTGAAAATCATTATTAATCAAATGTATAAACACCGCGCCGAATCAGGTGTTGCTTATAATTTTTATGTTGCGATTGCTCACGAGACAAAGAGTAATTAGAAAATATCCGTGCACTGCGTATGCAGGGATCTCTGAAGACAAAGGGTAATAAAAGATATCGCATCTTTCCGAAAAGCTTGTGGCGACCAGCGACATTGATAACTTATTTTTTATAAATTTCAATTATTTATCTATTTAAATGTTAAGTATTTTCATTTAATTCTTTTTATTAAAACTGTTTTCCAATTCAATACTTAAAATTAAAGTACTTTGTGTCGCTCACAAAAAGCGTGAAAACTAGATATGACGGAAAATTGTATTTTGATCAGGGGAGTTAGGAAAAATAAAAGAGTGAGTTTTTGAAAATATATTGAACTAGGAGGATGTAAAATAGGAATTGTTAGGAATGTTTAAAATAAATAATATTAATTTCAAATAAATAATTATAAAGAAATAAGAAGTTAATTGTTTAAAATAAACTAACAACCAAAAGAAGAAATTTTATATAAAGTTGGGATAACGATCCCACAAGCTCAATGTAAACAAATGTGCTGTTCGGCACAAAGGGTGACGATCTGGTCGAGGATCTTTTAAAGGAGGACTTGAGGATTCATGCATTTCCATAACCTAATATTTACTTGCCGGTTAAAAATCTTTCCCTAATCCACTAGCACATCCACACATTCTTCAGTCACGGGTAATCACTTCTCAGGCAAATGCGACTAACTCTCAGCCACAGGAAGACAACAAGTCTTTACATGATTAATCTTTTCGAGCCTCGCTACAAATATTTATAATATTAAGGTTGTTTAATATTAAAGGAACATTAAGATGATGTCGCAAGTGCCGAAAATTACGTGCTAGTCCCGTTATTCATAAATTTGCACGCGCCCATTACATCCGAATTTTCAAAGTTTGAGGGGTGGGAGGTGAACGGTGGTGCAGCAAGATATTGCTTTTGTATTACACAATTATTTTTGTGCTCGCAGATAAAAGGCTGTCGATTAAGCCCAAAAACAAATTTCGTGCTCTCACTAGACTCGACTTGGAGCATTTATTATACTTTCTGAGGGGGGTCTAGCTCGAAAGTGGGTTTTTTATAAACAAATAATTATGTGCTCTCGATTAAGCCAAGGAACGAATTTCGTGCTGCATTTTTTTGGACTTGAAATATTTTTCATATTTTTCGTGGGGGGGTGCAGCTCGAAATCGCGTTTTTAATGAATTGGCAATTAATTATTCGACTGAAGACGACGAAGGAATTATGTGCTGCTGAGAAAACAATTTGGTTACGCGTTTTGATTGAATTTAGTGCATGCCGCGTAATTTATCGGATTCACACTTTTTGAAAATCTCGACTATCTTTTTTGCAGTTAACTTTACAAACTTCTTTGTTGCACATTCTTGAAGCACATAAAAAGCACATAATTCTAGTTTGAAGAACAAAAATGTTTTTGCTCACAATTTGAGGGGGGGTGTAACTCGTCGTCGAGCTACACCCCCCACTTTGAGTGTTTAAAAAAAGCACTTAATTTTGGAGCACAAAAAATTTTTTTTCGGTACATAATTAGCACATATTTAGCACATAATTCTCGCATAGTTTGCATTCGGATCCGTGAAAAGGGGGGTGGGGCTCGACGCACCTTGTTAAAGGGTTTTTCTTAGGTATTTGATAAAGGCCGAAATTTACAAGATAGTTCTGTGTTACTCGAAAAGGGTAGAGTGGACCTGGTTTGGTTGGTCGTCAATGGTTCATAGCCCAGCCCTAAGAAAGGAATTCTACGAGCACTTCGGCTTAATATCCCGAGCTTGAACATTTCTGGGATGAACTGCGAATTACAGCTGTACAACCAGGAGTGCTACACCCTTTTAAGGTAAAGTAGAAAAAATAAATCGTTCTACAGCTCTTCGAAAATAGGTATAAAATTGTTCATAAAAATAAAATTTCCATGTAAGTGCAAGAATTAGTATAGGTATACCGATCACAATTAGTTGGTTTTCGCTTTCTGTCTTATAATACATAAGCATAGCATTGTTTTTAAATCGATTTATTGAATGTACGCTAGCATAATATTTTTAATTCATTTACCAATTTTCGCCAGCCCGTGTTGTGGATTAGAATGTTCGCAACTCTTGGAAAAGTGAAGAAATGCTAAGAAACTCTTGGGATTTCCGGAGTAAATCAATTTGCTATAATTGTTAGTGAATAAAGCGGTAGCAGAGTGGTTTTCATTCCATCTTTGATAAATTTTTCAGCTTTTTTCAATACTACCTACTTCTACTTAGCATTGCTACAACTCTACTTACGCACACCAACAAATTTTACGAATTTTCGCTGCAATTAGATTTGTTTGGTTCATACAACCAAGTAAGCGTCTTTTTCGTGATTTTTCATACCCATATACCTACTTATATAATTTTTATTTATCCAGAAGTATCTAATATATTTTGAGGATAATAAAATCAATACCATAATATACCATAATAATGGTAATAAAAAATATAATGATATTTGATGATCATTCGTTGAATTCATTTTTACCCTGAATATTCCAATTATTCTGTTGTGAGAAAAAACTTTCAGTAACATAAAAATTCACCGAAGTAGTGAAATAATATTTTTTAATTAATTTAAAATATTATGAGTTTAATACTGAATTTGGTGAATGATATTCTAGTAATAATCCATATGACTATTTCCTCGAAAATTAATGTTTAAAACTTTATTACTGATCGCAATACGCAATTTGTGCAAGGCTGTGTGGGCGCAACTTACCAGTTTCATTATTATTAATGTTAGTATACATATGTATGTTTTTGTAAACTTGATTTTTCGTTTAGTGTGCTGTTTAGGAATCTAATTTTAATAGAAATGAATGAATAATAAATTACTTTTTGATTGCCGGTATATTTAAAAAGTCTTTTGGAAACAAAATAACAAGCTGAAGTAGGTACTTTTACGTCTCAATTTCAATGCATTTTATCTAGAATTAAAGTTTTAATATAAAATATCTTTCTGTATATACTTTATATATTATACCATATTTCCAGTTACCTGTTTTATTTAAATCGTAGTTCAACCAACTAACTATTACTGTACTGTACTGGAAAAATATTTATCTGTTTTAATTTAGAAATTTATTCAGATTTAAATGTCTGTTGTCAAAGTGCTAAAAATAATCATACATGCCTGTCCGTCTGTCTGTATGTCACAGTCCTCCCATCCTCTCATTTATATATAAGAATAGAAATGAATAATAAGAATAATAGGTACCTATTAAGATGAACAAATTATGAGATTTTTGGAAAAATAATTTTTTTGAACCCTTTCCAATAGAGTCAAAAAGGTGTCTTTACAAAAGATTTTTGAAGTTTTTCCTCCCTTGTCAGTAAAAATAAGAAAATTACCACATCTTTCCCAAAAGTGCTTACTTAAAGGGCTTTAATTTAAATCCAAAATCCAGAAATCCTTTATCCCGCAAGAATCCCAATGGACAATATCGTACTAAATTAAAAATTAAAAATATATACGAAGACAAATACAAATAGCTATGTGTTTTAAATTAGTGAGGGTTTATAATCTTTGATTTTCATGATTTTTGGAATTTTGTTTTTTTTTCGATTTGGAGGAATAAAGTCTGTAAAGTGCGGTTTTATTATGAAGGAACTTTTATTATGTATAAGTACTTTTGATATAATCGGTTTCAATGCACTGCACTCTCTTACCTTCTTTTTGTAATTTTTACAAGCTATAATACAATATAAATCATGAAAATATAGAGTTGGTATATAGAAGGTAAATAACACAAGGATTAAATTTGTATTAAAAATATATTTCTTCATCCAAATTTACCCAATGCTATGTTAATTGAGCAATTGTAAATTTTACAAATTTATCACTTAAAAATGGCGGAGATCATTTAATACATATTTTAGGGGCTCTCTAAAATGTGTATTAAATAATTCGTTTAATACTAATTTCATTTCTTTTTAGTCCCCGTGCAATAAATTATTAAATTACCTAACCTAAATTATTTTGCGAAGAAAAGTCATAAGCCATCGATCTCAATACACCGTGAATAAAGATTTTAACTTTTAGAAAGAAATACAATGTATTTGGTGGTCTTCTTATTATTTTTAGATTACCTAATAATATAATATTATATAATGTACGAAAACTTGAAGGATAATTTAAATTTCAATACATCTTCCATTAGTCAATTAGTTTAATTAATGGAAAATGTGACATTATAGGAATTTAAAAAAAATGGAAAGGTAATAATCACTTCACATTTTATTTTAAAAATATCGCTTCTTCACCTGTATTACCTACCTACGTTAGCAATATCTATCTTAAGTTAACCAAGTGGTTCAAAGCCGTTTCCTAATGTAAACTTTTCTATTATCGTATATAAAATTATTTAATACTATATGTATGTACATATATTAATTCCCTTCCAGTCCTTCACAATTTTCAAACAATTTCCAAAACTAGCTAAAATACAAAAGGCTTATGGCTTTCCTTACTGAAAACACACTGAGTTAATTATCAACTATGTTTATAACGCTTCAATGAAACACAAATTACGCAATCTTAAAGAACACATAGGAGCTTTACTTTTCTTAACTTTAACAACTCCACGAAATGTAAAAAAGCATTAGAGTATAATACCTATAGCAGCGTTGGGCACTTAGTTAAGTTATTTATCTACGGAAATCAAACATGAATAATACACTTCTTCGTTTTTAGTCAAACACATGTCGTCGTCACTCCTGTAATTCGGGTCATCTCTATCCGCGACAGTCGTGTCTTGAAGAACAGGGACTTAAAGCTCGTCCTAAATTGCTTCGACATTAGGCCATACAAAACGAAACCGATTGCTGCATTAATTAAGGCTAGCACGTCCATAACTTCACCAAATAAACTGTAGCACCGTCTGAAGAAGCATTTTTCCAAGATTCCACTCAATAGACCCAGGATCCCTTGCGGGAACTCTGTTATAAGGAAAAGTATTAAAACAGCTACCAGAAGCATCGTGGTTCTGTCTGGGCGGCGATCACATTTAGACGATCTGTTTAACAAATTTTCAGTAAAGAGTTGATTGAGTCAGAAAAAATTCACCTATTGCTATCCAAGCGGGTTCCATTCGGGTTGTTGTATTCTTTCAATTTCATTCTCCTCTTGGATGCATCGCATAAAACTCGAACTAGGATGAAACTGAATATGGTTAATATGCAGCATGGCAGGAGTTTAATTAAAACTGAGTGGACCCAAAAATTGAAGCTGAAATAAAAATTCTAAATTTTACTTTTATTCAAAGATTTAGTTATAAATTCGGAGTCAGGCAACGAAATGTTTTAATTTATACTATTTTCGAGGTATGCTGTCCACAAAATGTAATCGTTATTTAAAAGTTTCAAATATGTGATCCTGAATTAATATTGTAAAATTATTGATCCTTTCCTACTTTGAAAAATGAAATTTTGTAATTAATTTTTTAATAAAGGCTTTAAAGATAGAAAAGATAAGTTAAACACATTAAGTAGTTTTTGAAATTTTGTGATGATCAACGTAGTCAGATATTCCCTTAATTTAAATACTCTGTGACTTCTACAATATTTGGAATATTTTCTTCACTCACAAGTATTTCAGGATTTGAATAAGGAGAAGGAAAACGTCGATGTTTTCAAATTTTTATATGGAAATACGTTTTTCACTCTCCGTGAGCCTGGTGGGGTTTCATTACAATTCTTTTTGAGGCAGATGAACGTAATTTCATTTCTTTTTAAATAAAATTTTTCGATTTCAAATAAAGAGGATATAATTAAATTGGGATCTTTCCCTTTTTGTTAAGTCGGTTAAAAATACTAAAATTTCGAATGAATCTGGAAAAGGGATCATATCCAAAACTAGTAAGCGGTGATAAGTTATATATTTTTGTTAATAAATATAGTCATTTATGGGAACTAATAATTATTTGTTGCAGTAAAATGTAGCTATAGTAATATAAAAACATTATATTGTACATACATATATACTAAATACCTTTTCCTTTTATAATACTAAATTTATAACTACGGACGATTGACTACCCATTCATTAATTTTACCATCCAATTGGATTTTCACGTATTCAAGTATTTATTAAACTAATGCTCATATTTTATCGTCCAATACCGACCAAAATTAATAATATATTACCGACCCTTTATTGAGCCATTAGCCACAGTCATTATTTATAAGCAAATTAAATCTTTCAAAATTGTTTTAATAGATTACCTTAATCACCATTAATTAATTAAAAAGCAACATCAATTTATTGATAGTTTTCAATTGATGTAATCCCTTTGGGGGAAGTTGATTCCTTTAAACTTCTTCATGCATATTTTCTCTCGGCAACAATAAAGCCAGGAGGGATTGCTGTAACTTACATAGAACTTTGAGAAAAAAGAAAAACGAATATATTTTCGTCTAACTTTTGACACAAAAACAAGCAAAGGTCGATTGCCTTCAAAGTCCATCACCATCACGTCCATACATCAACCCAATCCTACTAACTTCAATCTTACTGATAATATTGAGCGAATTTGAAGAAAACTTTCGACCAAAAATTGAAGTTGAAAGCATGTATATGTTCTTGATTGTGATTGAGTTGGAATTCGAAGTGTGGGTGTACGCTTTAATTCAAAATGTCTGTCAGCAATTTGCAATTGAAAATAGTCCCTTCAACATTCAATAGCGAATATTGCTCAAGGAAATTTGCATTGAACATTAGAAAGAAAAATATTTGTAGGTGGGTCGGCATTGAAACGTTGCATGATATTCACGTAAGAAAATATTTGAAAAAAATAGGGGAGGATTCTTTATGTTATGCTAATATTATATGGCAGGACAATAATTCAGGCAGATATTGAGTCGAGAATGAATACAGAGAAACAAATTGAAATAAAAGCTTTGCAAGTCGAAAAATAATCCTAATAACGTGGACAGACACTGGTGAAATAGCTATAATTCGACTGAGCTTCTTTTCCATTGAAAGCAATTGACTGCTCATTTCTAATTCAAAGTAAATCGTTTTATTTCCGTTTAATGTATCATTTCTAAAATTTAACTTAAAACACAAAAATTTCATTAGTTGATAGAAAAATTTTAAGTAATATTAAGAAAATCTATTTTTAGCATGGAAATACCTATAAATCCACTATTCATATTTAAAAACATGCCCTAGACAAGTTTTTTTTCTTAAAACGTGCACTGCACCCATTAGCGTGAATTTCTTCGAAAATTCTCGTTGGCATGCTGTTTACCAACTTTTGTAGCTGCGATTGAGAAATGAAACCGCAATTTCATTTGAATGAATGCGCACAAAAACCTGGAAGGAAAAGGGAACTGCAGCTTTCATTTTTCTCTTTCAAAATACACAGCTTTGGCATCATCATCATTTTTGTTTAGTGGAACTATAGCCATTTAAATGAAATTTAAAATTTCGTATAGTCTTAATTTCAGAAATATCATATCATCTTTTAGTTTCTTAAAAAAGTTAAAACGAATATTCTATAAAAAATAGATTTTGACATAAATTTGACTTTAATTTCAAAGCAATATAATAATAGTGAAATTGAATACGCTCGAAATTCAAAATTTCGTTTATATGTAGTGTGTCACTGGTATAAGAGTGATATTAAAGTATGTTTAGTATTAGTATATGTAGCCTACATGCAAGGATTTATTGTAGTATCATTTCTGTCCCCTTATTCGCCCCTTTTCGAATTCTCAGGCATTGACCAAGACGGTCTACCTAATATGGCGTCCATTATCGTTTGATATATTACCTGAACAAGTTTTACGAAACTATTGATGGTTTGATTGCTACACATTCATCAATTTATTAAATTTGCAGAAAACTTCCGAAAAATGGAGCATACCAAATAAGTTAAAAGCATCCTAACGAGGGTTGAAGCAGAGGTAACATTTCTCCGTTAGCTACGAACCGGAGGCTTCAATATCAAGCAAGTTTTCTTAAAATTTTCCAAGTGAGAAAATCAATTTTAGAAAAGTTATCAGAATCATCAGTTAAGTGCTAAAAGTTAGGCGAGTGGTGCAGTTTGTCTTCGTAATTTTGTGTAGGTATACTAATAGAATTGATAATATATTTTTATTTTCAAAATGACGGTGTTGAATTTTATAGCTAAAGTAAAAGTATATTCAACTGTGAAGTTTGCTTGTTATACTAACAAGATAATCTCGAAATAAACAGGGAAAGTTTTCTACGGTTTGAAAGTTCAAAGTAATAAATATCATAAGACATCCAATTTAGTAAATTAAAATTGTGTTTTTATTAATAATTCGTTTATTAGATACTGTTTTTCACATTTTGTTGCATAACTATTGGCATTACTAAATTATAGATAAGATGTTTATTCTTTTTTCTATGATATATTTAATTGCTACTGTTAATCCTTGCTTCTGTATATTTTGGAAAATTTTGCTTTTATTATTTTTATATGTATGTTTGCTATTCGATACACATAACTCAATACTGAGATTGGTTTATTTTGCGTTCATTGTTTAAGAATTTTATTTTTATTATGTTTTTTAAGATTTTGTTCAAAAGCGGAAGTAATACGCGGATTGTATTATATTCATTATTTTTATTAACTTTTGTGTATATTATGAATTACTAAGCATACGCCAATTAATTTCGAATTATAGATACTTTTAAAAAAACTGCTTTTGCCACTCAACATATTTAAATGAAATGTGGCACATCGATGCTGTAATAATACAAATTCCATTGCAACTACTAAGATAGTTTTAGAAAAAATATATTTAAGCTTGTTGAAAATTCGGAGGAGTGGCTGTGGGAGAAATGTACTATCGGCGATGTGAACCATTATGACAAAAATTACCTTGGTACAAATCACAGCCCTAGGGCTGTAGAAGAAAAAATTAAATTGAAAAATCCTATGGTTTAATTACACTTTGTTTGTATACATATATTCCTCAAAACTAAAAGTAATAATAATTAAATTAAAGTCCGCTAAGGTTAAAATAAAATAATCATTGCTATGAAATCATGTGTAATATGATAGTCTCAAGTATCGTCTTTATAATGCATCCAGAATCTGATTTTCTTCTTAAACCTTTTACGAAATATTTAAAAAAGAAATATGAAAAGCAATATTTTGCTGGTCTTTTTTTTATCAAAAAATTTTTATAAGATTATTTAATTGACAAAAGAAGAGAGAGTTTTGTTTACACATAGTGACTGCATTGTTAAAAAAAAGGAAGTCATAAATCGTTATTTTTGTTTTAGATTTTTTCATCTTTCTAATATACATATATGTACATTGTACATACTTCTTTTCTTAATTCTTGGAAGTTCAAAAAATTTAAAACCTCGTGAGTGCACCCTAATAAATATTGCCAACTATTTTCAACTAAGTTTTTCAAACCATAGTTTTGGAATTCTTTGGACGAAATTTAGAAATTTCAATTTGCTGAATATTTCTTCTAAACTCACTTAATAATTTACGTGGGTAAGTTAAGTTAATGTACTATGGTACCATAAAATCTGCGAAGTTTATGTTGGAAATAAACGAAAAAGCTTTAAAACAAGTTCTTTATTATATTTATAGCATTCATTACTATTTGACTGTTGATATTGATAGCAAAGACTACTAAAGGGAAATTTGTCTATGATACGTGTTCTGTATAAATTACAATATTTTGCGAAGAACACGCAAAACCAACTTGCCCTATCAATAAATCTCCAATTATCCCTTCCTTGAATTCACCTCCACAAAATATTCGAGGGATGATTCAATCTGTACTATAATATTAAACAGCAGAGCTATTTCACCAACTTCACCAACTTCGTGAAATATTTCCGCAGATTCACATATGTATATACAATAAATAGAGCCACTTGAGGAAATGCACTAGAGGACGGAATTTAGTGGAATTTCTTCTGTAATATAAATCGTACGTGACTGTATGCCCCAAAAGTACATAGTTCCGTAAACTCGATTCAATTGGATTTACAGACAGTTTTGCGAGTGAAGCGATCCCAAAATAGCTCTGAGACAAATTGGCACTGATTTCAGTCAAGTTTATATACTGATAAAGGTCTAAGGCTAATCTACACATTCATATATATATTTCAATATTTTTCTGGGGATAAAACACGACTTGGCTATTTTTTAGACACCTACCTGTACAAGACCGTATCCTGCTGAGCGTCTAAGTGGTATATGACGTGTCCGTAGAAATCTCGTTCTTTAACTTTGAAGACAAAATATGTCGGAAAGCACAAAATCGGAGAAATGATGAAAGAAAAGAGGATGGCCTCCCCGCAGTGTGACAGCAAATATGTGGCGAATTTCCCATGGGGATGTCTGAAAAGTGTAATAAGAAATAAGTACGCATTATCTGCAAAAGGCAATAATGATAAAAAATTGCAAGAAACTAAGTTAAAAAAGCAAAAAATGGCTCTGCATTAGTGAAATATGATAAATGACGACATTTTTTTCCTTCGAAAAGGGTTTGTTTGGTGAAGTTTATTGTAGGCTAGGGAAAACAATGAATTTATAAGGGAGGCATTTAAGGCTCACGGCAATTACAACCAACTTTGAAGGACATCTTTTATATTTGGGATATTTACTTGAAAAAGGTTTCGTTATGTTGGAGGAACTCATCTGCTTTTGTTAAAATGTTTGGAATTTCTGCTTATGACAAGGAAAAAAAAAAATTGAAGAGGCGTTCTTTTAGGAAAATTTCTTTATGTTTCCGTCATGAATGTGAGGTGGTGCGCTTAAAACCTCTGGTCCTGAACCCACAATCGAGTGGGCAGGATGGATAAAATTAATCGTCCAGAGAAAGCATTGTGTAGTTTCATGGAAGAATGTCTTGTCCTTTCATTAAATTGTATTTTTAAGAAAAATAAGTGCTTGGTTCTTATTTTGTCATGTAATTTCTTCGCATTTGAGCCGCTTATTTTTAAAATGTCTATGGTTACTTTTCAGGGTATCCATGTACTTTACTATTGAAGTGATGTTTTAAATAATAATTTATGTTATGTTATACATATGTAAGTATTTATATAATAATTTATGTTATGTGTGTAAGTATTCGATATAAAGGTTTATTCGAGAATTTTTTTTTTTAAGTCTATACTGTCCGCTTTGTTCTTCGAGACATTGGTGTGGTTTTCATGTAACATAACTTCTAAATGTTTGCCATATGTTCTATTGAATATGACTAAAATACAGTGAAATAGACTCAAACTAATAATCACATATTGATATTACCTAATACAACAGACCGATAGTAATCAAAATCAAATCACGATATATGTATGTAACATATGTATCTTCATATTATGTATTATATGGTTCTATAAAAATATCGAATATTACTTTTTGTTGCACAGGAGCTATGCCCTCCGCTTTACGCTTTGGGCCACCATTTCTTGTATAGGTATTATATTTTAAATTTCCCATTAAACGTATTCCGAAATGCCACAAGGCTGTGTTATATTTCAGTACCTTATCTTATTTAGGACATAGTATGTAAGTATATACCGTGTTGCGTGAACTTTTGATCTCAATAAATTAAACTATTTTTGTATAAAATTAACATGATACTTTTATGAGTAATTTCTTGTTTAATATTATATTATTACTGAAATAGATGTTGCTATAGCTAATAAATCAATTAGATTCAATGCTACTGGACTTATAGAGTACCTTTCAAATTTCTAAAGGTACTAGCACTTTACAGTAAAACACTTGTGTCTATTTTTAATATTGTAATAAAATGAAAATCTGAGTTTTTCTTATGATGTTAAGAGTTTACAAATTTAGTTGTTTATCTACTCTGTCAAACGAACGAACGATGTTAGAAGAAATGGTTGATGCTCAATTGCTATAATTTCACTCTAATGGTGGTTATGTTGTACTCTGTCAAATTTTGTCAAACACATAGCAATACCATGGCTGGCTTGTCTTAGGTACATATCGTAAAATATATTAGAAAAAACGATGCATTGAATCGAGCAGCTTTATTATGTCTCCTTGACTCTAACAAAGTCTTTCGACTCCGTTAATTTTGAAATTTTATGCAATGAGCTTAACAATAATGGAACACAATATTTCATTTTCGGACCTTTATTGTTTTCTTATACATATACGATGTTCTATGATGTATGCCGATGATGCCCGAGGTAGAAGTCAGCATATACATATGTATATCCTAGTTTATTAAGGGTATATTTAATTATACATTGAATAACTACCTTAACCTTAATTAGGAAATTTATTACCTTTTATATAGTATTTAGTGTTTATTATTTTCATATTAAAAAAATTTATTTTTATAGCTATGTATATTGTAAAATTAAATTAAAACAACTAATGCTTCTAAGTTTGTTTTCGCTTTAATGATAGTTTGTGGTGTTTTAAGTGTTAGTACTAATATTTTTAAGTGAGATTTTTGCTTTATGGCTGTAAATGCGTTAACTAGATGTATTTACATATTATATAATACATATGTGTAATATTTCATCTTAGTAATTTATAAATAGTAGAAGACTGGAGCAGCTTAGCGGTCAGGCTAGAAATTATAAAACTTCTTCACTGAACTGCGGATACCATAAAGTAGCTTTTCATTCAGCCATACAAGAATTTTATTTGTGCACAAATTCAATTTAGGCCTAATTGACACTTATGATAAATTGGTGAATAGGACTCGAAATACAGATTGCTATTGATTAGAAATTTAGCTGAAGAAATATTTTGTTTATGTATATACATACTTAGTTTTAATATTGGTATGTGGAAACTATATGATATGAAAATATTGTACGAAAGCTTAAATTTATCTAATATTATTATTATACAATTTTGGATAAAAAGTAGTATCTAATGAGAAATAAAATTTCTTGCATAAAGTTCCTAACCCGAGTGAGAAGTACGACAAATAGAAAATGTGCACATGATATTACCAGTTTTCATGCAAACCTTAGAAGTGAATCTCCTTGAATAAGCGTTTAACTAAATCGAAATATTTCGTTGATGCCAACACGGATGCGAATAGCACATTCCGACAAGAAAATCCAGAAATTTCTCAATGATCACCAAACTTGTTTTGAACTTTATTTCGGAAATTATATTTCATAACGAGCTTGAGCTTGCTACACACTTGGAGGCAGCTTTATAATTGGCACTCTTTGAAAACGTTTTTATTGCCTTTATTGAGATTGATTGAGGGAGAACCCATTTCTATATGAAGAAGTGTTTCGGTAGTTTGATCAGGATTATAGAAGAATTCGGTCCTAAGAGTGTGAGCACTGCTCACAAGAATCCCGAATCAACATTTATCACAAATTTTATCACTGCTTACCTAGGTAACTCGTAACTGGTTTGCCACACCAGAAAACGAGGATGAGTTGAGCTCGTGGCGCAAAAAATCAAGATATCTAAACCAGTAGACTTTGGAAGCTCAAATGTTGCAGCTTTGCGTTTCTTGTGCAGAAAATGTGGTGAATTGTGTTTAAAAAGAATTTAATTGAAAATCAAATTGGTGTGTCTAGTGATACCACATTTAGAAGCGTTTATTCCCTTAGTAGACGTATCTTATTTTCGTAAAAGTTCGGCTCATTTTTTTCGCGCAAAAGTTCGCGAGGTATGATAAGGCGCAATGGAAGTTGAAACTAATGAAGGTGAAACCAATTTCTTTAGAAAGATATGGAGGTACCGGAAGTATATCGTAGTAGAGCCTTTGGTGCTCTGCTGGGTCTTGCCGTCTTGCTTTCTTCTAATTGGAATTCAGAATCTTGGATTGGAAAAGGTTATTTGCGGATACTGAAAAATAATGGAATATCTTCAGTGACATATATTTTAGGCTTGTCGAATTTCTCTCGGATATAGCAAGGATATATGTGACAATGTGTTGTATAAAGATATCAATGGAATCGACTGTGACGACGAAACTTTACAAGAAAGTGAAAATGTGACCATCACCACGCCATTTGAAAATTTGATTGTCGGAACTTTCGATTTTAATTACACTGTTTGCAAAGTTGAAACAGAAACACAGAAGAAAGTGACGTATATCAATGGAATCCGTGGACCCATTGGTAAGTGAATTTATTTTCCTTTAATAATTTTATCTTTGATATGCTTTAATTTGATGCACACGTGACTAACTTAATTATATTGAATCGACTTTAATATTAAATTATTGTACAAAGTGATGTGATAACTTTCGTTCTTGAAATTTCAATTAGCACATGAAGAAGAGAACTGCTTTGAAGTGGACAGGTGTGGTACGGGATAAATTAAATTTAAAGAAATGTGTATATATCAAAGATTGAAGTTTTTTTATATTTTATGGTAATTTTTATGTTTACCTCGTCCAGAATGTGTCGCTCTGTCACTTAATAAAAAGATGGACAGATATGAAAATTATTCATAGGTAAATAATCACAAAATTTCCAAAGTTGTGCAAAATCCATATTTAAAGCACATAGCATTATATATAAAAAATTTCATATGATAGGTTTAAAGAAAAGGATATTCTTATCAATAGCAAAAATAATAAGAAAACATTGATTGTAATATTATAATTAAATTAATGTTGACGCTTGCAGTTGAACTTTATATGGATAAATTCGTTGGCTTTCATCGCAATTTTAAATATATAGTGGCGAAATCTTTTTCTAAATATAGTCTTTGCTATGCATTAAAATATTGTGAGTAAATAAAAGTGATAAAGTTATATATTTTGGTGAAACAATATAATAATAAAAACAAACTTGATTTTAAATTATTTTGTGTACATATATGGTACAGAATGGAAAAGTGTGTTTGCAAAAATGTCAGCTTCTTGAAGCACTGATCTAATCCGTTTTTCGTTTAGATACTTGCCAGGAAATGCTTATTTCATCAAAATAAACACGTTAAACATAAACAGTTTCAAACTTTATTCATAAAATGCACAAAAATAACAAGCAACTCACTCAAACAAAAACCCGTGAAATTGTAGGAAGAAAAATTAACAAAAGCAATAACAAAATAATTTACCGCCGTTCAAACATGTTTATTTTTTTCTTTTCATAATTAATAAGATTAGTAATAATTTCACTAAATATTAGTTAAAATATTAACGTTAGTCTGTGGGATATAAAATTCAAAATTTAAAAATAAGTTTCATTTTTAAAAAAACGTGTTATAAACTTGATAATGAGTTTTAGGGTTCCGTAGCAAAACAAGGAACTCTTATAGTTTCACCATGTCCGTCCGTCCGTCCGTATGTAACAGTCATTTTATTCAGAGGCTATTACGACTATAGCGCTGAAATGTGGTACACATATAGGAAAAAAATTAAAGCTATAATACCTCTCTTACATGAAAAATTTTGAGTCACCCCATCCAGTGGGGTATCGTTGAAAAGGGAATTTAAAATCATTATGAAGCTTCTTAAACCGTTTTTTCAAAAAGATGTCCCGTTTTTGAAATATTCTATTCCAAAGTGACCATTTTCGATTAGGTTTGCGTCAAGAATATGATCTTATGAAAAACAAAAATGAAAATGAATAAATAACTATCAATTCAATTTATTTAGGTACAAATAAGAAATTGATTTCATTAATTTTTATTAACCGTTTACAGTATAAGGTTAGAACTTAAATAATAATAATAGTTTATAAGGGCACCATATGAAATTCGGATTAGTCAGTCCACTAGATACATATGTCCAATATACATAATCAAAGAAAAGAAGAAAAGTAATTATTAGAGAAAATAAAATTATACCTAATCAGGTCATCATTGATGGCACTAAATTATAAATTTCACTGTATCGTAAATCGTGGGATGATAAGATTTTAAGTACGACTGGACGGTGTTATAAACTTTAATTTTGAAAAGAGATGTTAGCTGTGTTCTTTTCATTTTCCTATCTAGCTCAGGTTATAGCAGGTAGCAAATTTTTTATTGAATTGAATTGTAAAAACCGCGACGTTATTAAGATTTTAAAATTTGTTTAAAGAGCATCAAATTTCCATGATATTTATACCCATCTAAATTTTAAACCTTCAATCAGATACATTTTTGAACTAAGTTCTTCACGAAGTCCACATAAAGTTATTTTACATTTGCGAAATAAAAAATATTATCTATGTATTTATAAGTTCAATCCTGTACAAAACTTCCTGCTAAACTTGGATCCGGAACCGAAGTGAAAAGAACACAGCTAATGTGGCTTATAGCATGCTAAGACATAAGTAATAATTAAAATAAATGCTTATTACTTGCCTAAGATTTAAATAATTGTATACCTTCGGGGCAGGTTATAAATATTAATAACTTAATTGCATCCATTTTTGATTCCCCGCAGAAGCTTTACAAGAGCAATTTCATCAGACAAAATTAAATACCTATACATACATAAAATCTGTGTACCTATAGAAAATTTGATTTTCAGTTCATTTAATTTTCATTTATTTTTCATTTGATTATGAGTAACCATTTCAGGAGCATTGTTTTAATGTTATACAAAAGAATTTTTACAAAACCAGTTTGTTTTAGATTTGCAAATATCTAGTTAAATAGTCTCTTTGTTATTCAAATATTCACTTAAATATTTCATCATCTTAATTTTGAATGCGTATTTAAGAATTATTTGCTATGTATTAAATTTTAATTTTTAAACATTTTCAGCTTCCATATTTCCAATCATAGTGATTTTATTTGCTGGTGGTTGGAGTGATCGTACAGGGAGGCGAAAACCGTGCATGATTTTCCCAATGATAGGCGAATTTTTATCATGTACAGGTTTGTACCTTTGCAATATTGTACAAATATCTAATTCAATTTTAGCACTTTTAATTTCATCAATATTTATGGATACGATACCAATGGAGTTTGGAAATATTCTCGAAAAGGTATTGCCTGCGATGTTGGGCGGCCAAACAATGATGGTCATGGGGATTTTTAGTTACTTAACCGCGATCACGCCTGAAGAAGAGAGAACGTTTCGGTAAAAATTATTATACTATGATATTTCCTTCGAAATACATTTGTATGTAGGTATTTCTACTAAAGTTATATACGTGTTTTAATGCCATTTCTACTAGCTTAAAATTACAACCTTTGCATAATTCTTTTCCTTACATTACTCTTCTCATGGCTGCTTTTAGTTTTTATGCAAAACATGAACCGATTCCTTGGATGTAAACATTTTCTATAAGCATAAATAATTTTATGATATATTACAATATAATATACATATATTATATTTGACAAATATCAACGATAATTTGATACGTATACGAATCTTGTTCATTTTGTAGACATTTTCTATTTTTTTTAAATAAGTCTACAATGAATCTACAAGTCAAATAGTTTTGTTATGACTAATTTTATTCCTCATATGTTTTTCTCTGATAAACGCTTTTCTATAATATAAAAATGTAAAAACGTGGCAACGGAGCTTTGGTTGGTGAAGAAACTTGCATGCAATACATACATATCTACGGAAAATACATAAGCATGATTGTCTTAAATAATTCTTCCAATTAAACTTTTACGTAACTTTCTATCACTATTAAAAATAAAAATATACACAACCCACAATTTTGAATATTATTAATAATAAAATTTCGTATTTTCAGATTTGGTATATTCGGAATGTTTGCGAATATAGTTCCTCTGATAGGATTGCCTTTAGCTGGTGTTCTTTTAACAAATCTTGGTTACGTTAGTAAGTTGACGCGAAATTGTTTTGTCATGTATATGATGGTTATATTTTTCTTTCAGATTTGTTTATTTTGGGTGATGTTTTCTTCCTTCTAGGAATTCTTTACTTAATATTTTTTGTTGAAGAAGTAAAAAATCCAGTCGGTTCAAAAACTAACGAAAATGGAGAAGATAATTTGGCTTTTGAAATGGCTTCTACTGACAATAATGTGAACGGAAACAATTTCACACCAAAAGTTAAAACTGAGGAAATTGAGAAAGTAGAAACTCGAAAGAAAAAGAATTTCCTTGTTGAATTTTTCGACCCTACCTTAGCATATGCTTGCATTCAAGTATTTTTAAAAAAACGAGAAAAGAACCGACGGCTGTACTTGATCATTTTAGTATGTGCATATGCCTTGTTTTTGGGGCCAACTTTGGGTGAGACTGTGAGAAGAAATTTAAGTAAAATACCACAGTTTGAATATTTTTAGGTGAGGTGGACTATATATACCCATTTACTCTAATCAAGTTAAAGTGGGATGGTGAACTATACAGTTATTATGGGACTTACAACACCGCTATTGTGACTGTTGGTTTGTATAACTTTGAATTTATTATGTTTACAAAAATTTGTATCAAAATCCCCTTTGATCAAATTATTATAATAGCCCTTTTATTATAATACTTTCCGAAAAAGGTCTTACAATGATTCCATCAAAACAGATCGATTGTAATTCCTGAGGTCCTTTTCTAATAATTATTCTGCATTAGGTACTCAATCAACATGAAAATTCTAACAATAATAAAACATTTTTAGGCACATTTTTAATGACTAGTATCTTCAGTAAATTGATGAAAATGTCAGATTCAATGGTTGGATTGCTATCTTCAATTTGTACAATTATATCTAGACCAATGTTTGTAAGCAATTTAATTTTTTATAAATAAATATATCCCTAAATTACAAGAGATATTTTAGGCATTTTCAAAAGATTCAATTTTATTCTATGCTGCACAAACTGTGGATATGTTCGTCAGTTCTAAGACGATTGCCATCAAAACTATAATCTCATCAATGGTGGACACAGCGGAAATTGGTAAAATAACTAAATTTACTCATTTTAATTTGTATCTATAAAATCCATTTAATAGGACGGGTTTATTCAGTTCTCGGAATATCGGACGCCATTGGAGGGTTTATCTTTTCGCCGATATACAGCGCCGTTTATTTGGCTACAGTCGACAATTTTCCAGGAGCTTTCTTCCTCTTTGGAGAAATTTTCTTCATACCCAATGCTCTTCTTTTTGCGTAATTCAATTTAATTTAATTATAGTTTCATATAATGCTATTATAATTCTTTATATTTTAGTGTAACCTACTTTTTATTACGAGGACAGAAAAAAATTGATGACGAAAATGATCGAAGGGAAGAGGAAGAAGCAAACAGAAATAAAACCGCTGAAGTTACGCACATATAGAAGAAATTTTATTTTTGATATTTATTTGTAAGATTTTTCCAAAAGCTTTAATAGTCTCTGGTTTTGATTCTTTAAGTGTATTTTACCAGCATTTTGAATACAAAGATTTTTAATACAAATTTACTATAATTTGTTTAATTACGTTTTATCAATTTTCTAAGTATACTGCATTTGCAGTGGTGACCCACCAGAACACCCGAATATACTGCATATGCAGTAGCCGTCTGTGAACGTGTTAATTGATGGAATTGTTTTTATTTATAAATATAACTTCAAAACAAAATCACGTATCTTGGATAAAAACAAATAGAAAAATTTGGAATTATTAAATATGAAAACTAAAAAACAATTATATTTTCAACCAATTACACCAATTTGTATTATAATCGGGATAGTTCGGCATGTTTCAAATAGCCCGTTTTATATCAACCCTTAATTAATTCAATTGATCTAGACTAGAATAAAGTAGTCATTATAGTAGTTAACTTTAGGTAAATGCTTTCGAGTGACCCTTTCAGAGTCGGCTAATTAATATCTGTGCCGACAAAAACAAAAGTAAGATCAGAGTTGGGCAAACATAAATTGCAACTAACAAGTAACAATTGCATCTAAATTACTTAGTTCTATCTGTCTCCCAAAACTAACAACTTATATAGTATAGTTGAACAAAAATTAGTTGTGCACATCAACTCACAAGTTATTCTTTAGTTGTAGTGTGATGTGTGTTTTTAGTTGTAGTTCTATAATTAAGAACAAAATAAATTATTAGTTTTTATTCGATAAACTAAATTAATAGTTGTTGGTTGTGGGGTACAACTAAAGTTTTTTCAACTATAGTTGTTAGTTGGTTTTCTCAACTAAAACTATTTTAGTTGAGAAATTTTAGTTGGAATTTTAACTAAGAACTATTTTAGTTGAAAATTAAGCCATAGTCGTTATTCAATTAAATTAGTTAACTACGCCCAATTCTGAATAAGATAAATAAGTTTTTCGAATCCCCTGCTTAAAGCGATACTAAATTTGTAACAACTGCTGAATTATAGTTCTTGACACTTAAGTATAATTCCCAAAACATGTACGAAGTGGATGTATTTTGAGTCGAAAATAGCTTTACGTACATTATACTATCAACTTTGTTTGAAAGTAAATTAAGTGAAATATCCTGTGGCCCTTATTATAATTATTAATTTAAGTCGACGTCTACTGGGCGGACGAGAGTATCCCATTTCGCCCACTTTCGTGGCGTCATATATCCTTATTTTGTTCACCTCGTGCGTCCGGAAATTTAATTTATACGACGAGTTACTGTCATTAAAAGCTCTGCGGCGGATGTGTTCAATTATCCAAATATTCTCGGCAGTATGCGGATCTTATTAATATGTAAATAAAGAACTAGGCTGGTGCTACCTCTGATGGACTTTAATTAGGACTGACTGTACGAAATTTTTGGTGTAAAGTATATGAAGATACCACCTTGAAATGAAATTGTATATTTCAGAAAATACAATTCGATTTTATATGATTCGTCACTTTATATCATCATTCACATAAATTTGTAATTTGAAAAAGAAACGTCGTACAAGCACGATTGCTTTCAAGGTCAACGAGGCATTCTGAAAATTCATTATCTGGCAGTAAAATAATTTCTGTTCCTAACTTTAATTCCCTTTTGAGTTTATGGAGCAGAAATAATTTTATTGAGTATGAAAAGTGTTATGTAGAAAATAATTTGTGTAGAACGCGAAAATACGTACTTCAGAGCCATTCAGTTGAAATGAAATTTAAAAATTAAAATATACATTAAAAATGAATGATAACTGTGAATTTATCTTACCTTATTGCAACAAAACGCCAGAGAGCTAATGTTACAGTCAACGAAATGGAGATGGTATGAAGGATTTGCGTAAAATGCATGTGAAATAAAAGGTAAACTGCCCACATATACTTATACTCGTGATCACCTGGAAAATATACTCAGATGAAAAATATATTTGGGCGAATTTTTTAAATATCTTACCGGAAGTTAAGAGATACATGTATATCGTGAAGGGGATGTACTCAATCATGACAAACATATCGGTGACAGCAAGCCATTTGAGGATTTTATTAATTGGAGTTTTTGACATATCCTTTCTGGTCAAAACTACTATATTTAGAACATTGGCTATCGTTCCAAATATACAAATCTGAAAAAAAGGTATTTTTAAAGGATATTTTTGATTTAAAATCATATTTGGCGGATAAAATTTACTAGAACCCTAACTCAATATTGGACTCTATGTCTACACAGAATTAAAATATTATAATTTGATTTATTTACATATTTATCGAACACAACCGGGAAGCACCGTAACTTTGGTTCGAATTATCCAACATTGATTAAACTAATTAAATACCTACTATTAAGCTAACCATGTGGAATAATTAAAACTATTCAACAATATTGACAAGAGAAATTATGTAATTGTGAAATACATTTAAATGCTGCGATTTGTTTTCAGGTGGGTATCGTTCTATCATTTTTAATCATATTGTTATTGTCGTTGAGCTAAAGATATAAAAAAAAATTTTATTAACATATATTTTATAAAAATGTAGAAATTCGATACGGTTGAAAAATTATTTAAAACATTTTAAAAGTAAATTTAATTGTTTACATATTTTCAGGCTACAAGTTTCCTACTTGTCCTACTTACACATATTATAAAGTTTTAAGATGTGTATTGTGTGTGTTTGAGACAAATAAATATGAAATTAAATGAAATTACATTTTTCCTATACATGGGTACAACCTGATTTCTTTACAAAATTGTTCTTGCTCGAAGGAGAATGGAAAAATATATTACTTACCTAATAAATTATGAACTACTGAAGCAATTCTAAGTAGATCATTTACTACTTTATCAACTCACTCAACATCTGTTATATTCTGTAGCATATATGTACAAAAGTTCAATCCAATTAAAAAAATTATCTGCTACTTCGAAGAATGAAAATCATTTTTAGAAGATTTTCTTTAACTTCACCTGTTTCGTGTGTCTTGAAATCTTGTAAGTTAATTTTGACACACTTTCAGATTTTTCATTGACCTAAAATTTTGCATAAGCATGTAGTTTCGATGAGAATATGACATTATCAGCTTTTGTTCGTTTAGCTCTGATAATTAAAATAAAAGCTTGTTTTTAATCAAAAACATCGTTTTACAGAAAAAGAATTTTATTTCTATTTTTTTTAAGGGTTTACATCTATTTGAAAGCTTGGGAAGAAAAGGAAATTTGAAAGATTTTTAGCATTTTTTCTATTTCAAAGTGCATTGAGTAAGTATAATTATAAAATTTTGAGGTTTAAGGTTTAGTTTAGGTTAAACATTTTATGGACCTTGTCGTTTTCGAAAAATACCTAATTTTCTTCCTTCGAACAAAATCAATTAAGTTTCCCTGTATCCAACGAAAACATGGGCGGAGCCACAACAATTCTTAGTTTAAAATAAAGTTAGTTAGTTTTAGTTTTAAAGTAAAATGCCTTAAAGAGTGGCTAGTGCTATATCTACTAACTTATATTTGTACTTAGTTAGTTTCTTCTAAGTATATTTCCGCAGATTTTAGATGGACTATTCAGGAAATTGTAAAACATACAAAATAATCAAACTTACTAATAAGGACATGTATCCATGAATGAGTCTATATTTTAAAAGTGCATCCCTCACGGCTCCTTTACAATAATCGCTGCAATCATCCTTGCTAAGATTTTGATGCGTTGTACTCAGCTGCAATAGCAATTTGTGAACAAAATCGTTGAGGCTATCACTTGTAATGTTCAGTTCAGCTATGCTGATATTTTTCGATTCTAAGTATTTTGTGGCATTTTTGGGAAACAAATTTGAGTTTTCTGGGACATTTTCCACATAGTAAATTTCGTTGTACATTTCGATGGAATCCGTAATTGTTACAGCTTCACTATTCATCGTTGAAGTTATATGAGATGAATTTTTCAATCCTCCCAGCCACCTAAGAACTTTACGTCTCAGATCCTTGCTGTACATATTTCAGATTCGTCAGCTTCCATCTTACGCTTGACTGCCAGACGTCCAATTGCACTTGCATAGATTAGTTAGGTCGTAGATATCTGGAAGAAAATAGAGAATTAAATTACTTTAAGATGATTTTAATTTGAACTGTCTAAAGGAAATAAGGGCAAATTAAATGATGAGCAGCAACACTTGTTACAAGAATGCCTCCATAACAAGATACATATTATTTAGAAGGTATTTGCTTTCGCTTTATGCCTCAGATCTCCTTTCAAAATGTCAACATTTATACCTGTCTACCTAAATCAATCATTTTTGTAGCTCCTCTACCCCTACATTTTTCATAGAAATATATGTATATTTCGTTGGCAAGGCTCTTCCGGCAGCGTAAACAAATTTTATTTGCATTCCAGCTGACATCGTCCTTTTTAAATAAATTGGAACTTTTTACGAAGCATTCAATTTACCATTATTTTTTGATTTGCGCTGAGCAATAAACTTGCGTTTCAAGAATGCCCAAATTAGACAGACAATTTATTTAGAATTCTTGGAGAATTATTACCTTCCAACGTCTTTTAATTTAGTTAACCAATGCCTTCAAATCGACTTACATCCCATGTACGAGTATGATTTTGACCATTTGTTTGAAATGTCGTAATGATTTTAAGATACTTATTAAAGTCAATGGCAAAATTTTCACATTCCACTAATGAGTTCGAAGGGATGCCGAAATTCCAAACTCTTTGAAAATCAGTCCAGCCGCAACCGTAATTATCACTTAGGAATTTCGGGGCCTGGTGATCTATAAAATTTGTTATTTTTGATTTGCATAATGTGAAATAACCCCAAGTCGTTACATCTTATTTAAGTGTTCCAAATTTGAATAATTTTCAACAAGTACACTTTAAATCATCGTCGTGATCATAATTCTGGAAGTATACTTTTGGCTTTGTCGTGTTTTGTTATTCCTCCTGTTGCAATCTTACCAAGAGATATTTTTGTCAACAAGGAGGTATTAGAGCAATCTGACGCTGGCACTTGATACGATCCTATAAACACGTGGAATGTTATTTTAATATCTGGGATTTTCGCTTTCCTCGAAGATAGCAACATGTGCGCGGTGTTTTACGAGAAAACCAATTTAGAATGTCGCCACAAAAAACATGATTCAATTTTAGTTTGTATATTCCTACATAACTTGTTTTTGAGGTATGTATGTATGTTTGCATATAAAATACATCGAATCAAATTCACTGGTCCACCAAATGTTTTGCAGTGATAAGATTAATGTGAATACTTAATAAACATAATATTTAAATATTTGTGTATCAAAACGCTTTAATATTTAAATGTTCACATACAAAAGATACGCTTTTCTTAAAAATAAAATAAATCATTATGAAAACTAATGGTACATAATCTGAATATATGTATTTGATTTAAGCCGCAGTCTTATTATTTTATTTTTCACTAGTAAATATACACTTTCTTACTAATATTAAATATGACAAAGTCGCTCGCCAAACTCAAAATGAAAATGGGAAAAAAACATATTAAAATACAATTTAATTAAGTAATGTAAAACTACAATTTGTTTAGCACGTTTGTAAAACAAATTCCCATAAGAGTGTATAATTAAATTTTCAATATGATGTTCTTCAAATTTAATGTATAAATGAAAAATCTAAATTAAAGTAGTAGTGATTGCATGCATTGTAAATCACAGTGCGTGTGAAATTAAATATGCCTAAATTAAATTTCAACTTTTAGATGTAAAATTAAATTAGAATTTCACTTTCAAACAGTCAATTGGCTTTTAAGAGACAACATTCGTAATCCTCTGTGTTGATCTTTCTAGGTATGTATTATAAATTTAATTACTTTTCTTCCAATTTAAATCTAAATAAAATTGAAAAAACCTGAAAACTTGAAATAGGATACCTAATTTATAATGTATGAAAGTGTGCTTCATATAGTCTGATATGCAATATTGTCCATTCATTCGGTTTTGCTATATAATATAAATAAATCACATCCTTAACTTAAAATTGCTGATGTACTCGCAGCCATAGCTTCCAACTTATATACTTATAATTAAAAAAGAATTTATTTTAAAATTAATTATTTATCGAAGCGTTTGGCGATCTTCTTATTACATATTTTAGTATGTAATTAATTAGAGTAGTACCTACCTCATAGCATTACAATAAAGTCTTAAGCGCAAGCAGACGTAGAACTCACATTAGAAGATAATCATAATAAAAACCCTCCTGCGATCCCAATAAAACCTAGACTCACCTGTGCTCACATGGCGACACTTTTGGAGAAAGCGATAACAAGTATCACTCGGGGGTTTTGCAGTATTTCATTCTCTGAAAAGCCGCACCGCGGATTGTTTATTAAACTTTGGCAACAATCCAGTTGAATAAATTCGCTGTGATTCTGTTTGTCTTCTCTGCTTTAAGCATTTCAGTCTTAGCGATTTCCCTTCGAAGCAATATGAAGACAGAGAAATTTTCCGAAAATAAAACAAATGAGGGAGTTTATTCGGGTGCACGTACTTGCATGTTGTTAAATAAACTTTGCCTCCAACATTCAGTTGAAGAGTTAAAAAGTCTAATTAGTCTTGAGAAAAACCCTTTTAATTTAATTCTCTGTACGAGCACGGTTTTATCTCACTAAGAAAAGAATTCTAAAATTATTAGTGATGTAAAAATGTGAAATGTAAAATAATTATTTCAATCATGTTTTTAACATGTTCGCTACTGGAGTCTGGGAAGAAATTCACTCAGTATTTATATGAATTAATTAAGATGAGGATCAATTTAAGGTAGTTACCTTAAAAACATTCACTGAGAGGAAAACAGCATATTACCTTTTACCTAAAATTATCTTAAAAGAATAATTTTCAAATTATATATTTAATGTAACTTGTGATGTGGTAATGTATAAACTAAAATAGAAGAATAAGATAATTAGATAATTATAAATTTTTAAAGAATCATCATAATGTAAGTCATATAGATCGAAATTGTAAATTTTTCTTTCTTTCATAATTTCTCATTTGATCCGACTACAAAAGGCCGGTCACATGTGAATTAAATTATCAATTCTGTTATACTTTAAGTTAATTAACAAGGTTGCATTTTTTATTTATGAAATTCAAATTATACTATTGATAGATATCATTCAATGTAGTCGTAGAGTATATTTCTGCCCAATGATTAAAATTTGTGTTAATGCCAGAAGTCTAATTTCAGACTCTTTTCCGAATATATAACAATTTTCAATCTCTTCGAGTGCGTTTATTGAATTAAAAATATACAGTATAAACTAATATCTAATTTTCAATGTCCATTACCATTACAATACATACATATTTTCTTACAGTTAGTATTAAGATCAATATATTGTCACCAGGGGCGGATCCAGAAAATATTTTTGGAGGGTGTCCAAATTTTTTAATTGAAGATAAACCTTTTATAATATATTTTATAAATAACTTTTCATAATATGCTGCGAGTAATTCCTGGATTTGGAATACCCTTATTACAAAGTGTTAAAATTTGTGATTGTAATCATGAGTTGTGAAAAGTATACTTCGTATCAAGGGCAAAAAAATTTTTCTTGAGAGGGTGAAGGTTGAACCCTGAGCTGAAGGCGAGGGATACATTTACTCGAAAAGTTTTTTAGCTTGTGGCATAATTCGAATTCGAAGTTTTCGGCTTAAAAAATGATGTTATTTTCAAATGTTTAGATGCCATTTCTTTAACCAAACCAGCTCGCTATCACAACTTAAAAGGTTGACATATAAAAACTGCCAAAACCAATTCACATATTACTCAGAAACAGGGAAATACTTTTTTGAGGTTAATTTGGAATTATTTTGGATGAAAATAGTTTGTAGGTTAGGTAGCGCTCTCTGGGAACTGCAATCTCAAAACGAGTAGTTTTCTATATGGGACGCGACGGTAGTGGCGAATTTTTTAAATTGTCAAGGCTGGTTCTAGGAATTTTATTGTCGTGACCGCCACAAATTTCGTGTGTGGAAAATTCTCGCTCAAATTTTTTTTATTGCATTAATCTTTTTTACATTTTTGAATTATTCCATGTACTACATTATTTCGGGGGGTGTCCAGACCCCCAGGACACCCCCCCTGTATCCGCCCCTGATTGTCACAAAATTAGAATAAAATTACAAGTTTATATATATAACTGAATCTACAATTTTTAATAAAACAAATGGTTTACGTAACTCAATTCCTTAAATAAAGTTCTTGTACGAATATTAAAGTAGAGACAAAACTAAATGGAAATTTAACATAAACACGTAGGTATGTAGATACAGTTGAATTGACTTATAATTACATTTTAAAATTTATTCAATTTCTCAAGGGATTGGCGAACGTACCAAAACTAAAAAATACGAGCCTCGAAAGTTCTACTCCCGACTTTAAGTTTGTTTTAAGTGAAAAATACAACGTGTCGAAGAAACTTTTTCGTAAAGAGTTTAAACGCCAGACAGATAAGGTAAATTTATTTATTATTCAGAGTTATTTTCAACCTTTGAGGGCCCTGGGTTATCCTATTTGAATGCTTTTCTTAGACGTTCTCACAGTTAGCTAGATGAATAAACATGATATGTATTATAAATATTTATTAGCCTCAGAATAATGTGACTTTATGCTGTCGTCATCTCATACTCATAGTAAAATAATAATAACTAAGAAGTGAAGTCGAATAAAAATTTGTAAAAATAACTGATTTTCGGCACTTTAGTGAATAGTACCGAAAAACTTTAATTGAATTGAAGTTTGAGGAGACCATTCGATATAGGTCTAATAGAAAAGATTTGAACTTCAAGTAATAGTTTGTTCTATTTCCTGATAAGTTGTTTATATTTAAAAAGCAATATATTTCCTTTTGAGCATTAAACTAATACAAAATTAAAAAGGTCTATAAATTATACATCTAAAAAGTTTTTCATTACAATTACTAATCAAAATACTATTGAGCTTAGAACTACATAACTATTATATACAATAATATTACTTATAATTTAATAAACCGTGATTTTAATTCTTACTATAGTACAAAACTTTTGGATAAAGAAAAGAAAATTTGTGGAGATCCTTCTTGCGTGAAGATTTCCATGTTGCAATCTCCTAAATCATTCATATTTATAACAAATAGATATAAGTTACTCACTATGATTAAGACTTTAGGCAGAAGTTCTATACAAAATATTCTTTCTAAAAAATGTAACATATAATACTTGAAAACATTTGAGAAAAGAAAAAAATTCATGAATATATTGTATATATTAACCTTGAAATAGGACCGTTTCAAATAAATTAAAATATTCGATAGCATGAGTGTACTTTGAAATTAATTAATTCATGCAACATCCCCGACTACAAGGAAACACACTCAATTTGTAAATTTGATTTCCTTTTAAAAATAATCGAGGAAATTACATTCCAAATGAATGGACACGTGCTCAAGAGTTTATGTAAAGAGATTCCACGAGCGCCAAAAATAAAATTGACGCACAGAAGAGTGTTTCGGAATAATTATTTTAATCAAAAGTATGTAATTTGTATGTGCGAAATAATTGGTTAAAGTTGAACGAACGGAAAATTAATAATCTCCTGAATTTACATAATATAAAATGCTTTTTATTGGTTTTCTTACAGAAGATGAATTTTATAATTTGGTTAAATCCTTGTATTCATAATTCATTTTTTTAAGCACATCATGAAAAAATTTACTAAACTTTTATATTGCTGTTGCGGCTTTTAAGAAAATTTTTTACACAAAAGGATAGTAAAATAGATTTTTTACGTTGCATGTTGACCCCAAATAAGTGTTTCTACCAGGTTTCATCAAAATTCAAACTCAATCGCGTCCAACCGTATTGCTAAATTGGAACGAACAAGGGCTAGGGAACTGACATAGGACCAAGTACCAAGGCTAAGTTCCTTTCCACTATTTGAAGTTTGATCTTGAAATCTGTAATAAAATTTTAGAAACTAATTAGCTTCCTTAAAACCAATTTAAAACGTATGCTCCATTTGCGAATATTCGTAATTAAAAACAAGAATCGGTGAAAGTGACATCATTCAAAATATGGTGGATTCTGTTTAATAATTCACGTTTGGATGCTTTTGTACTCGATAATTAATGAAATTATGTCGTAGGTTTAACGAGTTGTAGGCAAATAACATACGTTTGTGAAAACAGCCCATCTATTTATTACTGGATTACCTAATAAATCTATTTATGGATCTAAATCAAGAACATATTCACCTGTTCAAGGATAATTTAAATTTGCACAGATAAATGGATGGATAATTTGGAAGTGGTCCAACAATTTGTAAAATTTAATTGGCAGCTAAATAACGTAACGAGTTCTTTGCTGATACCTCGTTATTAACAGTAACGAAGGTATATGAAAATTCACTGCATGTTTGCGTTTTGGCCTTAATTTTAACACACTACTTTAATTCGGAAAATCAAACACAATCTTTGTTAATTTGATTAAATTTTATTAAATTAAGATCAGGGATTTCCCTCGATTTGAATATTTTTGTACTTTTACGTAAAGTGGGACTTGAGAGGAATGCCATTGTAAATTGGACTTTGGTAGGTTACGGCCGCAGAAAGGACTTTTTAAAATGTTACCCAATAAATTCCAATTACATAAATTAATTATGTATGTAAATGTAGGTGTTAAAACAAACTGGCGAATTATATTTTTTACGTCAAACATGCGCCAATTTATTTTGAATTGTGAACCTATTCAACAACCGCAATACACCTTGTTCATTACTTTAACTTTTTATAGCATAGGCAAAAAAGGATTACACAGGTCAACAACAAATTTGCGGCCGAACAAATAGGACATAATTTCTATAGGATATTTTCCGTAGATTACGAATTTGGAAATAAAAATACTCAATTGGCTTTAGTTTTCAATAAAAATAGGGTTAAAAATTACAAAATACCCTATTTTTACCATTTTTGAAAAGTCATTAAAAAATAACGAATTGTTCTAAGAGTTAATAAATAACATAACTTAAATAAAAGCTTGAATCTTAAGCTATTACATAAAAATCTTAAAAGTTTAAAATTTGTCGAAATATTCCTTGCAAATTATATTTTCCTATAAACCAATTATTTCATACAGAAAAAGGTGAATAAAAATCATAACAAACGCCCGCCCACGAAAAACTTGGTCGCCAAACAGTTCAAAAAGATCTATAGATGTTACTGGTATTTCATATTTTTAGATTAAGATTCAGCCTTTCAATTGAACCATGTTACAAGCTTCTATGCATAACCCTTTATTTTAGAATTAATTTTCAAAAATGGATAAAATATAATGTTTTGTACTTTTGACTTTATTTTTCTCAAAAACGGGAGAAAATTTAGAATTTTCGTTTGAGAATTCATAGTCTATAGAAAAAGTGCTCTAGAAATGACATATCACGTGTCTTGCCGCAAAAAAAAATAAGTAATTTGTTCCCCAGTATTATCAATTATGATAAAACTTGACTCAAAGAATGTTTAAACAACAATATTTCCGATATAAAAGAAATAGGTAATTATCACTAAAAAGCTTATTAACAACTTCATTGAATTCTTCAAACTTCTCTTAAAATTTCGTAAAAAGTTCATTAAAACTTTTGCCTTTCAAATTGTTTAAATACGCCCAGAAAGTGGGCAAATAAAAACTAAAATTATTTCATGCAAATTGTTTTCAAGATGTATTCCCAAGAAGAGAAATGCATTACGATGAAAGCAAACTTAATTTTCTAACTTAAATTAATCTGCACAAGCTTTATACTCTTGAGCTGGAACTCATTAATTTTATATAAGGGAGCCTTCAAGTATTACGTAACGCAATTTTTGACCCTCCCTCCCCACATGTAACGCGCCGTAACGTTTTTTATCTGTACGCCCCCCCCCCTCTCTAAACGTTACGTAACACCCAAGTGACCATTTTTACCTAAAAGTCACAATTATGTTGCGCAAAGTACCGGAAAATCGCTAAAATATCTTTGTTATTATGAAACCTAACTGAAATAAAACATTTTAGTCAAAATAAAATCGTATTCTTAAGCTAAGAACAGCTAATGATGCAAGTTCTCCCTTTTGAGGACATTCAGTATGAACTCACTTTAACAACACTGATTACAGCAATGTGCTTCTGCGTATTACGTGTTTAAAACACTAACGAATACTGACAACGAAAACAAAATAAAAATGAGGTAGGTACAATACAATCGAGGGATTCCCCGTAAAGCATAAACGAAAAGGGTTGCCAACTTGGGAGACTTTAATTCCCTAGTTTTTTATTTAAATAAAAAAAACAATGTTACATAACGCGTTGTTCGAACCCCCCTCCCGCCCTTGTAACGCACCGTATACGTTTTACAAGACCCCCCTCTCCCCAAATTGCGTTACGTAATACTTGAACGCCCCCTAATAAGTTTAAAATTTACAATGCTTTGTATGTTATTTCGAGCAGAAACCAAATTAAAAATTATCTAATAATTGCGCTTCAAAGATATTCATGTTCATAATACTGTAATCACGAATTGTTGAAATCGCTCACAAATTTTGGCTTTACAATAAAGCAAATGAGTTCATATATGCAAAAATGTAATTTAAATACAAAATATTTAGCATATACATATATTTTCTAATAAGCATTATGCAATTTTATAATTCTTAAAATAATGACTGCAGAATTTTTACCTTTCATACTTACTAGATAATGCATATCTTCTGAGCTTTTTAGTGATCCGAGCCACCTTTTTCAATTAAAATTTTCAATTTCTGGTCTCCTGATGAGAAGTTGGAGTTCTAATTATTCTCAAAGCTTTTGACAAAGTGAAATTAATTCAGAATCTTAAGAAAACAATTGTTCCTCTGCTTTAGCAAACAGCAACAATTAATTTTAATTTCTCGCTTTTCTAATTATTCCCGAAGTTCTTTTAGAATCGAACACTCATTTGCATGTCTAAAAGACAAATCCTGTCATTAAAGCTCCTAATGTGAACTTAATTAGGTGTGTTGTTCCTAGCTAATTACACGAATACTTAATTAATACTTAGAAACTTTATAGCAAATAACACTTTACTACCCATAATGATTGGATTGCATTTTATAGAAATTGATCTTCGAAATAAAAGCAATGATAGAGCATCAGTTAATTTGGAGAAAATACCATTTGGTCGAAGTTCCATTAGCCATAATTTAAATTTTAAAAATTTGATAATCAACGTTTTGTCTATTCGTCTCTAGAACATTACGTGTGTGCATATTCTTATCATGCATCACAATGAGGTAACATTAAACGGATGTTAATGAAATGTTGCACTTTTGCAACAACATTTGTAAAATGAATTATTAGGCTATAACAAATTAAACACCAATTACAACTATTAAAATCTTTATATATAAAAATCTCGTGTCACGATGTGCGTTTACGCTAATCTCCGAAACCGCTGAACCGATTTCGATTATATTTTGTAAATGTGTATTGTTTGGTCCAACTTAAAAGATAGGATAGTTTTTATCTCGATAAGTGACCGTCAATATTTTTTATTGCAAATTTAATGATCTTTTATAGAAAAAGGGTTGTAATTCATTTACGTGTATTGCGTATGAGCTCCTGAGTGCTATAGGCAATATTTTGCAATTGGTCAATGGAAGGGAGAGGAGAGGAGGGGATGGCGGACTGTCAATTTTAAAGTTCGTGCGATACTTGGGGGTTTTCGGGGTCGCTGATTTCAATCTGACTGTCAGAATTTACGAATTCAATATGGCTGACTGTCAAATTTTGAAGTTTATGCTATTTCCACCAAACTCAGTACTTGGGGTTTTCGGGGTCGCTGATTTCATAAACTGGAGATTTTCCTTTTACAAAATATTTCATCTATAATATGTACATATATATGTATAAGCGAAAGTGTGTGTGTGTGCTTGGTACGAATGGACTCCTAGGCCGTTCAACCGATCATCCTGAGAATTTTACCGTATTATTGAAATTAAAAGGAGTAAACTGACATATGTAGGTTACGTTTTTTGTGCCTGTCTGTCTGTCCGGGCTAATCGTCGAAACGTGAGTCATGCAAAAAGTATTTAGGCGATTGAAAAGAAATTCTATGGGCATGTTGCGCTTAACTTCCTGAGTGACATTTAACAAATTTGAATTTGGCAACGTCACATTTTTATGGAAAGTTGTGCCCGGGCAACGCCGGGTACGGTTCAGCTATCATTTATAAAATAAAAACCACGCGCACGGGGGCACAGATAATAATTACCTACTTTACAAACACCTAATTACTGGAAAAAATATTTTACGCAATTTTAATTTTAATCCACCTTTTAAATTATACATTGCACAACATATGTAATTGCAAATTTTGCCTCATGAAAAGCAGGATATTCTTTTTTATTATGTTTACTCACGTTGATATCGTATTATTTTTTCCAGACTTAATTTACATAATTGTGTATTAAATGCTAAACATAACATATATGTGCAATATATACATATGTATATGTATGTATATGTACATCGGTGCTAACTGAAAATGCGTCATAAGTTGTAATTTCAAGAGACATTCTTAGCTGATGGCATCATATTTCATATTATAAATTTAATAAATGTTTTGTTTTACATTCCTTTTTATTATAGGGTACAACATAAAATTAATTCGCATGCTAAAAACTCAGAGAATGGATAAAGCCTTACTACTCCAGTAAAATAAGGATTCAACCTTGGAATGAAAGGAATAAAGCTGTATATGTATGAACCTTTGTTTTGGCGTTCTGAAGTCTGGCTGAAAAGTCTCATATAATTTCGTGTCTGCGTCCCAATATATTAAAGGTCAAAGGTCACGAAGATCGGGTTTTCGCAATTATCTCGTTTTCTATGCGTCATATGTCATTTAAGGTGATTATAAAACTTGTAGACCATCGAATTGTCTATAACTCTTATTTCATGAATTATTCCGTATGATCAACCGTTCTCGAGTTACAGCGCGGAGAGTTGCACGAGCGCATCCGTATATAGGATTACGCTATGTAAACAAATATTTATACATACATATGTACGGATGCGTGCGATATTAGTCAACTTTTTAAACATTCTAATTATTTTGTTAGAGGTACTATTTTTTAATAATACGAAATAATAAGAATATTTTATTTGCGTATAGGTTCACAGACCCCGCACGTTTTGTTTGGGAAATTTAAACTCTGTGAAATATAATGTAAAGTGTCCTGCATGCAAATTTAAATTTCAGAATATTGACTTGTGCCACGTCGACTTTAAAAATATTGGTATTTAAGTTTACTCATAAAATTTTAGTTACTATCATCAACTTGGATCTAGGCCTCGCGTTTTTAAAAAGTAACAGCAATGTAAAACTTTCGACAAATTAGATATGAATCAAACAATTTTTAGCCAATTTACATAACACATGTGTCTAAACGACTATACGTAGGATTTTTTTTTGATAAATTGAACATTTTTGTAATACAGCTGATCTGATACATGTTTTGAAAAATGTGGGTATTTTTCTATATTTTTTATTAAACTCTTTCTCGGTTCATGAAGGTTCTTAGGCAAAAAGTTCTGCCAATCGCGTCCGTGATTCTCGAAAAAGAAGCAAAACTCTTATTATTTTAAATTAAAATATCTTGCATCATACGTTCTTGGAAGTTTATGAGTATTTAATAAAAAACACCAAGCCTATGTATGGATGGCTGGGAATCTCTGAAGATGTTAATGCTAACCTTAATTTTCAAAATGTTCAGAGAAGGAATAAGCAAAGGTAGGCGAAAGGAAATCAGGTAAATCTAGCGATAAGTATGTGATTCTGCCTGATTTACTTTTTTCAGTTAATTGAAAATTCATAAAGTGTGCAGAGCATAATACAAAATCTTGCGAATAAATTAAATATTGACGCCTAGCAATTCTCTTGCGAAACGACACGATCTAAATATTTCAAATTAATTTGTCGGATCTTAACGTTTCAATCACTTGGGGGCATTTTTCTCCATTTGCCACGTTGCTGTCCCCATAAAGCAGTTTTGTATTCCGCCGTTGCCGTGCCGGGATAACAAATAATCATCCAACATTTTTCCTTAAATTAGTGATGCCTCGCAGTCAGTATTTAAGATTTAAGACTTTTTTATATTTACAACGTAAAACGTTTCTTTTATTCTGATTGTCGGATAAAATGAGCGTTATCTTTTTTATTTTCTTAAGTCGTAAATTAATGAAGAGTAAACAGAAGGTAATTCTACTGAATTTAAAATTTAAGATCCTGTTTGGCACGCATTTAAACTGCTCGGGAAATCAGTCGAGATTTTCCAAGAAATATCCTGGAAATTCGAATGCCAAATATTTTCGTCTCGGTTTGATTTAGGATATCACTTTAATGTGCACATTCGGCATGAGTGAATAATTTAACACTCTGTAAATTCCACGGAATATTTGTGCTCCATTTTGGGGAATGTGCCAGCTACTTCGCTCTGTGCCAAAGAGTCTTCAAATTAATTGAAACACATTTCGTTTCGTTATTTATCGCACAAAACATACAAATTTATGAGGATTAAAAGTCCTCGTGTGTAAAACATGTCCTGATAGGCGTTTTATCACACTGAATGTTCTAAAATATAGTACCAATATTTTTATGTGTAATAATCGCAGCATTTCATTTTCCATGAAAAGTGATATATAATACAATAATTTAGGAACATCTTCCAAAATGTTCAATTTTAAAATTAAGAATGCAATATGCGACAATGAAAAATTCTAAACTTTGAATTAGTATTATACTTACTTACTTACTTTAAGGATAATTAAACTTAACTTATTTTAATGATAATGATCATTAATGTGATTAGTAGACTGCGGATTATATGCAAATGCATATTATGCATTTGTTAAGATAAACAAATAAGTTCACCGCAGAAATTTCTTATATCATTGTACCTACATGTATAAATTGAAGTTACTAATGATATAAATAATTTCTGCAGTGAAATTATTTGTTTATCTTAAGCTCTTAACAAATGTAAAACCTCGAATGTCTAATAAGATTATTAGTAAAAAATATATACAGGTTAAGTCATAAAAATATACCTAAAATTCTTAAAGAACAATAATTTCGGATAGTGCGTGTCAGATCCAAAAATGCTTAGTGTATTTATAATTAATGTAGGTTCTTTGAGTCCATTGGTATGAAACAAATTCGCGTTTTCTGGGACACCATGTATTACTTTACATAGATACATATGCAGCCCTTAAATTGAGTTTTAAGTCTCCTCTCAGATTTTGATAACACTTTTTTCCGAAAATTGATATTTTGTGTATAATTGTAAAACATTGTCGAAAACCCAAATCAAAAAGATGTACTTTCTGATTTTTTAAATTACTCTGCAGGAATCCTCAAAATAAATAAATTTAATAAATTAAAGTTATTTATTTTAAATTCCTTTATTTGAAGGATTCTTTCGAACATTTTTCAATAGATCTCTTTCATGATCACGCAGAGTATGTTGGCCTAAGAGTCCAATAGAATCAAGCTTTATCCCCAATCATATTGATTTTGGTTGAATTTTGAGTGACAACAATAAAAAAAAAGATTAAATTAACCCTATCGGAAATTATAAGACCGTTTTATTCTATATAACTACGGCGCTGCACACATACATTAAAATTATAATATCTTTCTTTTTTGTATCGTGGCTTAAACAAAATATTATATTACTATTTCAAAAACTTAATTTGGTCACTCTTATTCGAACTTATTATAATTTGAGCTAATTTTTAGTTTTCCATACCAAAATGAATTATAATAAAGCGGAGCACTTATAAAGATAGGAACTAGTGGTGGTAATCACATCCGTGTTTTGAAAGTCATATTTACAATTTAAAAAAAAAAAATCAACTAATCATAGCTGTCCCTCCAGCCTATACTTAAAAGTACAACTCAAAAACATTTAGGAATATTCTCCATAAGGTGCAGATAGAATAAATAATATTATCACGAGTGCATTCATTTACCTTTGCAATTTTCCGAATGATTTGGAGGCTCACGTTGTAGAAAATATTTTTAGCCATTACAAACAAATTCGCATTCGAATTCTAAATATTGATTTTTGGATGCGTTTTGTGAATTTTCTGCTCGTTTTATATCTTTGAAATAAAATATTTATTTTACAAGCATTTTACTTAACACTAATTGCGAATGTCCGACTTACAATTAGCAGTTTTTTTTTTTTAATTTCTTAATTACAAATACCTTAACACGTTCCGTCCTCCAACGTTTGAGAAAGCTTTTTAGAATAGTTATATACATTTCATAATGCTTTGTACGAAAGAGCCTTCATTTTTTAGAAATAAAACAATTGTTTTCTTTTTCGTAGGGTTAAATATTCTGTTCTAGACTGCCAGTTATCTGTCAGGTTAAAATAACTGACGTAAAAAAGAGAAAGGAAAAAAAAACCTGAAGTCAATTTATAAACTGTATATTTATTGATTATAATATGAAACATTTTTTACTTAACGCTGTAAGGTTGAAAAGGGTCGAATTATTTTAAAAAATCAGTCCTGGTTGATTATACAAGACGAAGCAATTCTAGCACTATCAAAGAAGTCGTAGCTAAAAAAATATGAATTTGTACATCTTTCGGCCTAGCAGGACTACAGAATTTGTATTTACAAGGTGCGGCAATTCTTGAAGAACTTGGTGCCAGCTGTGGGGTCGACCGCAGCTCTAGTCGGAGAAGCTGTCGCTCCAGTAAGTGGTCGTCATGGGGGCGACACACTTGAAGAGGTCCCTGCCGAGGGTGATGGCGTCCAGCTCCGGCTTGGCCTTCTTCGAGGACGTCGTCACTTCGAATCCGGGGCACTTGCTTTCTTGGTGGCGGTCCAGGCGTGGTTTCGTCGTGAACGCCCGCTTACACTTATCGCAAACGAACGGGGCCGCCGCCTCCCCGTGCACGTCGACCTTGTGCCGCCGGAACTCGGTCTTGTTCGGGAAGTGCTTCTCGCACTCGTGGCACATTAAATCATCCTCTTCCTTGTGTCGCTTCAAGTGGGAATTAAAGCTCCCGAGTAATTTGAATGGTCGGCTGCAAATGTGGCAGGTGAAGGGCTTCTCACCGGCGTGACTCTTCTTGTGCTCCCGGAGGGTGCTCGCGGTCGGGAACACTTGATTACAGTAGACGCACGGGTGCTCCTTCCTTTTGCTGTTTTCCGGCGTCGTTGTGTCCCCGCCGTCGTCCGTCTTCGGCTTTCGGGGGCGCCTCTTCTTTGGCGGGGAGCATTCCTCCTCGGTGCTTTCTTCGGCTTTCGGCTCGAGCTCGAGAGTGTTTGGCTCCTCCAAATTGTCCTCGACTTGTTGAGCACGTTTTGAATTTTTGGAGCCCGGAAGACGACCTCTTCGCCGTACGCCGGCACTCCTCCTCCGCCTTATTGTGCGCCTCTTTCGTTTTTTGTTAAGCCCAAAACTGCTATCCGAGTCTGAATCGGGCTCCGAGTTACCTGACTCGTTCGAAATGTGAAATTCGTCATCATCCTTAAACTTACTCCCCTCCTCCTCGGACTCCTCCGTTAAATCCTTGCAGTCGATTAGAACGAATTCTGTGGGACGTCGAACTTTTTTCTTGCTCCTTTTCATTTTGCTGCGAAGCTGCTTGTCAGTCGTTTCACAGAGCGCCTTAAGATTGAATGCGACGTTGACGCTCTGGAGACAGGCGTTACAGATGAACTGGGGCAGGTAGTCTTTCTCCAGAATTTTTATCGATGTGCAGATCGTCATGATTTTGTCAGCAATCGTCGCGACGTTGTCGAAGAGAAAGATGCTGGTCAAATTGTCCTTCGATAAACAAATGCGGCACTGCTCCTCGTCGATTGATTGCTCTTCCTCCTTAATCGAGGTCTCCGTCTCATCCTCCACCTTGACGTCGTCGACAATTTTCTCAGTCTTCACCTTTTTAAGTTTTTCCTCCTTCTTGACTTCCGACTTCTTGGAGGGCTCTAGTTCTTTATTAAGGGATTTATTCAAATTCCTGTTTCGAGTGCGGACAGGTTCCGGCAGGGGAGATTTGGGCTTTTCAACTCTTTCCGATGCCGGCTTCCTGCCTCTGCGGCCTGGCTTTCGCGGAGGCACCTCAGGGATCTTGGGCTCCCCCTTTCCTAAAAAATCCTTCAGGGGTTTCAGATCAATTAATTCTGTTTCTATCAGCTTTTCTGCATCGCCCAGGGGCTCTGCTAAGGCATCCTCCTACAAGCATAAAACAATTAGATGCATTTAAAATGCTCCTTCCCAGAGGAGGTTATTTCTTATGTAGGGCACCGCTGAATCGAATTGTTGAGCTCCTGGAGCAAGAAAAATCTGTTTACTGACGCTAATTAATTCCAGTCATATTACAAAGGCGGGTTTTACTATTTAAAACATTTAGCTTCTAACAAAAAATCGGTGGAAAAAATTCCCTCAAATGAGGCACTATTCTGCGTCTAAATTTAATGGATTGTGGCTGTAATTTATGCTGGCTCTCAGGGTGAACAATTTCCCAAGAAATAGCTCACCGTCATTATCATAGAAAAGCTTTACAGAAACTGGGAAAATTACGGGTAATTGGTTTTTTAGAGTAGCTAAAAATGAGGCTCAACGTGATTGTGTTAAAGAAGTTTTAAAAGAAAGCCAGCGGTGAGGATAATAATTAGCCAAATGAGAGTAATAACCCAGAACTAAGTTCAAATAAAGAGAGGATTTATTTTTTTCTCAGTTGGCTTTGATTGTATTTATTAATACACGAAACGCAATATGGATTTTTATCAAAATTGTGATTCCGAACATTAGCAAAAATCCTGGTTTGGTGCGTACAGAAGCACAAATTAAACTTATTGATTAGTGATTATTGAAAGCCTCAATTTTGTTGGAAATTGCAAGCCTGAAATTTTCATGAAGTAAAGTTTTTGAGAAAAATAATGCTAAACAAAATTAAAAGTATGCTAGAAGTTTAATACTTGGCTTAAAGAAAAGTTTGAACAAACATTACGCGAAATTAATTTTATAAAGGAATTAATTCATGGAACAAATATTGAAATAAGATTCTGGTGCACATATGAGGAAAACCATGGTGAGCAATTTTAGTTTTCGATTTCGTATTAAACATTTTAAATAACATCGAAAGCAGTTGTTACAATTAAAACAACTCTTCACCATCCAAATCTTGCAGACTTGTATTATTAGGCACAAGTTCAGAATTCAAGTAAATGCTGTTAAATATTTAAAATCGATATTATTCGTCGAGCGTATATTTTTTTAAATTTTTTAGTGCGACAAACTTCAAATAATACCACAAATTCACGAGAATTCTCGAAATCTACCGGAGAAGTGATTTTTATAGTTCCGTAAGAATAATTCATTTCGTTTTTAGGGGAAATGTGCAGGCAGTGAAATAAGGCGAATAACTTTGCAGCGCAATCAATGGAATTGCTCTTTTATTTTCTTGAAAAATACTTTTATTTTTCGCAGTTTTGTGCAACGTAAGAATTTCCGAAGAAATTCTGAAGACATTGGTAAAATTTTTGGTTTTCACGAAACTTCGAAAAGTAAACCTTGAAATGTAAACACTGAGACATCCTTGAGGGATTCATTTTCGTCTTTGCTCGAAAGAGCTGTAACAGTGAATTTGTTTGCCTTCGAAGTATAACTTTTTTAGCTACAACTGGTTTCAATTTATTTTAGGTTATTATTTACTCTTTGCAATGTGATATTAATTATTAATAAATTTTTCGATTACAAGTTGACTGCTTAATTTAAATCAGTTTTTAAAAAATGTATGCTTTCTCAAGAATCATTGACTAGGGAATTTTATTATTTCCCAGGTTTGTCTATTTGAGGATTGTTTCTAAAGCACTTTTTAATAGAGGAGGGAAAAATAATTCCATTGTTTTCAAGATATTAATAAAATTAGTGCAATTTTCTTGTCTTATATACAACAAAATATGTCTATTGGTTGAGAATTGTCCTTATACAAAAATAATAAAGTAATAAGAAGTTGAAATGCATTTGCACATTGCTTTTATTTTAAAAACTGAACGTTCTCAAATCGAAAAATACGCAAACAATTCAAAAACTACATAAATATGCATTTCAAATTATGTATAAAGGTTTGGAAATACATACAGTACTTATGTTTTTCTATTCTCAAATTTAGTAACATCAAGTAAAGTATGTAAATATACAGAAACGTATTGTTTTAGTTTGAATTGTACCCTTTATAAAATCCCCTTAATATGAATTATTTCGATTGTGTGAACAGCCGAACATTTTTCGAGTTATTTAGTCTATACATTATATGACTACTTATAGCAGACAACACATTTATGAATTTTTAACCTAGCCATTTACAATCATTTCATATCAAAGGAGGCTATTAACAAATTGGTTTGGAACAAAAATGTCTATTTCCTTTAGAATGCATCAAAATTGTCAAGTTAAAAATTGTAGCTTTCTATAACTATTAAATAAAGCATACTAAAAACAAAGTAATTTACTTTATTGACTTTTCTTACTACTGGCTACAAAAACAGTTGACAGTTTTGCGGTAAAAAAGGATACTTCCCGAGTTTTTTGTTAATTCTGAAAAATTGTTTATCAATGTACATGCTTATGTACATAGATAGCCACTTTTGAAAAAAGACTTCTTAAATAATGTTCAGTTTTTATATTCTCAATACTTAGTTTCATAGTGTAGGGGTCCATTTATACCAAATCCTATTCTCTTCTGAAAGCAGATTAGATAATTTAAAAATCAGCAGCAAGCACATAGAGCCAAACTTTAGACTCTAGATTATTATATTAAATAAGTCTTGTGTTAGGAAGGAAATCTTCTTTAAGTTTTACTTTGTTCCGAATGTATTTAACTTCAGTCGGAATGAAGCACAAGGGTCAAAGTCATTGCAACTGCACAGATTTAATTTGAAGATTACTCTGATTACTTAACGCTGCTCCGATGCGAAGGAGTCCAAGGAACTGAGGAACGAAGGGAGCTGTGCTGGGGTGTTGGGTAAGGCTATTTTCCTGCAAACTGCCGGTAGGCAGGGATCAAACGTTAGTAAACTTTGGAACGATGGGTTCAGCTGGAATTCGATTCAGAGGCGCCCACGAGCCGCCTTTACCTGTTGGCAATCGTCCTGGAGCCCCTTGATGTCAATCGCGGGCTCGTCCCCGTGCATCTCGGCCATTGCCTCCTCCACCATCACGTACTCAACATGTTTCCCGCCCTCGACGTCTGGCAGCAAAATTGTGTTCTCCTCCAGCGCATCATGTTTCTCAACAATGTCCGGCAACTTTGATGTATCCATTGCGGCGACTGTCTCTGCCGCGCAACAAATTCCAAGAATTCTCAATCACTGTCACTTGCGAAATTAAAAAACTTTTCCTCGGCGGCCGGACCTCGATTGATTTATCAGTTTGGGGCTTCAGCGTGCAATCGGTCAGCACTCCACCAGTGTAGGGCACATTTTACAGCTATTTACCCATGCGAAATTCACGGCAAAGAAGGAAGTCGGCCAATCGACCGGAATTTTTGGGGAAAACTTTCAATTGCCACGAACGATTGTGAACTCCGGGAATTTGCCACTGTCGCTGTTCACAATTATGTGCACTTATAAAAGTTTTCCACTGACGCACTAAAAACGGATTGCCGCGCGGTGTTTTTTCGATAATTCGGCCCGGCGGCTGGGGTCCACAACTTTTGCAAAATTCTTCCGACAAAAGCACTCCGCAGGACTCACGGCCATTTTGGATATAATTTTAAATTGTCAGATTGTGACTGTTCCAGCGTCATTGTTGCGAGCGAGAAAGTATCTTTCAGCGCTCCGAGGTGGGTCATGCGCTGGAGCGAGATGGGAATGTAACACGGTCTTGTTACAGCGGTTTTGTGCAAACGAGCAAGATTGATGTTTTCACAAATGCAGACGGAGACACAACGCTTGGTGCTCGTTTGGTTCAGAATTTTTCCAATTGCGACAAACGCACACGCACGCAACAAATCACGAAATAAACAAATTTACAATAGCCAAGAAAATGTTGACGTGAAGATGTTTCAGGGCAAATTATAAACTCAACATGTTTACAGCGAAATGCCACCGAATCAATTGTGATTGCTTCACAGTAAAATGTTTCTCTTCCGCACTGATTTTTGTTGCAAATAAATTCGCGTTGTATGCAAAAATAATAATTCTATAACCGCTGGAGATAATTGAATTGAACAAGTATTTAATAGGTAAAACAGTAGCATTTATAGTTTCAAATGGAAAGGAAAATCGATTCGAATTTATTGGGGGTAAAGCTACAAAATATTTCTGCATTGAATCTAGTTCAAGCAAAACAAGATTTACTTAATTAAATTACTGTTAAATTTACCTTTCTACATAATTTTCTACGGAAAGAATTCAGACGACCATAAGCGATAAAATCGATCTAGTAAGAGATAAATTTTCTAATTCATGAAGACAGATTCGACAATCCAACGGACAGGCAATTAGCCCTAGACCTTTAGCTAGATCATTAGGCTAAGTGTAGTTTTATGTTTTAGTTAAGTATAAATAATCTAACGAGAATTTTCTTTTTCCTTTAGGGAGTACTCTCAAATATTAAAAAAAAAAAGTCGATTTAACTCTATATGCTTTGAAAAATACATTGCCAAAATTTCATCTCGATATTTCTATTAGTTTGGCTTTTATAGCCGTTTAAAGTTAATTCCTGCTCTAAATCATGACATGAATCTTTCGGGTGATTTTATTAATTGATAGCTTCAGAATTATATTCCCTATATTCAGTGAAGTGGAACCGATAAAATTCATTGAACATTTTTAGCTGGCAAATGTGAAAAAAATCTATAAAACAAGGATTTTCTTTTAAATAGCCAACATATTTTATTCGCATCGATTTTAATAATTCTGATTCACTGTAGACAGTGGGAATTGCTCCAGAGCTCGACGTCGGAGGTCATAACATACATAAAATTAAATATGTTTTTACTCAAATTTGAGAAATTGTATATAAAATCAATAAAAATTGTGTACAAACCAAAATAATATTTGTGCAGTTTTTCCAATAAAAAAAAAAAAATAAAATTCCCAAAAAACACCTATTTTTCACTCCAAAAAATGGTAATATCCCCTTCTTATGGGGTATAATTAGAATGGTCAGTATATCTTGATGTTTATAATTGTTCTAAAGAATGGTTTATTTAATATTTTTGAAAATTTGGATCTTGTTCATTGATACATTTACAGTTGTTACTATAATAACATATTATCACATGTCAAACATTCGCTTACCTAAACGACCAACGAAAACTAGATTAAATACAATACACTTGAAGTCTAAAGTCGGTTTAAACTCGTTAAATTCGCATAAATAAATTTATTTAGGATGCAAATAACCCATTCGATTTCTTTTATTAAGAAGTCACAATATTTGCATTGAATTCATTCTGTTAAATCATGTGTTCAAGACAAAACAATTTTTGAAGGAGAATGCTAAGTACATATGTATGTACATATATGTATATGTATGTATGTAAGTGGTTCTACTCAGGCGAGACGAAAATGAAGTTATTTTCGGTACACTTTTTTTTTTTTGGTATCTAAGCTCACAGAAGTAGCTTGGTCCATCTTTTACTGATCTATGTATTATATGAAAACGGGCCAGTCAAAAATTAAAATACAAGAATTTTATGGCCATTTTAAAATATAATGAGTCCAGGAGACTGAGACTATGAACAGGATTCCTGAGTATCAAATCGAAAGAATTTAATAAACTGTTGTTTATTAAAAACAAATTATATTTCACAAAAAATATCAAAAAATAGAGGTATCTAATGAAATAACAAGAACGTCAATAAATCTTTAAACATATGTTGTTCCAGTGTCTTCTAAAGCACATTATAATTTTACTTAACTCTTTAAAGTCACTATCCAATAACATCTATTTTAAGAACTTGACCCACAAGTAGTATCATAAGATTAGAAATATTGAAAAAAAAACTTTATAGGAGATTGAGATTATTTTAGTTTTTAGCCAATATATACATACGCCAATACAATTTTTAATGTTTAAATTGTTGCTACTATTCAAAATAAGGTTATGATTTAGCCCTAAAACTTTTATTTCGGACGAGAAAAATGCTAGGAGACTGAAAATTTGGCACTTTTAAAGTAAAAGTTTGCAAGAAATCATACTTTTAGAAACGAGCTTATTTTAAGTGTCATACTAGAAACAATTTAGATGTACAGTATTCATCGTAAATCAATGTAATATGCTTACAAAAAATATACGAAATAAGGTGAGCAGCGGACAATTCCCTCGTGAGTAGAACCACCCATATATACAATAGTATATGTATGTTCATATATCTGAAAATGGATAGGTTTGAGAGTTTTGGAAGCAAAGAATGGTAACAAAGCTTCTTCAAGTTTAAACGGTTTTATCACTGTTGACAAAACTAGAAATTTCTCAATTCACCAGGAGCACATAGAAAAGAGTCCTTCGTATAAGGCTGATGATTCTTGTTCCTTGGAGATGCATATGATTTTTACTAGGTGGGTTCTTTGAAGTCCACCTCTCACCCTGAGTCTAACATAAAATTTGTATAGAGCTTGCAGGCATAGGTCTTTTTCCTTTTCCGAGATCATTTCAATTCAAAAGGCAGCGAAGCTGTAGAAGTGGGAATAGCTCCTAGGGCTTCGAAATCTTGAAAATCCTACAGCGAACCGGTTACTTACTGGGAAGCAACAAGTACTCTTAATCAATGCTAAATTAAACCTTTTGTAAATTTAATGTTCACCATAACAAGTAAAAGCAGCTCGAATATCACTCATTCAATATCAAATGTTATACATTCTAAAAATCTTGTAACCACTAACGAAAGAATCTTTTGAAGTTGTGCTTAGAAATTAATTCCGGAATTTTAAGGACTCAGCCAGAGAAAATCCATCCGCCGCAACTACATCCTATGCCTTGGTAACAGAAAAGTATTCAACCCAGTAAGAAGGGATTTATTAATTTAAATTGAAAGCTATTAGAAAGATCATTTACTTCCCAGAACTTTAACTTTTTGTTACCAACGGTAGCGCTGGTATGACTTCTTGTACTCAAGTGGAAAAATGTTGATTATTCTGAAAATTCCGCAAATTGATTTCATCCCTTAAATTGCACGATATTGTTTACTAATTGTATTGAACTCAGTTCTTTTTATTTTATTTTTTATTACGAAATCGACGAACAAATTCTTTCGAAATGTTTCTGCATTTCTACTAATGGAAATTCATTTCATTTCATTTCTTTTCGGAAGGACTAAAAACGCCGAAATTCACGTTTTGTTCTTTTTTTTTATTCTCTTATTTAGTGACGGAGGTTCTTTCCGAATGTTTCATTATATAAGCCGAACACGTATCCCTTTTTTATATACCAAAGCCAAGACTTTTTCCAATTTGTTAGAATTTAAACGAATAGGAAGAGAAAGCGTGTTAAATTTCTACGATACGAGAAAGGTTTTAAATGACAGTCATTCTCCGATTCGGATTTATCTGAAAAACATTAAAATTTGTTAGGAGCGTAAAATCTTCAAGTTGCAACTTAAAGTATGATTTACGTGGTCCTTATTTAAGACTTGCTATAAATTTTAGTAGTATAGTAGACGCTTCTTTACGAAAAAATAAGTAAATATTGCTTTGACTTTAGTTTGCACATAGGTATGTAACATATAGTTGAAGATAAAAACAAATATAATAAATTTTCCTTTAAATTGTTTATGATGATTGCTACGAAGAAACAAATATTCTCATTTTACTCAGTCTTAAAAAAATAACCTTTTAATATCATTACATACTAATGTATAAAAGTGTAATCTTTTATTTCACCATTCCGTCTTTGTCTAAGTAAATTACCCTACTTAGACAAAGACGGAATGGTGAAATAAAAGATTACACTTTTATACATTAGTATTATATTGAAAAATGCAATATTTTTGCTCTACTGATAACTAAGAGAATTTTGCATATATGTATATACTCTAGTTTTAACAAGCTTAACGACGATATATTTAAAATGCAATCTATGAAATCTTTGATGAAAGTTCAGAAATAACTATTATTATTCGTTCACTTTAGCCAGGATATTTCGTTTACAAATAAATTCTTTTCGATAATTGAACGAACTAAGACGATTTCCTTTATATGCCCCAAGTTTATCTTCCGTTTTAATTAAATATGAATTGAAATTGAGCACTTAAATTACAATTTCTTAAAAAAGTTATTTACTTTTCAAACTTTTTGGGTTTTTAATATTCTGTGGCAGGATGCCGGACGTAGTAAGAAAAAGAGATTGTTCTTAAACAGTTTTATATTTTCGGATCACTTTACACTCTTCAGAATTCTACGATCTACTTTCCTTCGCGGTCGATTCAAGAGTAACCTAGATTAGGGTGTTGCCACCAAAACTGACTCCTCCAGAGTGTTGCCACAATTCTATGTAATAAAATACATGAGTAAAATCTAGAAGCACTATGGACATCTTCAACCTCTCTTTGCATTCGATAAGTTCGCACACTTGAACTGCTACTCGAACTGAGTTTGGAAATCAATAAATTCAGATTTCAATTTGAAGTGAAGGTATTGAAACTTCGAGGTAGTTAACAAGTCTGGAAGACAAAAATTCCCAGGTCCTGTGATTAAATGTGACAACATTACTCACTACTTGTTGTAATGAATTTCTATGCCATTTTATTATCCTGCAATTTGCAATTGTGCTCCTTTTGAAGCATTTGAACATATCTGGACATGATAGAAATTTATATCTATTATCATACAGTTTTATATTTATTTAAGTTATACATATGTAATGTATATCATACAAAACCTCCTGTTTAGATCGGATTAAGCTTTGTTGATTTCATTGCTTAATAAGTCTTTTTCGGAGTGCACATACATATATCTTAAAATACATATGTGGTGTTTTATTTAAAAGTATATCTGTATTTCATGTTTGTACAACATATTTTATACTAATTAATGTGGTAATTTAGGCCAAAGTAGGTTTTACGGACAATGTATTTATTAAATTAAAATGTAAAAGCGTACTTGTCAGAAATTTTCTTCACATCACCTGCTGATAATTCATCATAAGTGAGTGAATTACTGGTAAGCACGCAATTGTGATTCAAATTAATAAAATACATTAAATTTAAATAAACTAATGTCACTATTATAGTTTAACCTTCTAGAACAAATTAGATTATATTATATTAAAATCGGGTTCGGCACAGAGAAAACCTGGTACCGCAAGAAAAAGTCAATATTATTTTAAGCGCATAGTATTTATAATTTACCATAGTATCAGCAGAGACAACTAACAACTTGTTAGTTGTCTCTGGTATCAGTAAGTGAGATGACGACAACTTCCCCAGTTACTAAATTCGTAACTAATGTGAAATTTATAATATCGAGCTTAAATATGGTGTCTAAACTGGTAAATATGTATGTATATATAATATACAATACATATATTCTTAGTCATGAGTCTTGCATTTGAGAAAATAAGCTTTTCACTTATCATTATACACATAAAAATTTCTTTGAAAAAACTCAAAACAATTAAATCTTGCATATTTAGCTTATCTAGCGTCTAGCTATAAAATATAATTTACCTGTAGCTTTTAATAAGTTCTAATTAATATTATTAAGTTAATAAGAGTAGAAGGGAGAATAATGCTTAATTTTATTCACTATATATGTATTATTATATGAAATTCGTTTACATAAATGGTCAATTTAACGGAAGAGGTTTTAAGCCTGTCCAAGCTTCTATAACATTTCGTAAATTTCAATTTTATAATACATATAAATTATTTTGATTTTTGATAATAGCATTAGTGTGCATTTTTTCAAAAACTATAGGATCTAAAATCTTATAATAAAGGTTAAAATCTTATAAAAAAGGTTCCTTTTCTTCCTTTTTAGGGTACGAAACTCTAAAAATTAGTTAAAGTGCTCGCCTCCCGTTTGTGGGTCTCATACCTTTTCGACGAGTATATACATATGTATAAAGATAGGTACATAAAATGTTTAGGAAGTTTTAGACGAGTTGTCCCAACATAATAATTACTTATCATCGAACACTTTAGATGTTATGCTGTCATCAATCACTGAACAATTTCAAAGTGAAAATATTAAAGTTTCGAAGTGTATGACATGAACTTATCCGTATCCTCTTGTATAATAATTACATGTCAGCACAAAAGTAAATATAGGATGTGAAAACTTAGCATAAATTCTTGAGTTCGTACAAATCAAAGTTAGAAATAATAAGCTCTATACTCTGTTTTAAATTGATTTAATCGGCTACGTGTCTCCCTGCTTTCGAGGGTAGTATAATTTGATTAGAAGGCAAATTAAGTCACCCGAAATTGTCTGTGTCTATTTTTACTATAAATATTTAATCAGAGTCAAGCTTTAATTTGGAGAAAACACAATACGTATGAAAACATAAGGCAAATTATGTTATAGCAATTGCAAGCTTGAAAATTATATGAAAATATTTTTGTTCCTTCGATTCCATTTTTTAATCTTATCAATTTTTTTAATTGACGTATTCACACTGCTCTTTTAGGTAATTATATTTATAAAGACAAAATGAGTCTAATGTCGATAAATTAACTAAAATTCTTTACTGAATTCCAGAGTAATTGACTTATCCAAGAGGACTTGATTAAATTCAACCTACGAATTCTACGAAAAATTTAAAAGTTATAATGATACCTAAATATACCTAGAACAAATTTCATAAAAGCAGCTATTAAATATGTTAGGGGAGAGTAAGCTGGTTACAATCACCTAAGAGGAAATTCGATGCTAACGATAATGACAAAACGTACAAACTTTGTTATTGCTATATGGTTCGTAATCAAAAACAACAAAAAATTGTGTTTGATGCTTTGCTTGTATTTTCTCTATATATTTAATTTTAAAATTTCAAAAGTGACTGATCTTTAAATTAAATATGCCTTTATTCCACCTGATTTCTACAAAGTTCTGTACGAATCCTGATAAAAGCTTTTGTTTTTTTTAAATAAAAAGGTGGTATCATATACATACATAATTATCTTAAGATATTATATACCCAATTTGCAACAATTCTTTGTGGGAATATGCAAAATTCGTGACAGGAAAACGTTACTTTTCGAAATTTTAATGTTAAATATTTCGGGAAAAGATGATTATTTAAATTCTTTTTGGCAACAAATTACTGACTATTAACGACCTATTATTGACTGCCATATTTTCATAAGTATTCATGGGTATTTATGGTTCGCTCAGTAATGGTCTTGGCCGATCGACAGCAGCTAGTAATTGGCCCTGTTTTCAAGTCTGGCGAAATCTACATAAAAATTACACTTCTCATTAAAATACAATTTCAGGTACATGTGAGCATTGTAAAGATCATAATTAATTTTTAACTTAATGAAAAGTATAATCAGAAGTCACTGGAAAAATAATTGGCGAGAACATTGCATTTGAAACCAAATTTCACAAAAATAACTCGGTACTTTTGAATGAATTCTTTATTCTTTAATGTAGAAAATAATAATCATGGGAAAAATACTGTTAAAAAGATTTCTGAAAGGGTTTTCGATTTATGAATGTTTTTCGGGATTTAAAATGGGAGTATAAAACCAATAAAGAATACCGAGATGATGTCAGAAAATAATTTTGAATTACATATTATAATGAAGGTGATGGTCTTTCGGTAGTACTGCATATGTATATTTTAAGTTTTCCTCTCGTCTCATAAATATTCAGTTTTTCTACGAGAGCATGTAATACATATTTTAGTTCTATATTAGTATATCATCGAGACTGTTTTAAGGCTAAAATTTTATAACGACTCTCCATACAAATATATTATAATATGCATGTAAGAAAGACAAAAACGGACAAAAAGTTAACAAGTGATTTCGGGACAATGGCTGAAATGCTCAATTATTCTGTCGGTACAGGAGGGAAAAGAATCGTCGTCTATACATTATTGAGATTCTGGAGTTCTTAGATGTATCCACCTCTAGAAAAACATCTTTAGTGAGGGTAGTAAATAAGCTAAAAATAACAATATAAATCCATCAGCGTTACTGAACTGAAAGCCCAAGAGATTTCGAAAATAATATGGTGGCGGACCACATGAAGTGATGCTATTTCTCATCCTGTGATAGCGTAACTACCTGCTCGAAAATTTGAATAAAATATACTCGTAAATGTGGAAGACTGATATGCACGGCCAGCGTGTGTACGTTTGCTCTGAAGACAAGATTTTACTTCATGAAATTCTTGGTGCAATTAGTATTTCGCCTACGGGAACCAACTTGATAGAAGCATTAGTTGCTCCAACCTTTGGTAACCGCCAAAACACTCGCACATACGATTGTCAAACGATTCCAAAAAGGGAATATTTCACGGCTCGCTTCCAAATGCTATCATTTTCCTCCTTTTGGCGTCGGAAGAAATTTTACTTTGCCTTCGGGTATGAGCTTTGAATATTTGATGCTAATACCTTCCCTTTCTTTTGAAATGCGAACAACAAGGGAATGGTATTTCGAATCCAGGAAGGATATGGGATGTGATTCGAGGTTTTCAGTTCGTTGTATTTAAGGAAGCGAATTAAATGAAATCCGCGGGGCAACATGCGCGCAGTATTCGAAAGATACGTGAAAAGTTTTAACTTTATTCCGCCGTACTTTACTCTGTATGTTAATAAAATCATTCAGGGCGTTGTTTGCTGGCACGTATGCTTTGAATAACTAAGGATATATGTATATGATATGATATCTAACTTTTATCACCAATTATGTATTATATGTGGAATATCTCCTTTTTATACTTTAAATATTGCTGTTGATTTCTATTTATCTAAAAACCATTTTATAAAGGTCAACCTCGTTAATGATAATAAATAAATATTTTCATCCTAGGACAGTGGTAGCGTATTTTTTCGTTTTTTTAAGCAAGTGCCAACAATTCACAAACTCAATTTTACTAGCTTGCCTATGCGAGGGCAATAATTTTCTTCATTTTGTTGTATATTTCTATATTTATTGTTTTATCTAAAAATTAAAGAAATGAAAATAGTGAGGCTAGATTTTGTAAATTATTTGCAATTGCAACATGTTCTTCATTCACTTGTTGTAGAGATCGCTAAGGGTTGAAAACGTGAAAAAGAGAATTTAGTTTAAGAGAAATTTGTTGTCAACAAAGTAGAAGTAGAACAAAACAAAAACATTTTAAAATATGTTAGTAATTATAAATCTGTATTTGCCAAATCTATTAATAAGAATTTAACGTATTACTCTAAAGTCTTAGGATAGACAGATGATCGTACTCGTAGAAAAAACTTCCGAAATCTACCTACTCTTGTGCAAATCTCATTATTATATATTATTATTTCTTAAACCAATGATGACCCGCGGGTATACAACTAATCAGGATCATTAAAGTAATATTTATGTTATGTTAAACATAAATGGATTGAATTTTTTAGTAATTGTGTTTTAACAATATTTCACTTTAAATTAAAATAAATTTTAAAAATAAAGTAATGTGATCATACATACCACGTTCGATAAATGTGAAGTCTTGGAATCCTTGTATGGTAAAGTACGTATTTACCTACATACGAAAGATTCTAGAATTTTACAAAAAAACGTTTCACAAAAATGTGGGAGTTGTTACTGTGATTTTGCTGCAATTTGTTGGTGCAACTTTGCCTATTTAAGTTATCACATGAATCTAACAAGAGTCCATGAAAGCTTTAGCTTTGAAAAATGCGCATCTACAAACATTTTAAATAGTAGGTATCAATAATGATTTGAAATTGTATTAATTTACAAAATCTATGATTTTATAACAGATTTAACATGGCATACTTCATGGCTATATTTTACGTTTAAAGTAATTCTTATTCAATTGTAAAGATTAAATGTGCCGAAAATTACTTAGCAATTTGCTAAATTATTACTTTAGAAATTACTAAACAATTTCCGTGACACTCTTACCCTTAGTTTTGTTAAATTCACAATTTTCAAAACACCTTAATGTGAGGAAGTCAATTTTAAAATATTCATTGAACAACTCGAACGTGCTTTTAAAATATTCTCGCAAATGACTTACATAATTTAGAGGTAGGGAGAAGGGATCTAAAATAAAATTTATTTACTTATGTAATAAGGTTTATTGAAACCCCTCACAGCCTTTAATAACTGTTTGAATTTGTTTACTATTTCTGAAGTTCATCAATTGAAAATTAATCAATACAATGATACAAATTTGCAAAATTTCGGAACATACTTCCGTAAAGTTGTATAACTCAATTACCACAAAAGAGGATCAAGTATGTAAATTAAGCTACATAACCAATTTCAGTCAAGACCAATTTCAAGTCAGACTACTTTGGTTTGGCCTAATCTGTTTAATTTATTACTGATGTTACAGACGGGCGACTGAGTGACATATCTGAAGCATGAACATCGCTTCATTTAACCTATATGTTCGGATAATTACTTTATTGAATGATTTAGGTAATTAAGCTTTTAGTGCTTTTGTCTTATTTTAAAAATAAAAGTAAAAAAATCTATAATGTCGATAGAAATTTAGGAGTGGTGGTGGTAAAAGCAACAATTTCATAATCATCTTTCTAAAAGATTTAAGGTGAGAAAAATAGCTTAAAGTTAGTAAAAATTTTAATTATATTTATTTATTCTTAAAACTTTTCTATAATGTTTAACCAGTGAAGTGCGAGTGATATGCGCGTCACGGAGTGTTTTGTATTATATAATACAACTAATAAACGAAATATTAATCATTAAAGATAATTTCGAAAAAGAAATTAGAAGTCAACTCTTTGAAATAAATATGGTAAATATTTGTAATGCGTGATGCGTGATGCACTTGCACTTCGGCAAAAAGAGAGAAAGGGGAAGTACCTACTTTTGAATCTAAATTTTTGCTAATATATCAAAAACTAAAAGTCAACAGAGATCTTGCAAATAATATAATAACTATTCTATACTATTTTCAAATGATGTCTATTAAGACGATTATCCAAAATATTGCATTAGAAAAAAAATATTTAAAGTCATTTTTGCAAATTATCATCTTTAAGTAATTTTGGTTCGATTTGTTTTGTTTCCTATAAATATATTGGAATTCGAAAAGTCACGAATCTGCAATTTCCCTAACCAAACAATGGGTGGAAAACGGAAATAAATTACCCATGTAAAACCACTTTCTGTCAACTGAAATTGAAGGCATCACAAATCACGAAAAATATTGTTTGTGTTCAAAATACGGAAATAATACTTATACAAAACTCTCATCTGAGGTACTATTCGACTACATACATCATTCTGTCCTCGCTTTGTTTGAAAGAATTTACATAAATCAAATCTTATTTCCTTACGACTTGTGTTTAAAGAAAGAATTGTAGGGGAAAGTACTAAATCTCATAAAATTGTCTTCTTGCTGATTAATAATGTCGAATAAATTTGCTAAAACCTTTAAGAATTCATCAATACTCTCACACTTTAAGCTTTTTTCAGTCAGGTGAAATGCTGGACTTCATTAAAATTCAATTGATTTTTGAATTATTGCTTAGGCAGTTCCTGTGATAAGGGTTAACAGCAATTTGTATAATAAATTATTAAATACCTGTTAAAATCCACTTGAAACTTGAAAGTCTGTGTTTCTTGTCCGTTTAATGTTGATGCGATGCTCCTGAAATTGGTAAATGTTAATTATAAATAATGGTGATTCATAATCATTTTTGATGCTGTATTTGAACTCAATTATGAAAAGATCTTTTGAATTTTTTTAAAGAGCAAAAGGAGAAACAAAGAAATCAAATAGTTAGTATGATTTTTCTGTTTAACAAAACCTTTAACCTAGATATTCCCTATTTTATTTTAAAATATCTATAATAATCTTTTGAAATTTGGAATATTTGAAATACATTTTTCATACACACCACTCACGTGCATACATATGTATTTAAAGGGAAGGACATGCGAAAAATTCAGGAAAATAAACAAGAAAATGGCTTTATTAATAGATATTTCTTAGGAGCCCTAAACGGATTAGATACATTAATAACTAAATAAAATTAATGAGGTATGAGATATGTTGGCAATATTTAATTTATTAACAACAGATGATGATCATGAGACTTCTTAAGTCATAATTCCATCAATGGCTAAGATATTAACACATCTTCCCTCACTAACATAAATCGCACTTTTCTATTAAATTCAGATGATAACTCACATTAAAAATGAGTTATTAAATTCTGTTTTGAACATAAAAATTTAGGTGTCTCCCTAATATATTTTGGTTATAATTTTCCGGGCCATTTCAGTATTTTACGACCAGTTAAATTATTGCCTGAAGGTTTTCTTATAATACATATCTACTCCCATTAAAGCGTAACAACAAAAATGCATACAATTAGGGCATTGCGTTGCAAAGTTTCTAAAATCTTTTAGAATCTATGAATTCTTGTTTCATACTAAACTTCAAAGTAGTTTGACTTATTGAACTTAATGTTTGACTTACTGCAAAGTAAAATTCTTGTTGTTAATTTTGCCGTATAAAATGTCGCTTCTTTTGCTTTATTTGATTCACTGGGAATAATCCTCTGTCATTTAATTTCAAGTTTTAACGAAAATCTCTCTGTTCTTTTATTTTGGAGATAAAATCCTTTTCTTTGACTTAAGCTTACCAAAAAGGAGAGAACCTTTTTCACACTATAGTTGAATTTGTCATTTAATTGAATTTATTCGTTAAGGCAGATTTAATATTAATAACTTTTTTGCTAAAACCCGGAAATATCCTTGCTTGCAGTGAGGTAAATATTTTTATAAATTGGCGAAGAATGTAAATGGAGTAAAGTATAACACTTTAATGTTGCTTTATTAGAAGATAACATAATCTTCTTATATTTTTGGGTATGTTTGGCAAATAGCGTTGCATCAAACACAAGCTGGAAAATATATTTATATGGCCCTTGAGGTTTATGACAGGAACAGAACGATGCAATAATTACACCTGTACTATTTTATTACTTTCATTGGATTTTGTAAAACTTAATAATGAAGGCTCTAAGTGGCAGGAACAAGTTTTAATTACTTATTCTGACATAATTTGCAGTAAATTTTTAAACAGAAAAGTTACGTTTAATCCTATGTAGGGGTAATAATTTTTTTTTTTTTTCTTTTTGGAAATATCTAGGGCCAGATTCCTAGTATATACCTTGGGCCACAGGATCCCGAGCGTAGGATGCCGAACACCAATTTCGTTCTGTTGCTCTTCTGAAATTAAAAAACAATCTATAAGCGCTTTATCCTCCTACGGATTCTACCGCGTAAATCAATCTTATTTTCTCAAAGAACCGTTCTAAGAAATATCTAGATATTCTATATAGATCTAGGCGCCACCGACTTATAAACCAATCACTGGCAGAACACCAAATCCAGTGATCATTCTCCCGGATCCCGATATGCATCAAACTAAGGGAGAAACACCGTAACTAGGACACACAACCCTTGGGAGAAACCGTGTCCAAAACACCCAACCCAAGGGAGAAACACCGTGCCCAGATTACACAACCCTCAAGCCGATGACATCGTCCGTCTCAAATCTGATTTATAAGCGGATACATTTAAATTTAAAATAACTGACCTAGGCGCCTGCGCGTTACGAACTAGTCACTGGCAGAACACCAAATCCAGTGATCGCTCGCACGAACCCCGACATGCGTTCTAATAGGGGAGCAACACAAAAACCAGGATACACAACCCTTGGGAGAAACCGTGTCCAAAACACCCAACCCAAGGGAGAAACACCGTATCCACGTTTCCCAACCCCTAAACCTAGCACATCTTTTGTCCGATCAGGTCAAGGGAGAAACAAGTGTCTTAAGACACACAACCCTTGTCCGATTTAACACGCGCGGGATATTTAATCTAATTTATATAAAAAACGCAATCAACAAGAAAGATAAAACACTTAGTGAAAACTCACCGCAATTTCCTTGTTCCTGACACTTCTCACTTTTAAAACTTAGCTTCAATCTCTACTCTACTTTCTACACCTCTTTAAAAATTAATACTTTGCTTACTACACCTCTTTAAAAATTAATACTTTGCTTACTACACCTCACCACTCTGAAATTTCAACTAGAAATGACTTTTTCCTTCAAATTTAGCTACAAACGAACTCTCCCCCAATTCTCAAATGAGCCCTGAAAAATAAACAAACCGATGCCCCTCCAAGCCTTATCGCTAGGATATGCCTTGCCGAGGCGCATCAGGTCAAACTTTCCTTGCATGTGCATCTGGGCCCAAATCTATTTTTAGCTTTACCCTTTGTCTCAGCAGCGCAGGTCGCTCAAAAAACCTATGCACTGCGCAAAAAGGGTACGCATTCTCATCCTCGCAGCATACCCGAGCCGGGCAAGGCCATAAAATTCATGCAAGCAAAAGATCTTAGGGGAAAATAAAATGCGTTGAAACCAAATTTCTTTCTTAAAAATTCAGACTTATATTTCAGATAATATTTTTTTTGTTTTTTAAGCCTTACAGATTCGGCCATCCTGTACAAAACTCGTCTCGAGTTTATTCCGTTTAATGCTATTAATTCTATTCGGGATCGGAGACCACCACTCCATCTTCTCCACTTTCGCTAGCGGTGTCGTCCGAACATGCTCCACTTATTTGAAAGGGTTTAATCCGGTCAACCGCGATTACGCGATCATATGTCCCTTTTCTTGAAGTACGATGAGTACCCTCCATATCTTGCACGATGTACCGATCGTTAGGTAACACGCCCTTAATAACCATAGGTCCGCTATAAGGGGGAAGTAATTTTCTACTCGTATTAAATGCTGGTTCAGCCTTTTCGATTAATACTACGTCTCCTTCCTTGTATTTCCGTGGTCGTTTACGTCTTTTGTCAAAATTCTTTTTTTGTATTTGTTGGGCTTCCTTAATTCTTTTTGCTGCCCTCTCTCTTTCCGCCAGTAAATCAGTGATTAGTTCAGATGTGGTTGCTATTTCATCGCATAAAAGCGTATCACTGCCTCCCCTTGGTGTATATCCAAACAAAAGCTGGCTCGGTGTCTTATTTGTACTTTTATTTACAACATTGTTGATGGCAAATTGAACTTTTTTGATGTTTTCATCCCATAACTCCTCTTCAAGGGTAGTTGTCATCAATGCACTCAAAATTGATCGGTTAAGCCGTTCAACCTGACCATTGGCCCTAGGTGTAGCTACTGCATTTTTAATGTGCTTTATGTTGTTTTGTTCACAGAAACTTTTGAACTTTTTTGAAGTGAACGAACTTCCCTGATCAGATATAATTATTTTAGGCGCACCAAAGGTAGCAAATATGTCTTTAAAGTACTGGAGTACAGAATCCGTTTTTGTCGTTCTCACGGCTCGTAAAAACGCAAACTTCGTGAAAGCATCAATAATAGCAATTAGGTAGCAATTTTTCTTACGGCTTTTTGGAAACGGTCCTAGATGATCTACATGTACAACTCCCATAGGTTCCGATTCCTTTGGAATAGGATGTAGGTATCCCTCTTTTTTCCCTGCAGATTTTTTATTGTATAAACACCTTATACAACAGGAAATATACCTTTCCACATATTGCCGCATTCTCGGGAACCAATAGTGTTCACACAGCCTATATAAGGTCTTTTCCACAGCAAAGTGTCCTAGCTCATCGTGAGCCGCTCTCACTACTTGTTGACGCATTCCTCGTGGTACTACCCACTGTATGCCACGAGCTGTAATTCTGTAGACGCGTCCATCCCTCAATGCATAGTTTTTATAAATTCCTTTTTCGTATTCTGTTTTGGGTGGCTCCATAAGTACTTTCCGTATCTCACGAATTTTTTTGTCAGTTAGTTGACCTGCTAAGACCCAATCCGCTTCCGTGATACTCATAATCACTTCCTCATTCGTTGGTGGATTTCTGCTCAGTGCATCCACATGTTTCATACGGTCACCTGAACGATACTTAACGTCGAACGTAAATTCTTGTAGTTGTAGCCACCATCGAGCTATCTTCGGTATTAGTGGTTTCTTATCCTTGGTAGCCTTTAAAGCGTTACAATCTGTGACTACAGTGAATTTCATACCCAACAGATATGCTCGAAATTTTCGTAATGCTTCCACCACAGCCAACGTTTCTAGTTCGTATGAATGTAATTTATTTTCAGACTCTTTTGTTTGTCTGCTGAAATAAGCAACTGGATGCAGTCGGTTGTCTTCTTGGGTCTGAAGTAAAATTCCAGCCAGTCCTATTGCACTTGCATCTGTGTGGACTTCAGTTGTTGCTTCCGGGTTAAACAATGCAAGTACAGGCCGTTTGATCAAAATGTTCTTAAGTTCCTGGAACGCCTTTTCTTCCTTATCTGTCCATCGCCACTGTACTGACTTGCGAATCAAAGTCGTCAATGGTTTTGTGATTATCGCATAGTCCTTGACAAATTGTCGGAAGTATCCAGTCAATCCCAGAAATTGTCTAATTTGACGGATAGTTTTTGGTGCTGCGAACTTTTCAACGGCAGATATCTTGTCTTGTCCCGGTTTTATGTGTCCTTTTGTGATTTCAAATCCGAGAAAAGTGACTGTTGTCATTAAAAATGAACATTTTTTCAAATTTATTGTGATTCCTTCCTGGCGAAATATTTCAAACACTTTTCGTATACCCGCTAGTGCTTCTGGAATGGTTTTGGCGTGTAACAGAACATCATCCAGATAAACTGCCGCAATATCGTCAATCGGTGTTAATACTTTATTCATGAATCGCTGAAAAGTTCTTGGTGCATTGCACAATCCAAATGGCATCCTGTTGTATTCATATTGTCCAGTTGGAATCACAAACGCTGTAAAACGTTTTGCTTCTTCTGCTATCGGAATCTGATGGTATCCTGCTCTCAAGTCTAAACTGGTGAAGTATGTCCCGGCTTGCAGTCTATCAACCTGGTCATCAATTCGGGGAAGAGGATAGTTATCACGAACGGTCAACGAATTCAATTTTCGAAAATCGACACACATTCGTGCTTCCCCATTTTTCTTTTTGACTAGTACAACAGGTGACGCATAAGGAGAGTCGGATTCTCTAATTATTTCATTTTCTAACAATTCATTTACTATCTCCTTTGTAGTCTCTTGTTCCGTACGTGACATTCTGTAGGGTCGGCATACAAATGGTGTATCATCGTTTAATTCGATTTTCATTTCAGTCGATTTTGCACAACCGAGTTCATTCATTTTTAGGGCTATGCAATCCCTGTATTCCCTTAGTAATTCGAATAACTCCTCCTTATGATGATTATCAACATTTCCAACTACTATTTCTTCAAGCTTCAAATCAGTATTGGGCTTATCTTTTATGTTAAGCATGTGAACTGGTTCTTTTGGATCTTCTATGCAGGACCATCCTCTAGCGATGACTTGTCCTTTTTTAATTATTATATCCTGGTCAGATAAATTGATCAAAGGGACCATTGCCTGACAATGTTGATCTGCTTTTATTAATGTTTGCGGTACGCACGATTCTTGTCCTTCCTGTGGTCTGATGCTGGTTTCTATAAAAATGTCACCTATATATCCATCTGTCCAACTTTTCAAAAACTTCATAAAATTCGAAGGAATAATAGTATTCTCTTCGATTCTCATTGTTATTTTTTTCATGTCCTGATTGTTTTCAATTAAATTTAATTCATTTTGAATAAATTTCAAATTTTTAGCATCCTTTACAACAACTATATGTGGTAATTCCGTGAACGATCTTCCAATTAATACAGGAACTTCTTGTTCTTTGTCGTTCACTACAATTGCCTTTATTTCTGCCTCGACTTCATCAATTTTTAAATTAAAATTTGTGGATCCTATGCTACACGTAATTCCGTTGCCGTAACCTCGTAATTTTATCTTATCCTGAAAATCTATCCCTAAATTTAATTTCTTCGCTTCCTTGAGAATAATTAATGTGCAAGAACTCCCAAAATCTACATAGGCTTTGGACGGTGTCTCGTTGATTAAAATATCCTTGTAATATTTACAGTTTGCTGTATCCGAGTCTATTATTTCCAGTCAGGCCACTGTTTTTTTCTTCTCCTCTTTCTTTTTTAGACAGTTGGCCTCGTCGTGATATTTATTATTGCATAATTTACATCGAACCTGCATTGCTTTTGCTTCGCATTTGTTGGAATAGTGGCCCTTCTGTCCACATTTAAAGCACACAACTCCACTTAAGTGGATGTGGTTTTCCTTTCCCCTCGTCCTTTCGTGTCGGGGATCCTTTTTATAAGGATTTTTCCAACGATGCTGACTGCCTCTAAATGTTCGAACCGAACTTGAAGGAGTGTTGAAGGCTCCCAAAAACCTTAATAAGGATTCAGGATTATAATGCTGTCCTGCTTTCGCACCTGTTTTAACAACGTAATCATCTATACCTCCTATGATGCATGATACCGCTTTTTTACCGTAAATTTCGCATGCATTAAGTAAAGCTACTTTTTCATGGTAGTATTTTGAATACGACTCATCTGGCCTTTTTCTTCTTTTCATCATCTCACCAAGAAGATCGTTGTATTCCTTCTCCTCTGGAAAAGCACTTTTAATTTTCTGCTTCCAGCCATTCCAGTCATAATCAACTGTTCCTAATCCCTTGTACCAAATTTCAGCATACCCTCTTAATTTAGCTAAGGCGTAATAAATGGTCTGTGTTTCGTTCCAATTACACATTCGTCGCAACTCATCTACTTTTTTACACCAGCTCTCAGCTGTCTGATTTGGATCTTCCGGATTAAAACAGGGGATGCAATCTCCTTTCATGCTAACATCATTTGAGCGAGACGATGTTCTCTCGACCAGCGCTGTTATTGCCTGTGTAAATTGGTTTATCGATTCGAGAGTACTGGTTGCCTCTGATTCATTTTTAGATTGTGACTGACGTTTTGCCACCGGTGATCTTGCTGGACTACCCCTATTACTACTCTCGCTACGACGGCTTTGAGACCGATGGTGATGTCGTGACGACTTACGATGGCGTCTTTTTCCCATTCTTATTCTCCAAAAATGTTGCTATATTGTAAATATAAATAACCATAACTACAGTATTCAAAAAAAATTAACTAAAATAACAACTATTTAAAAGGTATTCCCTTTTACTCAAACAAAAACAACTAACGGTGGTGAGTTTATTTTCCCTAAGAGAACCTAATAAACAACCTGGAGACTAGTGTGCCGCATCACGCTCGGTTTATCCCACTTCTGATAAATATGTAGGGGTAATAATTTTTTTTTTTTTTCTTTTTGGAAATATCTAGGGCCAGATTCCTAGTATATACCTTGGGCCACAGGATCCCGAGCGTAGGATGCCGAACACCAATTTCGTTCTGTTGCTCTTCTGAAATTAAAAAACAATCTATAAGCGCTTTATCCTCCTACGGATTCTACCGCGTAAATCAATCTTATTTTCTCAAAGAACCGTTCTAAGAAATATCTAGATATTCTATATAGATCTAGGCGCCACCGACTTATAAACCAATCACTGGCAGAACACCAAATCCAGTGATCATTCTCCCGGATCCCGATATGCATCAAACTAAGGGAGAAACACCGTAACTAGGACACACAACCCTTGGGAGAAACCGTGTCCAAAACACCCAACCCAAGGGAGAAACACCGTGCCCAGATTACACAACCCTCAAGCCGATGACATCGTCCGTCTCAAATCTGATTTATAAGCGGATACATTTAAATTTAAAATAACTGACCCAGGCGCCTGCGCGTTACGAACTAGTCACTGGCAGAACACCAAATCCAGTGATCGCTCGCACGAACCCCGACATGCGTTCTAATAGGGGAGCAACACAAAAACCAGGATACACAACCCTTGGGAGAAACCGTGTCCAAAACACCCAACCCAAGGGAGAAACACCGTATCCACGTTTCCCAACCCCTAAACCTAGCACATCTTTTGTCCGATCAGGTCAAGGGAGAAACAAGTGTCTTAAGACACACAACCCTTGTCCGATTTAACACGCGCGGGATATTTAATCTAATTTATATAAAAAACGCAATCAACAAGAAAGATAAAACACTTAGTGAAAACTCACCGCAATTTCCTTGTTCCTGACACTTCTCACTTTTAAAACTTAGCTTCAATCTCTACTCTACTTTCTACACCTCTTTAAAAATTAATACTTTGCTTACTACACCTCTTTAAAAATTAATACTTTGCTTACTACACCTCACCACTCTGAAATTTCAACTAGAAATGACTTTTTCCTTCAAATTTAGCTACAAACGAACTCTCCCCCAATTCTCAAATGAGCCCTGAAAAATAAACAAACCGATGCCCCTCCAAGCCTTATCGCTAGGATATGCCTTGCCGAGGCGCATCAGGTCAAACTTTCCTTGCATGTGCATCTGGGCCCAAATCTATTTTTAGCTTTACCCTTTGTCTCAGCAGCGCAGGTCGCTCAAAAAACCTATGCACTGCGCAAAAAGGGTACGCATTCTCATCCTCGCAGCATACCCGAGCCGGGCAAGGCCATAAAATTCATGCAAGCAAAAGATCTTAGGGGAAAATAAAATGCGTTGAAACCAAATTTCTTTCTTAAAAATTCAGACTTATATTTCAGATAATATTTTTTTTGTTTTTTAAGCCTTACACCTAATAAAGTAATGAAAGCCAAGGTAAATACTAAATAAACCCAAGCTTTTCAGTATTTTCTTCGTGAATTTTAAGACTCATTTTCGTATCATTAACCATTCTGAAGAAAAAGTTGAATCTTTTGCAAATTAATTATAAAATTACCATTAATTTCAGAATACTTAAATATATTTAAAGAAGCAGGAAAATTAATCCGTTCTATAAAAAAACACTAAGATCACAGATAAAAGTTTTTAATGCAGTACTGTTTTATTAAAATTTTATTTTTATGTCAATAAGTTGTAGAATATTTGATTTTGTCTATTAAATGAAATTGAAATGAACTTTGAGAAGAAAACTACAACCTAAAAACTTACTTAAAATGATCAGTGATATGGATGGATCAAGAGTACTTTTTGGTTTCGAAAGTAGATAGTACAATTTTTTATAAATTCAAGTCCTTTGCATGTGTTTTTTAAAATTAACATAAATAAATCAATTTTATGAAAATAAATCAATTTGGGTTTACATTTTCAACGTCTAACGCCATTCGCGTTACAAAGATCCTAATATTTTCTGATCCATGAAAAATTTAGCAAAAAATCCAAGAATAATTTGGGAAACATTTCTACAGAATTTACTATTATACGCCTGCTGCTGAGTTTGAAAAAAAAGTGTAATCTGATTTGAATTATTCCTTAAAAAAGAACAAATGGGAAACAGCTTCTTTTGAGAAAAAGTAGAAAGTTACCTTTCGAAGAAAACCTTAATAAAGATTATCCGGGGATTTTCTCCTACACCAGTATAGTCCAGTTTTGCCCTTTAATGTTTTGGCTTGTTTCATAGCTAGGGAGTTCTCCGAAAAGAAGCAAAATACACGCAAAATCCTCTGCCATTTTATAAGTCGGTCTGATGAAAATTCAAATTACAACAGGACACATGAAGCTTTCGTTAGAGGCAATATCGAATCGAAGCCATAACACGTAAAAATCTAATTTCAGAGGAGAATAAAATGCTGAGGATCGAAGGAGTAGCAATGCACAAGTATAGCCTAATCGAAATAAAATTCTTATTTTCCTTTAATCCTCGATTGATGTGAGGCCTGAGTCATAATTTCCTCTGGTTCTCCGGGAGATCCATTAAAATTTATAAGGCTTTAGAAGGAAGAGGACTGAAAATTTGTCGATTTTTTTCTTTCTTTACCTGTCCGAACAGTAAGCTTCTTAATTTTTCCTTTATATGTATTTTATAGATTTCAGATTGCTTTTGTTTCCTTAGAATAATTGTTTTCATTCACTTTTCCAGCTCTTGTTCCGTTTCGTTCATGTTTCATACACAGGCAAAAAATAAATCATATAATATATAATAACTTTTTCCAGTACACCAGATTGCACCAGAAAATCTTTTAGTAAGACTGCAATTACACATGCAGCCCAAGAAGCATTTTAACTTTTGCTCAACATGTTCAAATCATGAAAATTGTTAAGGTAGGTAATAGAGAATAAAGAAGTAAAATAAACTACCCAATTAGTTTGTTTTGGAATTATTAAGATTAAATTGGTCAGTACTTTTCATCTGATATAATAACTAATCTCAGATAATAATAATAAATACTCAAATAAGCCGATTTATTTTTCCTGTATAATACAACAAAGCACTTCTTATTCGCAATTTTATAGGGTACTCTTTAAAAGGATGCTATTAGGTACCCTTGGGTTATACATAAAAGAAACGATTCCCTATAAGGGCCTTTTTGACAATTTTATTTCACAATGTATTGAGAGTTCAATGTCATGTCCAATTGGGACAACTACGAAGCATTGAGTGGCAATTTAATCAAAAGTCTAGCTCGCATGAATTTCCTTTTTTTTTTGCAATCCTATAATATGTATGAAAGTAGAATTCTATTCATAAGATTGCCTTGTCGATTCTTCAATCCTTAGATGTAAGACAATTTCTCATTGCCTTGTGAACTTTTGAATTCTCAGTGCTCTTTCAAACTGAAATTACTTCATGGAAACATTTTGACGTTCTTAAGGGAAAGGCATTTATGAATACTCATCACATGATGTTTCAGAGTAAAAAAGAGCTTTAAAATGGTATGAAATAATTAAGCAGATAATCCATTCGGATGGTTCACTCACAGTTTCTTTCATTCAAAGTTCGACTGATCTGAATGGGTTTTTTCATCATAAATACATCTCAATTAATTTCCATTTGGTGGAATTCTTGTAAAGGCTTAGTCGCTAAATTTTCTTTGCGATTCTAATTTCGTCCCATTGTCTATTCCTGAAAACAATTAGTGCAATCACAAATAAATTTCTGTAATTAAAAATGTTTGACGTTTCACGGGCATTTTGGTAATTTGAAGCTAAAGAAGAAAAAGGAAATAAACGTGAGTTTTTTCACAAATCATTCATCGCCATGAGGACGATATTTGAAGCCGTATATTATTTTAGAAAGAAGATTTGTTTTAACATTTTTGCAATTCTTTGGAAGGGATATTAATTTTGCACAATAGGTATTCTGCATAAGCAAATTTTACATTATTATGAAATTACCCCAAAATAAAAATTCATTGTAAAATTATGTAAACAGGATACAAATTTTGTATAAAAGTTTATATGTATGTACTTAAGCAAACATTTGTTGTTTTATATCACGTCGAGGTTTCTTTAGATTGAGTGTAATTATATAAAACAACTTTGTTAATTTACCTTAGCATTTGGGAAATTTCTTGTCTATAAGGATTAGATAAAATTGCATATTTTACACAACTTATTGTAAAAGTACTAAGGTAAAGTGTTTAAATTTTCGTAAGTAATTGTACATGTAGCTTACTAATTTCATATTTAAAACTTTCGCTAATAACACTGGTCTACATGGAAAAGTATTCGAAATAATTTTAACTAATTTTTGCTTGTCTACTCATGCTGAATACGAATTGATAAGTAAAAATCATTTATTAGTTTAAGTTTTCCGAATTTAACGATTCTACTCTCCTTGAACTTGATAATGTTTATATTTACTTAATTAGTTGGCATCAAATGTTAAAAATATTGTGTTTTAGTGCTCTGTTCTGTATTACTAAGTGATAAAAGCGTTAAAAGTAAAAAAATAATTATATTTTATAGCAAAATGTCTGGAAAATGTGTGAATAATCCCGACAATTTTTGTTACATTTGTAGTGAAGTGATATTTAGTAAACAAAGGTACTCTTTATTGCCTACAATAAAAAAAGCCTATTCTTACTACTTTAACGAAGACATAAAACACCAGTATAAAATCTGGGTTCCACATTTCTGCTGTAATCCGTGTGCTACAGGTTTGAGAAATTGGCTGAATGGCAAAAAAAACATCATTTCGTTTCGCAGTGCCAATGCAGTGGCGAGAATCAACAAATCACGTATACTGATTGTTATTTCTGCCTGACAACTCATATATTTGGAAGAGGCAAGAGTGTTCCTAGAAAAAAAGAAGAATGTCATAGTGTATCCAAATATACCATAGGCTACTCGTCCACTGCCGCACAGCAATCTTCACCCGATTTCGAAACATCGTAACATTGGCAAGTGGAACGTTTCAATGTTGGCGGATTTTTGCTGGGCTGTTTGCCGAGATATTCCAGAGGCAGAATAAAAGCAGCAGGCAGCGAAGAAACCACCTCGCAATTCTACTAATGTATTGAAGAACAGTATGATTTCTGTTAATTTTTCCAAAACCCTTGTAATTTTTTTTCTAGAAAACGGAAACTAATTTTAAGTATATATTATAATTTTTGTATTTAGCATACGAAAATTAAAAGAAAAAACTACTTTACGTTAAGAATACTTTTTTAAAGTCAAAATTTGTAGATCAGTGTAATTTTGTCTTTGAGTTTGTTTACCTTAGTATTAAGGCAATTTTTCTTACTAAAACTGTCGTTATTTTCTATTATATGGGATATGGTTGGTTCATCTTAGGCACTTGGTTAACCTGTACAAATGGCATTTATGGAAGTTGTAGTACTTTTACCAACATTTTTAGTTATTTCGCCCACGATTCTTTAGTAAAATTGCCCAAAATTGCTTTGGTTAACTTTTTTTTAGTTTTTATACGTGGTTTTTCTAAAATTTAGCACATAAATTTATATCTTAGTCTATGAGACATTAATACTGTACAATCTTTTTGCATGAGTAAATTTTTAATATCGAAAACAAAAGAGTTTCATTAAATGAAAAGCTGTGTTCCCGTGGGTCTAATTGTTGCTTTGTTTCTGATCAGCTCCATTGTTACCGAAAAGTACGTTATGGATTCATCCAATGGGATGGAATCATGGAATGGGTAATTCTCGTATCTCATGAAAGGAATGCAAACAAAGAATGATTCCATTTTACCATCGCTACATAAACCTTAAACTTCTCAATCCCTTTTAAACAATATAGAATAGATACTCGCAAATTGAAGCAAAAGCAGCGAAGTTTACCCCATTATCAGAAAACAGGAGAAAATTCCCTCGCTCCGCGCCGCCAGGACGGGAATATATTTTGTTGTTTGTTATGCACAAATTACTCAAAATTTGTCAACTCTGCCCTGCATAATATATGAAAGATGTGATGGCACCATCGGCGCTTCCTAATCTCATCAAGATGAACCCTTTCGCCCTAGTTAGCGAAGGAAGCTAATTATCATCATCGAAAATTCACCTGCCGGAGAATATCTTTAATGCTACTGTTTCAAATTTTAGACTCAAGAAATGTTGGGGTTTCTTGTTTTCAAGGATTATGAAAACAACGCACTTCTGTATAATTGGTATCAGTTTAGGAAGCACCTGCCGGGGCGGGGAGAGCATTCATAACAAGAAATAACTTTGAAGCCGCAATTGATTTTGAAATGCTTATCTTTTCGGAGTGTTGACTGCGAACGAACATCCTTTCTTTAATTTCAATGGAGTTGAATTAAACGATCTTTTGAATTCTTGTTTTATAAAGATTTATTCAATGATTTCTTTCAGCATTAATTGAATGCGATTAAAATTTAGATCCACTTCGCAGAGCCGTTTTCAATAGTGAATAAAAGCGCTAACACGCGTTCTGGAGTGTGGAGTTGGACTTTAGAAATTTATATAAAGAAAGATTGTTCGCTCATTTGGCAAGTTTTGCTCCGTTGTTGGTCTCTTGAGACTTGAGCTCTTCACTTTTAATAAACACATTACAAATGAATGTATTTTTATGACCGAATCCTAATTTCTATGCTTTTAAGTAAACATTCTCTTATAATAATATTTCTACCATTTTATACCTGTACCTATTTATCTCCTAGATTATTATACCAGAGGGATCCAAGTTTTCGCTTCTAGGGTGTCTTAAGCACCGAAATTGTTGAACATTGGAAGAGGAGAAAAGGGCATTGTACTTTCTTTGTGAAAATACGAAAAGGGTTTAAAAAATAAAGCAAAAGTTATACAAATCGATTATTTGAAAGGGTCTGCTTACCATTGATTGTATTATCTGTATCTAATTCTAAGCGTGATTACAAATTTTTCTTAAATTTAAAGCTATAATTTCAAGCGTTATCTACTGACTTCTTTACAAAAATTCTGTAATTTCATAAATAACTACACAATTTTTCGCTTCCTATTGATATTTTTGATTTGTATTTATTATACTAAATAATACGTCATGTATAAGTGTAGTGTATCTTACCTTTCCTATAATTTTGAAAAAGTTTTATAATTTATATTCGAAATTATTAGGTGTACAACTTTGCTCCCGCCGTTTTTTTTGTAATTTTGAGACTTTATTAAAAAGAAAAGTTACATATTTATGTATGTTTCAAAATATTGTCCATCGCTTGACACCATTTTCGCCCATCTTTCGGGTAGCATACGAATCCCGCGCCGGAAAAACTCCTCATCCTTTGATGAAATCCATTCGTTCTTAACCGTTCTTAAAACGTTGAAACCACTCGCGACACCTTCTTTCACTCATTACACCGTCACCATAAGTGTTTGTAAGCATTCGAAATGCCTCAGCAGAACATTTTTTTGAATTAAAAAAAAAAAGTAACACTTCCCGCAAATGCCGAGAATTTGGCGTATAATCTGACATTTTGAAAAAATAAAAATATTATGATCAACTCCGAAATTGGCTTATATTATTGTCGGGTTATGTTTACAAATGTCAAAAGTAAATGACTGACATCTGTAGTCAATTTATTTTAACAACTACACACTACTAACGCAACCTATATGAAAACGGCGGGAGCAAAGTTGTACACCTAATGTGTTTTTAATTGAGCTAATATTATATAAATGCTTGAATTATTGATATATATATATATGTAGATTTCGCGACTATAAATTTTAAACTTCTAGTACACTCAGAGAAAAACATTGGCAAATTTAACTACAAATTAACAACGAATAGGATATGAAAATGCTCCAACAATGTTTTTGCTTATTTTAAATAATAAAAAATTGTAGATGAACAATTTTTTTCCAAAAACTATATTGACAAATTTAATGAACGTGCGTTGGTAATTTTAACAATCTGTCTTAAATAAATTGATTAAAGTTCCCTGCAAATTTGAAAATATTCAATAAAATCGGTGACCCGATTGTCTAAGCTTTTTGTTAAATTTTATAAATTATTATTGTTGATATCAACCGTGAAATAAAGAAAGAACACTTTGGATTTTAATACACCTCATATTATCAAACGGTTAGAATATAATATAAAATAGTATTATTAATAATTTTGAAACGTTTTATTGGGAAATAATTAAATAAAAATGTGTTACAAGAATATCTTTAATAAATGAAGGAAATATTTAGATTTAGATTATATTTATTTTATCACATGAATCAAAATAAATTGTGAAGTCATTATATCCAATTATGTTTTACTTCTAACAAGGTTACTGACTTCAAATATAACAACCCTTTTGAATATCTATTTCCTCTTGTTATGATGGAAATCTAGATTTAATTGACCAGAATAGAATACTGACCTTTTGCTTTGATATTATATCCGTTTCAATAACAAAACAAGATATGTCGACCTCTGAGTTATGTTTACTTGGTGGTCGAAAATTAATTTAAATAAATGCATCATCAGAACTCGATTTAATGTCCATTTATATCCTATAGTGAATACAGCGGGAAGTTAATTTCAATATTCATTCAACTGTGTTTAACACTGATTGCATCTGATTGCCGCTAATAGGAATTATTAAAGTACTTCATTATTTGCTTATTATGGTGTGATATGATAATATCCAATTTTTCCAAATGAATTAGTTCCGAGTACCTATATAATATCGATGATATCCGTAAATAATTAATTCGAAATTGTCTAGTGTCCTTAGATATCTGCTCAATAAAATTGTCGTCGTTCCTGTTTAACTATCCGAAGATGAGAGTTTATCATTAATTTTAATATATGTAAATTGTCTTTTTATTTCTTATACTCTTTTATAAGCTCATACTATGTATAAGTAAAAAGTTCTTTGTTTTTATTTCACTAACAACTGGTAAAATAAGTTAAATTACTTACTATACTTACGAATGTGTCGAGGAGGGCTGTAAATTAGCAACTAACCAGCGGTTAAAGAGAATACTTTTGAAAATTCCAAAACATTTTTTCCGAATAGATTAACATAAGTCATATTCATATCCTTTTAATCTTTTCTGCCTGTAGCTAGTGCTAGAGCTAGTAGTTGGTAAGTTTGATTTTTGTGTTCATTGTTGGTTCTGTTAGCAATCTCGTTACAAGCTTTTGGAGACGTCATATTTTTTCTTTAGTCTGAGCCTGAAGTCTTCGTAGAACTGGTATGGTAGTGATACTCCTATTAGAGAAGTTAGGGCTAGACGGCTGCTCATTAGGCTAAAGATGAGTTTGACGACGAACGATTTTTTAGTTTAAGATACTTTTCGCTGACTTGTCTGATGTTTTGAGTCATCCTCGTGCATACCTAGTTCCAATTTGAACTACGCCATTTGTGTAGCACTGCACGATGTTCACTCTAAATCTTATTTCTAGGGAAATGTTTCTAGACTGTATCTAGTGTTTCTCTAGGTTTCTAGTGCTGTTCACTAGAAAATAAGTTATTCTGACTGAGTTTGTTTTAAAATTTCATTGAAGTCTAGAGAAAACAAAATTCCGCTAGATGTAGCGGAAAAAAGCTAGAAATCTATTCGAAACACTGAAACACTGAACTGTCCTTCTGTGCAAATTCATTGGAATCGTAGTTCTTTAATTCTGAAACACATTCGAAGCAAGAAGCAGCTCTTGGTATAAATAATCATATAATTTTTCGCCTGCTTTTCATATAGTGTGAAGTGCGTTCTCTGTTGTGTCTCCAGAAGGTTTTTAAAACGTGAAAATGAATACATTAAAATTTTCGATATTGTCTATCATTTTATTCTACAATTCTTTCAACATTACAAAACATCTTCTCAAGAAAATATCGCTGTTCCGATTCTTATTTGTTGAATGTTGTGTGAAATGTATATTTACTTTCACTAGTTCGGAAATCGAGTGAATTCTGGAGATTATGTTTAGAAATCCAATGAATTTAGATACAAATCTAGTTATAGGAGAGAAATAATAGAATTCTTGTGATTTTAATCTGAATTCCAGTGAATTCTAATTAAAACAAAGACAATCGATTTCTACCATTTACATCTGCAGTGTATATTTAGGTAGAATTCTAGTTAAAATATGTCAATAGATTTCTAGTATTTTTATTTTCACTGGATTACTTACTAGAAATCCTAGGAAGCCAACTCTAGTTGCATTCTAGTTGGAAAAATTTGTTGTGTTATTATTTACTTACGTAACGCGGTGCACCGAGAATCGACCTAATTATTACATATTTGCATTCGTTCGATTATTGCAATATTTGTTGCACTGCTCTGTCTGCAGTTGACATATCTGGGAGATAATGTTATTTGCTCCATTTTGCTTTAATTTATTTCGATTCTCCACGTTTAGATCCACTTTGTTAATTGGGTCTTGTAGTTCCCTCCTGGCAGTTGCTCAGCTAGCGTATGGCCATATCATCAGTGGTTATTATGGTTAGGTTTTTAAAATATCCATAATTAAATACTAATACTAAAATTGAATTTTTTTCATTAAATCTTCTAAATCTAAAGTTATTGAAGAACAGGTGCAATTAGAGAAAATTTTATGGAGTACATTCCGAGTAACAAATTAATTTTTTGAAAAGAAAGCATTCATTTTCGTCAAAAGTACGATTATATTTCTGAAAGCGCCCTTCTTGCGAATTTTTAAGTTTTTGATTGTTAACTTTTTTTCAACGAATTAAGAAAATTTTTCTCCATACCTGGCTGTAAAATAAGTTGAAATAAAATTTTCCTGTTTCCTGTTCTGAATTTTTCATGCACTAGTAAAGCGATTTAATCACAAAAACATTATTTCTGCCTGGATTACATATCTGGATACGACTTGGACACTGTTGTTATGAACGCGTCAAATCCTGCAAACAACCTCGTTATCCAAGGGGATTTCAATTTTCAGCTGTTGACTGACACTATTTTCCAATATCGACGGACTGTTGCCGTCGGCCCCAGCCACGCCTCTATGCGTTCACTTCACACGGTGTTGAATTTCTCTCCTCTTCATATCGCATAATCAAAAAAGCCTTGCTAGATTTTTTAAAATAAAGTAATTCGGATTTAAACATCCTGGACATACTGTGTACTTTCTGTTTTGTAGGATGAATATTGAAATAATTTGAATAAAATTCATTCATCTTTGTCAGACAGTCAATACAATATGCATGTATTATATGTAATTTTCCTTATACGTATTTTAATTATCAAATGGCTCGAAGCCAAATAACTAGACCTGACATGATCTTGAAAACTTGATCTACAACCCAGAAATTTCTTTCGAAAACCAAATTGAGCCCTATTATGAGCTCTTTAGATTAGTCTTCATAAAAATATGGTCTAACAATTTGATTTTATGATCAAACTGTCTACATGCATGTTAATCGGTTAGAAGCTAATCAGCATCTTTTCTTCCAGATTTTCTTCTCCGATGTTAAAGCTTGACATAATTTTCGTAAGATTTACTACATATTAGCGTAATTTGGGCTTAAATTGAAATTGATCATATTAATTTTTAAATCATCTACCCACAGTAGTATACTAGGAGGTACATTAGCTAATTTTAGGTAATATGAGAAATTATTCTTTTTGATGGCAATTCTGTTTAATATTTTTCTGAGTGTACATATGTAGGTATTTATCATTACTTAGATAGTTTCAGAAAACTAAACCCTTGTTTTGCAGTCACGTTAATAGTGACCAAGAAATAAACCATGAAATGAAAGAATTCTTGTTTAATTTTCTGCCTGTAATTATGTATTTTTCCAACATTGTTCTAATGACGACAATAAAGTTACCTAAATTAGATGCCAAGGTCACAGTCCATTAGAGGATAATCTCCAAGGCAAAAACCTGCAAAGATGTTTTTTAATGATTTCTCTAAAATAATGGAAATTACTCAACTTGAATCCCCGTAATGCATGTTTTCTAAACCAAAACCAGGTGAGTGGTCCCTTAATTAAAAGTAAACGTAAGGTTCCCCTCCCTCTGTCATTTAACGACTTCTGCTACAAGAAAGTGCACTTTCCTCGTTTTAAGGAATTGTCGGTTTCAATGAGTTGCACGATTTTCTTATTCCCAAGAAATGCAAAATCTTTAATATATTTCATTTAATTTGCTCCTCCGAACACGAGCATGGACTAATAAAATCGATTTTTATGGAATTTACTTAGATACTGTTTATTTTCAGACATATTCCGGTCATATATTTCATTCATTCGTAATCAGATTCTAGTACAACTCCAATTGATGGCATGGATACGCCAAAGGACATGGAAATTTAAAATAGTCATAAAGATAAATATCCCGAATTGCAGACATTTTAATCCGCTGCTGCACCCGACAGTGGCCCCCTGCGAGCTGTTAACATGAAAATGTGGCACATCAGAGTTGAACCTGACTTTAAAATATTTCTGCAAATCCCAAATGAGGGCCACCACATTTTCCAGAAATTCCAGAAATAGATGTAATAAATTCTGAACCTTACGCGTGCACACACGTCACGTATTTTCTGCTCGTATATTATTAAGTGCTAATAGTAATACTTTTTAGGTTGAATAGAAAAATATCGGTGCAAATTGAATCTGAAGACATAGAGTTACTTTGAGAGAATTTAAGAGATTTCTAATGTTAATGGAGTTTAGCTGTAATTCATTTTCAGAGCAGGCGATAAATATCTTATAGCGATTTTGAAAGAATTGTTTTCGTGAAGTTTGTACCATGAAAAATATAAATAAAACAATAAGCTAAATTCGCTGTTATATCAATACGAGTATAATAAAATTAAGATCAAGTTCTTTAAATTACAACATATAGCTTGTTTCTTAATAAACATTTTACTAAAATTTAATTAGATCGCAGGGGTATATAACCAAGCGAAATAGGTATGTAAATTTTTGTTTACGAGGTAACCTTGTTTTAACATTTTTAGCAAAGCGACTTGTAAACGAATTGAGTTATGACACTAAACTCTAGTGACCTCACGGATATTATTTGTAAAGTTTTAAGAACCGATCCATACTACATTTAATTTGAGCAGTCTTACATACTCGCTTTTACTTAAAAATTGAGCTCTTCTTTTCGATTAAAAAACATAACGAATTAGGGTCAATAAAGTTCGTTTAATTTTGATAGTTTCTTTCTATACCAAAAAATCTGCTTATTTTGGAACTTGGTGCCACTACACTACAAATTTTTGATCAGGATCGCAAAAAAATACAATTTTTTAATTAATTTCAGTGAGTTTAACAAAGCTTTATGATTATAATTTGGATTTGATTTTCTTTGAGTTTTCGTTTAATTTTTTCTTTTTCACTTTCTCTTCTTATTGTTTTAGATCCTTTTAATTCGATTCTCTACATTGGAAAAATTTAAAAAAATTATGCTTTTTCGGTGTTGGATATTCTAATTTTTAAAATCACTAAAATACTGTCTAAATGAACACCCAAAAAATTGTTCCGAGATACAATGCTGTACTGCCGCTACTACATATTCCTAATAATTCTGAAACTTTCTACTTCCAACCCCTTTAAAGTCATTAAGGAAATAAATTTGTTTAGTTCAATAAATCTAAAAATTTTATTTGGAAAAGCTTACTTTTAGATATTTTCGTTTTACCTCATGCTGTATTTTAACCCGTATTATATCCAGATTACAATAAAAACTAGCTCCAAAAATGAATTCGTAGGCTAGTGACATACAGAAAGAGAGGAAGTTCAAAAATAGATTACGATCCAAACAAAACTATGAAGCCATGTGAATTATATTTTTGAACCATATTTTGATCAGAATAAATTTAGTATCCTCGTTTTTGTTTGCGAAGTATGTTTGTATGATTTCTTCATTAATTAGCACTTTAAATGTTGTAATCTTTCTCTACTTTGTACGTATTTTGTGTTGAGTATTAATTAAGATGTTATTATTTCCATTGTTATTGTTGATTTGAGTTTGGTATAACTTCTTAACCTTAAGTTAGAGCAAATTAATCTAATTCTATAATTAATCAAGTTTCTACGTGCTAATGCATCTTTTGTTCAACAGCCTCAAGGCTTAAATATACATAGAAGTATAAATAAATTTATTGTGTTTTCAATCAAATCACCCCAGTCATCGAAAAGAGTTCCTCACGCAATCTTATTTGGTAAGAAAAAAGGAAAGTCGATCAAATATAGTTTTCGTTTACAAATTAGTTCCCACAGTAGAAGGAAACTATTCAATTGAATTCCTTTCATTTACTAAAATATAGAGGTAGTCCAAAATCTGATGAAACCATGATGTAATCAGCCTTTAGAATGATGTGTCCCGTATTACCTTTATGTATAGAAACTAGCACAATTCTATTCAAGGATGCAAGCATAAATCCCTAATTGATTCACAAGATAATTGTCCTCGTAGTATGTGTGCATTTTCCTCGACAGCTTTGTCTTCACTAATCTCCTTTAGTTCGCTTTGGTTTTAACTACCAAAGCATAGATATACGAACTAAAAATTGGATATAATTTAATTTTCACAGCACGTATGCCATTTTGGTTATAAGAGTTCTTTGCAAGGGAATAAAACTAAAATCCATGACCCGCAAATATGAAGACATTAAGACCTTTAATCCATTTAAAAAAGAGAAAAATTAATTCCGATGAAGGATATGTTGGTGAAAACATTATATCTTTTCGTGACATGCGTTACGTAAATGGGATTTAGAGAGTAACCCGTGAATTTTAAAATTAAGACAAATAAACTTTTTATGGAACAAGGACGTTCACGTCGAGCTTATTTTTATATTTTAAAAATACATAAGTTTGCGAAAGAAAAGAGTTCCATAATTTAACTTAAGCTTTAGTTTTTCATGAAATTGGTTTTATTATTGCTTTTACCGATGAATATTAATGATCCCTTTTGTGGTCCTGTCGTAAAAAGTTCGAGAATTACTTCATTTAAGCAGAAATTGCGTCGGTTGAAGTTAACCCACATCCAAGTGATAAATGATCCTAATTATGTCATAGGCCATAAAGTTTCTTTTAGCATAAATCATTCTACCCGCGAAAATATGCCCTCCAAATGCTGTCGTGGAGGTCAATACTATTTATATATCTTCGGTGTCTGTCTGCATATATCGTAGCAGTTTTTTCTCAAATCTTCCCAAAACATCGATTTGAAATTTGGCATATTATAAAGGCTATTTGCTTGTAACTTTAAAAATTTAAAAAGTGATAGTTTTCCGCCAGCATTTTTTCCATGCTCACACAATGTTTTGGCGAAAAGTGTAAATAATCTAAATTAATGTTTCTACAGTTTTTGGTCAAAATCCTTGAGGAGATTTCAAGCTTATCTTCCTTTAATTTTATGTCTTTGCAATTTACACTGGGTTGCCAAATTATTAGGGACAGTCACATTTTTTTCAAACTGTTTCTTTTAACGCAGTTCAACTTCAGTTTATGTGGTATAAGGTATGCAGAAGTGTTGCTTTTTCATTTGGCATGTTCTTATGTCTCAAATTTTAAGTGGGTGTTAAGCGTTAAATGGGATATTTTGGATTTTACGAATATTTTCGTAACGGGGGTCAATAACGTTAGTTTTTGTTAGGACGCCAAATCACAACCCCAGAATCAAAGAAAGTGCCAAACAATGCATAGAAAGCATGCCCAGGTGCATAAAAAAGTATTAATTGAGGCAAAGGGAAACGTGACTAAATACTGGCGGTTGCTAAGTAACATTTTGTCATATTTATTGAATTGATCTTAAATTACGTAACCTTAGTTATTTTTATTTTTTTTTACTTTATATAAGTTTGTGAATATACATTTGACAACATTAAATAATTTTATATGTAGAAAACCGTGTTTTTATTTACTTATTTTTACCAAAACTCTAGGAATTTAAATATATTTGTGACTGTCCCTAATAATTTGGCAACCCACTGTACATATCCGTTGATTGAGATTTTCTTGATAATACATGCCAATGTGACTGAAACGTTTTCTTTTAATATTTGCTAATAGGAATTACATCAGAAAGATAAAACTGGTGTTATCGGTGCTATCGTTAAAACTATCTTTTTCAAAGAACAGAATATCAATTTGAAGGCTACTACTGTTGTAGGTTAAAATATTCGTCTTTTTCGTTTGTTTTATATGAATCGGGTCTTGAAAAAAATTAATTTAACTTTTTTATTCCGTTTTCCTTTCTTTAGCATGCATTTGATATGATGTATAAAGAAAAGTGAAATGACGAAAAAAGAAGCAATTTCATAAGTTCTGATACTGTTAACATAAAAATGTATGTCATACAACACATTTTATTACTATACAATTGTTCTGAAGCACACACATTTGCAAATTTCTGTCAGTGATGCCATTGTAAAGTTGATTACTGTGCTCTGATTCTAAAAGTTGTTCTTCGAAAGGACTAACTTCAAGTACATCCTTATTGTGCTATAAAAGATATGAACTTCTGCAAAAGAGCAGCAAATCCTTGGAAGAGGTATAATCAAGTAAAGTTATTAAGAAAAGCCGCCGTACCTGAGATCCCAATGATTTTACGCTTTTACCACAGGAAGCAAAATATTTATATATAAATTTTTTTTTTGTTTTGAATATATTTTACAAAATAGATTCTCGCAATGGAAGTTTGGATCATATTCAAATTAAAAAGAAGAATCTGGAGCTGAGGGAACAAAAACATCATCCCGCGGTTGTGGCGCTTAGTATGTGGTTTAATTCAAAAGAAAATATTTTTATGAGATTTTGTGGTTTTATTTTAATTACAAATGGGAATCGTTATATGCATAATAATTTGTTATCTTATTTCCATATCCTTGTATTTTTCTCTCTTTTCATTCATTAAAAGCATTTTTATTCGATGTACGTGTTTAGCATTTAATCCTTTGGTTAAAAATGCCTGACTCAACAATTTTCAGATGCTCGTCATTACCTCAAGATTAGCACTACATATATGTATGTAATTTGTTACTACATATTTTTATTTTTTATATTATATGACAAATACCATAAGATGCCAGAGAAATTAACTATATAAAAGGAAAAAATTCAAAAGTTCTGGAAACATATGATTTTAGTTTTTAACAATTAGCTTAAATGCATAGTTTTCCACATTAGATGAATATCTATAAGAATTAATAATATCACAATATAAGATTTCATACTATTCATTGTATTTGTTTTTAAGTTTTCATACGAAAGTGAAAAAATAAAGTACCTATGTACCTACTCTTACCAGTAATGTAAACATGATTATCTGTATTTTGGTCTTTCTATAAGACGCGGATAACTTTCAAACGATCTTACCTACGGCGAGCTCGTTTGGTATCTTGAAACAAATAAAGGTTTGTCATCACGATCAAATCATTGAAAATCTGTATTATTAATTTCGTGTTATGTCGGCTTTAAGTATTCGAATCATTGTTATTCGTGCTTAACTTTCATGTAAAAATATTAAGAATTGGCTTAATTAATGCGTAAGTCAAACAGATTGAGTTTGAGGTCTCCTCACGGATTTTGATAAAACTAGGTAAAAGTGTTCATTTGGAGTGAAAAGTAACGAATATGCAAGAAAACATTTGTCGGTTATTTTCACTTCCCGAGATATTTTTGTTTGAAATTTAGAAAATTAAAATTTTGCGGTCAAGAAAGTTTCCTTGCAAATTATATATGTAAATACTTACCTTAAATTCAAGACATTTCCACCTTTTCATTCTAAAAAATTATTTAAGAAAATTTGAAATTAACTAATTAAAGCTAAAAATATCTTTTTCAACTTATCCGACTGTGACAAGCACGTATTCGTCTTATAAAATGGCAAATTGAAATAAAGTAAAATTTTCCTTATTTTCAGCACACCTATAGAAATTTTGTACACAAATCAGGTGGAAACATTTGTTTTTAAATATCTCAGAAAATATGTTAAAGTGACCGACAAATTTCTTTTCATATCCGTCTCACGGACATTCTTACAAAGTTTCATCAAAATCCGTGAGGAGATCTCAAACTCAATTTATGCATATTTCTTTAAAACTTATATTTATTCTGTTTTCGCCAAATGTCTATGTGCCTTGTCCGATGCTTGTACATATACTTGGACTATTTTATAAAAGTTTATGAGTCAATGAAGGAGAGTTGGAGTTGGACGATTCAAATTGAATTCATTCGTTCCTCGTATATGTATGTTTGTATTAAAATTTATAAAGCTCCATACTACCGAACAGTTTTTGTATGAAAGTGCACACATAATTAGTTTTGTTATTCAGTTGAAAACAAGTAAGAAGCTTAGATGTTTGGTGAAGAATTTCGAGTGCTACTGAGCTGCGGCATTTTCATGCATATTTCAATGTCCTCTTAGTTTATGCAAATGTAAAGTATTTCAGTCTGCACAGTGCACAATTCTAAACAATTTAATATGTGTTTATTCTCGTGGTTTGATTGAAGATGAAGAGAAAACAAAAAAGCTACGGGCACAATTACGACTGTTCCGCCACCGAAACTTAGAACTACGTCTATTATTTATTCACGGAGAATGCACGGAGAATGCATGGTAGAAACTCTTAAAAGCAAAATTGACTTTTCAAAAGACATTATTCTGGTTATTGCACTATAATAATTTTGTGTTAGTGAATGAAAATTAGGCCGTTAGTTAAAAGCCTGGGCGCACTATGCACTTTTCACGCGCAGACAAGCACGCATTTGGGGAGTATATATATGTATATAAATATTTGTCGTTTGAAAAATATGATATGCTCCACAAATATGTGCTAGGATTTTAGCTAACCGTCTGATTTTCATAATGCCTACGACATACAAAAAATATATTGGAATAAAGTTTGCAACTTTAATTGCAATACCTTTGAAAATAACTTCACGAAACCCCAAAAATATTCTTGCATTAATAAATATTTCTTTTTATCTTCAGGTTTCTATAGAGTTTTTACAGTGAGTTGTTCTTTCGACCCAACTTTAGCTCAGATAATAAATTTTTTCAGAAATGTCGTGGTCTATAAGATGTTATTAGTTAATTAAAAAGGGCCAAACCTAAAATTGAATTTAAAAAGGGTCGAAAAAATTGGGGGTTTCCATTAAAAAAGAACTTTTCACTTTCAATACCGACTTTTAAGTTTTGAGTGATGCATTAATTCCAATATGATCACATTAGTGAAGTTCTGCTCCAGTTTTTTTTTATAAATTAAAAAGTTGTACATAATAATTGGTAAGTGAGCCAAAATTGTTATTGACACTTTTGGTGTTAATGCTGTATAATTATTTAAATAATTCATTACTATCTCACCATCGGAGGGTAAGTATTTAATTTAAATAATATTCAGCGAAATTATAAAATACGTTAGTGTATATACGGCACAATTATTGGTATGAAATCATGTTTGATTATTTGCATTCAGTTCAGCTACCCCTACCATAATAACTAATCCATTTCTTGCATAACAACAGCATTGGGTTTGGAAACATTGCCAAAATCCTCATGTTAAAATCTCTAAATACTCTGCTATATAAGTTATTTAGTGGCAACATAAACCAAACTAACTACATAAGAGAAATAGTTGGAGATTTGTTCGGTAAAATTAGAATTTTCCAACTGTGTATCTAATTTTCCCAATAGTATCTAATTAGAAAAATTTACTGATTGCTTTATGTTTGTCAAAACAATTTTAGTTAGTTGTTTCAGAAAATTAATGACACTAATTTGGTTTCCATTTAGGTATTGTTTTCTAATAAAACAGAGTCCCATCCCAAAAGAAAGAACATTGTGTTTAAATTAGAAACAGCTTCACTTGAACTTGAAAGTTCTATACATAATGGGAATATTTTTTCTTGTTTCTAAATAATGTAACTTCGGAATAAACATAATTTTTTATTTTTAGAAAAATATGTTTTGGGCATTTATACTCAATTACCTATGTAAAAGCAAAATTGTAATTCATTAGGAGCTAGGCAAAAATAAGGCTATACTGAAGTCCATCCTCTTTTATTGGAACAACAACACATCACACTATCATTTTTTTATACTAACTTTGTTCATTTCTTAATTAATTATAATTTAATTTTTAAAACATAATTTTGTACTTTAAAATATGAAAGATATAATAGAAGACATACGAGTATACACGTAAGAAGAGAACAACCCCACATGACTTGCATGTGGGATTGACATCACCATAAACAGGTTTGGACTCTGGAATCCGCGTTGGGATAAGCATTTAAAAGAAAAAGCATTAAATTAAATTAAACAAAATTGACAGAGTATAAGCCTTTTGTATACGAATTTAAATTCATATTTATGTATATACTTACACCCACTTTTGAGGCTATAGTACAATTAGAATCCATTACACCGGAACCGATTTTTTACCTTAATGCAATACTTAAATTTTTTTCAAAACATGAAAATGAGAAGAAAAAAATGTTCTATGTAAATTCTACTCAGAAGGATTAGCTTGTAATGCTAATGGCTACCCTCCCCGAAGGGAGTTGCAAAACGTAAAAACAGCTTCCGCTAATGTTTTTAATGTGACAGTTTAGGGCAAGGAGTCTAACTTTATTATAATGCTACCCGAAAATTTTGACTGATAGGGAGGTTTTTGAGGAAACCCTTCAGCGACAAAAGTTATCAACTAGATGATTAAATAACGAAGATGTGACATCTACAGCAATACGCTTGCAATAAGTCTGCGAGATTTAAGAAATTTGCTTTGTAGGTGTATTATTAAGGGATGCTTAAAATGCAGATTTAATTTCGACCCAAATAATTGAAATTCAGTCCAGGCTGAAGTTTTATTACCCAGGTCCAAATTCTTTAAACAGTTTGTAACGAGATAATAGTTGCAAAAATAGAAAGACGTACGTTAGCAACAGATCGGGTATGAAACGTGCTCTCTGAGTCCATAAAGAAAAATGCCAGTTTTGGAAAGGTTTTATGTCTAAGTGAAAAAAAGTTAAATTGATTGAATTTGAAAAATAAGAATATCACTAAGAAGCATTGCCCAAGGATAAAAGAAATCAGATAATGTCATCCGAAATCATTTTAAAAATCCTGAAGAATACGAAGGCCGATAAAAACCCTTTAAGCGAGTGGGATGCGAATAATAAATTTCCAATACAGCTCCTAAATCAAGTAAAAATTGTAATGCTTTTAAAAAAAAAGGACTTGCTTTATCAATATCAAAAGTCTTGAATCTGAAGTACTTTGAAGGATAGCATTCATTTTGTTGCTCAGAGTAAAAAGAAATAATGCGAGCTTAAAGTACATATTAATGTGAAACAGGTTAAAATTTCCTCCAAAGTAAACATATAAAACAGCGTTTCCTCATGGTATTATGGTAATCCTTACTTATATTGCAAAATGCGAATGTGTACTTTGTTTGTTTAGCTGTTTGTTCCACCTTTAGGACTCCATCGTTCAATCGACTAGCATGAGATTTGGCAAATATGTACGTAGCCTATACCATGGAGATGTACATATACTTTTATCCTGATATATATATTTGTACTAGCTGGCCCGGCAGACTTCGTTCTACCTTTTCCGGTGGGTGGCGCGATCAGTTTGATTTGGTTAAAGCCCTTCTATAAGAAAGTCTAGACAGAAGAGGTCGTTAGGGCGATTGGAGAATAGGCAAAACCCCTACCTACCAAATTTAGTTGAAATCGCAGAAGCTTTAAAATTTGCCAGTCCGAATTCGTAAATTCTGACAGTTGGTTTGAATTCAGCCACCCCGAAAACCACTAAGCACCAAGTTTGGTGGAAATCGCATAAACTTTCAATTTTGGATGCCCATATCGACGAAAAATTTTTATATGTACGTTTTATCCATTCATTATTTGTCCGCGGGGAAATGTCAATCTCAAACAAATATCAACTTCGCGTCAAGCAAGATGAATTATGGGGCACCTACCAATACCCCGTCAAAATTAGCTGTCTTTTTCATAATCATTTTTTATATTACCGTATCGATGTAATATTTGCTATTTCCATTCTTCACAGCTTCTTGAAAGAAGGTGAAAAATTGGGCGATTTGATTTTTCGGACTACCATCAAGAGAACTAAAATTCATGAGATATTAAAATTAAGCACACAATTTTGGTATTATTCTTTGTATCACAGCACAATGAAAATAAAATCAAAATAATGACACAAGAAACTAAATTTCAATGCCTGGCAATGTTGGTATACTGTGATACTTATGGAACTTAAAAATGAATTACAACCCTTTTCTATAAAAAATCTTTAAATTTGCAATAAAAACTATTTACGGTCACTTATCAAGATAAAAACTATCCTATCTTTTAAGTGGGACCAAACAATACACATTTACAAAATTTCATCGAAATCGGTTCAGCGGTTTCGGAGATTAGCGTAAACGCACATCGTGACACGAGATTTTTATATGTAAAGATATGTATATACAGAACTTCACATTTAATGTATGATATATGTATTTTGTATATTCGCTGTACTTCAGGTTGCTACACAAAATTCATTGACATCAATTGAACAAAAATCAGCGGACTAATTGTAATTCTCCAATTCTTTAGTTTAATTTTTCGGTAGTAATGTTATAGTAATGATGGAATCGAACAATGATTAAACAACAAATACCGAAAAAATATCGCACTGGAATAGTTAAGTGAAAATTTATTACAATTTATATGCTAAAAGCGAGGACGTTGACAACTTTTCCCGCTGGAGGCGTCACCACTATTATTGGTAATTTTAGAGATCGACTTTTTAACAAATTTTGAATTTTTTTTTTTTTCAGAATGATGTCCTTTAATAATAAAATACTTAACTACTAAATTTACTATTACTCCACTAAATTTCATCCGAATTAAAAAAGGTCGAGTCCAATTGTTAGTCGATTTGGGATGGAATGACGCTTATGCATTTTAGTACTTTATATTACAGGTATTATTTATTATTATATTATACGTATAATTAACTGACTTATAAAAGGACCAGAAAGTAAAAATTGTAATTGATTAATCATAACATTAGTTAAATTTGGGGTAAACTGACTTACGCTTCATTGACTTAAAAACAAACATTTTATATTTTATATAGTCCTTTAGAAGATTTCTCATTTTCCACCAAAATTAGGCTTGGTTTAACGTGCTTTGCTATATTTATGGAAATAAGCAGGATGGTAAATTAATTAAACGAATTGATTATATGATTTTGCTGTTTTTTGTTTTTGACAATTTAAATTGATTTTTAAAAAGGACATATTTTTAAAGCAAAACGATCGCAACGAAGTAAATTAATTTAATATTTATGTACATATATCATAACTAAGAAATGAATTTCGATTTTTAAATATGTTGAGAAAATAAATTAATTTAGACAAAAAATGAAAGAATCAGTCCGATAATATCAAAATAAATTTGATGTTAAATTGAAGGGATGGTTGATTAATTTGCAAGAGAAATTACTTTGATATACATAGGTGCTTTGGCAATGCATCGAAGAACTTTAAAGTTTTAAAATCGCCCAATAAAGTGGAATGTAAACTAACTTAACCTATCTTACAACTACTATATAAAAGTGGATGTGAACGAAGTCATTATTCACATCATAAATACTTCAATGATTTTGAAGTTGTATGATATTTGTTATTGTTTTAACATTATATATATACATATATTACTTTTAAAGTCATTATGTTCGATTTTTTAAATCCAAAAACAAATCCTCGCTACGCTCATGAACAAAGTTGTAACCGAAGACATGAATAAAGTAATCACACATTTTAGCGAACATGATAAATCACTACAACGCTATGACTCAGTGTAATGGATTATGATTGAAAAAGGAAAATCAAATAAATTGAGATGCCAAGTTATGTTGTTAATAAAAGACGAAAAAAGATTCATTGCAGTCAAAGAAAAGCATTTATAATCTCTCGTATATTCAAAGAAAAATGATTTCCGAAATATTTGTACATTATAAGCTCAATTTCCCTCACTCTATTATAATATAAAAAGTTTTTCCGATCTGTATAAATTTTGCAATACATTTAAAGCAGTTTTTAAATTCAGGGTGATCTTTTCTACTTCAGACATTAAAATATCTCGTGAAATGTGCATGACAACAAATGTTGTAATGATTTTATATCTTCAAATTAACATTAATGCTAATTTAAATTTGGAAAAAGAAATTTTAAATTATGAACTTTCAGATGCAAAATTCGATTGAAGTGTCAATTTCAATCAGTGATTCGCAATACATTTCCTGTAATAAACAAGACATAACCCAAACCGATTGGCAACTGAAATGATTAAAGATACAAGATTAAATCTAGAACACGACTAAACAGGCACGGCTCTTCATTGCTTGCAGATGGATTTTAAACGAATTGAAGTGGAAAACCCCTTTTATGGAAATTTTATACGGATAGTGTTGTAAAATTTATACGACAAATTGTGTATTTAATTTTAATTTCAATTACGAATTTGAAATGTTTGTATTATTAAAACTAATTATCTGTAATATTACCAGTAAAATCGTATGACAATAGTTTTTAGACAAATTTGTATCATCAATATTAAACAATTTAACATTTTACCATTTAAAAAAATATGAACGAAATTTTTATTTATTTTTTTAAACCTGTAGCCGCAATTGAAAAAACTTCGAGTTAAACTCATAATATATGAAAAATCCCATGCTGTAGCTTTTGTTCACATTCAAAATTCAACCCAAAACGTCGAAAAGGTATGGGTACTTACCTACATAGCAGCCTAAATGTGCTATAAACTAAATATATAAGGCTTTTTGTTGAAGGATTTTTGAACTATAACCAATACCCAAACATTGGCGAAAGAAAACTTATACAAATTTAAAAAGTAAACCTATCGGCATCAACAGTTCTTCTAAAAGGCAAATTTTAAATAAATTGCTTCAAAACATTCTCTTCTCTGCAATACACATTAATTTTAAATTCATGAAAGTAACATACATTGCGCATAAAATTCGTTATATTTATCGGAAAGGATAACCTTTTGCATAATTTATGTTCAATCGCTTCGTATTTCGCTTTTATTATCAACAAGGGGCGTACAATTTTTTTAGACTGCATAAATACATATGTATATACCATATATGTGTTTAAAGTTGAAAATTATAGAAGGTATTGTTTTCAAAAGTTTTAAACCTTTTAAGATTTTTCATTGAAAATTCTCATTAAAGGTAGAAGGATGAAATTTTGACTTTAGTTGTGTTATGTTTTATGACGTAGGAAACCCAAGAGTGTAAAAGAGGGTGTAAATATTTGTACGGAAAAAAATTATAAATTAAAATATTAATCTGCATCATTATATTAATATTCGACTAAAGAAAAACAATTTACCTGAGATTTTAATAATGTAATCGATCTTGGAAGAGAGCTAAAATTAAGTCGAAGTCGCGGGAAGCTTCTTAATAAAACTACCAAATATTATAACGTTTCCGCACAATTTTCAGAAATTGCTCTTAATATGCACAAGTGACTGTTTAGCAAATCATAACTTCGTAATGTCAATAGATATGAATATTCCAGTTAATTTACGAAACATTTATAAAACACAAAACACACAACATTAAAAAATTGCTTCTGGAGCTTGAAATATGTTCAGACATTTCCCTTTTTTAAATGCTTTTTTGCATCGCAATATTGTTAAAATAACCTATTCTTGCTTGCCCTAATCTACATAGAATAACATAACCATTTTAATAGAATGAAGTAAGCTTTAAACAGTTTCAATTTAGGAAGGGAAAAGCACAGATGTGGACGAGATTAAATTCATTGTCTACCAGCTAATCCCTGTAAATCTCGAATGAGTTATGGAAGTTTTACAAATGTTTCATCAAGTTGCTGCTAGAAAATGGGCTATCTTTGTTAAAATTAAAAATAGAAATTACTAATCTTGCAGAGAAATTATCCAGGTGGAAATCGTTTAACACATTCGAAGCTTATGCATTCAAAACTTTGTTTATAAAGTTAATATAAGGCTAGATGATCCAGCTGCAATGAATTTATTATTAAATGCTATTATATTATTATATTATATTATTAAACATTACAGCAAGATTTGGAACAATCTTAAAGAAATTTTAGCTCTAGGGATTTCTCAAAGGCATTGAAATTAAGTATCCTACACAGCGGAGAGTAAGAACAACCGTGACAAAATGTCCAGATATTAATATACATAATAATATAAAGCTAAGAAGAGGGGAAATAACCTTTGTTATAAGATAACCTTTCACCTCTGCACAAATAATAAACTATATTTTTATTGATTTAGGCACTTTCCCTAACTATATTTATATTGCAAGTTAAATATGCGAATTTACAGCTTTGTGAATTTTCACTAACATTTTATACAAAATATATATCTTATATATATGTGCATACATGTCTTAAAAATACTGTGAAACACAAATCTTTTATAGTATAGCTACATAGCTGCAAAATGTGTTTATCTTTGGCTTAGCAGGTCTTACTAAAATAGTCCTTTATTTTTAGTAGAAACTAATAACATTTTGATAATGGATGAATTATGTATATATTTACTAGCTAGCTCGGCAGACCTTATTCTGCCTTTTCCGGTGGGTGGCGCGATGAGTTTGATTTGGTTAAAGTCCTTCTATAAGAAAGTCTAGAGAGGTCGTTGCCGCGATTGGAGAATGGGGAAGGGGTCCGAAAAATGGCCGCGCCAGCAATCAAGCACGTAGAAGTGCGGAAAATTGCAGATTATTTGAATTCGTAAATTCTGACAGTCGGATTGGAATCAGCGACCCCGAAAACCTCTACCTACCAAGTTTGGTTGAAATCGCAGAAGAACATTTTTTCCGTAGATTACGAATTCGTTAATAAAAATGCTCAATCAGCTTCCATTTTTGAGAACAATTGAGTCAAAACATACAGAAGACTATATTTTGGTAAGTTTTAAAAAATCATTGAAAAATAAAGGTTCATCATAAAAGTTTTTAACATGGTTTAACTGAAAGCCTAAGTCCTAATCTAGGAATATCAAATACAACTTCTCTCAATAGCCCTTTTTACACATCTTGGCGAACAAGATTTTCATGTGTGTGCACTCGCCTTGTTCTTTATTCGTCAATCCATTGTTATGGAAAAAAGTAAAACTCACTGATTATTTCGAAATGTTTCAATGCTTTTGCTCTTTTATAGTGATAATAGCTTAATTTTTCAGCTATCATTTAAGCAACACTGTAAGCTTCTGGATCAATCCGTTATTTTGTAATTATTTTTCATAAATGGTCAGTATATCCCATTTTGTAATTTTTAATCCTATTTTTCTCGAAAATGAGAGCTGATTGCGAATTTCCATTTGTGAATTGGTCTACAGAAAAAATCCTATAGAAATGATTTGCCATTTATTTGGAAAAAAATTTGGTGTTGACTAGTGTAATCGTTTTGTGATTGGCTTTTAATTTGATTAACATCCTTATAATGAGCGAAGACAGACAAATGCTACCAGAAAAATTAATTTTACGCTTGACCAAATCGATTTGCTATTTCCCATTGGAATATGCGATTTGTAGCCAATTATTCTGTAAGCATTAAATAGATGGGAATCGATACATTTAATTAAATAGTTGAGCTGATTTCCTTAGATCAAGACATTTCGAATGAGGGAAGTAGTTTATTATTCCATAAAAATCTGTAGGCCTTCACAGGATACTACTTAAAAAACCTATAGTTCTAGTAAGCGAAAAAATAGAAAACATTTAAAACTGCGGAATCAATATCCGGTGTTCCATGACAACGATGGTGGGGGGGTTTTAATAGGGAGGAAGCACATGAAAGAAAATCAGGAGAGCACTTCAGGCTGCAAACGAAAGCTCATCGAATTTTAATTGCCTAGCCTAGATCAGAAAACATTTTACAAATGGCCGACCATGCGATAAACTTTAGCTATAAAAGTACCCCAAATACTTAGCCACAGGGTTTTACCCCCTCCATTTGAAGCAATGTAACCTTGAGATTGGTGCGTATCTTGAAGATGGTCAATAGGCGTGTGTTGTCCTTCCAGGAATTTTTAATTTATATGGTGAGGTAAATTTTAATATAAAATAATTACGAATCATAGGAGTTCAGAACTTTTCAATTAATTTTAAAAGAATTCAAATTAAAAAATCGTGGAATGCTAAAATTGAGGGCTTTCGATTACAGTCTAATGTATAACAATTTCTATTCAAAAGAGAATTCCCTGTAAAATTCATGTAATGTCAATAAAATAAAACGTTTGGCAAGTCAATTGGCATTTGTTGGATATGATAAAATAATTGATGTAATGGGAGATTTAATTTCCAAGCAAAATTTCCTTTAATTGTAAGTAAAATGTTTATTGATTGGAAATCTGACGGATTTTCATAGATTAAGATCTTAAGGCAGACAGAAAGGGAAGCGATCAAAGACAAACGCCATCAATTAACTTGCTTTGACCAATTTTCTAATAGTGAGCCTTCTTTTGGATTTATACATGTTCCGGCAACAAGGAAGGGCAGAGATAGACACTTCAAAGTTAGCTGAAGCCGTCTTTTCATCCTTGGAATGAAGGAGACTTGTGAACGAAGACTTTTTCATCGAATTTCTTCGCTGTTGAAGTGCGTTTCAGATAGCGAGTTCGTCTCCAGAAGATATCTTGGCATTACGAACTTTTCCAGCTGATAGCATCTGATTCACTGAACAATTTTGTTAGAAGTAACTTAATATCGGTTCCTGCGTCACTTATGTGGAAATTATTGCCTACATTTTCAACTATCGAGTTGAAACTGGTAAGGAACAAGTACCAAAATCTTAAAATGTTTCTTACTTTACAATATTTGCCACTTATCTCAAGTACTCGCCCTCAGCTTCATATCGCACATCGTAGTGCAAATCTCACTCGGGGTACCAGCGGTTGTTTGTTCTCTAGGTTATGAAAAGGACTCTAAGTATTTACTGAACTCCCACAACTCCATAATTTACCTTTTGCTGAAATTTAACCCTTTGGAAGCGCAATTGTTCCGACCGATGGTGTGGCGGGTTCATGGGTTCATAAATTCCTATTATCTCTGCCCTTTTCAAGTAGGTACTTAAGGACAATATTGAATTTATCCATTTTCGAAATGGGAAATATGCGAAACCGGTGTTGGGGAAGGGGATCAATTGTGTCACTTTTCGACTTTTCCAATTAGGATTTACGCCTTATGAAGGTATAAATTATTGTTCGATCTATCGATTTTTTTTCTGAATAAATAAGAAGAAGTATTTCATGAGATCTATGTGTAGTATTAAAAAAAATTTACTTACAGAAAACAAATGGACACGAAGACCTACATACATACATAACTTTATATATGTACGTTTCCTCCTTTAATTATAGGCAAATCGTAATTGCTAATAATTTATAGGGGCAAGTATAGGGGGAACTAGGGAGACTTGACCCATAGGGAGACTTGACCCAAGGGCATTTTTTCCATGAAAGGGAAATTTGGGGGAAATTTGGCTGGCATCACTGATTGGCCAACCACCTTGCAGTGTTTTAGAAGGAACAACCATTAAAGAAACATCAGTAGCTTTGAAGCAGTTTGATGTTGATTGATTATGCAGATCAAAAGTAAATTCTGGTGGTTTGTGAACTTCTTGGAATTGAACCTCTAGTTCTGAGATATGTGAATTTCTGTGTAATACTTATTTTTTGTCTTTTCTTAAGCTAAATATTGGTATATAGTAGTTTGGTATATCTTTGATGTAAGTAACCAGAAGTTGAGGTTAAAGACAGCAATGCTAACTAGGGAGACTTGACCCGAGACTGCTAGGGAGACTTGACCTGTCAAGTCAAGGAGTCTTTTTCAACATGGTGTTATTTTTCTTTGTTGTTTTATTTACTAAATAACTAAAACATTTAATATTAGAAAAGGTTATACAAAATAAGTCACAAAATACTGCATTATATGTATATATAGAGAGCTTCCTCTTCCTTCTTCACTAAGCTCAATATTAATCTAAAATGGTGCATTATTTTATAAATGCTAAATGTTTTGACTAGGGTCTACCTAATTTTTAGGGTAAGTTTCTTTCTCAGTTATCATTCTTAAGCAAGGCCAAGTGCTACTCTAATCTCAAGCATAAAATTGTATTAATGTAAATGATTTAAATGGCCTGAAGTCAGTGATGTTTCTGAAGTGGACTTTGAACAAATTGAAACTCATCTCAGCCCCCCTGTTATAACAGTACAAAATGACAGGGTTACAAGTTTTGAACTTAACTATTGCTTTTCTGCTGAAGTGGAGTAGAATTATGTAACAATCTCTTTTGGTTCAGTATTTTAGAAAATACTGAAACAGTTTAACCATATAAAGTTAAGAAAACCAAAACTAAATCTAAAACACTTTGTCTAATACACGAAAAAGTTTTATGTTCATTAACAAAATTATACTAATTAAAACAAGATTACTTTCAAACCATAAAACATGTGTATTTCATCCAAATGCCGAAGAATCTCCTTACTTTAAAAGTTGGGTCAAGTCTCCCTTAGTGTTGGGTCAAGTCTCCCTAGACTTAGGGACACTTGACCCATTTGCAGACTTGACAAAGTATTTTATTTTGCACAACTTCCAGTCAGAATTTTGCTTTTATTTTTTACCATTATGTGTACAACAGTACAGACAATTTTTTTATGCCTTTTACAAATGTATAATATATATAGACAAATTACGAAAAATCAAAAACTGAAAATTGGGTCAAGTCTCCCTAGTTCCCCCTACCAAAAATTATAACTATTATAAAATAATTTTGTACGATATACAGTGATTTCTATAAAACATGGATTTTATAAAAAAAAATTTGTTGCGGTGAAGCCTATGCATAATTTACAATTTTTATATTATTTATTGTTAGATATGTTTAGGTTAGGATATATGGCCGTGTCCAGTCATCGAAATACACACTCTTTGAGCCATTTTTGATTGATTTTAATATCACTTTTACTAGAATTTCTAGTGGGAATCGAACGCTATCATCGTTATCCAGAAACAAACTTTGGAGAGTGGTATAATACAATAAATAAATAAATAAATGTTTTCTTGTTGAAGTTTTCGTTAAAAAAATTAATTTTATTAAAAATTATCGTTATCAAATTTATAGGTGCCGCAATTATAAATATAACAGCAATACATGAATTAAAAACATTGATTTCATTTTTCTTTTTTACGTATGTTCATCAAACAGTCAGAGAAAACTTATCGCATAAACATTAATCAGAATATTTTCATTAGTGGTCATCTATCACTTACGCATGAATCAAGAAAACGTTAATCAATATCTGTCAACCATAAAGTCGTAAATCACAAGTAATTATTTAACAATTCACCAAATAATTAATTCAATGTTTGAGCAATTTGTTTTACTTCCGAAACAACCACTTAATATGTAATTGGTTCTCTCAATATTCTTTTTGCCTTTATGTAAAATGTCGAGTTTAAATTAATGCATAAAATGTTTGAAATATTTGCGTTTATTTCGTTTATTATCTTTTATGTTTACCTTAATAGAATTAGCTTTTCCTTAGTATGTATGATGAATTTGCAGTAGGTAGATGAATTCGTGAAAACTGAAAATTTTGGTGAATTCGTATAAGTTATAAATAATATTTCAAAGAATCTTAAATCGGTGTAAGCCTAACATCACATAAATCATGGCGAACCTTAGTCTTGTTAAAAAATCTCATTTTGTTTCCAGCAATTAATCATACAATCTTGCTATTTACGTAGAGCTGGGAAATATTCCTTTCGTCATTGTTTGAAAAATGAGTGGATTTTCTTCGCACGGACGGCCTGTAAAATGTGTGAATTATTCTTTAAAAAATAATATTAGATGTATCAGCAAATAGACCTTTTGCTAAATCCATAATTATAGTCATTTGTTTTGCATTTGACAGGACCCCCTTTCTACGCAAATCACCCATCTGTATCATATCCAAACGTTATTTGGACTTTTCGTTTTTATTCAAAAGTCCACATATAGTACATATGTAGAGGGATATTCATCGTGACGAAATAAAAATGACTAAAATAAGTTGTTTCATGCCAAGACAAGAGGAAATCTGAAAGAAAATAGCGAATATTTATTTTTTTATGACTCCTCATAATATCATAAATTGCCCTCAGCAGGTTGTCTAAACAGCCAAGCTCCTTAAAAATATCTCAGGTGTGTGTGGAGAAGAAAAGAAGCATTTTTGTTGTCTGTCCTCCACGTCTATAATATTTAACATTCATTTCTAGACCGAGACGAAGGTAAATACGCATGTACTATGAGTGTGCTGCAAATGTTTCTTGAAGGCAAATTAATTTTTGCTGAAGAAAGATGAATTCGCGGAAAAGGAAAAGCTTATTTTCTCTGGGTGATTCTTTGAGCGACTTTCTGTCATAATTTTTTTTTGTAAGGTGTCTGGGTGTTATTTGCTATTTGTCGTTTTTGTGTCGTTCGTTATTGCATCATAAATGCTTCTTATTTTCCATATGTGATGTACGCTTTTGGAAAACTCTGCACATAAAGTAATGGAGGTGAATCAATCTTTACAATATGTATATAGGAAAATGTGACATTGTTATAAGAGAACTTGATATTACTTTCAGGCTAAGACATTCCCAGAAAAATGATAGAACGACTTTGAAGTCAGGCCAGATAAATTAGTCCACGGGGAGTGCTAACTTTGAAATTTACTAAACAAAAATAAAAGTTGGCAATAAAGCAATATTGAGTGAATATATTCAATATTCAAACACTAAATTTTATCTACATTTTACAAAGAAATGAAAATTGGCAGGGGAGTGAAAATTAATATCTTAAAGGCAAAATTTTTCATGTCTCCTTAAGCACTGTTGTGAACTTGATTCATAAAAAAATAATATAAACAGCCAATTAATTTAGGGGTTGATCAAGAGAGTAGGAGGCTACACCTATTTCTAAAAGTAATTTTATTACCACGGTAGCTATCACATTGCTTAATTAATTTTGATCAAACTTTGCTTAAACATTTATTGATTTCGATATCTAGGCAATATTAAAAAAAGACGGACAAGTGCGAGTAGAACTCACGCCTTGAGGGTTCCGTATCGTTATACTTTATAATTATCTATTAAATTTGAATTATAAAAAAATATGTGATGTAACTAAAAATTTAAGCTTTTCGGAATTTTTCCTTTATATGTGCTATAAAACATTGCTTCATGCCAAATTTCAAGATTCTACGTCAACTGGAAGTACCCTTTAGGTTTTGATTCCCTTGCGAGTAGTTGCGAGTTTGAAAATATGCGGCTTAAATTGCTGTTTCTTTTGATTGCGTTGACATAGAAGTTTGATTTTGTTACAGCTTAAAGGTATTATAGACTTGAGTATTTGATATGAATTTCAATTTAATACCTCTACGCGTTCATGAGGAAAGGGGTAGTAAGTTTAAAATTATTAAAAATATTTTTATTATATGATGTAACTAAAAATTTACGGTTTTCGCAATTTTTCCTTTATCTGTGCTATAAGACGTTGCTTCGTACCAAATTTCAAGATTCTGAGTTCACGGGAAGTACCCTGTAGGTTTTGATTCCCTTGCGAGTGTCGAAAATTTGCGGAATTTTGCGGCATAAACGGCTGTATCTTTTGATTGCGTTGGCTTAGAAGTTTGATTTTTTCACAGCTCTAAGGGACAGTAAGCCTGAGTATTTGATATAAATTCGAGCTTGATACCTCCACGCGTTCCTGAGAAAAAGGGTTTTGACAGACAGACAGACGGACGGACGGACGGACAACAAAGTGATCCTATAAGGGTTCCGTTTTTTCCTTTCGAGGTACGGAACCCAGGGTTTAAGGAGGGAGGAGGGGATATATTTGAATTATACGCCTTATGCGGAAAAATATCTAGTTCATAATCACAAATTGAACGGGTTTAGGAAGAGGAAGTCGTTAAATAATGATACATTTGTGTTTTACTACTCGTAAATGAATAAATAAATTAAATATGAAATCAATTGCATTATTCAGCATTTAAATTAATTTGCAGTGGCAAATATGTGAAATACAACCACTTCTTTCTTGGAATACCAATTTAAGGGGTGATTTTCTCTATGAAGTGTCTTGTAGATTTCGGGACCTAAACTTCTCTGGTTGTGGAAGCTTAACGAAACTTCTCAAACACCGCACTGTGAGACCGAAAAACTTGGGAGTGTTATTTAAAGTTTTAGCATAGAGATCTTAAGTTTTGTTTCATGTTTCTCAAAGCGTAAGACTTTGAAATGCCCGAAATGGTTTTAGTTTCAGCAGAAAACCCGAATTTATATTAATGTATTTTAAAGTGACTTTTAATTTTAATTCAATCTGTCAGTAGTTCTTCTACGCGGCATTAAACGTAAATTCAAATTGTCAGTTAAAAAGTTAAGAAAATTTGTCTAATCATAAATTTCAAATCAAACGTGCATTTATTAAACTGACCTTTTTTTCATTGAGCATTCAATTTAGTAAACCCATTGCAGGCAGTTAAAGCTCAGTAAAATTTCGAAGTCTAGAAAATTACATAATTATACTTTTTCCAGTCTAAAAATTTGTGGATTATGACAAGATTAATTTATTAATTGAATTATATTACCCAAAGATTAATTTTTTAATTGAATTATATTATTCAATATTCAATATTCAAGTTCTTTGTGCTCGTGGAATATATTTAATTCGAGTTTTAACTTTCTTTCAACTGACTTAAATGGGTCTCCTCAATTGAATACTAATGGATCAGATTTCCATATAAATTGAAGCAATTTATTTTCCAAACGAATCCATAATCCCTCTAATTTAACATTAAAATAATTCCAAAACAAAATTATTTCTCTCGCAAACAAATCAACCGCATCCTTAATTTAAAACGAAAATTAGAAAACGATTATCTTTTTATCGAAATCATAAGAATTCTACATATTTTTAAATGCTTATTTAAAGCAAAATAATAACGAGGATTAATTGCAATAATTTCCATCGACCAACGGAAATTTTCTCAGTCTAGAAATTAAAATAACTTGACAAAAAACAAATAAAAAATCCTCGTATTGGTGAATGTCAACAAGGCAAAAGAGGGCTGATGGCTTTACCTTAACGTCCAAATTATGTCACTAATTTTCAAACAGTATGATATTTATACATTTGCAGATATACTTTCTTATTTTATCGTTTTCTTGAAATATTTTCGAGATATACTTGAAGAAATCTTATTCAAAAGTAATTGGAGTCGAGTTTTTGAAGTTATTCTTGTAATGGGAAAATTCCGATCAGATCAGAATTCGTCTTCATCGTCTTCAATAAGATGAGAAAATATTTAATGCCAAATGAAATTCTGATATATTTAGGAAAAGTAGTGCAGGAAATTCCACAATCTCCCGGCAGCTCTACACAATTCCTATTAGAGTCAACCTAAATATGCTTTTCATGAATAAAATACCACTTTGAACGAATTTAATTTACGACTTCATGTTCATGAAGTTTTAATTAAAAGTTTAGGGAAATTAATTTTTCGTAGAAATCTAGTAAATAGATATGGAAAAGATTGTGTACACTATGAAATTTTTCTAGTGTTTAAATTATTTTAATTATGTTTTAGTATAATCTTGCCAGAAAATACCGGAACATTTTTCCGTTAAAATAAACTTCTAGCACATTGTTTAAATCCGTGATAATTTAGTAGTTTCTATTCTAATAGTTCATAGTTGTCTTGGAGCCGCAATATTTTCTAAAATTTCATTTATCTTAACTGAAATTCTAGTGACATGATCGCATGTTCTACTTATGCGCTGCTGGAACGCTAGGAAATTGCGCAACTTTGTCTTAAATTTTTGCTCGGTTCACTTTCACTAAAAATTAAATTTTTTATTGGAATTATAATATAACTTCTTGAAAATGCTCCTCTGTTATTTTAAATTGTTATGAATAAAAGGCAAATGAAAGGAAATATAACCTCGTTATAACTATAACAAGAATTTCGATGAAATGTTGCATTTTTGCAACAAAAATACAAAAAGGTTTGAAATTCCGCCAAAATAAACAAAACTTACTATTATTCAAACTATTTGTAAAAGACGCAATATAGCTCTTTATAACTTCATTTAAGTGTTACGCTCCTTCCTGACATAAACTTCTCCTTTTCATAACGTAACTACTTTATGTATAATTTGTTAAACTTTAAATGCATACTTCCTAAGACATTTGGAGTTAAGCAAAGAAAGTTTAAGATTCTAATGTAGGTACAACTAAATTTATATCAACTGTAATCGAAGTGTTGAATAGAAGCGTCAGTAGTCAAACTTTCTGAATTTCTTGCACTTTAAATTTATTCGTGAAAAGAAACTTTAACTATAAATGCATATACTATACATACTTGAGATAAGATGGAATTTCCGAGCAGAGTCACAGCAAATTAATTGCTAAACTGTTCTGACAAATCATCAAATTACGAAAGTGGGAATTGTTAAAAGAGTGTAGAATTCGTATATTTCGCATTAATGAGCGGATTTTAAATACAAGTTCTTTCTTAACATTTGGTTTGATTTTTTGAAATTTTGAAAATATTTTAAGTGGGGTAAGAAATATTTCATTTCTCAGAATTTTGAATACATTTTGGACTAAGTTTCGTTTTTATCCAAAAAATATCTCACTTTAACGTTTATTTCCATTGAATAATTGTATGTCATAAGTTTACTATTTTAATTATTTTCTATATGGCACAAAATCACGAAGGTGGGAAATTTGCTTAGGAGCTCATAAAACGATAAAAGCATTTTTTATTGATAAAATGAAATACATACTTCAAACTTATCTTATTTCTTAGTTTCACCTAAATTAATTTATTTCGAAATTCAATAATTTAACGCATTAAAAATAGCAAAAGTCATCAAGGGAACGTGTCTGTAAGTATACTAATCCGAAAACAAAAGCAACCCTTACGTAAAGAAAAAAAAAAATATGTTTACGCTTTTAACGTTATTGTATGCTTTATTCATTGTTCTATAAAGCTAAATTTTTAACTGGCATTAACAACACAATTAATTTCAAATGCAGAATTATTAAAAGGTTTGTCTGCTAATAAACGTGTCGTACCAAACTAAATGAAAAATCTTCTTTACGAGCGTTTGTAGATGTCCCTAGAAAGCAATAATGTGAAATACTTCAGTGTTATTGGCTGTCAATCCGTTTTTTCCGACAAAATTATTACAATTTAAGTGGTAAGTACCTTTTTATTCAGTATTTTTAACGCCGCGCCGTACGCATTTAATTGTTTTAAAATGATTAATAAAATTATATTGACGTATATGTCTCTAAACCTATTGTATTATTATTTTTTAAAACCATTACTGTGACTTATTCGTCATTAAGGAAACATGGTGGTCATTCAGTGAACACTACGTCATTAAGGGGACATCGTAAATTAACAGGTTTTCTTAGGTTTTCTTGCCAAAACAGTTAAAAAATTTAAAATGCGTGACTATTTCATTGTATCTAAACATAATTCAATAAGGATAATCTTCAATATATTGCCTGAGGGCGACTTTTAAGTTTAAAATATGCAACTTTACCTTATAGATGACTAGTTTTTTGCAAAACTTAATAAACGCAAAACATTACATGCTTTTAATTATTTATTATTTAACTCACGCCTAAACATTGTATTCATTCCAATTTAAAACAGTTTTGTTGATTAATAATGGTTTTATAAAATTTTAAAAATCGTTCCCTTAATGATGATAACTAGCGACATTTTGTTTGTATATTACTCTTATTTTAACAATTTATTATTTATGAGCCTACTCTTTTTAAATAATGTTTAATAACTAGTGTAGCAATGATTTTATCAATTTTTTAAAGTCATAATATGAAATTATTTTCACGAAAAACTCAAACTTGAAATTCTCTACATTCATGATTTTGTGCTATATAGTGTAACTTTTTGCACCACAAAACACTACACCATTAAAATATAATAGGATAGGTGCAAATAGTATTGTTAATTTATAAAAAAAAAAAAAAAATACTGGCTGGTGTAGGATATGCAGTCAGGATTTCCTATAAGTATATACAAGCATATATAGATATACTATATTTTAAGTTATCCATAATATTTCATATTCCTTAATACGTACTCCTTACACATTAATCGATTTTCCCAATGTAACTATTTTTATCGGCTTTAGGGTTTGTTGAATATATTATAGATACTTTTTTAAATTATCATCTAAAAATTGCATAAAAAAATATTTTTATTTTATTTCTCTACAAGTGGACACCCTAACGAATGAGTCCAACCTGCACTTAACTTTAATTAAAAACAACGAAGTTTCAAATGTCGCAGTAATTGTTTAGAACTGCGCATAAACTTCTTGAAAATAAAGTGACAATTTTAGAATTTCAGTCGACTCTACCTCCCAACTTAAATTTTAACTTCTTAGTTCCCACTAGGTACTGCGGAAATCCTTCCGTAACAAATAAAAGTACTTTCTTTGATATTAGAGTCACAAGAAGCAGAAATGTTACTTATATATAAATTACATACATCGAAAGACAAATCGAGACACTGACGATTTTTTGATTAAATATGTATTTAAAATTGGGCTTAAACAAAAGATTAACTAATGAAACAAGAAGCACGAAAAAAAAATGTTTAGGGAACGCTTTTAATAGCGTGGGTGGATAGCGGTGTATGCGTAGATAGAGTCCACCTACAAATACGACTACATTGTACTATCATTGAAATTAGACATATGTGCAAAATTGTATAACTTTTGATAAGATAGAAGTATAAAAATTGTGTGTTGCAAGATTCGACCTATACAACCCAACTTAAATAAAAGCGTTTAATAAACGAGCCCTAGTCATGTTAATTTGAAATTAAGGCGCAATGTCTTTTTGGATCGATACATAACTTAATAACTGAGTTACGGCCCAACTTGGAGCAATATTATCTCAGTACGGAAACAAACTTTCTTCCCCAAAAATGGTCAACGCAATAAAAGTTTTCCTATGATACTCCACTTAACGCAGATACATGTGATTCTTGGAAATTCTCTGCATGAACTTTAGGAACTTTTCCGAAAGGGTTGATTGGTTTCACCAAAGTCTTTCCGTCACCCTGGATGTGAATTTTCACTTCATTGGCTACATGCAATGCAGTGGGTGTTTTGCAACCACACCAAAGACCCCTCACGTGGCATTTCTGCAAATTAAAGTCTGCTGAAGTTAGTGAATGAATTTTCCAAAAAACACTTGTTAAGGTGCTTTAAATTAAGCTTTCTTGTGGCTAATTAAGGTAGCCTTGTGGTCCCAAGAAAAGCGTAAACTATAATACTTAGTTTGTTCTTAACGACCTACCAAGGAATACACGTGCTCGGGTGTAACCACAACCTTATACAAATATTTACTTGCAAACATTTATTTTATCGTACACTTAAAAATAAAACTAGGTTTGTGGTGACTGCTTTTGACGAAGCAAATTTAGCGCATAGATTGGTTACTAGTGAAGTTTAATTAATTAATAAGCAACACAAAATATGGGAAGAAATCCTCAAATTAATAAAAGGTTCCAGCAAATATTTAGAGGTTGATTTTGTGGTTTTCTAAAATTCAAAATATGCTAATGCAAACTTTAATTTAAAAAGTTTGCCTTTAAAAGAAAAGACTCGGACTTGTTACTAATGCAGAGAAAATGTAACCCTGCATAGACAGACAAATTGCAGTGGAATCGTTGTGAAACTAGAAACAAAATTAAAACTTTAGTTGCTAAATAAACTTAAACTTCTACAAGTTTTTCCTTTACACACAGATGCAAACTTTTTTATTCGTTAGAAAATGTCTTGTTCAGTTTAATTTAGCTTTGTAATATAAGTTTTTCTTAAACTGCGTTCATGAAATCAAGGACGCCTAAATAAATTTTATTTTATAAAATGTCTTAAGGCAGAAAGACTTTTACATCTAATTGTTTCAAACTTTATAGAAAGCAATTAGCATTAAAATTAAAAAAATTGTTATTAACGAGTTAAATTTCTAGAATGAAACAATGCTAAACAAGTGCTTTAATATAATAGACAAAACATATTATTTCACAGAACTTCTTCTATGAACCCACAAATATAATGTATTGAATATCTTTTTTTAGTTGAACTATATCATGTACTACATTCGTACATTATTCCTTAATTGCATAGAAACATTTATTTTTTTATTTTATTACTAGAATTCTTAATTTGCTTTCAGATAGAGATCACTTCAACATAAAAAATATAATGCAATTGCACTTTGCCTAATTGTAAGGAGCAAGGGAGATAATTTTACTCAAATATGCCAAACTTTTATACATAAATATAATAAATTGCTTTTAATAGAATCATTGGGGAAGTTCTTAAATTGGTAAATCTAAATGAAAAGACTCCTTCGCATAGATAGAAATAAATCTAAACGTAGTTATTATTATTTCATATCAACATACATTATTATTATTTGTTTACTTAATTATAAATTTTAAATTGCAGCGGAGTAATGTATAAAAATGTAAATTTTATAATAACTCAAAAATGAATTTGGAGCCATTTATTCTTCATTTCTTTGTTCGCCTTTATCTTTCAGATGCGTTGGTGTTAGTTTCGTAGAAACAACATACAATTTTTTGGGCATTATTTCTCAGAATTTTCTTTCCATATGAGACTTTTTATTTGAATTTATTTGATTACATATCAAATTGATAAAAGAAAGCAAATATGAACTCAATTAAACTAACATTCATTTTATGTTTACAAATACCTTATTTGGGCTATTTAATATTTTTGTGTGTCTTTCGACAGAAGTTTAGGTAGTCAAACAAGTTGCAAGTTGAGTCAAAAAGCGAATGAACTTATGCCATTCATCAGTGGTTTGGGAAAAAAAGGGTGTCTTCTTTTAAATTAGGCGAAGCAAATTAATACCTTGTACAAGATTAAAATTTTCTTTCTGGGATAACAACAAGATTTTATGTTAATTTCAGTTGACATCACGCTTGTGATCAAGTTTAACACTTATCTATATAGATTTTGCGAAAACCACCTTTACCAAAAGTTTAATTTTTAAAAGGAACGCGTTTTCGAAATTCATCTATAAATATAGCTTATGTATAATTGTTTTCATTTTTCTCCTAATAAAAAAAAGGAAAAAAATAGAAAAATCTATAAAAATTGAAACAAAGAAAATAATTATGATAAGTATTCCTATTCCATGTTTTACTGCGTGTTCATTTATGAAATCATTACTATTCATATACTTTAATCCCAAACAACGCCATTTAGAAAATTTTGATAAAATTCGACTTGCAATTGGGTTTACGGTCCACTGAAAAATCATCACAAACGATTGAAGTGGGGTAAAATATGATGGTTGAGAATTCAAATATCTTTCTCCTTCAAGGAAGCTCTGCGAAATCACTTGGGTGACATATTCTAAATAAACACTAAAACTTTATGAACATATTCAAAAGGGTTCATTTTATTTCAAAAGGAAACAAGATAGTGTGAACCCCTTAGACCTTCGCAACAAACTACGATAAATTTTCATTTTTATTATACTTGGCTAGACATATACATAACATAAGTATATGTACCTACATTCAAATATACGTATGTTCATGCATAATTCCAGCAAACGATTTGTCTGTGTGGTATGCGAGAATTTTACATATGTTTACCCTTGTTAAAAGTTTCACTTAATAAAAAGAATTATTTTGGTCTACTTATGATAAATATAGTTACGTACCGTACATGCATACATAAATGGATGGCGAAAAGCCGACCTCAACTGGTAAAATTGTAAATTTTATCTTTACACAGTTTTGTGATACGTGTTACTAGAAATGGGTCACATTGCAAGCGTTCGAAAATAATTCCTTGGCCTCGTGACAAGTCATTGAATGATATTTCTTGAGCTTCTTACATAAAAAGTGTCCTTGTTGGTGGTTTTCTCCTGGGACCAATTGGCTGCCAGTTTTTGTGATCTGGTGTCACTGCAGAAACCACATTTCGTCACGAGCTGCGAGCTTGGCCTCTTTCCTGCGGATTCGAGCTCGAACAAGCTTAGATTGCCAACTGCCAGGTTGAGGGGTATTAGCATCATTCTTTTAGAGAATCGAAGTGTATCAAACATTCCTACAGAATCGAGAGTACGCCGGAAAATGTCTCTTGTTTTTGACACGTTTTTCTAGAGGAGGGTTCTGCAATTTCTCATCCCAGGACAAAAACGATTATCCGGAAATGACCTGGAACGGAATTTTTTAAGTGATGTTTGCGTCTGACATCCTGATGTTTCTCTGCCAGGCTATGAGGATAAGTTTCAGGATTTTATAGAAGGATTTAAGTTTTCCCTCGGAGGAATTCGACTCAACCAAAGACTAGTTAAGCTTAAATGAGGGCATTCGTATAGATTTTCAATAAATTTCGTCTTCATTTCATTTCATGACAATTTGAGCAAAATCTATACGTTTTCTATCCGTAAATGGAGTTAAAATGCAAAAGCTCGGAAAAAAATATAAGAGCAATATTGATTTCACTGGTGATTACCAATTTCTGATGAATTTCTACGTTCTAGGTCACATTTCAATATTTTACGATAAAAGTTGTGTTTTTTTTGTCTATCCAGAACAAAATAAGATTTTGCTTAAATTGGAAATTTTTCTTGAATAACCTATAGGAAAGATTTAAAATTGTCTAAAAATAGCATCAAATTGCAATGACTTTTATCCACTTTTAAGTCAAAAATTAATCTAAAAATTGTTCAGTTGAAGATTTGAAGTTTAGCATGAATAAAAATCATGGTAATTTGATGCATTGTTGATGCAAATTTTATGGCCTTATTCTATTAATAAATTCTAATTAAAATTAAAATTTGTTTTGAACTGGACATACGAAAAAAACCCAGCTAAATTTTATACAAGGAGTAGCAAAATAAGATATTATGTAAAGTATGTTCAAAAGCAGTCACGCACGCCCGATATAATTAATCATGAACAAACATTATTAATTAACTCTCCAATTATCACCTTAGTTGTTTGATATCTTTAAATTAGCATTTCTATGAGACAAGCTTAGAATTAAAATAAATGAAATTAAACAGGAAAAACCCACAAAATCACTAGATGTTCAAGGAAACGCACATTTAATCGATTTTTTGAGAAGCAAAGAGAATTCCTTAATCACCAAGTTTTTCAACCGTATAATTAATGCAAATCGCTATCACTTGGTTGATTGCACCCTATTCATTTTACATTTCTTGCAATTAATCACTGTTTTCACATGGACCGAATGCAAATCCCGCTTATGCAAGAGGGCGCGATTATTATCCTGCTGGCATGTTACCTTTACGATTTAGACTCGTAATTGCATAATTTAACAACGAAAAGCAAATCTGTAAGAGTTAATTGGAATATGGAATTGGTTCAATCTGTAAGAGTTAATTGGAATATGGAATTGGTTCAATTTGTCTTTTGGAAATAATATTTTTGTAATAGGTATGTAAAATATTTGCGAACAATCTTTTGCCGTATTTGTGTTTGTGTACTATTTGAATCAAAAATACGTAATAATAAATAAGCGTTATTGCGACCATAGAAGTCTCAAATATATTTTATCTTTTTGTGACTGTTATATTTTAAAAAGTTATAAAATTTCGTATTTCAAAATTATCAAAGAGAATCAATTTGAATTTAAAAAACTTCGAACAACATAAATCACTCCAATCCTTAGCTGTCCAATATGGATTTTGATTAATTAATATTAAATTGAGGAGACCTATTGACCGGCACCGAAAAACTTTGATAAGTTGAAGGTGCATAAATACCTGCATACAACCAAACCAAACCAACCAACCAACATCTTACATGATTAATTTTATAAAATAGTCGTCATATAATCCGCACATTCATGCTCAAAATATATACTTAAGTTGTTATATGTATTATAATTATACCTACATATGTATATAAAAACGAAAATATTCGACTATAAAATTATAATGTAAAATAAATAAAAGTAGCTCTGTCATACCACTCATTCCATAACTGATCCGATTTATGAGAAAATTAACCTTAAAATACAAAATCCTTTTATTTATTAAAACTGATTTCACTTCCAATAACAATATTTATTTATAAAGGGATGATAAACAAAGTTTGGATTTTAAGCAAAGTTATGTTTCATATTTTGATGATACAATATAACAAGTAGGTATATTATTATTATTCTATGGGCATTCTATTTCGATTTTGGTCATCTGTTTTTCTGTTTTTTAGGGTTCCGAACCTTAAAGGGAAAAACGAAACCCCATAAGATCACACTCGTGTTCGTCTGTTGCAGAGGTTTTTCTCGGAAACTATGTAACGTAGGAATTTGAAATTTGGCTTAATGTTAGGTCTTGATGACGCGCACATATACATATCGGCAGTCAACGATTAGAAAAAAAAAACATTATTTTAGATTAAAATAAAGGGTCAATTTGGTTCAAAGAAAAAAAATGTTAATTAATATATTGTGTGAAATATCATTTGAAAGAGTTACCTCTATGGATTCAAAAAATATTTGCTTTTTATAATTTTTGGTCCACTGCTCTTATTGATATAGCTCAAAATTTGCTACAAATGAACGCCCCCCTCCTGATCTACTTTATAGGTTTCGAAAGCTAAAATTTAGATTTTAATGGGATTAGTAGATATTGAATCATAGATTACCGGAAAACTGCAGATTTTTCGACAGTAAACTGAAACAGTTGCTGAAAAAAAAAAGTTTTAAATAAAAATAGGTGTTTACTTACAAAGGCGTTTTGACCTACATATATACATATGTATAGTATTATCAAATAAAAAACGTTAGTAAGCTGAAGCATATAGAGCAGGGCTAATTTGTTCGTTACATCATGTCTTTTACATGTATATACTTTAGGAGCTAGTACATCATTTTTTTTATTTAGTCGAAATGACAGAATTATTACGTGAAAAACTTTTTTTTTTTGTTCTGTGATTCAAATTTAATTGACAATATAAAATAACTACTTCCTAAGTTTTACGGTACTCGCACTTGTCCGTCTTTTTTCTAAGGATTCTTCAGTTTAATTTTATGCATATTTAATTTTAAAAGGGAGTATAATTTCACTGTGTACACTATACTTTTTAAACTAATTTCATTTTTCATTATTTCCTTGTTAACCTTTTAAACGCTTAGTCTCACGTTTCTGTGGGACTATGGACTTCATTTGCCTTTATCTTTCAAATTGATGTAAACAATACTAGAATATACTAGAAATATATGAAAAATCTTTAAAATGTCTGTGTTTACTTAAAACATAAATTGCTTTCTTAATTTAATTAGACACCCTTTACAAAATTTTATTAGATAATTAATGCCTTTCTTGCATTAAAGTAATTTATGTCGAGTCAAAACCGAATAAGCTAGGAGCATTTTAATGAAGAATTACAGAGCATCAGGTGCACTAACCACCAAAATTGTTAAGTAAATTGTAAATGGTTGTGGTGACGTCCCATGTTTGCTATTGATTAAGTCATCTGCGTGCAATGACCTCACCTGTTAACCTTTGGGGAGTTCACATGTGAAATATCGCACTAGACTTGTGTGTAGAAACACCTTCTGGGAGCAATAACTTAAGTAAATTTTTTTTCACTTACGATTTTCTTTTCAGTATTTATAAAGAAAGTAATTTTGCACATCATGACTCCTTGAAGATTATTTTCTGTTCGCTGTCTTATTATTCTGATAAAAGTCACTCCTTTTTGTTCTGATGTACGTGTAAATACAACATACATACATACGTGTGGGTGGCGTACGTTCCGAGAAAGATGAATGGAGTTTGAAATAATTTGCGTAAGTGTGTCTAAGCAGCCAAATGCTAATTTATTAATCTGCCTCTAATGGTTTTATACTCCCAGGTCCTTAACACTAAAGAAACATAATTAAGCTTCCCTACCTTGATGAGATAATTAAAACAGGTCACCTGCTGGAGGAGCCTATTGTACATATTAATCAGGATTAATTGTCCCTTTATCGCAGTCGCTTTTATTCGCATACATAAGTCACAAATTATATCTTTGAATATTCTTGTTAAATTAGGATGAATAAAGAACAAGTGCCATTTTGTGCCTATGCGCGAGGAATAGAGAAACCAAGTGAGCAATCTCACCCACAAAGAAATAAATACCTGTGCCATAGTCCTCTGAATATTTTTTAGAAGTATTTAAGAATGACGTGACTTTGCTTTTTATTGCTTAGATTTATAGGCCAAATATGTAAATAAATTGTTTGGCGCGTTGATGACTGTAAAAACCTTAAAGGATCCACAAAGTGCTTGTGGATGGGTATTAAAAATGTCGTAAATTAACCAACGACGACGGAACTCGTTTGTCATAAAAACAATCAGAAAGTTTCCACCGTTAAATATCCTGACAGGAAGACGGTATCGTAGTAACGACTAATTTAATACCTTCAAGTTAAGCTTCTTTTCTTCAGTGTTAGCTGTTGGAGCAAGCACAAATAATTGCGGAGGGAAGAAGAATATCGCAAAAGAAATGAAACGAATAAGCTGTCGGGTGTTAAAATGCAAATGGTATACTTTTCAATTTAGAAAAAAGGAACATTTCATCTCGAATTAACTCGAATTAGAAAATGCTGTGCTCCATTTTAGCTAATAATTTAGAGAATTTTGCGATTTTCACTGCGTAGTAATACAAATAACAACTGGTTTTATTCTCTACCAAGCCCATTTTCTTTCAGAATTGATCCAGCATATCCAAAATCGTGGCCAAGGAACTGTGCTATAACACATAAAACTTCGACTTTAATTTTGTGAAGGCGTTGAGAAGTTATAGTAGAATAATTTAACATACAAAAAGAAAAGCGTTATAAAGATTATTTTGACTTTAGAACTTTTTTGTGCATTTCATTAACATATTTAGCCCAGACCTGATACCCAATTCTACCCTCAGGGACGGAATTTATTATTTCGTTTACTCTTTTTTTTTATAAAATTTCTCTTTTAAAAAGCAAGGACGATCTATACATAGTCTAAATGCTAAAGAGATACTGAATCCAATGACAGGACACATGGTCAGGGTATTTTCACATGGATCCTGTCTACGGACGGTTAAAAGAGCCTATTTTTAAAGGATGGGTATACCCCGCGGACCCTTTGTGGACCCCTTAAAGTTTCAGAATGAGAGGCCGCCGCATATCCTAAGACTGAATGTGTTAAGCATTCATCTTCAGAAGTAAAATAAAACACAGATTTTTTTTTATACTTTTTTATATATATAGTTGACTTACCTACTCAAAAAATGTCCAATATTTCCAATTTTTGTTTTCAAAATGTACTAATTATTTGTTTCGAAATTCAAAATGCAAGTACATATGCCTACTTATATCAGTTTGTATATGTATGTGAATTGGGAATTTGTTAAACTTAATTGAAGTGAACTTTTCTCGGATTCAACGAAAATTAATATTGCGATCATTATGTGCCCACCAACTTCAAATTTACAATCAAAATTTGTAAACTTAAACTTGTAAACTCTCCCTTAAATTTTTCGTGAAAATTACTGGAAAAGTCGGCCAATTATTTTGAACATATCATAAAAATTTTTAAATTTGGAAACTCCTACCAATATTTGGAAGATGGCAAATCCAACATAATGATTAAAATTTTCCTTTAAATTAAGGATATGGATACTTAAAATAACAAGTCAAGATATTTTCATGAAAATAGACACTTTGCGGCTTTCAGATATTTTGAATATGTTAAAGGAATTCCGAAATTTAAGAATTTCAGAAAGCATGAATGAGATAAAAAATTTTAATTTTGAGCTCAAAGATATTTTCAGATCCACTGTTTTTAAATCCCTATTTATTCCTATATCCATGCATACATATCTGAAAATTTCCAAGAATATGAAATACCAGAATAGCAATATTTTCCTTTGTTTGTGAAACAAAAATTTCTGTATGCGGAATTTTCAAGAGCGTTGTCTTCATAGAATTTATTTTGTATTTAATATTTACTTTTAGAAAAAAACATTAAGGCAATTTAAAAAATGCTCGATCTTATTTCGCACAAAATCATTGCGTTTTTTCTGCTCTACCATGGAATAATTAGCTTAAAGTAAACCCGCTTTTCTCAGAAAAAATTATTAAAACTGACAATAAAGAGGTCTAATAAAAAAGCAGATTTAGTGAATCTAAATTTATTTCTCTGAAAACAAAAGCTTATGGAGTCTGATTTACATGTATTAAGAATTTTCTAAGAATTCTATAAAGCTTGATTACTTTCTTAATTATTCCTCTAGAAAAGCTACACATGTTTTACTATTTTAGAAAACTAGTTTATTATACACGTTTAACGATAAAATTGTTTTTATGTCTTCTGTAAAATTGAAAATGTTTTAATAATTTTGGAAATGTGAATTTTTCAGAAAACCATAATATGTATTTGGGCAAGGGCTTCTAATATGTTATTTTTCTTATATTAGGTACACAGGAAAAGAAATGTCGAAGTTAAACTACGTAAATATAATACATGAGACAGCTTTAAAACCGCAACAAGTTTTCCTCAAAGTAGATACTTCTCTTGTTCATTCCGTCGTGAAGTACAATTTTGTTCTCTGCTGTTTTCGCTGAAAATTATTCACAAATATACAATTTGTTAAGGAATTGATATGAAATTCCACAACAAGCCCCCTAAAGCGAAAACTCATACAAGTCCATATTTCAAAAAGCATTTTTTTACGCAAAAGCAAAATAATATAGGGTGGGGCAGCAATAAATCAGTTCCGACAAATTGGAGGGAACAACTCAAAGGGTACCAAAGAAGAATCTCTAGAGATTCGCGTTTTGGTGAATTTAAAGGTTTTAAAATTAAGGAGATTTGTTTGTGTGGTGGTTCGAGGGTTTACTTTACTTATGGATTGTGAGCTCCCTGCTTTTAGACTGTAAAATTGAAACGTCAACCGGAAACGTATTGATCGCAAATATTAAAATTTATTGAGTTCCGGGTCATGTACACATTAACTAGAAAAATGTTTAGAGTGGGTGTTTTGCATCTTAAATAGAATGAATATTCTCTATGACTGTAGTGAAATGTTTATATAGCAATTTTTAAGAAGATTGACATTTCAAATTTTTGCTTTTTGAATTTCAACTTAATTAAACATTCGTTTTATTCTACACAAATTACGATGCAAAATTCATTAAATATTCATATTAAATAAATCATTTATTAGAAACCACCACCAAACAGGATAGCAACTAGAGGCTCTGGGGCCCCAGGATAGCAAGTGATCGAGACTCCCTTTCTCCTCACGTACTCATTTTGCACATTAATTAATAGGTATGGCGGCTCAGTTGACTATATTTGCCAGCGAAAATCATTTTATTGCTGACAAAACATCAATAATTATGCTGGCTTAAATATAACCAAATATAGCCTATTTGCACGGAGGTACTGCCCCGGCGGCGGCGGTAGCTGCGGTCTTGCCAGTAAACATAAATTCGGGCAAACAATATTTAAATCTAATTTAAGTATGTACCTAAATTCACGAATTATTTCAATTCATATTTTCATAAATTCGTGTTTACTATTCAATAGTATGGACTCTTACTCTAAAGTCTAAACAATGAAAGCAGGAAGCAAGACATTTAAAAGCAATTAAAACTTTTCCCTGTTCATAAAATGAAATGGAAATCTGAACTACACAAAGATATTAAAATTTGAAAATGCGGTATTGTATTTCAATTACTATGTGCATATTCATGCAGCCATTCAATAGAAAATAGAAATATTTTCATTTAATTCATTTAATTCATTTAATTTTCATTTAATTTCAAAAACATTCAATTTTAGTGTCCTGTTTCAACATACAAAATAGATAAGCATTCCAAAATACTTCTAATTTTCATCCGTTTTGTTCTTATTATTTTGTATACGTCCGTGTCATTTTAAGTTTATGAATTTTAATAGTAGATTTAAAATTCGAAATCCCATTCCTTGTATTTTTTCATTATCGCATGAGAAATATTGATCTCGTATTTTGAAATGTTGATAATAAAATCGTAAACAGGATCCCAAAGTTCCCCAAATATTAATTTGCATGGCAATTCTTTAAGATTCAAAATGTTCAGTGATAATTTTAGAGACTTATGAGGACTGAAGGTTTCAAAAACACATTTATTTTAAGATTCAAAAAATATGAATACACGTTTTGATATTTTTGTATTGTATTATAAAATTAGAATTTATTTAAAAGCATATTCAAAAATTTTCAAAACTAAAGTAAAAAAAAAAATACTTTTTTGCAATCCTTTGACACTGAACTTCGTTTTGTCAAACTAAAATGTTTTTTATAGCATGAAAGGAGCATAAGCTCTGACGAATGTATTTTCAAATAAAGTTCATTTTATTCAACAAAGAGAATTTATAACTTTTTTTCTCAGAATTAGGTATATTGACCAGAAGTAATTTTGCAACTGAGTCCGACAAGTACCCGTTTTAATATTCCAGTAATTAAGGAAGTTATGTTAGGAATTAGTCCTGTGAGTACAGACAATTTTTTCCTTCCCGGTTCCATTATTCTGGAAATAATAAACCTCTAGAGAAAAATCTCTGAGGCCGGAAACATGCACTGGAATGGTGTTAGATGAAAATAATTTGTACGGAAGTACCTTTTCCCCAGAGATACAAACTTTGACCATCGCACAAATTCCCTCAATGCCGTCAGAAGGTTGAAGAACTTTGCGTTGATTAAAAAATATGTTCTTGAACTGTTACTAAGTGAGCTTACTAAGGTGTACTGGAAAGACGACGAGATGTAGAAAAGAATATTGCTACAAAAACTAAGTTCTTCAGGTACCAGCACCTTGTTTAGTAGTTACGAGTCAGTTATTTTGGCGCTCGTAAACACTTTTTTAATATCACAGGGAAGATTCAAGAAAATAATTTCAAAATAAAGGCTTTTCGTGAGCTGGAGCATTATGTGGGCAAAACATTTATTTTTAGAAAACTCATGAAAATGAAGTGCAATTGAGATAAAAAATAAGTTCGCAGTAAAAATGTTATAATTCCAGGTAAAATAAGACGAACCTTAAATAATATAGACCAAAGGAAAGGCTTTTTTATTACATACTTTCGCAACATACGAGACCACGTTCATAAAAGGTTCTTACTTATCACACTTACCTTCACTCTCACAATCAAAATCCTTGCTTATATCCGAAACTGAAAGAAATTCGGGATAGATACTACATATATATTCCGTGTATTAATGAGACCTTTGGGGACAAATGACAATTTATTATCTTTATTTATCTTTCCTCAAATTAAAGTACACATGTAGATATATGTATGTGGGTATGCATAACTTAATTAGATATTAAAGATGTTTTCGTTTTTCGAGTTCGCATAATACAACAACTATTCAAAGAATGTTTAGTATTATGTTTTGATAACCTTTGTGACCTAAATTAAATGATAGACTCAGAGTGAAACATCTCGAGGTAAATACCACATATTAGTTGCATCCAGAGCAATACCAAATTTTATATTAAGCTAAAGTTTATTAATAAATAGACCAGAGAAAGAATTAATTTAATGTTTATTTTAAAATATTTAAAATCTTTGCTAAGGATCATGATAAATTTCAAGTCAAAATTCCCTTTTCATTTGGATAAACGAACAATTTTCATTCCGGAAAATTTTTACGTGCAGCTAAATTTTGATATGAAACATCTATCGACATTTATAAGCATAATATTTTGTTCTCCAATTCTGTCATTGGTTATAAGAATGTTTAAAAACTTACAAATTTAGAAACTGGACAGCTAAATGCCATCATGTCAATGTACTAACATCGATGTTTGTGATGCCATTCCATTCATCGCAGTCAGTTTTCTAAACTAAACTATTGTTTGCTCGAACCACTTAAATAAACATTTGATTCTTATTTTCTTTTTATAACATTCTATTTAACTTCACTTGCCCGATTGTCGTAAAGCCTTGCAAGATGATTTTGACCCACTTCCTGATTGAGCTGAGATTTTGCATGCGTTTATAAACCCGATAACAATGCAATGGTGTCAATAAGATGGTATGAACAAAAGGTATTCTTTTAATATAGGTACTTATATGAATGTATTTTTATAGTTTTAATTCGTTTCTTGAAGTATGAGTTAAATTACATATATATTTATAATGCACCTATACAAATTAGTTACATATTACCCTCTTAAATGTCCTTGTACATATTTACAATTCTAATAATTTTTCTCTTCGATATTCGAAAAATTGATTTAACATGAAAGTTATATCGGCTCGGCAGCGAATAGAAAGATTTCATCTAATCTAGCTTAAAATACTAATAATCACCAACCCCAACCAAGCCTTTTTATTTCTAATATAGATAAAATCATGGCCCTATGGAGCAATAACTCCAGCCCTGATATTAATCCTTTGATTCATATCTTAAATTAGCTTATTAAGCTGTTAGTTAGCTTCATAAAACACATAATAGGTAATTACTTCCTTGAACACAGCGGTCTCATTCAACCGCTGTTAGATAAAACGCTATATCAGATCAATAAAATCTGGTGTCTAAAATTATTATGAAAGGCTGATCAAAATTCATTCAAATCAATAATTTCGTTTGTTGAGAGTATTTCCTAAAATGTATTTTTAGTACCACTTGGTTGACTAATTCAGGCATAAAATCAATCATATGGCCTGCACGCTGCACTGATCTCCGTAAAAAGCAAAATATCATAATTAAGAGTTATAAATCTGAGTTTTAAAATACTATTATAATTACTGAATTATAGCTTGGGCGACATTTTGGCGCTCTATGCCATTTGAGACCTAATTAAGACATTATGCTTAAACGTCCAAAGTGCTTTAATTTTGTAAACAATTTCATTTACTTTGAGTCCGACCACTTCTCGGAAATTCTTCTACGCAGATTATCGCCGATTATCTAGGTTAGGATAATGTTTCGTGGATGATTTCTCCGACATCTTAATTAAAGTATAAAAATTTAATTCAATGGATGCAAAAATAAGTTGGTTGGGTTAAGTTATAAGGTGTGGGACTTTAAGTTTTTCTTGTTTTTACAATTAGTGTTTTGTAATGTCCGTCCTGAGTTTATAATATTGTTAATATGTTAAATTGTTATAAAAAGGTATAGGTTCATCTCAACATAGTACCTAATTTTATTGAGTTATTTAGCGTTACATATCTTTTTAATTGTTGTTAACAGCTAGTGCAATTGTTTAATACTTGACTATTCTGTAAAGGCATGACAAGAAAAGTATTCCCGTTTAATTGTGAGGAATATTTTCGCTGTCCGATTTTTAATCCTATCCGTTTACATTCTCTTTAATATAATTTGTAATGTCACTATGATTCACTTACGGAGTAATTTCTTGGAAAGGCTTCGGTGCGTTAGATTTGTTACAAAAAAAGCTAAATACTTTCAAATAAATTAATTTTAATTACTATAATTAATTCAATACTCAGATTGTAATTAACAAACTTATTATGCAAATTATCTGTCAAAAAGTTTCATTATTTAATGGAGTTCACAAGTTTAACAGATAATGTTATTCAACGTAATATAAATGTTTACAATTAAGTTTCGCGCGAAAACATCAATAAATACCAGCAGATTTAAGTAATTAATTAAAATAAACCATCTTTTACATTTAATTGCCTAAATTGTGGTGAAGAGGTAAAATGACCCATTAATATAAAAGTGAGGTTTACAAAAAAGCAGAGTGTTTAATACTTTTTATATGTACCTATATTAAATTGCCTTTACACCAAACAAGCATCCTATTTAATTTGCATAAATTTGTAGAAAGATAGGATTTTGATGTTTGTGTTTTAAAATTTGTTTAATGAGTGCATTGTTCATAAGGTGGTACAAATAGAAATGAATTTTATTTACTTTTTATAGTTAGTTCGAAATTTTTAGTTACATTTTAGTTACGAACGGAACGTATCCTAGTGTAATTTATATCTATCTTTAATACATATATGTATGTGCCACGGCACGAATAAATTCGACATATTATTCATATTATATTATTTGTATATTAAAAACTAATTGCTGCGTTAATTTATAATTAATATTGAATTTACACTTCGACTGTGAGCAAATGATTTTTTATTTTCCTGAAATACTATTTTAAAATAAGCGTTTTTTCGGAAACACCACTTAACTCTATAATAAATCAGTCAGATTTCGATGAGTATCTTATATTTGAGAAAAGTGGCCATTAAAATGATTCGAAAGTATTCAACTTTGAAATTTGGGACATTAGTAAAGGGACGATTTTCGGGGTATTCAGTTGAATTTATAATATATATTTTTATTTACACAGTAAAACTAAGTATATTTTTGAATAAAATAATAGTAACCGATAAAAGATTGTCACAATTTAAGAAAAACTGAAAGGAGAGGAATTTCGAAATTTATGAATTTCATAGTCATATGTGTATACGTTCAAATCGTAGGTACCCTGCACAGATCCCGCAAAATTTTACTAAATGCTTAAATATCATATAATGATAGAAATAATAAATTATAAAACTACCTGAATATTCGTTCTTCATATCTGCCCATAACACCCACTTATGAAATTAAAATAAACGTAACTATAATTATAGGAGGAACTGAAAAGCTGCAGAAATATTATTTATGTATGTATACATATACAATGTCAATGATTATCATATCACCCACCTTTGAATACTTACCACCTTTCCGTATTTTGACGGTAATTGAATTTTAAAAATGTACAGAGAATTCTATCGTAATTCAATTTAAACGTGTGTTGCCCTCATCCGTGCATCTGTGCACGTAAAGTCATGCTCTCGTAGGTGTAAATGACGCAGATAAGGGCGTTTGTTTTCCACGTGTGCACTTAAAGTACATTTAATTTCATTTATTTATTTCCTGGCAATAACCTTTATCTATCAGATTATAATTGACAGGATATTAAATTTTCAAAAAAAAAAAAAAAAGAGAGACGACCTCGGTAGCGAAATTCGAAGTAAAAAGATATTGCAACTTGAAGAAAAACAATAAATCAAAATCAATTTGAGAAATAACAATGAAAAGTATATTAATAGCTCTAAAATGTCTGATTAAACTCAAAGCATCCAACCAAACGTAATTACTTTTGGCATTGTTTGATTTGCTAGACAGGCTTTTTCTTGTGGTAATTCTTGGTAGAAACACTTCGTCGAAAATCACAACAATTGGTCTGAAAATGGTCTTATTAATGTGTAAATAAAATCATATGTCCCTGTTAAAAATCCTGTCGCAATTTATCTCGGTTTATGACACAGCAATAAAAGTGTCACTTTTCCTATGTCAATCTCCATTTAAATACAAGTGTTTCACTTCTCAGTATTAAAAATGGAGTCATTTGCATTAACACTTTCGGGTAATACATACATAGTAATATGTATATAAACCATGATATTCAATTCGGAGGAAGTACATGCATATATGTGACATGTTAAAGTACGATAGTACGAAGTTTTCTACAACTTCAGAAAAATGTTAGGACTAAAACAGATCAAATCACTCAAGCTCGTAATTATCTTATAAATTATTAGAGCTCAAGCTATAATTAAGTGCTTAATTATTTTTCCCAGGCAGCGCTTCTCTCCCTGCTCTACTAGCCTCTTTCCACGCCTGTCTTGTGCTCCACCAAATCTATAATTATAGGATTGCGTGCAAAATGTACAAAAAATACTTAATTCTATTAAATTCGGAAGAGTGATCGTCATTGCGTAGGTAACCAGAAAGGAGAAAATTGTCATCTTATATGTAGATTTAAGAAGATGTCTGATTGCCATTTTACTGTAAGTAGTAGGTAAGATTATTTATACATAATATTACGTATTAAAAAAAATTTAATCAATCTATTTACCATTTTGAAAGATATTTATATCATGTTTTATTAGTAAATTCTGTCAAGCGCCAAGAGATTTTAAGAAAGAAAGTTTTTTTAGAGTGTGGTAGCTTGGGGCTAATTGTGACAATTTTTGGAAAAAAATACTAATATACTGAAATTTATTTACCATTTCAAAAAGTTTCTGGGTTTCTGCAAAACAAAAATTTTCCAAAAAAACGAAAGTTGTTACAATTTGGAGTATTATACTAATAAAAATTACCTTAATTGAAGAAATTTTCATTGAATATTCGAAATCAAATTAAAAGACACTTAAGATGTCTTATTTATAAGGTATACAATGAAAAATATATTAAAGTAAATTTACAATTGCATTTAAGTTAATATTTATTATAATAATTTATCAACACTTATACATAGAGGAACATAAAAATATTCTAAAAATTAGCATAAAAGTCAGTCTTTATCCAAATTGCACATAATAACTTCCCGGAGTAGAAGAATTTGCTTAAACATAATCAGGAACAAGTCGGGCATGCTAATGTAAGGCATGTAACGCGGATACTCAAGAATTAATCAGAAATGGCTGATGTGGAACTGATAATGTTTTCTTGACCAGGACTGCCTGATTTGGAACTAATCAGGTTCATCTGATCAGGAACTGCTTATGCGGAACAGATAAAGTTTTCGTGATATTATTAATGGTGGTGGCTTGAATCACTGCGACCTAATAAATTTGACATAATTATGTGCAGAAATGACGTTATCTCCATCTAATGTTACTTGGATTATTTCTGCTTCAAGCTATTCAAATGTAAAATATACCTACTACTACTAACATTTCAAATAAATCTTTAATGTATTGAGTTTTGATATATTAAATAAACTGTAACATTGCATGTTTTATAGGATATGGTTATTCTGTTACGGTCCTAAACCGATTTTAATTGGAAAACAAACATAGTATTTTAAAGCTTAATACATAGACAAAAATAGTTTAAAATGGTCAATTGTAAGTATCACATGTAATGCAAGAATCGATAAAATATGTTAGAGCAAACCGTTGTTACAACTAGCCTCTAGCTCCTTTATTCAGAGAATGGCATTTTCTCTATCAAAGTCATATGTAAAATTGTTTTTTAATTACATATTTTTTTTATATACTGATCATCTTCTATAAGTGGTAAAATTGGCAAAATTTGTTTATGGGCTAAAGGATTAAAGTGTTATGGTGATATAAAATTGTTTTTCAAATACAAGTAACAATTCAATTTCATTCGAAATGTAACTCCTTTTTTATTTCACAAATTCTAAATTCCAAAATATTAGGATCGGAGATTAAACCCAAAATTGCTTAGGATATTCCAACAAATTTTAACTAGTATTGACTTAAACTTCGATATTAATGTTTTGAAATTTAGGATTAGCGATATAAAAAAATAATTACATGTGAAATAAATTAAGATATTTTTGTGTGATAATGAAATATATAGGCATAAATTGCGTTTGAGGTCTCCTTATGGAATTTGATGAAACTTTGTACAAATGTTCTTTTAGGATCAAAAGTGACGGATATGCAGAAAAACTTTGTCGGTCGCTTATATTTCCCGTGATATGAAACTTTAAAATCCTAAAAAGTGATAGTTTTCTGTCGCAATTACTCCATGCTCCCACAATTTGTTGGTGAAAATTATGGAAAAACCTTAAATTAAAAATGTTTTCACCGGATTTCTGTACAAAATTCTACACGAGTACTGAAAATAAGAAAATTTTGACTTTACTTACATTTGCTATTTTAAAAGACAAATGTGTGCTCGTCACCGACAATAAGTCGAAAAATATATAATATTTATCTTTAATTCGGTCATTTCTATGATTCTTGAAAAAAATTTTAAATGAAAATGTGGAAATGTCCTTAATTTAAGGTATTTTTACAAGTCGCAAAGAAATTTTACGGAAATATGCAAAAACTCGTGCCAACAATATGTCAATTTGCGAAATTTTAAAGTTAAATATTTCAGGAATTATAAGTGACCGACACATTTTTTTTTTTGTGCATATTTGTCAATCCTGCAAAGTTTAATCAAAATCCGTGAGGAGACCTCAAACTCAATCTGTTCCATTGTTTTCCATAAACAACAGAAAATAAGATTTTTTCATATACCTATGTATGTATAAAACGATGAACTATTAAAATAGCAGGGTACAAAACAACTTCCCATTTGCATAAATTTTCCTTTTAAGAAGGATGTGGGTGGTATATTAATATTAGATCAGAAGTAGTCCTAAATGTCTTCTTTTATTTAAATTGTACAAAAGGCTTTTTCAAATCTCCTGCTCCAGTAAAAAAAACAATATTATATCTTCGTCATAAAATTGGCCATTCCAAATAAGTGTGCCTTGGCATCATAAGATGTGTACGGTATGAGATATCTGTGGTATATGTGATATGACATAAACTGATCCCTAGCCTATCTCTAGGAATGTCTCAACAATCTGTTGCATATTTGTCGATTCTAATTCTCAAAGACAAGCTTGTTCATGTTGCCCTCCATATGTTGTTCGACCATGGAACATTTCTTTGTTAAATATTAATGCGTTGGCCTTTAATCCGAAATATGCTGCCCAGATGTCGAGCATGTGCTGACATGAAAATAGGGCCGCTTATCGCAAAATAAGAAGACGACTAGACCATTTGTAGAAATTATTCTATATATGTACATTAACTTGTTAGACATGTACAACACAAATTCTTGTATAAGGTATACCACGAATCCTATGGATTAGGAATGTCCATTCATAAGACGAATTTATTCTTATACGACAACCTCAGGTGCGTTTACGTAGAAAATCTGGATATAAATCGCAAACTTGGCTTAACTTTCTTACAATATACAATAACAATATATTAATGTCGTTAAGAAGAAACAGTTCATGAGGTAGCATGGCTCGAGGAAAGGGCACAGAGGGCATGTTCAAAGTGAAGAATGTGCTAAAGAATTATGATAGTGGGCTATAAAAGAGAATTTACGACTCACCAGCACTACACTCTGCGGCCAAGTTACTGCTTCATTAATTTAATAAGCTTCTAACGGAGAAACTACATCAGTGCAATAAACTTAAATGAAAACCTTATTTAACCATCGAATGTGGTCGCCCGCACGTGAAAATTGATTTAAACAGCACCCAACTTTTGCAAGGGTTTTAACAAAATCAACAGGATATTGCAACAAGTGCCACCACAAATCTAATACATTTTGGCAACCACACACTAATTTCCGACAAACATATTTCAGATCTTTCGACCAGGATGAGGAAACTTAAATTCCCATAAATCGTACTGAGTGAAGCAGTTCTTCTAATGTAGTCCCAAGGAGCCAAGGACACACGACCGCATTTGACTCCAAATCTACTTCGTTGCAAACTTTCTATAAAAGACCGATTTATTTTCGAATCCTGACAGAGTTAACAATATTTTTGAATGTCTCCAACCGCACGGACCAAGTGTGGCATCAGAACTGGAATAAGGAATACCAGTTTCAGTCAAATATACCACTTCTGATGGGAAGAAGCTTTGCGGAAAAGCTAAAAACAATCGTCTGGAGCAGCGTTGGCTCCATTCATACTTCAACAAATGCGCAGAGAGAGGTCGAGTTGGGGCTTTTGTTCGGTCCACGTGGTGGAAATCAACAGCCTCTTTCTGGATGCCAAAACCCAACATGCAGGACAAATGGTTGTATGCCTTCGGCTTAAAGTCATGGGTTCCATAATTCTCTTTCAGCCAAACCTTTTCACTTGAGATGAGGAGCAGGGCAGCAGCCCTTAACCTTGAGGAACGCGTAATGTCCTCGTTTGTGAACCCTTTTCGATTTAATGAATTAATGGGTTATTACAGGCAGGATTACTGGTGCATGAATGCGAATATAAAAAAATGTATAATATATTATAAAAAATAACTGAAAATTTTTATAATAAAACATAAATTCTCGAATTACTTGAATAAAAAATTGGAAATTGGCAACAAACCTAAAGAATATAATTGGACATTGGTTCACAACAGGCAAAAACAAAAGATCAAATTTCAAAAATTGTACACCATTAAAATGTAGCACTCCTCCGCTTTTAAGTACAACGCTAAGAGTATCAATTTTTGGAGTGTGAAGGAAAGATATCAATTTTCTCGCTTAAGGGGCAATTGTTCTTTTTCTTTTGAACAAAAACTCGAATATGTTTCATAATCTTTTCGTTCAAATATGATTTTAGAATTTTGAAAAAGGATATAATATCGCCTATTTAAAATAAAGAGAGTGACTATTTTCACCTTAAAAAACGTGAAACCAGAAACCAGAAACCAGAAACCAGAAAAAAAAATTCATTCAAATTACAAAATGCCTATTAACTAAAGATTTTCCTTTTACAAAATGCCTACTAACTAAAGATTTTCCTTTTACAAAATGCCTACTAAATAAAGATTTTCCTTTTACTGTGAATTTATTTTTTCTGGTTTCTGGTTTCTGGTTTCACGTTTTAAGGTGAAAATAGTCACCTCCTAAAATAAAAGTAAAAACGCAATTTGATTATTTCAAAGCTGACCTAATTTGAAGCTTGACAATGTATTATACATACATATTTGAATAAAGAAATAAAACCGCGTTCCAAAAAATTAAAAGCCCTAAAAAGTATAAAATAATTTTAATTTTAGAATTCCCCGTTGCTATTAATATAAGTATTATAACATAACATCCTAAAATTTTACTAGATATTTGAAGTCGATGCAAAATCAGAACTTATACATAATATAAATCAAAAATAGTTTATTTAGAGGGGAAGCTATGACTACAATAAACAATATATAATATAAAGATATATGTAGAAGATAAAGAAGATGAATTGAATTAATTGCTTTTTCTTCTTTTACAAATTTTTATAATTAATCGATATTTCACTACTCCAATATCGTAAATATTATATTTCAAAAAATCATTAAATTAAAAAATAGTTTTTATACATATATGTAAGTGTTTTAGTTAAATATATAACTTTTTTTTAACATTCCTTAAAATGTTACTACTAAGTTGTACATTGAAAGCGTTTTTGTCTAGCACAATTATTCACTGTTCGCAATTTTTCAGATTTTGAAAAATTTTCGCTCATGTACTCTGTACTAAATACTACTGTAGCCCGCGTACTACAACATCATAAACAACGTAGGACTGTAGGAATGTAATGAATTCGAAAAGAGAAGTATTATGCTTATTGAATTTCATCATATAATGAAGGATTTGTACAATTCAATGGCTGTTCGACGGTTATCAATCACGCAGTGATAATTAAAATCACTTTGATAGTCATTGCTCTCCCGACCCCGACGTTGCTCAGGCTAATCATTATTAATTAATCTTTTATTAATCTACTGAAATAAGCCAGTCAGTCAGGAATTCGTACTTTACATATGTAGATGAACTACTCGTGAATGACACGTATTCTCACGATTTGAACCTTCTTTGTCGGAATCATTCGTGCGCATCATACGTTTTCGTACAATTTACATTCGCACGCAAAATGCATCTACTTAAAATCTTTCCCGATTTTTATATTCTGCTTGAAGAAACTTTCCGTTGTCAACAATTTACGATCGGCACAGCAATTCTTGAGTTACGAGTACATGACTCATAAAATAGGAAATTTTAACATGATTTCTTAAAGAATCGAAGTGAAAAAATTTTAAAACGATACCATACCAAATATTGAACTTACTTAAATCGTGAAAAATAAATAAAAAAATTATAGGTAATATTTTGAATATAACGTAAAGCATAAATTGAGTTTAGGGCATCCTGTTGAAATTTCATGAAACTTTGTATGAGCGTTCATTCAACGGATCAAGAGTGACGAGTATGCAAAACATATTTGTCGTTCGCTAATATTTCTCCGCCGCAATTTTCTTCGCATTCTAAAGTGTTATGACTCTCAACTAAAATTAAGGTACCATATTAAAAACCAAAGCAAAGATTTTGGATTTTAGTAGAAAGTTTATTCTCAACATGAGCTGAAAATACCGTGGTTATCATTCTCAAGAATAGGAATTCGAATTGCATACATCACTATACTGAAATAACTGTAGCAATTGGAAAATTGGCTATTTCGACATAATTAAAAGGTTTATCCACCTTACCATTCATTTTATTTTCTTACTATATAGCCATTAAAGAAAGAGAAAATAGATAAGAAAAATAAACCTTACCCTACGTTCATATGTAGCTAACAACTTCCGTTTTTGACTTTACCTGCGTATATATGAAGTTGAGCAGAATTCAACCGACATTTCCAAAATTGTTGCATAATTTTCTCTCGTTCTATTAAGGGATCACAGTGTGACGCTCCGAAAAATCACTGATTTTCGCGATTTTTTTTTTATGGTTAGGATAAACTAATCGGTCTGGTTTTTTTTTTACAAATCAAGGCAATGATAAAGAATACAAAATAATTTTTTTTAGGTTAATTTTTGTATTTAATAATAGTATAATAAATGTTTTAAAAGTGCTCTTTAAAAAAAAGGACCTGCATGGTGGGGCACTTCGTGGCCTTAGTCCTGTTCTGAAAGAAAAATTTCAAAAAGATTATTAATCTGTAGGAAAGCCGCTATGGTGCTATGGAGGCTTTTTTTTTTTTTTTAATTTGACAAAATGGCGCCAGTTTAAACAAAATGTATCGAATTTAGCCTTTTTTTTCGACAGTTTTTCGTAAAAAAAAATAGGAAGATGTAGAAAAAAAAAAACAAAGCTTCCATAGGACGATAGAGAATGACGTGAAGAATGTTCTGTCAAAATTTGAAAAGGATAGCTTGAAAACTCTACCTTCAAAAGGTAACACCGTTTTGAAAAATACCATTCCGAGCAAAACGCGTTTAAAGTTTGAAGTGATGGACGAGACAGGTGTTAACGCTCCGTTCCCTTTCTCTAAGAAATTCTGTAGTTACCGAAATAATTCGAATTTTGATTTAAAAATTCAAGAGAATGTTTATAACAGTGTATACTATCCGATAATGCACAAAAAAAAAAAGATTTTTTTTAAATTTCACACTGTAATGATCCCTTAAGATTATATATGAAATATAAAATGCAAACTTATGTAATTCCAGCAACCTTTATTCCAAGAAAATCTCCCCTTTGATCTTGAAAATAATTTTTTATAAGATCTTTTTATGAAAGATAAATTTCTTAAACATTAAAAGAGACGAAATGGATGGATGTCAACTCGCTCTGAAAGTAACTTAATCTGCATAAATTGTGCAGCAGACAGAAAAAGGAATTTTTAAGTTCTTAACATGTTATATTGTGCGCACCTATGCTGCATGCTTTGAAATTATACGATATTAATCTAGTTTTACACTTCGTAAGAAATGTAGGTTAAATGAAAAGTGTTTTTGTTATTCAATCAAGAATTTGATAAACTCGTGTTCTGGAATTTTATTTTAAGGATTGCTGGAACTGAACAAAAGTACCTAATAAATTCTAAGCAAATATGCAACAAATACAATGGAGGAAATATTTTGCATGTAGGTACATACATATGTTTTACGAATTTATTGCCATATGTCCCAGAAACAAAATTTTATTTGATGGAAAAATACCATTTGAGAAATAATGTATTGATTAATAATTCTGACAATTTATTATTCTATATTTATGGGAGCAATATTACTGACTGTTTTATTAAAAATATATTTTCTATATATTAATATTAAATCATTTGCATAGTCTAGTTTGTTTCACTGAATAAAAAGCAGAAATTGCACATTATGTCACGCAATTATTGATTCAGGTATTAATTTTAAAAATATGAAGAATTTGTTATTTTGTACCTAAGTAGATATTAAAATACTACACAATCTCATCGACATAAAATTTCCAATAACGCCGAACTGGGTGTATATTCTCTATGCAGGAAAGTACCTACATAAATCCGACCTCTACAAAATCTGAAATATATTATCCGTTTCAAAAGGAATATAATACCAATCGACATTATTTTATTTTAAAATGTATGAGTATTATAGGAAATGTTTGGTAGGTAATGAGAAATAAGACTTAAATAAATACATATGAAAGTCCAAAATGAGTTTGGTTTCTTTTTAAAGCAGAAGTAAAGAAGAATTTTTGAATTTTTAGATATTGTGTTATTTCCATATTCGTCAAGTGAATGAAAAGCAGTGGTACCGACTCCAGTTCGATTTTTTAATGAAATTTGTTTGAAAATAAATATCTTTTTGAAAAGTTAGGTACGCTTTTAAATTATTTTTAATAAGTAAAACTGCAATGAAATCGATCAAATAAAAAACTACCGCCCATGTTCTGCATTCCGAGTGAAATTAAATCGAAAGCAGCTTACAAAATTCCTTTTAAATCTAAATTCTTCACAATTTCATTTCGGTTACTTTGAATTCAATTAATTTTGTAGTTCAAAGTAGTTAAAATAATTCAACAGTAAAATCCTCGAATTATTTTAATTGACACTTTTTATTCAAAAACTAACTGAATTGTAAGCTATTTTCGATTTCATTTCACTCGGAATGGAGAACAGAACATACAATACTGATTGCAAATTTTCATAAACTTCGAAAACTTTTACCTCAGAAAGACACAAACCTATTTTATTTCAATGTTTATTATTATGAAAATCGGTATCCGAAAAATATAATTATCCATGTTTTCATATTTTGATCTTCTATAAATCTATACGAAAACTAAAAATATAAGAATTTTATCCAAACTGAGTATACTGCTGGGCAATAGGTCTGCTTATGTTCATTGCACGATTAAAAACTCCTTTTTTTCGTCCTTCCGGATTGTAGAAAGAAATAACACCAGATGCGTAAATAGGATACTTTTCCATTAAATCAAGCATTTCTTCTTCACTTTGCTCTGGAATTTTTATCTGAGAAAACTTGTCAATGTACTCGCTGAAGCTCTCCTCATGTTCTACATGAAATTGTTTCTGCATCTGCTGCAGGTATTCCTGGTAAAATTGATGCCACAAAAATTGTTCATATCGACTTTCACGAGTTACTATAAACATCAGATCATTACAAGAAAAACACTCAAATGTGAAATCAGCTTTATAAATTACTTATGGGTTTCCTCCTTCTCGGAGTCGTAAACATTTCTTGGTTTTCTGTTTTAGGAAACTCCGAACATTTATATTCCCTTTTCTCGTCAGCGGCACGTTTCCTAGGCGGAATTATGTTTTCAGGACAGCGGACGCTGTATGGAATGCTTTCCTCATTTTCGCACATCTCAAAAATACTGAAATCTTAAGCCGGCGAAATTTATAAATATCTGTTGCTGAAATATGTATTTTATTGACTGGCGGACGGAAATGTAACTATAGTAACAAAATAGGGTTGGTTACTTATTTTCTGCTATTTACAGACGCATGTACGAATCAAACTGGGAACAAGCAGAAGGACTTATATAATATGACTCATTTTGAGGAGACTTCTTTTACTTGGATACCATAAAACGGCTTCAAGGGCAGTGAACTCTACTCTTGGAAATCCTTTCATGTCATGTCACAAAGACCTAAGCTCTAAAGTCCCAACTACAACAAATTTTTATTATAAAATGTTGGCTTCATTTGATTTAAGAAATCAAGAAAATTGGTTCAATTATTAAACTGCTCATATAAAGGAAAATTATATTAATTTAAAATTTATTAGTGGGATAGATTCATTAAGACATTCAAAATCCCAAAATTGATTTATTTTTGGTATATATTTTTTAAAATAAGCTGGTATTCATAAGATGCTTCAGTTCTAGCAGCTTGTGCCCGTTCCTTTTCTATTTATTCATTGACTAGATAGTTATTTGAAATAATTATAATAGAGGTATATGTGATAGAGGTAGAGTGATTTTTACAAAATTTACACACTTTAGCTACTGATAGTAAGCAAATACAGAAAATTTTTTTTAAACGATGCTTAACTTATACTCTTCTGTTGCAAAAATTTTTAAAAATTCCGTGATAATAGTACTAGCACGTACTATGTGATTAACTTGAATTCACGAGCACGTTACTTGAGCTTGAATAATGTATAATAATGTTATCTTTTCAGAGGAATTCAAATTCAAGCTGCATTTAGGATATAGACTAATATATGGATATTTTTCTGATGAAGAAAAGGAGACGAATACGCTTTCTTACCTCGAAAAGCCCTGGATGCATTAAGGAGCTATTAAATTTATTTTTCAGCAGGACAGTGTTCCATTCCGCATCATAACTCATGTAAGTAGAAACTTGATTTGGTACTGTTGAATGAAAATCTCAAAATTTTGATTAAACCGCTAATGCAGTTTAGTTAGTACTATCTATGTAAATTATAACGAATACTATAGCCAAAATAATTTAAAACTTTAAAAATAACTCTTTTTTGGAAGCAAATAAGGAAACCTATCATGTGCGTATCCAACATGTTTTTGGCCGAAACTTTTGAACTTCAAATAATAGCTTTACATTTTTATGAAATGTCGAATAAATCAGCTATATTTTTCATTACGTTTTATACCGCACATGCATATCATTACGTTACAAAGAAGCTATAAAACATCCAATACTTATGGATATGAGAAAGTGATGCTCTCAATCAGAAAATCCATCACAGGAATCGATCAAAAATTCTCAAGTATTCTAATGGGAATTTCACGGAAAAGGAAATATAGACGATATATCTCGATTATTATGGGTTTCATTTTATAATCAAACACATAAAAAACAGGCATCGCTGCTGGATCACGTTGTGTTTACAAGCTAAAGAAATTTACTTTATTTTGAGTTCATGCTTGAGACGATTGTTATTTCGCTATTTGAACTTAAAGCTTCTGAAAAGAGTAATCCGTCATCAGATACTTAGAAATTTTTCGTTTCATTAAGAAATTCCAATTAGTGGAGAAATCGAATCACTCCGCGCTTCATCTGCTCAAACAAACTTTCATAAAGATTTTTATTTTCCGGCAGAAAGGAGGAGCAGCCGTAAACAATCAAATCGAGTCAAAGCCAAAACCCAGAGGGAAATATTTTCTTATTTGTTAACACTTTTTCCATGATATCTCAGCAGGAAGGGGAAATGGCAGAATCACTTGGCTTGCTCACTTTCATGAACATGTTCTGAAAGACGACGAAGCTTCATGTGAAGTTAAGTCGTTTTTTATTATGTTTACTCGCGTCGTTAAACTAGATTATTTTAAAACCACTCAAATTTTGCTGCTTATTCCTAGCATCAACTTAAATACGGGAAAAAACAATGTACAAAAATATATGAAATATCAGTTAATTATAATTAATTGTTCCCCTTTTCGTTCTCTTCTTACTTCCGAAACTTTTATTACAGACTAACATATGTGGATTGTTTCGAATACTTACATAGTTCAAGAATTTCCACCTTCCATAAATTGAGGGTATTTTACAATGCAATTAAACTGCAGGAGTGCAAACGCAGGTAGATGTATTTTTAGCATTGGAAATTGATTTTGGCAAATAGTTTTATCGTGTAATCTAAACAAACCTGCCATCATTGCCAATACTTGAAATATCTATGAATAGAAGTAAGAACAGTCTTCACTATTGTGTGGAGATTATTTCAGCACAAATGGGAGGTTACATAATACCATAGTTCTTACTTACTTACTTACATATTTACCCTCACGTTTGAAGAGCGTGGTGGAATTTAATTATGAATATTGCTGGTATTATTAGCATAGAAAATCTCCTTTGGGAACAATTACAATTTTCATGTTATCACTATATCCACAAGCGGCTTATAAGAAGAATGGGTTGATATTGTTACGAAAGATGAGAGTAAACTGTGTAAAAGCTGTGGGTTTTTTGGTGACTTAGGCTAGATATCAGATTCATCCCAAATCATACATACAACACATGAGAAAGAAAATGTTGAATTTTGTTTATTGAACCTAAAACGATTCGAATGTCTTTAAATCAAAATAGATTTAATATGTTTATAAATACGACTCCAACAGTTATACAAGCTTGACTTCTTTAAATATTCCATTACCTATTAGAAATAGAAGGAAGGGAGTATTAAGATTATACCTTGTGTAGAGTGTATTCTTGGATGTAAACTGTTCACATAACTTCTTCAGACATACATAATTTGTGGTATTTTTTATAAATTGTTGAATTAAGTAAAGCCAAACAACATCAAATAAAAATAAAGTTGAAGTTTTAGATGCAAAAAACAAGAACTTTTTGAAATTTGTTAGATATGTACTTTAATATTTTTGACACCCATAAAAAAGTAGGTAGAAATTGTAAATATTGATATTGTTTAGGTTCATTACTGAGAGTAACTCACCCCCATTATTAGTTTGATTGTTTTAGTTATCTCCTAAATTATTTGTATTGTTAGAGTATTTATTATTATTATTATTAAAAATTTTTTATTTGTTTTGTTGTTTTTGTTGCGTAGAAAGATTAAAACATTCTTTTTAATTACTCGAATCTAAAAATTTTATTTTGCTTAACATAATGCCTGAATTGCCATTTTGTTTGTAAACTAATGAAAAATTAATCGGTTTAGCAAAAGTTTTGATGTAAAAATTGTAAAGCAAAATATATATATTAAAACTTTAGCTTAAAACTTACTAAAGAAATATTAAATAGATCTATACATAATAAACATACATATATTGAAACTCATGTCTTTTAATTTAATATATACCATACAAAATATTAAATTGTAAATAAAACATATCTTAGGAAAATAGAATCAACTAATTGATCAAATGTCTTTTTTTCTTTTTTCGGGAAAATTGTCGTTATAAAATGAATTGTTGAGTTTTGTTTTTTATATATATAAATAAAATACTTTTATCTTTGATATTACACTCCCCCTTTTTCCTTTTTCCTATACAAAAATGATTCACATTAAGTCCAATTTCAATTTCGAGTTATTTGATCAATAAGTATAGTTAATATTTCCAGCAAGCTTTCTCAGAGATTACGAATTTTTGCATTTAGCACAATATGCATTTTTAAAAGTTTCATCTTCATCGTGTAATTTATCACTTACCAAGGTAAATGAACTCACTCCACCCCTGTTTATTTTGTTTGCAGATTTAAAAAAATTTATTTATTTATACCCTAACAATTTTTTCCCGAAAATTCTCGGTACATTTAAATGATTTAAAATAAACACTAGAAAAATATAAAATACAATTAAATTGAACAAAGAAAGAAGTCTTTCAGGAATTTACCGTGAATAAAAGTTTATTATTGTGCAAATACGTAAAATTGTTGCCAATCTCTGAGTGGACTGTTGGAAAATTTTATATTTACTCGTGACTTTGTCCGCCTTTAAGACAGGTTTGTCCGCAGGGGCTTTTGTGGGTAAGTGAATTCATTCAAACTTCCCATTTCAATAGATTCTTTAACCGACTTATAAAAAGGAAGAGGTTCTTCTATGTTCGTTGAATATGTAATATATATTCACGTTTTTTTATTTTTTGATTAAAAATATTCTGCTTTGATATATTTAAATTATAGATTTTAGTCTTTAAATATTTGTTTTACACTTTTGAAAGAATATCAAACTGGGATCGTACAGCATTTTTTCTTTACAAATAACTGCTACAAGTATTGAGATAAACAGAAAAATTGAGAAACTAATCAAATATTTATGAGCAGATTAGCCTTGAATTATGAGAAGAAAACTTCTTAACTGTGTCATTTGACTGTCACCACTTTTTGGATTAAGGGGGTGTGTGTGAAGATTTTCGGTGAATTTTACAACGTCGCGTAGCAAAAAAAAATGCAAATTACAATGAATCTCAAATTAGCATTTTGCAGACTTCATCAAGAACACCGACGGCAACCGCCTGCAAACTTTCCACTTTATATGCATGTCTTCACGTCTGCTTGCGGTTGGAATGTTTGAGCATCGAGTTTTCAAGTACGAGGATTTAATTATTGCAATGTATGATTAAACTGTCTTTAAGGGACTAAAGAAATGCATTTCATTCATAGTTTATCACAATATAATAATGAATACTCTGACTAAGAACATTAAATCTCCTCAATTCAGGAGGAGCAAGTTGATTAAAGTTATGTGAAATGCTTAAAATTGGCAGCATTTGTCGATTTTTTCATTTTAGACTTAAAATTTATGAAATCATGATGATGGATAATCAATTCTCTAATTCCCTAAAAAATTATAATAAAAAATTTAAACGTATGTGGTTTTCGGGAATATTGATTTAATAAAAGTGATGCTAAACTTTTAAACTTACATTGGAATTTTAATAATAAATAGTTTTGAGGAAAGCTGAATATATGTAGATATGTACATATATTGTAATCATTTATTCGTTCAATATATGGCAAACTGTTTAATTAATCTAATCTAATTAATTAACTGTCACATTAATCTTTGTAGAATTTTCATGAAAACGTTAATTTGGCATTTTCGCAAAGATATTTAAAATATGCATGTAAACAAAATTTATGTTAGCGGACTCTTAATTTCTTGAAATTTAATTGAAGAAAAAGAAAAAGTTATAATACTTAAATTGTATTGCAAAGAAAATTAAAAAAAAAAACTTAAACATAAAAAATTCAAAAGCAAACGAAAAATATTAATTTTTGATCAGACAGTCTTCAACTGCCAAATAATCCTAAAATTCAAATAAGCCTGACCAATTTGAACTAGACTATTTTGCTTATGCATTACTGCAAGAATTATCGAAAAAGGCATTTTTAGGTAGATATGCAAAAAATTTGTTGAACATGATCTACTAGGGATATGTGTTGACCTGTAAAAGTTTTAATTGGTCCAGTTAGTGGCGACACAACATAAATTTAGTTTGTTCGTTAACATGAACTAGTCATCCCAGGAATTTAGAATCAAATTTATTGTTTAGGGTGGAGCGAGGTTTTTGAGCATAGGGGCAAGTTGGGTAATTGGAATACCCAATAACTAAGCAACATTCTACAAGACATCAAACGGCAGAAAAAGAGGAACGGTGGACAGGAACTCATCCAAAAGTATCATACCGGCGATTGATGCTTGTTGTTAATTTTTAATTATAATTGCCTAGCCCCGTCTTTTTCCATTTCCATTCAAGCCTTTTGATCTCTTATAACCTACATACTTGATAACTATAAAAAAAATAAATATAGTTTTAAGTACAAAGAGTATATAACATCGAAATGTTAAAAATAACTTCTATTTTGCTTCTAATTATTTTATGCTAGTCGTTTAATACAACTGCAGGCACGTGGTCGCAATAATAATGGGGATATGTGTTTTTTACAAGTTATTATATTTTAATAATTTTAATTTTACCTAAAACTTAAAATGTTTATTTGGGCCGACAGATGTAACAAGTATTTCAGCATTTCCCAAAATTCAGCTCCTCAGGGGTTGCAAAGGCGTCATCAAAATATAGATTAAAAATATTTTTTTTAATTATTAGTATAAATAAAAAAAATGTTTAAAATAAATACTGTGGAGAAATGGTATGAAGTAATATGAATTCCAGATCCTACTTTAGTGGTACAGCTTAAAGTAACTCAGTACGCAAATATTTGCGTACCTTTTAAATAGAATTGACAGCAATAAAAGCATCCGTTTACTGACGGAGCTATAACACTTTTATAAATGGATTCGAAGTAATTTACATAAATAGGCAATCTCTGAATGCATTTTCCTCTAAATTTGCTTAAATAAATAGAGGGGTAAAAGTAAATTAATTAAACTCCTCTCCATAAGATAGGCATCTTTACTCACAGGTGGCTGATGTTTAACTTAATCACGAATTCGAGTGATTTAGGAAATGGCAATCAAGACTTAATGCAAATTTAATTGCAAAAACGAAAACCTCTTTTATTTTCAGTTTTAAGGAAAAATCCAGTTCTAGTATAATTGAGGAGAAATTTAATACTGAAATTGGTGTTGCAAGGTCATATGCCAGAAAAATATAATATCTTGGGGGAAAATTGTTGGATTTAAAAAATCATAGCTATTGATTCTGTTGTATTTTCGTTTATAAATAATTTAATAAGAAATCTATAATTATTCTTAATCACTTTTGTTTTCTTATTTTAACTTGAACAATGACCTTTGTAGAGTTCAACTTATAATTAAAAATTTTATCAGAATAATATTTTAACTACTACGCTCTATTTAACGAAAAAAAATGCAGGCCTGAAAAATCTTTGTTGTTTATGAGAAATATGCTTTCAAACTAATTTCGTATAATCTTCTAGATGTATGAAATCGATTCTAAATATATTTTGGACCAAAAAAACTTAAAACACCTACGTTAATTTTTTATATAGGTATACTATTATATTTTTCAAGATATATGTATACAAGTCAATTGAAACAATTGGGCATATTTTATAGGGCCTTTGAGAATTACACGACGGAAATAAAACTAATCCCCTCATTGCTCTTTTCACAAAATGCCGGCATAACGATACATCAGGTTAAATCAAATACATTAGGTTTTATTGGATAACCCACTGACAAGTACCAAGTTTTTCCATTTATAAAGGTTTCAGACAATGAGCGGGTGTACATTTCACCAAGCGCATCACCTGAACGTAATGGAAGATATCATGAAAAGCACACGTTTAAAATGAATGAATTGACTACCCCGAAGCCATAAATCAAAGAAAGCAGAAGACTGAATTCTTATGCAGGATAAACTCTTTTGAAAACATGCGATCGATATCGATTCAATGCGTTTCAGATAAGACACAAACAAGCCCGAAGGCATAAGCATAGCGAACGTGCGGAGTTGACTCCACACAACTCGTCGTATATTTTTCAAATGATGCAAACAAAGTAAACCCAGTGAATATGCTTCGCTAAATTTCCTAAAAATAAGATTTTGGAGCAAGGCTGAAATATTTAGATATGAATGGAATTTATGAGACAAGACAACATTGGGAATTAAATTAAATGAATTAAATTAAATGGTTTTTTCACCAAGCTTAAACGAGTATTCAGGTAGCAGTTGAAATCGAAGACAGTTTTAACAATTTTAAAAATTTAAATATAACAATACCTAACTATTTTGTCTTTAATTTAAAAATTTGTTTCGCTTCTTTTTCCTTCCTTTTGTAAAAATGTATCTATGTATGTTTCAAATAATTTATAACTATTTCTTATACATACATAATACAAACTATCACATACCAACTAATTAGAAATCAATAATAAATATATTATCCCTCATTAAAATAAGTTTAAAATTGTATTGAACACTAGAACTACGAAGACCAGTCAAATTGATTTTAATTTCTGCTGAAACTTATTAAGGTTCAGAATTACGACATACTCAAAAACTTGTTTCCATTTATAATCACAATTTTAAATTTGGAAGAATGTTACATTAAAGGTGCAGATAATTATTAAAATTAAATCTAAAATAAAGAAAAATTTAAAAAAAACAAATAATATTTTGTAGTTTGTAAACATGTGACACCACCATAATATATAATATTATAGTATAAAAGATCTCAAATGATAAAAAACATATGCGTGCTTTTGATTAAATATAATGTATACCAAATTGAGTATTTTATATAACGCAGGTAGATTAACCTAGCTAAAATTTCGCATAGAAGAGGCGGATATAAATTTAAAGTTTGTAATTAAATTTTCATTTAGCGAAAACTACATAGTATTTATGATGAAATTTGTTCATATTATAGCTGTGTTGTTCATTAGCGTACCTCAAGACAGTCATACCTATCCATTGCTTTTTATCTATACAACATATGTATGTAGTCTCAAATTTTAATTTATACTGAAATTCGCTGGATATCTTGCAATCAGATTTTGAAAAGCTCGATCAATGGTAAATATAATTTTCTATCACTGAACATATCAAAATGGGATTACAATTACAACTCTCTACCGAGAATATTGATATTAAAATTTGGGTATAATTGACTCTGTTGCATTTTTTCAATGAACAGTCCGATTTTTCGAGTTTAATATGAATTTTAAATAATAAATTAAGGGAGCCTTGAAATTTAAAAGTCTGCTTGATCTAATATTTAACCAGACTTCATTGACTAAACCAGTTTTATTTACCTACTCAATAGTCAACGTAATTCAGAGAACTCCATCCCACTTTTGTAGTTTAAATTTTAAACTCGAAGTGCCGCAAATGTGCGATTTGCCAAATAGACTAAATGATTATATGAATTATGTGTATGGTGGATAGTATCCGCCTCGTATTCAGATTTACGAATGTACTTACTACACATCTTCCACTACCCGTGTTAACATCATACTATTGTTAACTAATTTTATATCCAGCGATTTAAACTGCTCGTTTAGCTGTCTAATGATGCAAAGTTATTGGCATAAATGCAATTTTACTTCGACAAGACTTTCATCGGAAATTGAATTTTTAATGTAAAATTTGCATGAATATCGTGTATTCTGTGAGAAGAGTCAGGAAAGCGACAGCTGAGTGTGTGCATGAATTTTTGATAGTTTCTTCCTTTTGAGGTTGCAGATGCACATGTTAAATTTGCATAGATAATCCGCATTAAATCCTCTATTTTAAAATTTTACCGGTAAGTGTTATATAATAGTCTGGTAATGGTAAATATAACGTTGCTCTAATGCAGCTCAATTCAGCAGAAACACATAGAAAAGGAATTTATAATGTAGAAAAGAATTTAAAAACCATAAATTTTAATGTATCTATTATATATTTTTTACTTCCATTGTTTTTTAACAATATCAACATTCAAAATTTTATTGAAATATGTACAAGAACATTGTCAGATTTATTATAACTGCTCAAAACAAACATAGGTACATAGATTTCTATGTAGTTTAATGGTGTTTTATAGAAAACATTAAATTTCTAGTCGCCAGAGAAGCTGATGGTAAAAAATTATTTGGAAACTGTGTTAATAATTATGTATAGATGTACCGTCGTACTCCTCGTCTCTAAAATAACATATTGCATCACAAATTACTTCCAAAATGTACAAACTTATTTCAACCCTAGGAATGAAATTAACTTGTCGAAAATTTATATCAATTTCTTATCAAGGACACAAAAAAGCTTTAAAGCTTTCTTTAGACGAACGTCTTAAGAAAATCATCTTCGCACAAATTTTTGTGGACACTTTTACCAGGTTTTATTTATGTGATGTAAAGGTTCATTAGCATTTAACATACAAGTAGCATGTGAATTTTCGTTGCTTTATAAATTACACTGTACTTACAATTGTCGTCTTATTAAAAGTTAATATAATTAATAAACAAAAAGAATCGGTTACAGTTGCAATGAGTTAAATGAATGGGTCTTAACTTTTTTTAAAATTATTATTCGTTTACTTTGTTGACTTTATAATCGTTGTTGTATAGTATTTTTCAAAGACCTGAACTGGATTAGATTGGTAAAATAACCCTTGACGCAACAGCCTTTTATTAAATTATGTTGTAACATAAACATGTTCTACGAATGGAGCACTGTGTCTGTTATGTGAACATGCTAAATATAACTAAATAAATAAATAAATAAATATCTAGCTATCCACAGGGTGCAGGCGTGTAGCCAGGGGTGGTGGTGCGCGGAGCCACAGTCCGGGGAGCGCCTTGCTGGCGGCACGGTCTAGCTCGCCGGTGGGGTGGTTCGTGGACTGCCGCTCTTGGTGGCACCGCAGGGAATTTAGAACGCGCTCCTACTGGGAAGGGGTGGAAGAATTCCTTCCCTGTTTTTTTTTTTTATGCCCCACACTAAAAGGGTTAGGGATGGACCGGGAATAGGGGTTGACCAAACACACAAGAAAAAAAAAACGTGACCCGCCAAAGCCACTGTAGGGGGGGGGAGCAGGTCTGCCTCCGCGAGACCTGTTTCCCCCTCTGACCCACCTCACAAATGTCCACTACCCCCTACGAGTAGTGGCACCCTTCCATAGATCGACTAGATAAACGGGGGGGGGAGTGAAAGGGAATCAAGCGTTCACATAGCCGGGGAATGAAAAGAGAATATTTAATTCATACTCGGGTTTTAATTCCTTAACTCTCTAAAACAATATTGATTACATTTCATACCTTAACCGTAGGAGCTATAACATTCAGCATCTACTATCGCTTTATTACAATAAATGTTTCCTTCAATTCAGGATTTTAATTAATCGCCAATAATTCTAATTCCTGACCCTAGGGGCTAAGCAAAATGTTAATGACGGAAATAGTATATCTTGATGTACATGTGAGCTAACTAAATTTTTCTTTAATTCCTAATTTTCATTGATCTCCAAGAATGTCTAATCACTAACCGTAGTGCTAAGAAAAGGTGAAGTACAGAAGTAGTATAGTTTAATGTATATGTGAGCTAAATTACTAGACGCAGCGCACTAAGCATAACCGAAATGAGAGTACGACTACATGAACTAACTAGTGAGGGTCGGGTCGCGGAGAAGGGTGCGCGCCAACGAATTATCATTACAAAAACCGACCACTATCGTGAGTGAAAGAATGACGATTCCAGCCCCTTCGTCATGAGAGGGGGGGGCTATTATAAGGTCACCGTACGGGGGAGGTTTCCCTCTTATATAAAAATTTTTCTTTATTTTTCTTTTTTTTCTTTTTTGTTTTGTTGAGATGTGGGGTGCAAGAAAAAAGATATATTGATAAACAATCTGGACTTACCCGAGGTTCGCTTCCGATGAGTCGACTCAGAGGAAATCCCTCGCTGCTGCCTGCAGAGCAAAATGAAAAGTTCCTTTTTCTTGCAGCCCCTAATGAGCTCAGAAGGAAGACGGTGGTAGAACGTTGGGGGGGGGGGGGGGGGGGGGAGAAGAAGACAGAGAACGCTCCGTTCTCCCCGATGCCGAAGCCCTCCTACTTTTACTATACAAAATTTTTTTGTTGGGTCTTCTACACCTAGCACTCGGGCTACGAATTAAGGTTACCTAAGAGGAAAGATGCTTAAATAAATTTTTTTGTTTACAAGACTAATAAAGAAGAGTAATGCCGGTAAGCGTGGTGGGTGTCCGGTGAGGAGTCTCGTCGGGCTGCCGCAAAATTCCTTCCTTTGCCGGGCCAGCTGGTGGCTGGGGCTGCTTCCCACGAGGAGGCGGAGTGCGATCGTTTTCCCTGACGCTGCTTTCGGATGCGCAGGCCGTTGTCCAGTGAGCAGTCCCAGTGGGGCTCCGGGGAGGGAGGAAGGCCGATATAGAGTCTTTGATGGCGGAGGCCAGCTGCCTCCAGACGAATTTCCCACGTGGCTGATGACGAGATCAAGATATCCTCGAGGATGTTAAGATCCGGGGCGGCGAAGTCGTCTGGTGGGCGCATGGAGATGGAGAACAGTAAAAGGAGTAACGGGATTTTTCCCGTTTCGCCCCCCCGTTTCTGACCAGGGCTAAGATGATGGGGCGCAATAGAAGGGCCGGGCAGCGGTCGTTGCGACCCCCCTTTTTCCTTCTGCTCCCTTGATTTGGGGGGGTGGAGATGAAGATGAAAAAGTAATTTCCTAAGTTTTTCGTCCCCCTCTACGGAGGAAAGATTTCTTTACACCTGCACACTTAATCGTAACCGGGGCCTACCTTTTGGGAGTGATTACTACCTGCTAGAACAGGGCTATCCTAGCCCGCAGATTTCCTAAATTCAGGCACAACTTTTACAAAAAAACTGACCAGCCTTGGCCGCACTGATATAACTCTGTCCTCCTGGCTCGAACGATTTCACCAAAATGGCCGAGTGCCTGTCAGTGTCGAACGTGGTGGCGTCGACGCTTGTGGCACTACCGCTGAATTCCATGGTGATGGCATTCACGCCCAGTTGGCGCTGTGCACATTCGGAATAGAGCGAGGTACAGTCAGACCAGATATTTAGTGTCAGTAGTCCGCTGGTTGTTGCCGTAAGTATTTAGGGAGGGCGACCGTCACATGTCTAAAGTGATTAACAACTTTGATTAAGGTCCAAAATAAAAATAAATATTTAATTTATATTAAATTATAAAAACGAGACTTTTCAAACTTTCTTAAATCACAGTAGTTATGGGTTTCAAAAGAAAAGTGCAAGATTGAAACAAGCTTGTGAAATGCTTGCAAAATCGTATACAGATTAATGTTCATTTTCATATCTTTCCTTTTCAATAAACGTAAAAATGCATAAAATTCTAGGTACATGTGCGGAAGTAAGTTTAGCAAAACAATATAATAAAAATTAAATAAAAGCTTTGCTAAGAAAGAGTTTTCAACAATAAATATTGTTTTTTTTTTCAATTAACAGGGTTCCGTTACCAACTGGGCTTAATACTCTCTTACATAATATTTTTTGGAGTATGTACTTCCAAGATCTAAATTCATTCATTCATTTGTCATGGTTTGCAACACAAAAGGAATCTTGAATTGTGCAAAAAGAGTTGAGCAATATATTTTATACTGATAAAGACCAAGTGCGGACGTGAAAAAAGTTCTCAGGTCGAGACTTCATTCCCGATAATGAGACGTATTTCACTTTGTCCAGCTCAACTATAAGTGGAAATGACTTTATTCCAGTAATCCCTTAGCGCCATCAGATTAAAACATTGTCCGAATTTAGAAAAAGGAATTCAATGTAGAAATGTGGTCTGTACTGTTTTCATTTTTAGTAAAGGAAGTTATAGTAATAAATTAAATTAGAATTCCTACACCTGTATTTAGAAAAGTGTGTAGACTATGGCTACGGTGTTTAAACTCTGGAAATTAATTAAGTAATTTGCTCTTTTGCGATGTTTCACTGAATAATTTTTGAAATTAATGACATTTTCTGTTCTGTTTTATTTATTTCTAGACATCTTTCCACCTGGAGTTTTACCAGCTAAAGTAATACAAATGAAAATGAAAATGAAAACTTATTGAGTCCTTTGACTGATAGAGGAAACTAATTAATTTAAAAAAAATCTCAGAGGTGCTCCAAAACTTAGTTCATGCTTTTTCTATTCACCTTATAACCTATTCCAAAACCAAAATTAATGAAACTGAATTTAAAGCGCAGATTTTAATCGTATTACTAAATTAGACTTGAGTTATTATAATTAAAGAACAGGTAACCAAGAATTTTTAAAAATAAACTTAAAACTTATTGCAATAAGTTGCATTTTCACAATTCGCGTTGTATATGTATATATTACAAACCGATATTAGGAGACAATAGAGTAATTACAAACGCCTAAGTAGAAATTCGATGTAAACAATAACGATAAAAGGTACGACCTACAAGTGAAACTAGTATAAAATGTCATGTTTTTATTCTTACATAAATCTTATAAATGAGAAGTATCAATTGAGTGTTTAAATCCTGTAATAAAACAGCCAATTGAATTAACAAACATTAATATACGTATTTAAGTTTCGTACCAAGACTTTTCCATCCAGCTACTTTTCTTACATGGCTCATCCAAAACTAAAAACGACTGATCACCTCCATCGTGCCTGGCCTTTCCTTTAACGTACTTTTTATTTCCTTCTATGACAGAAGTCCTCTCGCGAGTATTTTGTGCGTATCGTGAAATAGAAGCCCTTCTCCCAAATTTCGGAGTTTTCTTAGCAACTCCAACCTCATCGAAATTCTCCACAGTTACCTTAAACCTAGGCGAAGAATCCCTTCGTCTAGGACTAACATTACTCTTTCTAACCGATCCACGTCGTCGGTTCTCCTTCTGTTTTGAATTTTCGTCTTCTTCAGTGATCTTAGGAGCTAAAGGACGTTCCCTGATTTGATAGTCGTGCCGAGCCTTGCGATATTCGGGCCGTGAGGCAATTGGCAGGCCCTCCTGATCGGGATCATGGAACCGCTTCGGTGACGTCGACTTAAACTTTCTTCTAGGCGTACCAAAAGGGCTCTTTGAACTATTTGACAGTCTTAGAGATGAAACCGATTTTTTAACTACTGGTCGCGAACGAGGATGATCGAGATATGTGCTCCGGTATTCCGGATTAAATTCTATTTTGCCTTTAAGTCGCAAATATGGTTCCCTGCATCGCCCTTTCTCAGGCACTTTTGTAATATGATGATCTTTGTAGCTCTCGTAGTACTCAGGTAAATCTTTTGAAAACTCACCACCCGGATGCAGGTGATCCTCAGTTTTGAGTGAGACAGTTTTCTCCATGGAAGACATGTTCGGCTCCTTATACTTTTCTTTGTACTCAGGTACAGCGTCTATTTTACCTTTGAAACTTATGTGATCCGCCTTCTTTATAGGAGCACTCTTCGAGTAGCTGTCGTAGAACTTGAAACTTTCTGTGTATTCAGGAACACCGATAAAATCACCTTGAAACTTAATATTACTTAGCTGAGGTATTGAATGGGATTTTTCAATTGGAAACGAAATATATTGACTTCGGTACTCCGGCATGCAACTCATTTCGCCCTCCAATTTTAGATGGCATTTTGGCGGATCGACTTTAACAGCAGGTAAACCTCTGAAGGGTTCCTGGGACGGCATGTGGATGTTTTTCTTAGAAACATCCAACAAACCCTCAATTTTCAATGAATCCCTGGGTGTGACCTTAGTTGAGCGAACCGACTGTGGATGACTTATGTATGAAGATTTGTACTCAGGGTCCAGGTGCAGATCACCGGAAAGTTCTAGATTTGGTGGAACTCTAGTAGGTGATGCTCGGCACCTAGAAATTATATAAAAATTATTAAATAAAATTTCAACAAAATAAATAAATAAACACAAACTTTATTGCTTCTTCTTCTGGATAATGCAAATATTTTTCTTTGAACTCAGTTCCTATGTCCATTGGGCCATCTAGCTTTAGTGTTGTAGATGTTCGTGCCAGTCCAGGCCGATCAAAGCGAAAAGGGTTCCGGTACCTTCTGCAGTACTCCGATTTCACCGCAGAAAATGGGAGGGGTGGTGCATATTTGTTGCTGAGGTTAATACTACTCTTTGTATGAAATTCTCGAAAATAAATTGTGTTACTTAAATTTCGCTTATAACCCTTTTTTTAAAAAATACCAGCAAATCCGTGAGGAGGCTTTTTTCTCCGAAAGTACTTTAATTCGTCAACGGCTATATATTCGTGGGGAAATTTATTCGGCCATCTACCGTGTATCTGAGGTGGTACTGTATACGAAAATATTTGTTAGAAATGCTTTAAACTTACTTACTTTTACCTGTTAAATTCGGCTCCGACGCTGATCTTCTATCCCATATATAGTCCTCGCGATATCTTTCTGTATTGTATCTATAAGGCAAAATTTGTAGAGAGTAGTTAGATGAATGGTTCAATTTAATGATTTTGAATTACATATGTTAAATTAGACTGAGCTGGTGAACGATTTGTTCAGCAGTGTTTTATACCGTTTCAAATTTTTCTCAAATATACTTTGTATCTGTGCAAACTACTTTATACCAATAACCTAGTTTAAACTGCTTTTAAACAATTTATTCTTATCTAATAAAATGCGTAAATAAATCTTGTCCCTTTTCATATAATGTAATTCAATTTTAAATAGGGACTCCATCATACCTATGTGAATTTTTTCAGTGCACTAGTTTATTTAACACTAATATATGAGAATAACACAAAACATATAATATTTTTTTATAATTTTAATGAATTCCATATTTAGTAATGTATATTTAATCTTGATTCTAATTAGAAATTAAACCAATTTAATTAAAAATGCCTAGTTGTCACAATTTTTCAGTTCGATATTTACAAGCCTATTTTCTATTAAAATATAGTACACGAACAATAATAAAACTATTCTGGCTTTTCGTTTGAAACTAGAAATTCAAGATCCCTTTTTTTACTTAAGCCGATGATTTCAGTGTAGATATAGCATCGGACAAGTTCTTTAACTTTGCAAAGTCCATGTAGATTTTCTCAAAATAGTAGATATTATTGCAAAAGTAACATTTTCCCCCAAAAGTCCATATTTCTAATTTTAACGACCGGCACTTTATTAAAAATCAATTTTTCTTAAAAAGCTTTGATTAAGTATTAGATGAAGTTTTTTTTATTTGAAATTGTTGAAGATATCAAATTATTCATTTTATGAATGTGCTAGTAGCGTTATTATAATTAAAATAAACTTAAAAACAAAAAGATAAATTCCAATTACACATATCTAGCCTTTTATCAAATTCAGATAATATGAATTTATTTCTTAATAATAATAATAACAATATTATTTATAATAATAAATATCTGTTTGCAAAACAAAGTTCAAATATAATATTCAAATCATGAGCGTAAATAGAGTTAATTGAATTGCTGAAAAAGGGGTGTTCTTTATAGTAAATGTGATAAATATTCAATTTTGTGCACTTTCCTTCAATTTTCACTTATTTCACTTAAATTTAATTAAAACATTTTAGGAGGACTACTTCCAAACAAATTTCCCCGCAAACTTAACAAATAGTGTTTCTGTTGCCAAATAAAACTTTGTGTCACAAAGAGTTGAACTATGTGGTTATAACATATACATATGTAGCACTAGTAAAGTTAATGACTAAGTATGCAACACAAATCAATAAATACTTTAATTTGCAATTTATTTAATAGGTTTCGAATTTCGTAGATTCCTCAAAAGAGAGCTTCACAAACAATAAACTAAAAATTACCCACTGGCAAATTAATCCTGCAAACGCTAAAATCGCGATTCAACTAAATTACTGCGAGCAACGAGATTAAATGCATCGGCAAAAGCAATAAACAAACTTCGGTAACTATGGCGATCGTTGCGTGCCTTCAAGTATACATATTTATTAATGTTTCATCATAATTCGCTATCTTTGATTTTCTGTCGATCACAATAAATCAGATTTTCAATACATTAACAAAACGCATTAACCTTCCGTTTGATACTTAAGACTATCTGTTAAACAACTTTTGCTCAACGTTCAGAAGGACTGTCGACAGCGAGAACAAAATGCCAGCTAATGTGGCACATTCGTGTAAACTTTCTCAAATGCAAATAGGTTTTGAACAGCTTATATATATAATTTTTGGACTTGTTGCATATAGTCATATTTGCAAGAATTTTATGTTATGTTCGGTTCAGTCATACCTTTTCCATGATATAAGTAATGGAGTGATGAATTCGGTCAACGTGAACTATTTTGGTAATTAATGAATCAAGGATTATAATCCAATTTGTGCCACTTAGCACTATTTATGAAATATTACAATGTTTTTGGAAATTCGGATATTTCGACTTGACTATAATATTTAAATATCGAAATGCACATGACCAATCACTAAAACGGTTTTTAATTCAATGTTAATCTTTAAACGTTTTAAGTATGGCATATGAATCTTTACTCCATTTGGCCGCTAATAAAAGCTATTTTTCCAGTTATTTGCTATTAGTTTCTATTCTATATAATCAGAATTAGGATTATTATATGTAAATAATCACATTTATTCTTGATGTCATCGGAACGGAAATTTATTCGAAACGTAGACAATTTCAAAGCAGAACAGAATGGTAATGTCTAACGATACGATATCGAATCAAAAGTACCAATACACTATACTCATGAGTCATGAGAAGAATTAAATAAAAAGTATCGGAATGAATAAAGTATCGAATGAAAAGTATAAATATACCCGTAGCAAAATATCCTTAAATACGATAATAATTAAATAAGACTACATATTTATGTAAATATTAAAAGTAATTAAGCGAATATGATAGTTTTCTCACCAGTGCACATTTATTGTACATAATATGTATGTTTCTGGTCAGTTTCCTAACTACCCGAACGTATTCATATGTTTCTGGGGAATTTAAAGTGTTTATTTTTAAAGGAATTCAACTGTTGCTGGAAATTCGAAATAATGTCAGCCTGATTCTAAATTCCTTACTATTTTCAAACGGACTTGAATTCTTTTGAAAACAACAAGTTACCAATAATATTATACAATATGATGATTTTACAAAATTTTCAATTCAATTTCTGTGAAATATTGTTACAGATCTACAAGGTAATTGTTATTTCATGCAGTCTTGTCGTTTTCTTTCTATTTTTTAAACTTTCATGCGACATTTGAATATAACGCTCTTGCAATACTGAATTCGAAATTGAAATTTCACTATATAAATTTTAAAAAGTTAAATTATATATAATATTTTGACTTGCAGAAACTAACTAACTATGAGGGAACACTTTTTATTTTTTGAACAAGGACAATGAAAATAAGACTTTTCCCATAAATTATTAATTAACTTTTTAAGATATTTCACGAACCTAATGGCTTATTATTATAAATTTCAGCATCATATATTTGGAAAATCGTTAATGAAAGGATATTAAGTACAACATTACAAAAAACTTTTGAGTGTTTCACACGCTCGGGGTAAATATACAAAAGAGGTAACCAAAGAGCCTCGCATTCCCCTGGGCCGCATGAAAATCAATTTTCTTCCTGAAAAATAACAGGCAGAATGAATGAACTGAAGCCGAAAGGAGCTTAAATTACATGTCTGCACCAGGACGTACCAGGATACATGGGATATCGTCGGCAAAAGTAATCCCGCAGGTATTCAAGGTATGCATTTAATTCATAAAGCCAAATGCCAGCCGTACCACCAGTCGCCTTGGTCTATACATTGGCACCGTATGCTCCACATGTTGTTCGGGAAATCATAAAAATTCCGCACTATGGAGTCTTATAGTCCTAATCGATGAACTTGCAAATTATTGGGGCCGGTGTTTTCGTACCCTTGCACCTAATTTTATGCACTACCGGAAGCACACACACTCCTCTGGCCACTCGAAATCATGTCAAATGAAATCGTCCTGACCAGTAAATTAAATTACCTTCCGGCGGCAATATAAAACCTCTTTTCAGGTTTTTATTTTCTTTGAAGCCAACTCTCGAAGAGTCGGTCGAAGAGTGGAACTACCTTCCCTCGAAAAGTAAAAGTAGAATAGTCGTGGCCGTATAGTTGGATGTGAATATACAATCAGAAAATTGCTCATTAAAAACAGAGCTTAGGGCCCTGTTCTTGTTTTCGTACCAAAATGAATTCGCCCGAATTTCGGACTTTTAGTGTTCTCATTTTCGTTCGAAGCGAATTCGATGCGAAATTCAGACAACTTCACTTGTTCTTAAATTCGGACTAAACGGAAATGCACCGAAATTTGACAGTTTTATTTTCGGTGCCGTTGCAGTTAGTGGATTTGAAAGAAAATTGACGAAAATGTAAGTTGAATAAAATAATTTTGAGAATTTACGATTTAAAATAATTAAAACATACTATTCTAGGGGTAAACACACAAATGCAAGCCAATTTAAAGCTCTAGTGGAATTTGTGGAGAAAAATCCCCAGGTGGTCCTATTCACTAAAGGGTATGATGAGACTAGAAGTTGCAACTGGGACAAATTAGTCGAAACGTTGAATAGTTTAGGACCACCGTGCCGCGATCTTAATGGTTGGAAAAAAGTTTGGTCTGACTTCAGAGTTAACATAAAAAAAAAATTAATCCACAACAAACAAGAGATAAAATGCACTGGTGGAGGTCCCAATAAATTATTACATATTTCACCTCTTGAGGAAACTGTGGCAAGCTTGACTGGTCTCTATACGGCTGTTGGGGGATTGGAAGGTGCAAGGACATTTGGGATTCCAACTAATGTACCTAATGAAAGGCGACCCGAAACCCAATTTATGGAAAATTCTCCAACCGAAATTTTATTTGAAGGCACCACTTCCTGTGAAGACACAACCATCATTGAAGAAGTACATGACAGCAGTTCATCGGTCCAAACAGATTCGAATAGAAACACATCTCAAGCTTCTACGTCTTACACAATTCAACAACCCCAAACCAGACGTGCACCTTCAAATGGGAACTTGGCGGCTTTAGAGAAACATATCAGTGCAAATGAAAATATCTTCAATGGAATTGCCAAATCCATCAGCAATTTAGAAAAATCTCACAAAGATATAGGCTCCTATCTTAGGAGAACTTATAAGGCTGTTGATACTCTTTGCCACTTAAAAAAGGAAAAATTAAAAGAACACATCCGCCATAATAAAGAAATGGAGAAATTGATGTATGAAAAACTTAAAATTAAAAAAAGACTACTAGAAATAGAAGAGAACAAAATTCAGAGTTGGAATAACGATGATGTATAGAATATCAGCTAAATCCCATTTTAACTATATAACATTGAATTACTTTTTTTAATTATTTTTATCGTTTGTTTTTGTTTTATGTATAAATGTTGAAAATTGAATGAAAACTCAATATTTGGAATAAAGATCTATTTAAATTGAACTTCATTTTTTTTTAACTATTTACATAAAGTTGGCTTAATTATAAAAAGAATTTTTAATGGAATTTCTAATTCTTTGAGCTTCCTCAGAATTTTCACCTTCTGTAGTTATCTCAAATTGTAATTCAGTATCATACTGCAAAATTTCACTCACAAATTCATCGTTTCCTATTCTATAATATATGCAGATATTATGTAAGGCACTACAAACGTTTATAATTTGTGCTGCTTTTTCTGGTCTGTAATGCAATTCTCTAGCTTGTATCAAACACCTAAATCTATTTTTTAGAATCCCAATGGTCCTTTCTACAATATTTCTTGCCTTGGCATGTATTTTATTGAATCGGGTCTCAGAAGCAGTACAAGGCTCTCGATAAGGTGTCATTAAGTATGGCTCTAAGCCATAACCAGCATCTCCCAAAATTAGAGAATTCCTATCTCCATGAACATATTGAGAATTCAAATATGCTTTAGCATCTGATGTTCTCCATATTGCTGCATCGTGACAAGATCCAGGATGTATTGCGTCGACTCCTATAATTCGCATTTCATGATCGCAAATCTATAGCGTTAGCATAAATTAAGAGATTTTTTAAAGTTTTATAAATTACTTACTATCATCGCGTTAATGCTATAATACCCTTTTCTATTGTAAAAAAGGTGTTTATTTTCCCTTGGCGCTATTATTTTCACATGAGTGCCGTCTACGCAGCCTATAACTCGTGGGAATCCACTTCTTTCAAAAAAACGTTGCTTGGATTGTTGCTTCTGTTCTTCTGTCATGGAAATGCTTATCCATTTTGAACACAGTTTTCTCTCCAACACATCTAACACTTCTTTTAATACTTTACAAAAAGTAGTTCTTGCCAAGCCAACGTCTATCTCTTTTCCAACTCCTCTTTGGTAACCGCCTTCAGCAAGAAAACGAAGGCAAGCTGAAATTTTTAGTACTGGTGGTGGAGATAATGCATTGCCTTCTTTTAATTCTCCATCTACCTCGTCAAGTATATAACGAAATGCTTCTTTTGAAAGCCGAAAATATTTCCTAAATCTCAAATTTATGTTATTTTTAACACACATAACATAAAATGTTTTTACTTACAACGAAGGTGGAAGTTCTAGAGGATTGCATTTATCCCTAATTGATCGGCGATATCTTCTTAAATAGGTATATTTATGCCTTTCTTGCTCTTCTTCCTCCATTTGAGCATATAAATATAAAATATGTGCATCCATCACAACCAATCACACAAATTTAAAATTTATAAAATATTAACTTCCTTCACACAGGAGGAAATGACATTTCCAAATTAATTTCGAAAGCTTGTTTCGTTTTTTGGTGTTGCCTACACGCACTTTTCAATTCGCCCGAAAATGAGAACACCTAAGTGATTTTCGTACGAATCTAATTTTCGTATTCGTTTTCGTATTCGCACGAAAATAAGAACAGGGCCCTTAATTTGCATATGTTCTTTAATCACGCGATTTCAACCAGTAGCACGATGTTGCATTACAAATGCTCTGAAAGGAATTTTAATTATGATATACTACTCATCGCGAAAATTGATGTTGTAATTTAATTTACTAAAAATAAGAATTCCAAAAATACGAATCTTTTCATGCTCTATCTTTGCAATTCAAACGCCTTCATATAAATAAATTCCTTAACTCACCCGAATAAGAAGAATTGATTCTTGACAGAACTTTATTCGACTAAAAAGAATTAATTTTCGACTCAATGCGTCATTTTGTTCGCTCAATAAAATTGTCATCGTTTGCATACATTATTTATAGGCAACAGGCAACTCAATTAGTTGGAATGTCTGTTCAAATTACCCATTATTTCAAAATTGTTTACTCACGTGCCGAGACGATTCAATTATTCTCCCATCAATTGAAAATGAAATTACTTAGAAATTGTTTTGTGGGTTTTTAGCCCAAATTAATTAGGAGTGACAATTTGGTCCTTTTTGTATTTCTCGAGTTTTTTATTTTTTCATAATTTTAATTAAATTCCTCCATTTTCATTATAAGCATATTCACTTTAAAATTACTTATTATAAAAATGTTGACTAGAAAATAATTAGTAGCAAAGCATTACAATTTTTCATTTCCTCTATATTTAATGCAAAATAACAAAAATATAGAATAAGTGCTTTTAATACAGATCTATTTAACTAAAACTTCAATCAATAAGAAATGTTTTTTTATCATTCTGGCAAACTAACTCCTTTTTCACTCCTTCAACCCTCAGGTATTATATCTGAGGTGATAGTTTCATAAATACGTTTTAAAACAAAATTTTTTAAGAAGCTAAAACTAAACTATTATTGCGGATGAGACAGGGAATCGTAACGAGAGTAGAACGAGTAAAACATTTCATAAGAAATATATGTATATATGAATTTAAGCATAGTTTTTTAATTATTTAATTGTTATCTGGTATAGAATAATAAATGTTAACACTTTTCTTTGCAACCTTAAGTTTTTTATAATTTCTTTCTCAAAAATGGATCATAAACTACTCGCCCAAAATTTATTAATAAGCCTATTAGGAAAAAATTATTCTCTTATGAATAAATGTTTTTAATAAAAAATCAGTTATTTCACCAGCACGTATTGAGGGTAATATGGCCCAGCACGATTTTAGAAAAAAAGGGGCCTCAGAAAAAAACCTACTCATCATATTTTTCAGATGAGGATGCTAATCAAATCACATTTCATGACGAGTCTAATGGTGATGATCTAGGATTCATACAAGCCCAAGGATAAGAGGACGCAAAATCTTTATATTGTAATACACTTCATTCAGAAGTCCACCATGGCGAGGTATGGGTTGAATAAGTTTCCTTTTGTATAAAATAAATATGTATGTACTTCGGCTAATACTGCACTTTTTTGGAGTATTTTTCATTTTCTTTAATTTATTTTATATTTTGAAATTGGATTTATTTTAAAGTTAATCAGAATGAAAAGGAATTGTTTTTCCTAATGAATTAAATGAATATAAGCGTTTGGTTTTATGTATTATGAGATTTATTTCATAAAAAAAGATGGATGGTCCATATTTACCTCCCTTACTCTACAATTTCTATGTATATTCTAAAGAACTACTCGCTCAAGGAACATATTATATGGGTAATGAAAATCTAAAATGTTGTACAATTTTCTTAAATCTTCTTCTTCGTTCTGCTAAAAATGCTCTAGTTATTTAATTTCCAGTTAATAGAGCCCAAAAAACCACTCATCCCGAGGTATCAGATGCCCCTGAGGCCCTAGCACCTGCGTGCACCCACAAAGGCTCGGAAAAACTAAGAAAGTTTTACATAGTTTCGATGTCATCTTTTAGTTATAAAGTATACTGATTAAAATTATAAGTTTCTGCTAATTTTAAGGAAGACAATTCCTACATTACACCCCATTTTCATACCATTATCATATATAAAAGAAATTTATTTCCTGGACTTAAATCTACGCCAAATAGCACGTGCATTTCAAACACGCAGCACATACAATGGCCAGTTTTTAAAACAACTGCCGGTAATTAAATGCAACAATGAAATTTCAGAGTGGCGAATTCCTATCTGCAAATAAATTATTTTTTGTGATTGATAGCTTTTATTTTTCTTCGGCTTGTTTCTCGTGGTCTTTGGTTATGTTCCTGAAAAGCCATAATGTGGCCTCTCTAAAGAAAAAAATACACAAAATCCACCCCTCAGATGGTCACGAAACGACAAAATGAGATTATTTTATTCAACACTTCGAAAATCGTGCACCGAATAAATTTATTATTTTTTCGTTGGAGAGGGTATTTCTCAAATGAGCTCAAGAATGTGGGTCACATAAGGCAAAGGGCTGCCTTATTACCTTGCTTACGAATGCAATCCTTGAATCTGAATCAATCTGGGGATGAGACGTAAACTTGAAGCCCTCACGCAACTTTAATTGGTTAAATTCGGCTCCTTTTTCGTTATAATACACCCAGACGGCCGCGGTGGCAGGCCTCCTGGTGATATAATTTTATTAAAGTGTTGTTGGCGCTATTCCGAAGACTGGGAGGGTTGAGGGGTGTTATAATGTTTATATTTCGGTCGACTAAAATCAGGTCAAGTTCTTTTCGATCCAGACGTTGCCTTGCATAACAAACAAGGTCCTTACCCCTAAATTGCGTGACCGGAAAATAGCCAAAAATCATACTCTCAACTCAAACGATAACAAGTCTCGTTTACGTTAAGCCTCAAGTGATAACTTCTTTCAAGAATTCAACTTAAAAAGCAAAGGACAATGTTACTATAGAATTATGTGGTATAAGTGGGATGAACCCTTAGATAACAGGCTTTTTGATATTCCTGAGAAGTTGATGTGAATTCAATTAAAGATTATTTTTGCTGAACAGGGTTCTAGTCATATATGCTTAGGTATTAAGGCACAATTAGTCGAAAATAGGTGGACTTGGTTACCGGAAGTTACAAGGTAGTAGTTTTCAGTTTGTTGTTTTACTTTCCAATTTCAGCAGAAAGACAATTTAGTTTCTTATCATTCCATTCCCTAACATTGCCCGAATCAGTTGTTTTCACAATGGAGCACAATCAAAACTACAACGTGACCAATTTCAATATTTTAAATAATAAAAAACTGTTAATACAAACCAGAATACCGACCGATATAGTAAATTTTACCATGTCCTTTTAACCTATAGATCGAAATAAGTTTAAACCTAAATTAAGTTTCCACCTAACACGATTATGTTACAAACATTTATTTTCTGTTAAAAAACTCAGGAAAGTGAATTAATGAAAGAAATTAATAACATTTAAAAGTAATTTCTTTCAACTACTTCCACTAATCTTCTAATTTAATTTTGTCTGCACATTTTATTAATAAGTTTTAATATCAGCCCGACATCTTGGCATAATCTAATAGTTTTACTCATATTCCTGGAAATATACAATTTACATATGGTACAGTGTGTTTGCGAATAAGTAGGAAGCATATTCGATTCTTCGAAGTGCTGATCACGATTTTCTTCTAAGCATTTTCATAATGTATGTATCTCTCTTTCTGTGATCGGTAATTTATCAAAAACAACTTAACCAGTTGTGTTGATATTTTAGGAGCGCGCTTAGCACATACATAAGACTATCTTCCGTACCTTAATTATAGTAAAATTTGAATTTTAACTTATATTTTCGTCCCTATAATGGCGCCATTATGCTAATTTATATAATTTATATTTATAATATTAACTAATAATTTCTTTCTATTCTTTTAGACTCTAGGACCTAGAGTACACCTTCCAGACACAAAACATTTTATACCATTAGATGTATTACTTTTTGCGAAAAAATTCGTCAAATTTTTCTTTTCGGTCGTCACACTGTAAAATAGCCCCTTAATGTGATTTATTGTCCAAATTTTTTATAATTTGGTGTTTTAAAACAATAGCTCGTTTTAGAATTGAAGGAGTATCTTTTGTCTTGTAGTGTAGCTAGATATTCCATTATTGGGGCTTAGTTCTTCCACATAATATAAAAACTTATTTTAAAAGACCTATAGATCTATTGTCTCATTTCAGTTCAATTGTAAACAACAAAGAAGATCGAAAAGCATATCGCGGTACTTCTTTCTATAGTTCCTAAATAAAAAGGGATTACCGTACTTTGTCTAAGATAAAACAAAATCTATAGAGAATGAGTATAGAATAGACAGTAATAGACTAAAATCATCTTTTCCAGACGTGTCGAAGTGTACAATCACTTATTAAATGCACTATAACTTCTAACATATTTTATGAGTTATCTTTTAATATAAGTTACAACTAACTAGACAACTATCAGATTAGATTACAACTTCAACTTAAAAAAAAATCCCCTGATCCTTAACTAAAAATTAGTTGCTGCGATAATTAACAGTTCTTTAAACTTTTTTTGATAAAGCACGAAAACCTACAGAATGTTATTAGCATTTTTAGAATAATTTCACGTGAAACCACTTAATAAAATTTTTAATTTTTATGAAAAATCCATTACAAGCGACTTTAATTTCTGGGTGGAAACTTTCCCAGACTTAAGTCATTCTTGAATTAATTCGTGATAAGCACGAAAATTAGGTTCAATCACACTGATGTCTCGGATAAGAAAATAACAAGTTTTTGTAATGCGGTGACTCAAAGGAAACGAGAAAATTAATGGCTTTAAACTAGAGTACAATAAAAAACGAAAAACTTCTAACATTGCATGTGCACTGGAAAACGTTTAACCCCCGGGGCTTTTCTAAATTTAAATTCTACAACCAGAAACGAGTAAATGCCAAAGAGGTAAGAAATGGGCAAAAATAGATATGAGATGTCGCCAAGGTACTTTTGTATATCCATACCAAGGATATAAGATTTGAGTTTTGAAAACGATAAATGTAGTTGTTATCAGTACCTTCCTTCCTGTCCTTTGGTGTTCCAGGACTTTGTCATCGTGCTATCGTCAGAAGACCATTGAAACGAACGGCAGTGGACACTTTTCAACTAAGCAGGGTAAATTAGTTTCAAACGACTTTCAATGTCGGACTAATTAAAACGAGCCGCCCGAACCAATATAACATTGCTCCTAACTGAGTTAAGGTTATCGCGGCACCAGCTATAAACTGGAAAACTTTCGTGCTTCGTACGGAGCCTCAAATAGAACTGCTTCTACATGGCCCTACCCAAAGTAGAAAGCTTTTCTAGTAAACACGTTATACTAAGACCTGCTCAACTCCTTGCTCCTTGAACCCACGGCCCAAGAAGGCAAGTTAAAGTATTCAGGAAGCAATTACATGTCTTGGGCAGGGCTATCCACCTGGCTCCTGAATGGGGAATTGCGTAGGAGCGATAGTTGGGGGTTTCGCCCATTCAAACAGTGGTTTTGGTAAAGCTCACAGTCGTCCTGGTACCACTGACCCACATTTCAGTCGAAAAATAAAATCATCAAATGAAATGTTACTTCGTAGGCAATGGCTCCTACCGAAAATCGGAAGATATAGGGCTTCTGGCGGATATTACGTGTGTTTATGCCTGTTACACTTTGCATAGTGATATTCATCACGTAGCGGTACGTACGCACCCTTGGACCCGATTTAAGGTGTACTTTTATCGGGCGTTGACTTCCAAATGCCGGCTTCTTAATTTGCATTATTGGTTTTACTCCATGGAGTATGTCCACCAAGCGTAAGAGTGGATTATGACCTTGAAGAATTTTAGAGTATGTACTTGCGCCATTCAAATTCAAAGTAGATACTTGGATTTAAAACAATCTGAAGTTTATAGCAAAACAAATCAAACCATTTCAAGGTATTAAGGTGGTGAGTGATTATCATCAATCTTCCGAACTAGAAATTCAGAACAATAGTGAATATTTTTAATTTTAATATAATTTATACACTCTATAAACGAGTTTGCAATTTTCTGTTCAATTTTTAGAATATGTGTATTTAATAATCGTTTAATAAACCTTCTCTGGAAGTCGCAAGCCCACGAAACTTCTGTGATTAGAGCCTCCAAAATCATTACTTAACCACTGAAGCTGAGGAAATGTTAATTCATTCATTATTTATTAACTGCAATCAAATGCTCATCAATTGAGAAAATGATTGTCTGCTTAAGAACAAAAATAGATTTTTTAATATTTATGATAATGATAATAACACTGAACAACCTTTTTTATGTTTATTTATGTAACAGAACAAGTAATAAGTAACTTCAATAGAATTTTTTCTGTATATTGCAAAACCGAAAATTAAAATTTTCTATCACGCGACTTGTTTGAGAAAAATAGGGTTAAAACCTAAAACAGTTCGTATTTTGAGTACTTTTGAAGATTAAAAGAACAATAATGGAACGTGAAAAGAGTTCGCAACGCGGCTCAAATGAAAGCCTAAATCCTTATCTCATACATAACTTTTTAAAATTGCTAGTGGACTTTGATGTAAGGAAGAAAATAAAAAATATTTTATAATAAATTTATTTTTAAAACAAATAAGATCGATATGCCGATTCAATCGATTTATTAAATTGGTGATTAACTATACAATTATTATTGGAAAATATAATATTCGATCAATTTTTTTTTTAAATTCCAATTACTTTGCTATTTATTTCTTCGCTAAACTCTCCCATCTATCAGGGACTGAATAAAAATATCGATCCATAGCCTCGAAAAATCGACTTTTATATCGCTGAGGAGATATGACCGTTGGAAGTTTTCCTTGACCGCCCAATAATCCTGATTGTTTAACAATAGATTCCAAACGCTTATCAAAAGTGTAGGTGCGAATATAATCTAGAAAAAATAAAAATCGTGTTTAAGTTGCTATTCCTATTACAAACAGTATGCAGTTGCCGCACATCAACATCGAGTAAATTATATTTAAAAGAGAATTGTTCGATTCTTACCAATTATTCCCAAGACTAAAACTTTGTCTTTATTGTCTAATCCGACGAGTAAAGAATAATCCATGACTCCATTCTTCTCAAGAAAAGTTGAGTCCCGATTGATAGCTTCTCGCAAAATCGTTTTGCTGTGCGACAATATGTATAAAGGCTTAAACCAGGACACTGAAAAACGTTTGTATTAATTACAATATCAATTATTTGAAATTAAGCTCCCAAATATTTGGATATAAGCGATTTAATTTATATTTTCCTTACTTTGAATGAGATTTTCATCTAACAAAACGATTTCTCCGCTCTGATTAGTAGGATCTACTAATCGATTTCTTTCAGATCCCTTGAGATCAAATTTCTTTTTGATGTCGCATTCGTAAAACAAATTTTCCATTACGAGGATAGTTTTCTCTTGCATAGAGCTGTAATTAGAGGTATGTTAAAAATTACAAAATTTACACTTGGTTATTTCTTCAATTACTCTTTCTTTTTTATTGTTACGCGGTAAACTCCCAAAATTTTTGCAAGAAGTGTGGGTTGGTTTTGCTGCAAACACTTGTTTAAATAGTCGAAATAATTTGATGCAAAGTTCTCAAATATTGAAATGTCTGTTTTGCTCATGTCCTTTAGCACAAAGCGATCGTCTGCAAAATATTTTGTATAGAGCATGTTAAAATAAACCGAAGGAACTATTTTTCTAATTCTTGAACTTCTTTAAATAATATTGTTCATTTCTGAAAGCCACTCACCCAAAGTTTTGCTAAATTTCGATCCACTCTTTCCTCCTCTAGCCTCCCACTGCGCACTTCTGCAGAGAGAACGAGCAAAAAATAGTCGGGCCTCATCTGCTTCAGTCTGCATCGTAGGGATTTCTTTCGGAGGCTCAGCTGATTTTGAAGGGGTCAAATTATTTGAACTAATCCTTCTCTGCAAATCAGCTTCACTCTGCGAAGAAGTTCTTTGCTGTGACTGCCTTAACTCCTCTTTCTTTTTATTTTCTAAGTCTTTGTATATACTTTTTTCAAGTTTTGGAGGTTTTAGAACATTCGAACGGATCAAATCAAATTCTTTAGCAAAATAAATTTTGCATGTAAATGAAGTAGTGGAGTCCTAAGTTTATAAAGTGTTCACTAAACAAAAAGTTAAGTTTTAGAAATTAATATACCTGGAAATTAAGCTCTATATGGGAGTTCGATTTACATTTCTTATCTTCCTCAGCTTTAGCAGAGTCTTTCTCACCATTGTCAATTGATCTATTAGAATGAAAAAAGATAAGATGTAGATTAATAATAATTTTAGCCAAATTTAAGTAACCTACCCGTCCTGAGACTTTCTTTTAACATTCGGACTACTATTCGGATCGCTGTTGTAGCCCGATGTTGAATTCAAGTTCTCTATCGCTTTTTTATAGTCCGCTGAAACAAGGCTGTAAGCTATGATTGAACTAAGGTCTTGATCATGAACAAGAATCGGAAAAATTCCCAAAGGCAAAGTCAGGTGCTCGTTTATTGAAAGAGGAGATTGCAGGACATTAACTTGGTTCGTCGATGGCAGCAATTGACTAAGTAGTTGTTTAATAGATTTCTTATCCTCATGATGACCCCGCGGTATGCTATCTCGTGTTTTTCCTGGAGCAGGCGAATTCTCTGTTCGTGAATTATCCAACGAAGTTTCTAGCACTTCGCTCTTCATCGATTCATCTGCATCTGTAATCGGTTTACTTTCCACCACAGGCGAATCAAGGTCAGTCTTCAGATCCTCCGTACATATAGTTCCTGGATCGATTTGAGGATTAGACTCCTGTTTCTGCATTATTTTTGCCTGAACAGTAGCTTCGTGAAGACGGGGACCCCACAATTCAATACTTTCAGCCAACGTCTTTTTAGCCATTAGCATCGCATCGTTAATATCATACGAATGAACGTTCTTTTCCGTCAGCAATGTTTGCACAATTTCAACATGCTGTCGAAATTTGAACTGGTTTTGATTCAAAATTGATTTAAAACTTGTAAGCATTGCGCATTCGTCCTCTGTTGCCAATTCGGCAATTTTTTCATGAATTTTTGAGTACACCTCGTGACCTTTTACGGAAAAGTTTTTAATATCTTCCAGTACTTGTGCATTATCAAAAGGCTTTGGCTTCTTTAGGTGTAAAATTAGAGGTGGAAGACTAATTTCCCAAACTTCGATTGGAGTATAACTAATTTTAGCTGCAATGCCTTTGCGGGAAAAACAATGAATATAGTCTTTATGCAAAGAATGGGGACAATTGTTGCTAATTGAATCTGAATTCACATCTCCTTCGCTTTTAAAATTTTCAACAATCCTCTTCTGATAGACATGACCATGAAATCGTAGCTCTAAGTATTTTGCAAAAGATAAACAGACAGAGTCGGCCGATAGGGGCACGCTTGGAGTCATTTCGTTGCAATGTTGACACCATGAAGTTAGGAAGATTTGATCACTGTCGTTCTTATTCGTATCCTCCGTAAGAAATATCTGGACACAACCCATTGAGTGTACATATCTAAAGGTGATTTGAAAATACGCATATTTAAAAGCGAACTTGTCAGTAAATATTTTGCACGATTTTGCCGGCAAACATGCAAACAAATTTTAATTCTAAAAAGAGTAATTAAAACTTTGCTCTTTCATTTAGATAAATAGTATTTAAAGTAATAGTTCTTAACAATCGCCGGATAAAATCTTATCGCTTTATTAGAATAATATTTTTGTCTAACTTTACCTTCGTACATGACCCATCATCGGCAAACTGCAAGAGTGACAAATATAAGAGCTTCGAAAACAATACTTCTGAAGAAATTGTCCAAGCATTATGTCCTGCTGGCCATAAAATTTCATGTCTAAAAGCATGGGCTGGGCGCAGAATGAGGCGGGCGACTTTGGATTGTAATAAAAACTGCAAAACAGCACCGAGAGTCGCTGATGATTTTCCAGATCCAAGGCATCTTTGTAAATGAAGTCATCCTGAACTTTCTGCGGCTTCTGATAGGAGTCTTGCCTTTTTATTTTTACCACTTAAAATTATACTTAATATTATTTAATATAAATAAAATGTAAAACACTTTACTTTTATTAGTTTTGGGGTATCGTCCTCCAAAAGCTCGAAACTCTGCCAACAGGGTCTGTAGTTCTCGACTGTCGATGGAAGTTGTAATTTCATGAGTAACAAAATTGTGCGGCGGTTTCAATTTCACATTAGCAGCATCATCTTTCCTTGCATTATTTTCAGATGATTGCGTTTTGACTGGGAAATTTGACCATTGCTTGGAAAAGTATAATTCATTAGGAAAATGCGATCTTAAAGCGCATTTTCTGCCTTGTTCAGTTTCCAGGTAAGGTAGAGGAAATGATACAAATGGGCTCACTGAGAGAACAGTCGAACTTAATGCCGTTCTAAACCGATTATCATATGGTGTTTGCACAGCAAATTCTACCGAATTTTCTGGTTCATATTTCGTAGGAGACAATTCTGGAGCCCGCAGAGGATCAGTGAAATCATTTACATTTTCTATTGTAACTATTTTATCCTCAGATCGTCGTTCGACAAGTCTTTTATGTAGAACAATCTCTGTATTCTCTGTGCCATCTGCACCTTTGCTCACTTGTTCCGAATTTTCTTCACTTTCTTGTTTTATATCTTCCTGTGCACTATCTAAATCGTCAATAGTGTCATTATCAGAAGGTGTATGTTCTTTGGAATCAAAAATTAACATTTTCGGCGATGGTGGTCGTGCAAATTCATCGAGTAAAAATGACATTTCCAAACGCCAATTGTACCTTCAAAAAAAATTGCAAATTAAAGAATTATTAACTGAAACAGTATTTGGTATCTCGCCTCAATCAATTTTTGTTCTTAGTCACACATTCCGATTTTTCTTGCTACTTATAACATTTATTATCATTTCCACTCATCCTAACCATCTGTTCGTTGGGAATTATGTTCTTTTCAATCTAATCTAAAATTACTATAAGTAAAAATATTTAATAATACATCTTCTGGCTCGTACATTTTTAATTAACGACATGAAGCTCTCTATCAACTTCCGATTAACTTTTTAAACTTTTAATTTTTTACATTTCTACCTCCCCAAAACCATTATTTCTGGAAATTTTCGGCGCAAAATAAAAAATAATTATATATACCTTCTATATTTTTAGGGAAAAAATTACGAACTGCTTTTATCTTGATTATAAAAGAACTGCTTTTATCTTGAATATCTTATCGAAAACCTTTAAACAATGTTTAAATTTTAAATAAGGCATAAGTCTCCCTTAGGTTGCCCATAGATTTTACTTTTATTTCTGAGCTTCTTGTAAGGAGGCCTTAAAATATAATTATATTTTACCAAATACATATATATACTCGTAAAATGCATACAAATATTCGTGGACCTTTTAATTTTGCGTTAAAAAAAATAAAACACTCTCTTAGCACAAATTATGTTTCCATTATTTGGAAAATTAGTCAAACTTGGAACCCATATTTCATAATTCGGCTCAATTGGTTAAATCGAACTGCATTTTGTATTTCGACTATCCTCTCGACGGGTCCAAGTCAAAAATTTACCACATGAAATCATAAAAGTTGTTACATTTCGTGGAACTGATTTTTTTTTTTTTTGTGCAAGATATTTCACTCTTGCAAACAAGAACTTTATCGTATGAACATTCGATGCAAACAAGAAGACCGGTATCGAAATCATTTGATAAATATAAAATTCTGAATATTGACTAAAATCGTGATCGTATCGTTCCCAAATAATGAGCCCAGATTTTGAATAAAACCTTGTTTTCCTCTGAATATATTAATATCAATTATTCCAAAAACTCCAAAAAACATATTCGTTCATTTAGTTAGAACCAACTCTCAATGCAGTAGAAGTGTACACTTTTACATTAATTCTTATTTATTTAACTCTAATAATATCTTCTTTTCTCTACATATTTAAGTGTTTTCTTTTACTTGTTCCCAATTTAAATGTTCGTAATGTCTGTCAAATACATTAATAATATAATTATATATTATAATAATTTTAACATCATTTAAAAGTTTAGCCACTCATTTCCTTTTAATTATAAGCAATAAAGTTAAACCTTCGTACAGCCTTTTAAACAAATTACTAAAAATAACAATTCCTTATAAATAATGTCCGGTTTTTAGCTTGACGATTCAGACTTCTTCCTTTTAGCTCCCCAAGTCCAAAAAAAAATCGATCGTCGCTTGTTCTTATCTAAATCAATGTTAAATACACTGCTCGAAGAAATAGTTGATTTTAATCCAATGAATTCCTGAAGATATGGTTTCGGTAATTCCTCTTCATAGTATTGTTTAATAATGTCGTATTCCTCCATAACCGAAAGAAACAGCACAACACCCGCATAGATGAAAACGCAAACAAAAGAGTACAAGTATATTTTGCTAAACCACCAAACCATCAACGATCTGCGGGACATCATTGCAAATGTTGCAGCAATATTATCTCCGCTCATCAGCGATAAGAGACACTCTGATGTGGATGACAGAGAACGAAACTTGGTATTATAAGGTGCAAAAATTGCCCACCCGCAAAACATGAAACCAATGTAAATCAAGAGGGTAGATAAAAACAATTGGCTAATTTTCCAAGTAGATTTCTTGAGGGCTGAGATCGCCATTCTAAAAGATTTGAAGAATCGCAAATACTGCAGAAACTCAAACCAAGCCAATAGATTGCCCAGTCCAATAAATATCGAACACAAATCCCAGTCCCAACCATCGGTCTCGAAAAACTCTTGCTCTATTTGCTCCTTAAGGAATGATCCAAGGATAATAAAGATATCGTTAAAAATGATCGTAATATACCAGAAGTTAACAAATTCCATTTTTTCCTCCAAAGATAGTTCTCTTTCATATTTAAACAGAAAAAATTCAGCTGTTTCTCTCCTTAGTTTCTGATCTTTGCACATTGCTCTAGCGCAAACGACGGAGGTAGTTATACAAGTAAAGATGATCGTCAAGTTCAATAAGCTGCGTAATGCTGGATGATATTTTAAATCAATTATGTACTTAAAGACTCCTTTGCAATTATGGCGGATGGCGACTGTATTTAAAGATAGTATCATTTGCCCGTCATGGTCACTGTTGTCGAATAAAATTGTAACATCGAACTCAAAACAATCAGGCGTTGAGAGAGGTCCATACTTTTTGAAATTAATAGTCTTGATATCAAATTTTAAAGTGGCTTTGACCAGAGCTGAGAATCTAACATTAAAGTGGTTATTTTTTAGATATTCAAAGCTTCGCATTCCAATCATATTTGCGGTTAAATTTAAACATTTTCGATCGATTTCTGGGTTAAAAATATAACTATCGTTGAAGCCAAATATTAATCCTTTCCGATAGGAGTAAAAACATAATTTCATCGGTGACATTTCGTTATTAATTGATGTATAACTGTAGGGGCCTGCATCGCTATTTAGAGACGCATATTGAGTGAATGCATAGTCGATAGTATCAAAAAATTGAGTCTTCTCGTAAATTGCTAGTGATGGTTTATGATTTGGGTATGAATCCACTTCCATTGAAGTGAGCCACCCTTTCAAAAATAAATGCGAAAATGATATTCTATTATCCCAAGTGTAATCGACTTGCTTGTAGCGAGAGTATGCAAAAATGTATAGTTGCACAGTGACCAACATCATTTTTATAAATTGTAATATGAACATGTATGGAAAGTGCCCCATCACCTGCCACTTTTTAAAAGGGTTCATAAAAAAGAACTCCAACTTCTGCCTCATTTCCTCCTCGTCAATGGCGGGCATTAGGGGCGTTCTTTCTGTAGGTGATTCAGGGTTAGAAAAATTCTTAAAATTCTTTTGATTCCTCCCAGCTCGACGTCTTCTTCGCCTTATATTTGCAGTTTTGTTTAGAAACAACTCTTCACTATCATCGCACGTTTGCTCGTCCTCTTCAAGATTAGAGGATCGACTCATCTGGCTTATTATCAGTGAACTCCTTAAAATACTATTTGTAAATCAATTAAGCAAACAAGCAAGTTAAACAAATCAATATAAAAATCCAAGTTTTGATAGACAAAGCCGTAGACGACTTTGTTTCTAGGATGTTTTTACAGGAGTTTCGCGTTTTATTCCAAACCACTTGTTATAATATTCCTATAAATTTTCGATAACATAGCTGGCAATATTAATTTGTATTTGTAAATTCATAAATTACTTAATACTTTTTACTAAAATTCTTTAAAGAAACATTTTAAAAATGATTTTCACAAACCACGAAAGAACGACAACCGCAAATATTCGATGTAATTCATTCTTACATTATGCAAGAGAGTTTAAGAAACTTAAAGTAATTTGTTAGTGATTCCATTCATCAAATCAAAATACCAAATGCGAGCGAATATATACCTAGCATATACGAGCAAAGATGCCGCTTTCTTAACTCTAGCGAGTTCATTGTTATTTGCTCCTCTAAGAAGACAACAGCATCCGGGAGGAATTGAAAATATCTCAAAGAACATCAATGTTTTCCGCCCTCCTGTAAAAATGTGCCATATAAGAAAATTATAAAGCATAATAACTTCAAAAATACCGGCTCCATCATCGAAACTTTTTGTGTAAAATACATCACACGTTCCCAGCTTAGGTTTTCCAATATTCGATTCAATAGATGTAACGACGTCACATTGAAGACACCGAGAAAGTCGCTCCAAGACAGAGCTCTTCACATCTAAAACAAGCGTAATTCCTTTTGCTCGTAGCATATCCTGGGCAATTCCTGCCACATTTTTATGAACAAGAACAACTTTCGCTTTCCAACTAAGAATGCGGGCGGTAACATTCCTCAAGTACTCCTTCTCCTGTAGTAATAAAGTCTCGATGCTGACGAACTTACCTTCGACTCGCTCGTAAACGATAGGACACTCCAAAAGCAATATTTTTGGGTTTTCAACTCGATTGGCCATTTCTTTGTGAGCGACATTTTTAGTGAAAACAACTCCGCCCACAATATTCGAGTCTGATCGAGATCCGCCTGGGATTTTTTTGAAATTTATATAATTACGTATATCCATCAAATCGTTGCTGCATAACTCTGGCCTAAATTGGTTCGCTGCACGGGCGCATAAAGGTATGAGAATTTTTGACCAAGATTGATCCAGATTGAGATTGCGTAAAACTTGGCCAAGCAAGAGCTCCTCGTGATTACAATAGGCCTTCACCAATTCGGTTGTTGTTGTCGCTTTAGATCGTATGGAATTTTCCAACTCCATTTCCTTAATTGATTGAAAACTTATGCTGTTGTCTAAGCTCTTTGGCAAAAATGGATCTATAAATTATGAAAACATTAAATATTAAATATAAGCACAATGATTTCGAGATGCAGTTCAAAATAATAGAGACAGAAACAAAGCAATAACAAATATGCCGTAAAAGGAAAATTAAGTTTTCAAAATATGTAGGTTTTCATTACTTCATTTTAGGAAGCAGACAGCATAAGCAAAAAGCAGAACAGCTTCAAACGCTTGAAAGTTTTGAAGTTTTGTCAAATTTCCCTGACTTCTCGGTTTTTCAAATAATATAGAAGTTATTTCGTTGGGTTCATGTTTTAAGAAAAAAAGGAGAGAGAAAAATGAGTAGTAATAGTTTTTGGTTAGATGGTTAATGGGCAATAATTAAATTATTCTACCATACTCAACAGCAATTTTGTTATTCAGCATATACTGCTATTTCTTTATTCCGGTATGCTTCATTTTAAAACAAATAATTTTTAATTACCGTCAAACTGCGATCCATCCTCCTTATCTCCATTTTCAAGTACTGAACTAATTTCATAGTCCTCACCACTTTGCAAAGGACTCCCAACAACATCGTTTGTGCAGACCAATTTATAATGTAAGTTCTCATCGAAATCGAGATTATCTGAATCAGGCACTATTGGTACAAGGAAGCCAGCTTCAAGCATTGCGTTCAAAATTGCAACAGCTTGTACTTTATTCGATGATTTCTGATTGATTTTCAAGAAATCAATTAGTTCAGACCCGCACCTCTGCTCAGGCAGCTGCCTGATCATCTCCTCATGCAACATTTTTAGCGAATTCGACTGCTGTAAAATGTTCTTTCGATCTGCGTTCGAAAGATTCGTAACTTGGGTTCCAACCCATCGCTCCTCTTGATATCCTATAGATTTCTTTCTTTGTAAAGTTGGAACATTTTTCGATACTTCTCCTTGATTCGGTGATAACTTGTTCGATAGATCATCTTGCAATGCCTGAAGATCAGCTCTGAGATCAATCGTGATATCATTCGACTGAATGTAACTCAAAACTATTTTAGAACAATACGTGCAAACTTTTAAATTTCCTGCAAAATACGCTTAAATACAAATGGACAATAAAATAATATAGAAATGTACCAGAGCACATGAGTAAATGGCCTGGAACAACTTGGTTGCAGCACTTTGAACAAAATATTTGGCCGCACAACCGACAGTGATGTTTCCGGCGAAAAGTAGAAAACTTTACTCCGCAATCATAGCACTCCTTTGCCTTTGAATCAGGCATCCAAAAGCGCTGAAGTTCGGTATCCTTATAGCTTCGTAGATTCTATAAAATCCTTCTAAATATTTTAACCAGTCAAAACAACTCTATAGTATACTCACATTATTCCTTGCAGCCACTATGTTGCTTATCCTCTTCAGAACGTTTAACATCGTTCGACCCTCTGTAACTTCGATTGGCATATCGTCCACCTAATTCAGACAGAATCCAATTCAAAAGTAATTTAAATAAACAATTTTTCCTAACTCACTCGCTCCGGAGATTCAGAAGTGTCCTCCGTAGTTGAAGACGTGCTCGTTGAATTCGACTTATCAGTCGCTACTTGCAAACTTGTTGGCTTAATAGAATTAAGGCTAGAACTAGAACTAGTGCGAGAAATTGTGTTTACGTTTGAGTTGACTACATCTCGATCGGAAACATTTGTTGGGAACCCCGTGGCGTTTAACTCATTTACTGAGTTATAGCTCGAGTTGTAAGCGTTTGTCAGCTTATTAACAAATTTTGAAAATAGAGTTTCCGACTCCTCCTCAAAGTCACGCGCAAACTCAGTAAGTTTAGTAGGTGAGTGCAAGTTGCGGTTCATATTTACTAATTAAATTTCTACTTGTGTTAGAAAAAGAACTTTAAATTAAAATTAGCACTAAATTAAGGGAATGATTTTTGAAGAATTAGGACTTATGCTCCTGTTATGTTGACTTGATCGGTTATTCCCAACTCAGGCGCCAAGGAGCTAAGAGCTAGATCAGTCCATCGTTGCTCCTGAAAATGTAATTTACGGTGATAATAACATTATTTCAACATTCTTTACCCATACTATAATATATAAACAATAAATATTTAGAGCCCTATTAAGTACATTTTTTATAGGTAAATAATTAATAATTAATATTAATTACAGAGCACCCGCTCAACTACCGTGCTATTGACATAATTTTCGGGATGAAAATCGAATCAATTGTTTTGTAAATCCTAATATGATAAGTTTAGATTTTTGGGGCTTGAAAAATTTCTTATTTCTGATATAAGGGTCCTAAAAGATCTACCTGTTTGATCAGTAATTGTCGCATAAAAAACCAGAATCTTTATCTTCTCTCTTTCGTAAGCAGTTTTCCGTGCAGCAATTTAATTATTCTAAAATAAGCTATTGGTTTTTTCCGTAAGTAGCAGCTTGTAACGTGTCTCATTTGAAAGCCTGAATCCTAATCTGGAAATGTGAAATACCACTAATCTCTTTCGCCCTTTCTAAGCATATTGGTGAACAAATTTTTCACGAGTTCGCCTATTATAATCTTCACTCACCATCTATTGTATGAAATATTTAAATTAATATGTATATTGAAAATAAGCTAATTTCACGTAATATTATGAAAATTTTTAAAGGTTTTTTTTACTTTTATAAAATGGATAAAAGTTCAAGCAATTCAATTTGATTAAGCTTCGAAGGCTCTTTCAAAACGCATCCATTCTTTTTGTTAACTAGAATTACGAATTTTCACATCAAATTATTAATTTTAAATGATGCATAATCATCAATTAATCTTGTTTGGATTTATCTTACTTCTCTATGCATGACTTGAATAACATTTTAAAAATATTTTTTTGAGAATCAAGTGTGAATGTTTCGCAACAGGTACCAAACCTTTAAGTTGAAAATAATAAAATAAATGTGCGATATATAAAAATAAATATGATTCTCAAAAATTTCGGATTGTAAAAGTCGGTCGTAGAAAATTTCAAGAAATTCTTCAATGAATTTCATTAGGTCTATACGTAAGAGAGAAAACCAACAAAACAAATAATATGCATCATACAAACAATAAAACATATGGTCAGCTAATATGTGTCCTTCAAAAACACATCAGTAAATATTCACTTAACATTTCAATCAAAGAAACATTTGTCGAAACACCTATATCAACAATTTCGCTGACACAGTACTTCCGATTGTAGCGTAAACAATGGCTTTAATTTCGACGACAAAGCAATAAAAGGGAGGGATTTTTGATGGAGACCTTCACATCAGTTCTTTCACTGTTTTTCTCCATTAAGATGAGATCCTTTTTAATCGTTGGTTTTATCGCAGTGTACGCGATTGCATTATGCGAAGGACACGGCATGATGGCGGAACCTGTTGGAAGGGCCTCCAGATGGAGACACAACAGTTCAGCCCCCCAAGATTGGAACGATAACGAGGGCTACTGCGGCGGACTCGGTGTAAATTAAAATATAATTTAGAATAACAAGACTCTTGCTAAAATCATTGTTCGGATTAAATGAAAATTCTCCTCAAAAATTATAGGTCCAAAATGGATTTGGTGGAAAATGTGGCATTTGTGGAGATAGCTACGGCATTCAAACACCACGACCACATGAACTTGGAGGTCTTTACGGAGAAGGTGTTATCGTTAAAACTTACAAATCAGGAGACGCGATCCCTGTTGTAATTAACTTGACTAAAAACCACTGGGGTTCGTTTACTTTCGACATTTGCAATATAGACGAAAATAAAGAAACTGAAGTATGCTTTGAAAATGCCAAACTTGCTGACGGTCAAGAGAAGTACGTTCTGAAAACTGGAAGTAGTGGAAAATTCAGCACAGCTGTAAAACTCCCTGAAGGACTAACCTGTAAACACTGCGTCTTAAGATGGACCTATCGTACAGGTAAGAAGTTTTATTTTACTTTATACGTAAATATTTCATTATTTTTTATTTTTTTATTTTAAAGCTAACACTTGGGGAAAATGTCCTGATGGAACAGGAAGAGCCGGCTGTGGACCGCAGGAGCATTTCAGATCGTGTGCTGATGTTTCTATTAAAGCTTAAAATGTGCAATGTTTGTTGAATAATAACAATTATTATATTTGTAGAATTATATAATTATTTATTAAAAAACCAAAAAAAAAAAAAATTGATTATGTGTATTTAAAAGAGTCATGCTTTCTCCTGAGCGAAGCTACATTATTTCTAACCCAATGGTTATCAACTTGTGTTTCGGTAACTCTCTACCACCGCGTATTTTAGAAACTATCGACGTGAAATTTTACATAGTTATAAAACTTACGTGCCTACAAATCTAAAACTCGAAAAAAAAATCGTAAAATTTCTCCCATTTCAAAACAAAGTTGGTTTATTGTTCCACTGGAAAAGTACAAATGAGCCGTTCACAGGCCAAATCGATTAACTCCACAAGCAAAGAATTGCGAACACTAATTTAATTACAATTGTTTAATTAAAAACTCGTTTTGTTAAAGTTATAATTTCTAAAATTATTAAGATAATTCATTTCCAAAATTAAACGTTAAGCATACATACATAGATCAGGTGCTTTAATATTGAGATTGAGACATTTTCAAACGTGGAGTTAATCGATTTGATCTGTGAACTGCTCAAATATCACCCTTATCTCCAATATTTCACGGTGGATAAAATTTACAGAAAATAACCGAAGTCGGACAATAGTAGGCGCCACAGAAGAGGAGGTAAAGTGAAACGTAATTAAAACATGTTCGTTATAATGCTATCAAAATTCTAGATATATTCGAAATTAAAGCTTTAAAAGTAAATGAGTGGCCTGAAGCGCACTCAAAACTTTAAACATGTTTTCTTAAAGCCACTTCTTTGAAATTGGCGAGACAAATAAAAAGAAAATAATTAGACCAATAATTAATTTAATATTTTTGAAAAAATTCTTGGTTTAAAAATTTAGTAATGTTAAACTTTGTTAAAACCTACCAAAAATTAGTATTAAGAGGATTTTAATATTGCTAGTTTCGAATTTGGCGTCCAGTTTTGGACGAACGATATTATAATTGGAATCTCTGTTGCCTCAGCAATATAAAACCGGCTTTCAAGTCGATTTCAAACAAGCAAAATCTCAGAACGAAAATTATTTGCAATGATTCTTAACTTAAATTAAAATTATTCCACACTATTTAGGAAATCTTAGATTTTTGAAAACGACGTTTTAAAAAGTAAAAATGTATTTCATTCGATTAATCAATCTTTATTTATCTCGCTAAGATCGATTTGGTTATGTCTACCAGCAGTAATTAGAAATCTTCGATTCAGTTTAATGATTAAGCAAGACCTTGATTATTAAAGATATTCATTTCCACAATGTTTTTTTCATTAAATGTTTAAAATATTTATACCATGACTTTTTTTCATTAATAAAAGCGCGAAAAGGCGGAAACCTTGAGCGTTCTTAGATAAATGAAGACCTTTGCCAAATTACACTATGGAATTTAAGTGAATATACTGCAGGAAATAAAAACCTTATTCGACGATCCTCGCAACCATCGAAAGTCAAGCAAAGTTTAAGTTTAGATCCACGAAACACTCAGCTTAGTTCAAACAATCCCATTCACTGCGGTGCAAATTGTCTTAATTTGCTAAAATATAAGTGTCGCCCCATCGAGGGCATTTTCTCACCTGCTCCGTGAGTGTGAGATGGGAGTCTCCGCTGTCTGCCTCAGGGTCCGGGAGTTTGTCGGCTGGAACTACAATTTGATCAAAGGGCAATTGATCCTCGCGCCACTCTTTGTCCACGAAATCGAGCAAATAACCATCAGGCGGAGGCTGAATATTACAAAATAAGTTAGGCAAACTAAAAACAACGTCTGCCCGCCGGGGATCCACCTTACCTGACTGTCCATACTTCTCAGGGGCCACTGCAATTAGCGCTCTGCATTAACCGGAGGGGGCAAGCCTGATATTAACACAGAGAACTACAAAAACTCGAGAAAATCACAACAGATTCCCAAACAAGAGGCGGAATGCCAAACACTTCTCAAGAAATTCGCAAATCAAAATCAGCTGATTGATGTCAAATGTGACGTTTTTACGTACAGTAAACGATGAAAGTGCTATCAGCTGATGAAGACGAAATGCAACCCTGCGCGTATTTTGCGTAGAAATTGGTAGAAATCCTCGCACGTGTGGCTGTCAAACGTTATTTCGCCACTCGATGAAAATTTTGTAAACAAACGGAGCTAATTTGCATTCCGTGGTGAAAAATGCCTGTTCCGTGTAGGGCTAATTGTGGTAACAAGGCGCTCCTGAAGGTAAGTAATTCTATTAAAAGAAACGGAACTGAAAACAAATTAAATTTCAGCGCCCCAAAACCGGGGATGCCCTGTGCAAGGAATGCTTCTTCCGAGCGTTCGAGCTGGAGATCCACCAGACGATTAAACAAAATAATCTTTTCAGAAGCGGCGACAAAGTAGCGGTTGCCGCTAGTGGGGGCAAGGATTCCACGGTCCTCGCCTACGTTCTTAAGCTCCTCAACGAGCGGTACGGCTACGGTTTGAACCTGGTGCTCCTGTCCATCGACGAGGGCATCACTGGGTACCGGGACGACAGCCTGGAAACAGTCAAAAGGAACCGCGACGACTATGAAATGGACCTCAAGATCTTATCTTACGAAGACCTCTACGGGTGGACCATGGACAAGATTGTCGCCCAAATCGGAAGGAGTAATAACTGCACCTTTTGCGGGGTGTTCCGCCGACAAGCATTGGACCGAGGGGCAAAGATGCTCAACGTCGACTCAATAGCCACAGGGCACAATGCGGACGACATCGCGGAGACGGTGCTTATGAACATCCTCCGAGGCGACACAGCCCGGCTGAGGAGGTGCACAGACATCAAGACTGGCGGCGGGGAGGGCACAATTCCTCGGGTGAAACCCTTGAAGTACACCTACGAGAAGGAGATCGTGATGTACGCCTACTACAAGAAACTCGTCTACTTCTCCACGGAGTGCGTGTTCGCCCCCAACGCCTACCGGGGCCATGCGAGGGCCTTCCTGAAAGACCTTGAGAAGGTCCGACCCTCTGTTATCATGGACATCATCCACTCGGGCGAGCAGTTAGCGTTTAAGGACAAAGTAAAGAAGCCTCAGCGGGGCTCCTGCTCGAGGTGCGGGTTTGTCTCTTCCCAGCAGCCCTGCAAGGCGTGTGTCCTGTTAGAGGGATTAAATCGGGGACTCCCCAAGCTGGGAATAGGCAAGAAATCAAAAGGTGAGCGAATGATTGCTGAGCACGATAGGAAACTCCTGGCACTTAGAGAAAAAGCACATTTAGTGAAGAATGACTTTTAATAAAATTCTACTAAATTGAAACTCCAGTTTTACTTCAGAAGTTAGTAGCTCGTCATTTAAAAGGCTGTAAAATGACTCGATTCAGTTTACAATTTTAACACTTACACAGTAGAACATTAACATTTAACAATTTTACAATAAAAATTACATTTTCCTAAAGTAAAATATGCTTTTGTGTAAATTTAGAATAGAGAGAAAGTCGGAGAAACATGTACTTGTAAAATGTCTTGTTTTTCAAAAGAGATAAATTTCAGAAGGTACTCCTTTTGTTTAATAAAAGTTTGCAAGGAAGTCGTTTTATTTGCAAAAGGGAACATTTGGCGGGAAAACTTAAACAGGGTGTTGGTTTGCAATTTTTCTATTCTATGTTAATATGTTGTAATATGTTGTATAGCAAATGTACGGTTCTAGATATTTTATTATTATTACTATTTACTTGCGGTATTGATTTGCGACTTATACGACCTTAAAATATTCATTTAAGGAAAACTTTTAGTCTTACTTTTGTCAAAAACAGTTGCACGAAAAAAGACGTAGAGTATTTTTAGTACCAGAAAGAGCTATAAATGCAATCTGAAATTTAATTCGTCAAAACTAAAATGAACCTAAATATTTGGTAACCGGCTTAAAGTTGTAAAATAAATAAACAAATTTTATTTAAAAATAATCATTTATTAATTAAAAGTTTTTCTTTTTTTTATTATTGAACGCTATACAATAAAAATGGTTTATTTTGTTTGTTTTTTCTTCTTCAATTTCTTTCCTAAAGATGTTTTGTCCACTTTGATTTCGCTTTTCACTCCCTTCTGTGAGGACTTCTCTATGCCGTTCACCTTACTTTTAATGGGCTTCTGTTGCAGTGGTTTTTCTTCTTTTTTGGTAAAACCTTGATTAGATGTTTTACTCTTTTTCTCGGCTTCCACATTGCTATAATCTTTTTTCTTAGTTTCAATGTTACCTTTAACTGTTGTCTCCACGTTACTTTTTTTACCTTTTTTCACACTCTCCGTTTTACCTTTTTTCACACTCTCGGTTTTACCTTTTTTCACACCTTCCGTTTTACCTTTATTCGCTTCTATATTATTTTTACCTTTCTCTAAGTTGCTTTTACCTATTTTCTCGGTATCCATACTATTTTTAACTTTCTTCTCGATTTTCCCACCAGTAGGTTCCTCATGTTTACTAACCTCCTTCAAGCCTTTGACCTTCTTGGGCTGCTCGAAAACCTTAGCAACGTATTTTTTCGAATCTTCTTCTTTTTTCTTCTTCTTAAGCTCTAGTTCCACTTCACTCGAAGGAGCTGACCTCTTCAGTTTCTTCGATTTTTTCTCACCCTCCTGTTTCTCATCTTCTACTTCATTGGTTTCTTCATCCAAATTTACCTCTTTCTCCTCATCATCCCCATCGTTGTTCTCTGGAATCAAATTTGAAAATTTCTTAAGCTTAGCCACAAAGAATCCGTCCATGTTATGCGTGTGGGGATAGTACCGCCTCGTCAAATTCATGCTGGGATGAAAGCGGTGATTTCTGTAATTCACGAAGCCCTCAGTTCCAAAATCGAGACCGGTCGGAACTACTTTAACATTTCTTTTCTTCAGAGCATAGTCAACGACCCACTCGTTCTCCTCAGGCAGCACGGAGCAGGTTGAATACACCAAATACCCTCCCGTCGAGGATTTTGCATTAAGACAGTCGATTGCATTTAAGAGAAGCCTCCTCTGGAGGTTGTAACACCTCTGAACGTCGACTGGAGACTTCGATATCTTTACGCTGGGGTCCTTCGCCACAACGCCCGTCCCGGTGCAGGGAGCGTCGAGAAGAACTCTATCGAAACCCGTCATAATGTCCTTAAACTTGCATCCGTCCTCGACGCTTACGATTGCATTATTTACACCCAGTCTGTGGAAATTGGCTACGACGGCCTTAATGCGGTCCCCGTTCGCGTCGTTTGCGAACAGTACCCCTGTGTTCTTCATTATGGAGGCGATGTGAGAACTCTTCCCACCGGGAGCTGCGCACATGTCGAGAATTCGCTCGTTTTCTTGTGGAGCCAACGACATGACCGGAAGTAAGCTAGATGCTCCCTGGATCATATAATGCCCTGCTAAATATTCTGGGGTCGCTCCTAGAGGCACCTGAGAGTTGTACACAACCAGACCCACTTTTGTCCAATTGCCCAAAGGATCGAGGTTGACTCCACGGTTAATGAGAGCTCCTGCGAGATCGCGTCGTCGTGTTTTTAAAGTGTTCGTGCGGATGGTAAGGGGCCTTTGCACCTAGAAAGTTTGAATTTATTTTATCATTTTATAGAAAACGAATTTATTAAAGCTAGGGAAAACTGTGCAAAAAGTGTGACATCAGAGAAGTAATGGTTTTGAACGAAAAAGACATAACAATCCTTTATAAGATATAAAAAGAAAACGAAGACATCCAACAAAGAAAAATCAGACAAGTAGCACTTCGTTGGTTCTTTTCTAATCATCTACATATATTAATTTCTTTAAAAGTAGGTACGAACATTACCGATTTTTTTGGGACAAAAGGTTTGCAAGAATATATATAAAAACTACAAAATTTATAAAAGAAAAAAAAACTAATATATACTTAACTTTTCATACCTTTTTTGATCTAGTGAAAGAAAAAAAAACTTTTTCCTTTTTGATTTTCGACCGTCCCGAAAATAGAAAACAAATATTTCTTAACTTCTGTACACAAACATCTTTAAAACATGTCTATTTGAAGTTACCGACAACAAAAACGCCTTCATAAAAAATGTTTTTAGTAAAATTAAAATTTATTTTAGTCATTTTGAATTCAACAACAAACCCAAATAGTTATTAAAATTTACGAAACTCATTCAACAAAATGCACCCTGATTTTTATTTTTTTATCCGTATGTGGTAACTTTGGAAGGTAATTAAACCTTTAGTTGCCGAAAAGAAAAATTACGTTTCCTAGATAGGTATGAAGTGTTATGTTTAGAAAATTGATCAGTAAGTCTATTTTCAGGTGAAATTAAAGCTAACCTAGCTAACCTCATGATGACGATACATAGTAATGATGTATGAAAGAACCAAATCTTACCTCGGAAGCTTCCAAATACTCCATCAGCTCACTCAAGTTAAACATGTCCATCAGCTTGCCCATGAGAAATTCGTTGTAGCTGTAGTACGTGCATAGATCCCTTTTGAGCAAATTTACGTAATCTTCACGAGGTCTGTCCGCCTGTCTATATTTTTTAAAATCGGATAGAACCAGAGTAACGTCTTTAATTCTCTGCTGAATTTCCTGCAGAGTGGCTGGCTCTTCTTCGCCTTCTTCATCCGGGAAACGGAACACTTCCTGGTTATCCACATTCATTTGCAGCTCCTCCTCAGCAAGTTTAGCCTCCTGTTTCTGCTTTTTCTTTAGCAGTTTGTTGGCTTTTTCAATGGGCAATTTATCGTCGTCATCTTCTCCATCATCAGATTCGGATCCACTAAAATCGTCCTTTTCCACTGATCCTTCACTGTCGTTTTCATCTTCATCGGAGAGATCGTCCAGTTTTCCTATCTTTAACTTCTGGTTAGTTTCTTCCTCATCGGAATCATCCTCATCTTCTTCGGATTGCTCTTCAGCAGCACTATCCGCTGGACTTTCCTCCGCTTCTTCGGAAGCCGAGAAATCTTCATCCTCACTTTCCTCACCCTCCTCCCCATCGCTCCGTTCCTGGATCGCAGCCTTTTTCGCTTTCACTGCCGCAGGCTGCTTTGGCGTTAGCCAAGATTTGTTTTCATCGGAAAATCCCTTGATTGCTGGTGCTTCTGCATCGCTGGAATCGTGACCATTTGCCTCCTGTTCAGAATCGCTCGTGTACTTTTTCTTCTCCGGTTTGTTCGCGGTTTTAATCTGCTTCACTACCTTCTTAGCTGCCCGTTTTAAGAGCCGCTGCTTTTGCCGATGTGACAATTTCTTATCAGTGTCTTCAGCAGGGGCTAAACTTTCGAATTATTAATAAATTCGAATATATTTAAAGGTATTGCGAACTTACCAAATGTTTTCTTAATAAAAACAGGAGGTCCTTGCTTCTTTGTCTTCTTCCCAGGACCCTTTTTGGGCTTTTCCGAGAACTGTGCCTTTCTTCCCATTACTATAAATGGTTGTAGATATTTTCTGCAACTTTTTACTGTTCTGCGAAATCAATTCGCATTGAAATTTGCAGGGAAACGTGCAAACGAAGACCTGGTGGAGAGTAAACAGCACGTGTTTGCGGGAAGTTTGACAGCTTGTGATTTGACTGACTACGTTGTGAGAGGTTTGCCTGTTGACTAAAAATGTCAAATTATACTTCCTTGAATTTCCTATATGAAATTGAAGGTGTCGCTAGCGAAGTTTAAGTGTAATTTGTCCGTTAAAATCTTAATCCCAAGTAAAAACGAATTTTCATAATTAAAGTGCAAATGTTCGTCTGTGCGTCAATACGTTTTATTACTGCATGTACATTTACACAAAAATTCATTAAATGCAGTACATTAATTAACATTTAAAATAAAAATACAGGTTATATGTACATATCTGAATACGATTGATGCAATAGAGCAGCAATATATAATATAACGATTTAATACCGAAGCGAAAATAATTTGTTAAAGCGATCAGAAATGGAAAGGAAAAGAGCGATACAATTTTTTCGAGGAAGTTTTGTATTTCCATAATACAGAGGCAAACAAATACAAATGAATTTAGCCTATAAAACCCAGAAACACCTCTTGATATGTTATAAGAACTCATTTAAATGCATAACTTCAAGAAAATGTTTGATAGTGTAATTTATGTACTTTAAACGTTGAGAAATTTTAGTCAGCATTGGAGGAATAACAAATATAAAAATCAGCTCAACCGATTGGAATCGAAAAAATAATGCTGTGTGCATTTTTTTTACATTATAATTTTACAGAAATTTTAACAAATACGATGTAAGTTAATTGTGGTATAGGCGGCTAATGTGGTACAGGCAGATTTATTGAAAACTAAGTTTTGTTTTCAATCAAATGCATGAAAAGCGCGATACGGTGCACTCGACTTTTTTCACCGATACGACAGGAAGTGTTTGTGCGTAGCCGGATTTATTTGTGAAGTTTTAATTAATAACACATTCAATAAGTAATTATTGTGTTTTGGTGTACGTGATGTAAGTATAGCTCTAATTGCCTATTTTTATTTTTTGTAAATATTTGTATGGAAATAGGCAAAATCGGTTAATGTGGTATAGTTGCCATCGGCTATTTTGGTATAGTATACCACATTACCCACTATTAGTTTGTTTGAACTTATTATCTATTAGTTTTTTAATTTTTTTGTTCAGACTAATTTTCAAACATACCGAAAAAAGGGCAAATCAGAAAATGGAAACCAGAAAACATGGAGAAGGCTATTAGAGCCGTACGAACTGGTGCAATGGGCAAACGAAAAATTGTGCCTTCAGCAAAATCGCCTAAACCTAAACAATCAATTAAAAAACCGTCAAAAATAAGTCGCGTTCTTAAGAGTGATGAAACATCTAGTGGCTCCGAAGAAAGCGTTAAGTTCCAAGACTCAGATGACGAGGAAGAATTTCCGGATGTTCCTACATCAAAGGAAGCTGTCTGCAACTGTTTCATGCGAAACCGGGGTATATATTGTTTCATGCGAAACCGGGGTATATATTGTTTCATGCGAAACCAGGGGACATATATATGATAATTCCCATTTTTTTTTACATTCTTCATTCCTCTCTCTCTCTATCGCGGCGATGCATCGTTGCATAGAAGGCCTCAGGGCGGAGGTCGCGTGGTGAGAAGGACGAGAGAGGAAAAAACCCATCTTAATTTTCAACTCATCAAGACCGATGCGGTCATTCTACCAGGTTTTCTCAATCGAGACGCTTGTAGTTTATTTTGCTCTGAAATTCGCTCAATATTTAAATCGTTCGCTTCGTCGGTTAAATTGAATTTGTCATTGTTTTAATTAATAATCGGGGATTGAATTCAATCATTTTGTTGTGTCTTGTTGCGTTTTGTTGTCTCAATTCAATATCGCGTTTAAATTAATATTTACGCGAACGCGGAAGTGATCACGGGGTGGGCGTGCTCTCCTTGAGAGTTGCACTCCTAGTGCAAACCAATTAAGCTATACTCGAGTGCACCGAGTTCAATCGTTTCAATCGTTTTAACGGAGGTCAAGGTGACTCGCTCCGTCAATCGCGCGCCTAGGTGATTCTGTTAACAACAAACATCAACGGAGGCCAAACGTGGCTCTCTCCGTCTTGACGATCGTCTAAAAAATCGCAAATCATCAACGGAGGCCAAACGTGGCTCTCTCCGTCTTGACGATCGTCTAAAAAATCGCAAATCATTAACGGAGGCCAAACGTGGCTCTCTCCGTCTTGACGATCGTCTAAAAAATCGCAAATCATTAACGGAGGCCAAACGTGGCTCTCTCCGTCTTGACGATCGTCTAAAAAATCGCAAATCATTAACGGAGGCCAAACGTGGCTCTCTCCGTCTTGACGATCGTCTAAAAAATCGCAAATCATCAACGGAGGCCAAACGTGGCTCTCTCCGTCTTGACGATCGTCTAAAAAATCGCAAATCATCAATTACACATATTACATATCAGGTAGTCTCAGCGTGCTTCTCCGTAATATTCGGTAAATTCGTTCCCTTTTTGTTTCTTTTGTAATCTAATTTTATAATAACATTCTTCAGAGAGTTTTTATGCCTTGGGCTTTTCTCTCCATTTTTTTCGGGTAAAATATACGTTTTGTATTTTGCCCAAATCGAGTATTTTATTTAATTACCTTGCCTTATTCCTTTGGTTTTTTATTATTTTTTTATTTATTTTTTTTCATTTTCAATTTGCATTTTTTCGACGATACAAAAATTGGTGCCTCCTGTGAGGATTGAAGCACGCTTGAGATTTGCCTTTTGCCTAAAACAAAACAGGGGAAACGAGCACGAGATCGTTCGGGGAAATAGCGTGCATTCTGCTTTGTCATCTGTCCTTGGGCCGCTTCTGGAGTTCATCATCGGGACATTGACGTCAGCTGGTTTACAACTAAGTTACCTTTTTTATTTTTTATATTTACCATATATATTTTGTTGAATAGTGTGTATAATGTACAAGGAAGAAAAATCAGTGCGCGTGGTATTGTTGCGTCAACTCGCATACAGCTGTGTTCGCGTGTTCAACGGTCTTTTGTCGTGCACGTGCACGAACGACCCTAAATTCGCGGAACGGATCTCATCGTGCGCGCATATAAGGGCGGAACCGGCGTACATTGTTCGCGCCGTTAGCAAACGTAAACATACGACTTCGCGGAATTGATTTACCGCTCGTGTGCCTTCTTGTCTTTCGTTGAATTGGTTCGGGCCATAATTTGAATTTTTTCTGAACTGGGTAATCGTACATTTGCAATTTGAATTGACTTAATTTTGATAAATTGTAATTGTTCGCGGAGATTAATTTTACATTATTTGAATTATATTAAAAAATTCGGGTTTATTTTATTTAAATTGGATTGGTCTTAATTTGATTTGATTTTTGATTGATTTTTTAGATTTAATTTGATTTCAAAATGGCTGACGTGAGAAAGCGAATTGAATTTATAACCGAAAAACGGAAAACGCTTCTTGAACGAGCTGCGGCTCTTGAGAGCGCCTTAGTCGTCGGTAGCATATCTCCAGTGGAATCAAGGTTGCGAGTCGATCGTTTGACTACGCTCTTTTATAATTACGAAGATTTGCATGACGAATTAAAAACCCTCGACCCAAATGACGCCGGTATCGCGCAAATGAATGAAATTCAAAATACTTATTATAGAGTCGCTGCTAATGTTCAAAGTACCCAAAATATAACCGCGCCGCGTAATTCTGATGTCTCAATGGGTCCGATAGGCACGTCGACTTTTATTGAAAGGCAGAAATTATCTAAACTTCCCATAAACGAACTTCCTAAATTTTACGGTGATTATAAAGAATGGCTTGATTTTTCTAACACCTTTAAATCCGTGATAGATTCGCGTCAAGACATCGACGATGTTGTTAAATTTCAATATTTGAAGAGCTGTATGCGAGATGCCGCTAAGGACAAAGTAGCGCATTTTGCTGTCTGTGCGGAAAGCTACGGGGCCGCGTGGAAGCTTCTAAAAGATTCGTATGAGAAAAGGCGTATTATCGTATACCAACATATCGATTCGATAATCAAGTTACCTAAACTCACCGTGGCGACGGATAAAGCACTCGAGGGGTTGGTCGATGTGGTTCGGCAAACAATTAGCGCATTGGAATCTCTCGGTGTTAAGCCGGATACGTAAATGTTCCATAGCGGTCGGTGCTGTCAATAATATGAATTCTTTTTCAAACGGTAAAGTCGATATTTACATTCAATCTATTCACAATAATTTTGAAAAATCATTAACTTGTTTAATTGTTTCCGTAATATCCGAATTTGAGCCTCAAGATGTTTTTCCGCGAGAAGACGTAGATTTGCCACCTAATTTGCCGTTAGCTGATTCTCAATTTCATTTACCGCGACCAGTAGATATTTTAATTAATAGCGGCGCTACAATGTCTTTGTTGCAATCGGGATTAATTCATGTATCGAAAACGGGTTCTGATTTGTTTATACAAAAAACGCGATTAGGATGGGTTGTTGTTGGCGGTTTTGAAACTGGTAAAAATGTACGCGCAGCTTCTTGTCATTTAACTACATTACATAAACAAATAGAAAAATTTTGGAATATCGAAGAAATCGGCGCGGGAATTGGAACAGCATCGGAAGAACCGTTATGCGAAAAACATTACGTTGAAAATACCGCGCGAACTGAAAACGGTCAATACATGGTACGACTGCCCTTCCGGCACAATAACGTCGAATTCGGTGAGTCTCGTGCGCAAGCATTTCGGAGATTTCAGTCTTTGCAAAAAACTTTAAATTCCAACCCTCGGCTTAAGGATGAATATCATAAAGTAATGCAACAATATCTAGATTTGGGACACATGTCATTAGCTTCGGATGATTTATCGCAAGGTTATTATATGCCACATCATGCTGTTCAAAAGGCCACGAGCGCCACAACTAAACTCCGGGTTGTCTTTGACGCGTCGGCTAAAACTTCTAACGGGATTTCTCTTAATCAAACTTTGATGATCGGTCCGACGATTCAAGATAAACTGTTTGAACATTTGTTTAGATTTCGTACACATGTTTACGTTTTGACCGCGGACATAGAAAAAATGTATAGACAAGTACTTATTCATCCGGATGATCGTAAATATCAACGGGTTTTTTGGTATAACGACAATAAAATTCGCGTATTCAATTTAAATACAGTAACTTTCGGTGTTTCGTCTGCTCCTTTTCTTGCAATACGAACAATACACAAGCTTGCGGACGACGAGTCACACGAATTCCCACGCGCTAGTGCAATTTTAAAGCGCGATGTGTACGTCGATGATCTGCTTACGGGGGCTGACACTTTGAGCGAAGTACTAAAAATTCGCGACGAAATCATTGAAATATTAAAACGGGGTAAATTCAATATCCGTCAGTGGGCGTCAAATCATAGTCACGCGTTAGATAATATTCATGAAAAGATTTTTGGGTCGGACAACGCAGTTGAACAAAACGAAGTCTCTAAGACACTCGGGATTGCATGGAACTCAAATAACGATAAATTAATTTACACTTCAAAAACAATTAATTACACAATTCAATTTACTAAACGCAACGTGTTGTCCGAAATCGCAAAAATCTTTGATCCTTTGGGTCTACTAGGGCCAATAATTATGAGCGCGAAACTTATTATGCAAGAATGTTGGAGGCTAAAGATCGGATGGGACGAACCAATTACGCAGGAGCTAAGCGCATCTTGGGCCGCGTTTATACATCAATTAAATTCAATGACGGAAATATCTATAGATCGTCACGTTTTGCTTAAAAATCCAAGGGTTGTAGAAATACACGGGTTTTGTGACGCAAGTAAAAACGGATACGGAGCGTGCATTTATATTCGATCTGTAGATTCATACAAAAATACATATGTGACTCTCGCCTGCTCTAAATCTAGGGTCGCACCGATAAAGGGAGAAGATACGAAAGCAACCATCCCTCGTCTCGAGCTGTGCGGAGCTCTTATTTTGGCTCGTTTGTATAACTCTATTAAACCGGCTATTCATTTTCATGTAAATCGCGTCATTTTATGGTCAGATTCAACGATCGTCCTCCAATGGTTGAAAAAGTCACCTCAAGTTTTGAAAGTTTTTGAATCAAATCGCGTACGAGAAATTCAAACTTTAACTAAAGACATACAATGGCGGCATGTGCCAACAGAGAGCAATCCCGCCGATGCTTTATCTCGGGGCCAGTACCCCTCAGAATTCAATCGTAGCGATATGTGGTTTTCCGGACCTTCCTGGTTGAAACAATCTGAAGATTCCTGGCCGGTGTTGGGCAGTCCCGTTGTCCAGGACTTGCCTGGATTAAGGGTTCTTTTAGCCAAACCAAAGGAATGCGAAATCTTTAAACGTTTCTCGTCTTATAGAATATTAGTAAAGTCAATAGCATTTTGTTTGCGTTGGCGAAATAGAGCTTTTTCTGGAATTCCGATAAGCGTGGGGGAAAAAATCAATGCCGAAAAACGAGTTTTGAGTATCATTCAAAAAGAATTCTTTTATAACGAAATAGAAGCTTTGTCACAAGGTAAACTTATTAAAAGTCATAAATTAGCTGCACTCGATCCATTTTTGGATAAAGACGGTTTATTACGAGTTGGCGGTCGTTTAAAAAATTCTAGTTTGTCCAACGAACAAAAATATCCGTGTTTATTACCTTCATACCATCATGTTACAGACTTGATTATTAGAGACGCGCATTTACAAAACTATCATTCCGGTATTCAGAGCACGTTATGTTCACTTCGGCAGCGATTTTGGCTTTTGGACGGTAAAAATCAGGTCCGGAAGATCACACGCAATTGTGTTACTTGCATTCGACATAAACCCGTCGCGATTCAATATAAGATGGCAGATTTACCAAAATCTCGAGTTCAAGCATCGGCTGCATTTCAAAACACGGGAGTTGATTTTTTCGGTCCGGTTTATATCAAAGAGAAAAAATTTCGAAATCGTACTAAAATTAAATCTTACGGATGCGTATACATTTGCATGGCCACCAGAGCTGTTCACATAGAAATCGCGAGTGACCTGAGCACGGATAGCTTTTTAGCAACTTTTAAACGATTCATTGGTCGTAGGGGAATTCCCTCTAACGTCAATTCTGACAACGGAAAAAATTTCGTGGGTGCAAACAATCAATTACGCGAACTATATGCTCTTCTATCCGATAAACAATTTCGGGAAGGGGTGGAGGCTTTCGCTGCGTCAAATAACGTCGTTTGGCATTTTAATCCGCCAGAATCCCCACATTTCGGCGGCAGTTGGGAGGCTGCGGTAAAGTCTTTTAAACATCATCTTAAGCGCGTGTTGGGGGATAAACTTCTAACTTTCGAAGAATTAAGTACATTAGCCGTTGAAATCGAAGCGATACTTAATTCAAGACCCTTATGTTCTTTGTCTACTGATCCGAATGATCCAATCGCTTTAACCCCCGCGCACATTCTTATCGGTCGTCCTCTCAATAAACTGCCGGAAAATAATTATCTTAATGTTCCAGATAACCGACTCACCGTTTGGAAGTTCATAACTCGAGCCCGTCAGGACTTTTGGAGACGTTGGCATCTCGAATACCTAAGTGAGCTCCAGAGGCGGCAAAAGTGGTTTGCTGGTGAGAGCGACGTGAAGGAAGGGACAGTCGTGGTTTTCATTGACAAGCTGACTCCCTGCATGAAATGGCCATTGGGTATTGTCCTTGAGGTCTATCCTGGATCTGATGGGATCAGTCGAGTGGTCAAGGTCAAAACGTCCAGGGGGATCTACATGCGAAATGCTACTTCACTCTGTCCATTGCCAGTGGAAACATGAATATTAAATCAATTATTTTAAACTCAATTTATGTACGCGCGCTGAGTTACCTGTCTTGCTACACTCATTCACCACATTTTCAGCTCATTCTCATTCGCAGCCGGGGGGAGTATGTTTCATGCGAAACCGGGGTATATATTGTTTCATGCGAAACCGGGGTATATATTGTTTCATGCGAAACCAGGGGACATATATATGATAATTCCCATTTTTTTTTACATTCTTCATTCCTCTCTCTCTCTATCGCGGCGATGCATCGTTGCATAGAAGGCCTCAGGGCGGAGGTCGCGTGGTGAGAAGGACGAGAGAGGAAAAAACCCATCTTAATTTTCAACTCATCAAGACCGATGCGGTCATTCTACCAGGTTTTCTCAATCGAGACGCTTGTAGTTTATTTTGCTCTGAAATTCGCTCAATATTTAAATCGTTCGCTTCGTCGGTTAAATTGAATTTGTCATTGTTTTAATTAATAATCGGGGATTGAATTCAATCATTTTGTTGTGTCTTGTTGCGTTTTGTTGTCTCAATTCAATATCGCGTTTAAATTAATATTTACGCGAACGCGGAAGTGATCACGGGGTGGGCGTGCTCTCCTTGAGAGTTGCACTCCTAGTGCAAACCAATTAAGCTATACTCGAGTGCACCGAGTTCAATCGTTTCAATCGTTTTAACGGAGGTCAAGGTGACTCGCTCCGTCAATCGCGCGCCTAGGTGATTCTGTTAACAACAAACATCAACGGAGGCCAAACGTGGCTCTCTCCGTCTTGACGATCGTCTAAAAAATCGCAAATCATCAACGGAGGCCAAACGTGGCTCTCTCCGTCTTGACGATCGTCTAAAAAATCGCAAATCATTAACGGAGGCCAAACGTGGCTCTCTCCGTCTTGACGATCGTCTAAAAAATCGCAAATCATTAACGGAGGCCAAACGTGGCTCTCTCCGTCTTGACGATCGTCTAAAAAATCGCAAATCATTAACGGAGGCCAAACGTGGCTCTCTCCGTCTTGACGATCGTCTAAAAAATCGCAAATCATCAACGGAGGCCAAACGTGGCTCTCTCCGTCTTGACGATCGTCTAAAAAATCGCAAATCATCAATTACACATATTACATATCAGGTAGTCTCAGCGTGCTTCTCCGTAATATTCGGTAAATTCGTTCCCTTTTTGTTTCTTTTGTAATCTAATTTTATAATAACATTCTTCAGAGAGTTTTTATGCCTTGGGCTTTTCTCTCCATTTTTTTCGGGTAAAATATACGTTTTGTATTTTGCCCAAATCGAGTATTTTATTTAATTACCTTGCCTTATTCCTTTGGTTTTTTATTATTTTTTTATTTATTTTTTTTCATTTTCAATTTGCATTTTTTCGACGATACAGCAACTTTTGCAATAAATGTTGGAATGAAGACAAGACTGTAACTAAATGGATCCCATGTTTGCAATGTGAAATGGTTTGGGCTCATGAAAAATGTGTTCCAAAAGAAGTGCAATATTTCTTTGCCAGTCATGTGATTAATTTGATATTCATAAATCAATAAGGTATTTCTGTTGTTCTTTTTCCTTTCCTTTTTTATTTATTTATTTTTTTCTAGATAAGTCAAGAAGATATTTTTGTTGCTGTTATTTTTCTTTTTAACAAAACAAAGAATTTATTTATTTTTGTATCTAAGCTAAAAAGGCACTTCTGTTTTGTTTATAAATAAAATTTTTAAAAAAATATTTATAATAGATTACTGCCTATTAATTTGACTTTTCCCTGGAAACAATCAAGTGGGTAATGTGGTATAGTGTACCACATTAAACTACAAAATATACCATATTACCCGCCATTTTTTTCAACATGCTAATTTTGGGTTTTGCCATATTTTTAATAAAATCTTTTTATAACTTTGCCAGAATTTCTTCAATGTTATATTTAATTGAAGTTAACACTTTAATTTCAAAATTTCCTACATTTAGCTCGAATTAGATTTATACTTTCGCTATAATTGCCCGAATAGAAACATGTATACCACAATACCCGAAGTTCCTCTATCACCTTAACCCTCAACCACTGACGTGTCATTTTGTTGCACTACCACTGACGTACGTATAGTATACGTACGTTATTTTGAAGACCTTCTGATGCATCAATAGAGTATAACTTTCATGATTACTGCAATCTATTTATTTAGACATTTTCAAATGAAATAGGAATAATAAAAAAAACACTAATAATAATCATAGAAAAATATTTATTAAGCAATAACCTTAGAGGTAAAATTCAAGTTTTGAACGGAAAACCGTTTGAGTGACGTACCGTATACGTACGTCAGTGGTTAAGGGTTAAAGTAGCAGCCTGGTTTATGCAACTGGAAAAATAATAAGATTTGAAATAATTGTTTAAGTAAATTACAAAGCCGATTTTTCCAAACATTTTAAGATAACTTTTTATTTGAGCGATATATGTATGCATATTATTATTATTAAACTAATTTCAGTTTTTACATTGCATCATAAAATAATATAATAAATATAATCGTGATTCGCCATCAAAATTGTATATTTTCGTAAAATCCAAAAACAAAAATATCGCCTATTTAACCTATTTAAAGATTTATGGTTCATTTTGGTTCAAATTTTGATAGCTTTTTGATTTTCATCTGCAAAACTTAGATAGAGTTTTCTCTTCAAATTTTGTAGAAGCTAGACAAGAATTGGTGTACTAATTTCTTTATAAGGTCTTGTTATACATCGAATAATTGATTATTTACAATTATTAACATTATAATTTATAACAGTGCATCCTTATAATTATAGGTAGGTATATAGGTATACATTTTTACCTTCATAAATGTCCATTTTCGAATCACAGAGGTCCCTTTTAATTCAATATAACCACTTTTAAAATCAAAAAGTATATTTTCATTTTAAACAAGTCGATATTTTTACGCAAATATGCACAATTTTTCAATTCAATAAAGTCGCTTTCAAAATTAAAAGGTATGTTTTCATTTCAAACTCTCTGGTTTGAAAAAAGACTTTCTTTAAGTTAAAAAAGTATATATATGTATGTAAAATGAGGCCTTTACGCCAGGTAAAAATCAATTTAAGGATATAAAAACGTAGTTGTACCTACTACAGATTAGTTTAATTATAAAATCTCTCATAGGCATGAAAAATAATGTATTATAAATATATGTATGTTGATTTGATGTTTTTCCTTTCTAGAAGTTATTAACTTACTAAAGACTTATATAAAAAAGGAAAAAAATAAATTTAATCCCATTAAGTGAATCATTAGTTTTAATTGCCTGAGAGTTCCATGCGGGGTTTCATTTCTTTGATTGCCAAAGGGAGTCTATTTGCAAATCAAGGCTAATATTTCTAGTTGGGATAAATTAAGTGCAATTATAAATATACTCGTTCAGTCCCCTAAGACACAGGATTATAAATCAATAATTGTCCCGCTGCTGCGGTTGTGCATTGATAGGCGACAAGAGATTTGCTCTATTTTCTCAGAAAGCCAGCAGCTGTGCCATTTAATCCTATGTAGGTATATCGCGTCAATTATATTGTAAAGGAGAGTCCCTTCCACAGTGCCCTATTTGCATACTGCTGAACATAAATCGAACGAACTTCATATCCCCGAATCTGGGGCACAAAGTTCAAAGCGAGGACCATTTGTTTCACAAAGGTGCTCATTTTTCTTTATTTCTAGAGCGTTATTTGGGTCCTGCTTCTCCCCGCAATTTCGAGTAGATCTTTCGGATAAACTGAATTCTTACAAACGTAACGTGGATACGGGCGCAGGGAATAATACGGTTTTATGGTAAACACATCACTTTTTTTTGGAATTTGTTTAACTTTTATGTAAGGTTCGTATTCGAGTGACAAACTTTCAAAATTTAGAACACAGTCGAGTCCATGGTAAAAGAGCAAGGCAGGCGGAATCGAGTTAGTTGGGAATTGTAAGAAGAAAGTTTCCATGTTCGTTTTGGACGCAGTTTGCCTCCTTGGATCGGAAAAGAAAACTTAATTAGGAAAGTGGAGCTCTGCGTACACAAACTTACTCAGAACACTTTTGAAACAGTGCTCTAAGTTGTTAATGCAATAACTACCAAGGAGGGGGAATAATTTCAGGATTCAATGCCACACTTCTGAGGGTGAATAGTGCAAAATATTACAACAAATATAGTTTTTCCAGATAAGTTAGTCAAATTTGTGCAAAGTTTACTAGGCTATGTCGATTTTTTTTAAAGTTCATTAGATAATAGAGTTAGGAATAACACAATTCGTTTCATGAATTTCTTAGAAAATGATAAAGATAATTAACGTAGGAAAATGTCATCTTGAACGTGACTCAACTTTTTGATCAAATGAATATCTTACATATGTATAGTAGGTATATATGTATGTAGTATTGCTGAGAACCTGTTGATGCTCCTATTTGCATTTGAATAATAGCGAGCAGAGAGCCATTAAAAATTGTTTATTATTTAAAATGAATATTTAATACAAAAAATTATTAAGAGATAAGTACATACATATATGTAAAATCAGAGCTAGTAATCTCCATACATTTAAATATTATGCTCACTTTGTCATAATTGTTAAAGTTGCAAATTACCACATTTATTTCTATTTGTCTTCTAATCTCTTAATTAATCAAATAAGATTATTGCTCTGCATATTATAGCATAGCAGCGAAAGTTTGTGTTTCCACCTTATTCCTAACCTTCAGTATTTATCGACATAACATACTTAATACTATATGTATATTTATGTTTTACAAAAATATTTAGATAAACTTTGATCAAATTTTAAGTTATATCAATATACGCGGTTCTTCTAAAAACAAGATTTTAAAAGAAATCATTCAGAGGAACAGCGATATTGTGGCTCCGGCCCGAGTAGTTTCTTCTTTAGAATCTTGCAAAAATGTGCTTAGCCTTACAGCTTTACAGCTGCTACAGGGAATCTTTGGTAGTGAACGCATGTTTAGAATTTCAATTAGAAATTTCTTTTAGAGTTGATATATATTCGGGTTATATATGATATTAGACCTTAAACTTAGGTAGCCTTTAATAACAATTAGTCAGTGAATGGTTTCGACGTTATAAACTAATATATAGAAACGTTTTTCCAGGACATCACATATGTGCAGTGTGCAGAGTGCGGTAATTAAATGTAATGAAAATATGATTACTTATTCGAAAATACTTGAATGATATTATTTTTAACTTAAAATACATGTATGATTCCATTTACAACGGCGACTATAAACATTTTAAATTTGTTTGTCGCTCAATTACGCCTAAAGGCTTGGTTCGATAATTCTCATTTTTTTACTGACTAGTGACTTTAATTTCACATGTAGGCTGCCTTTTATTGGCATAAAATATAGAGCTTCGAAATTGCCAACTAAAAATGGTGGCCAACAATTTAAAATTTTAACCGATTGCCATGAAAATGAGTAGCTGGATATTTTTGGAGATGCTGTTCAAGATGGTGGCGACAAATTTTTCAAAGACAACGAATTTGACTGAAATTTAGTATTAATGTTACTTTGAGATCACTAATTTTAAATCTACTATCCAAATATAAAAGTTCAAAATTGTAGACGCAAAAAATTCAAGAGATTTTAATGAAAATTAGTGTAAAGAGTAATTCGGTGATACTAATTTTGAATCAGTTATCAAAATTTGGAAAATTAATAAATCTGTTCAGACGCTAGCAACAGATTTTAGTAACATCTTAATTCATGCTAAAATGAGTGATAAAACTTCGACGATATGCAAAATTTGAGTATTTGAGAAGTCTTTAATGATACACCGGGTGAAACCAGGTAGCTCAGCTGGTACTTAATATGTTTAATGTTTTAATAAATTCGTAACATTTCAATACAACTTATTTATTAGTTTATTGTGAAATAAAAAAAAAATGTAACTTTTAAATTAAGTTTTAATCGACGAAAATATCGAATTTATTGTAATTTTACAAAACATTTACATTTAACCCTTTAAAATTAAAAAAGTGGTATTTCGGATTGATGTGCCGGAGAGTGGTTTCGTCGTTTTTCCTACGCCCACGGGCAGATCTGGCAACGCTAAGCTCGGATTAGCACAGCTTTAAATCTAGCACCTCGGAGCTTTGCCTTTTAAATCTGAATACGAAAGACCGGAGCATGCGTGCGTTTCGCGAGCAAAAGATAACAAAAAGGCGGCCGAGTGAGAGCAAATGAAACGGTTTTCCCGCCTGAAAATTGGGCGCATGTAGTGGGTGGCAGGGTGAAGGTGGCTTTTCCCATTCCAGGCCCGCGCCGGGTCAAAAGAAGAGAAGATCCGGGGGTGCTCCACGGCCACAGGGAAAACTCTCCTTGCTGTAGGAAGGCAGTTATCAAAGTTTGCTCGGTTGATTCATTTCGCGTGTTTGGGTACAAGTCGCTCTGCATCTTCACCATCGGATCACATCTTTTTCTTAAGATTTGTGCAATCGTTTTGTGTGCGTTACCGGCCCCAGCAGCTCGCACCTACCGAAAACCGAGTGCGGTTCGCTTCATGTGTAGGTGAAAGGAATTAAAACGCCTTGTCTCAACAGTGGTTTCCTTTTATAAATAAATTTTTTTCCAACAAATTTTTGGCGGGAAGTTTTAGTGGTTTTTTAATTGGTAACAAAATTCAGTTACAAAATTAATTTATTTTCTTTTTTTTTTGTGAAACTTTGTGGCTCCAGTTACGTGAAAGTTCAAATTTTCTTGGTGCCTGAAGCGACGAATAAAAAAGTTTTCCTTCCCGGTAAGTGAAAAAGTTTTATAAAATAAAGAAAGAAAAAAACTGTCGCAATGTTTACCCGACCCCGGGTCATTTTAGGGGTGTATTTGCACCCCTAACAATTTCTATTTACAAGCAATTGTTTGTCCTACATTTAATTAACTTTGAAGTAGCACTTGGGACGCAAATTTACACGTCCATTATCCTTTCCCAGACAATTTCTCCCCAGAGCACTGAAGGTTACTGCCCTTCAGTCTTTGATTTTCAACTTGAGGCTGAGGACGAAAATGTGCCAACGCCGAAGCTTTCGGATTTTATCTGAGATACTGGAAAAGTTGGGCTGTTGGGCATCGTACGGAAGTGTGTCGAGCTCGTTTCGCAAGGAGTGTACAAGTTTGCAATTTTATTATTAAGATTTGAATCGATAGCTCCAAGGAAGTCGGGTTAGGGCGGCTGCATCATCTCAGTATTCCAAAATGTTGGACACTTTCTTATTTAAGTTCATTACATCATTACAAAGCATCCATTTCATATCCCTTCATCACGAGGCAAAATTACCTTATTAGAGATTTTTACTTTATATCAAATCCATTATCAATTTTCTACTCAAATTGAAAAACTCAATTTTCCCCAGAATGTGGTTAACCTCTTCTAGAAATAATTAATGACGGGGTGCACCCGCCACAGCCCTCCTTAAAACTCGGTAGTTATGAGAAACCCTCGGGGCAATCTGTTAGACATTTTGTTTTTGCTCCCTCGGTGGATGCTGCTCTGCCTGCGGGAAGAAAAATGTGCTACGCCCTTCAAAGAAAGATGATTACATATCTGGTATCAGGGTATTTGGCGCGGAAATGCTCCTCCTTTTATTATATGGAATTTTATAATACGGAATGTATCTGCCGGAAAGACTGTCGGTTTTTCAGTAAAAAATAAAAATCGCTCGTGTACGGCGTTTCTAACTTTGCGGATGTATTTAATCTCCCTGCACGAACTTATCTTGTGCAGAATCTTTGACTTGAAATGAGGACCTTTTCTGGGATTTCGGGCTAATCCGTATCCAGAGAGAGATGTTATATACCTACATACAAAACACAAAATACATATTTTAATATACACCCGGATGTTGTAATTTTTCTTCTAAAATAAACAAAAATGTAATTGTTTAGGTATTTACGCACTGTAGAAAACTGTACACTTATAATAAAAGAATTGTTATGTATAGTGTAAAAGGAAACCACCGATTACCAGATATTTAAAATTAAATCAAGCTTTATACTCCAATCCTTTGATTAACACGGTAGATGCGTTCGATATGCAATGATTGGTTTGAATAATCGTTAAATCGTAATAAATATATTATTGATATAGTATTCAAACACCTACAATTTTCACGCAATTAATTTATTCAAATGAAATTAAAATTTATGTATAAAAAGATAAAACAAAAACATTTATCTATATAAATTAATAACGAGTTCTTGATATTTAACGTGTGCACAGACAACGCCGATTATATCGAAATATAGCGAATTAATAAATAATAAAATTCAGCGAAAATAAATTGTAACAATGAATTCATCGGAAGATTTTTATGAGAGTGATGATGAATATTTTTAAGGAATGACGAAAAACAATAAGGAGCACAGACTATTGCGAATATTATAATAATTTAATTTCAATAAATTTATTACCAGTTAACTCGAGCACTAGATACACTATGTGCAACAAAGAATTTATGGAGCAGTCAACAAAACAAACTCATTCATCGAAGATGTATTTCTCTTGAAAATTCAGTTACTTCTCTAACAACTGTGAAATAACTTGGTGGATGGAAACAAAGAACACATTTTCAACCAAATTACCAGCTCAGAAGAGCCAATTACATCAAACGAATATCCTCCAAAGAAAATTAGTCTTAAGATTTAAAACATATGGCTTGAAAATTTTAACAATAGAAATCTATTACCATCAATTCAAACCCAAAACAATCAACTACAATATCTGAAAATTCAACCACAGAAACTCTAACTTCTTCAAATATAAAATTTAATTTTAAAATTCTATTATCAGTTCTAGTATTCTACATATTCGATTAAATTATATTCTATTCTATTCTATTATACAAACAAAAATAACTGCTTAGAGTTTTAAGAATAAATTTGAAATTGAAATCACGAAATTTTCTACCTTTTTATTAGTTTTTTTATATCAAAGAAGCCGGCCACAAAGTGCGATTGTGACATGAGGTCCAAAGGTTTCATACCACTGCAGTCACATTTAAATTAAAATATAATACATACATTTAAATTAAAATACAATCCTGACTACTTTAACAGTGGATCGACGGTCGGCTTCATAATTCAATAATTTTTAGGGTTCAAGGTTCAAAACTATCAAAACGATTTTGATTCGCTTTTTCAGTAATCTCTCTCTCAAACATCTTGCCAAAATTTCCGAAAGAAATAATTTTTGAATTTTTATAACTATTCTTTTCTCTACTACCCCGGTTGCTTATTACAAATGTCGAACAATACATACATATTTGTATTTTTTAAGTTCTAAAGTAAAGGGAATTATTTTCAAAGTAAATTTATAATTTATAAAATAAAAATCATCATAAAACGGATTCAACTTGAAAGTATGAAATTCTTTAGAAGTATGAAATATAAAAAAATCTGCAATTCCGGAAGCAAATGTACTAACCTCGATGAAAAGATTGAGTTTCAAATAGTGTAAAAGTCAAATGAAAAGTTATTTCAAATTGCAATTTAAAGTAAAGTAAAAACTTTAAAGTCTTTTAAAATGTAAAAGCAATCAGCCAACCAAGACAACTCCAAGTTTTTAATCTAATTGTAAATTCATCTACGAGACTGACCTGCCACAATATTAAAAATGTAAATTCATTTTCGCATAAAAAAAGTTCATCAGGCTCGAACTTAACTCGAAATCTTCTGAGTGTATTTAAGACGAAAACTTTGTATAATATGCTCTTTCCCATTATTCGTTTCCTTTTCTTTGACAGTCAAATTACCTCAAGACTTATTATTAAATTAAAATAACTCAAAATTAGAAGATCACAGCAATGAAGGCCACTTGTCGACAGATTCCTCCAATTACATCCGGCTTAGTTGCTTTAAAAAGCAAAAACACTTCAGCATAATTTAATTTCCCCCTTCGAAATAGCTGACCGAAAAGTGCTTTATTTGAAAATTATTGCTAAAAATTAGAAACACTTAGCCGGCTGCGCGGCTGCTGCTTCAGCACTAAAAATAGCGCATACCGTCCACGACAATAATGCAGGAGTCAATCACCTCAGAAAACATAAACAACTCGGCAACAGACATATTAATGGAGCATTGAAATTTTCATTTCACTCGAATAAAAGTTATAATTACATGGTAAACATTACTAAGGTCACGAACATGCGACGACGACAGTGCGTGGTTCTGGACGAATCCGCGTGTCGAAGGTAATTATGTGAGAATCTATGGAAATCTCGTTCGATAAATGGCCGAAAAGTGGAAATTGTTTATTTTATTGATCTGTTCAATATCAGTTCCTAAATGCAAATTTTTAGCGTCGCGGTCAGAGTGAGTGACCATAATAGCCGCATTTGGTAGAGACTATCGAAGTTGCAGATGACCAAAACTCCTGTCGACGACAGTTGAATTAAGATGTAGGGTCACGCCCCGGCCACCATTTATGCTCAGTGGGCTGAACTGAAGTGTTTGCCATGCAGCTATTTTGCATTCATTACCTGCATCTGCACTGCTTGCAATTGCGATATCTAGTCGGCTCGAATAAGGACTCTTTCCGTACGAATGATTATCGACAAATATTTTAACACTTGCGAATAGAAAGTATCAAAACGGTGCTTATCTCTTCTTGGGGATGATTTTTAAGCTCCGTGCCTCAAAGGCGGCAACAAATTCTAAGATTAAATTGATTTGACTTTCGCAGGTTTCTAACTTCTAAAGTTGAAGGGAGAACTTTTGGTACAAAATCTGTGTTCGAAATCTCGATATTAGGTATGAGGTCATTAACTTCAAAGAAAGTACGAAGAAATCTCTGATTATTTCGGCCTCTTATCTCCCGACAGGCGGCTCAAAACTTTTGTTAAAAATATAGATGTTTTCCAATGTATATCTCGACTTCTGTTTCTGCAAAAAGTTGATTGTTAGACAAAAGTTTATACAATTATGTTTGAGCTACTTCATTTCAAAAGTAGAAAAATACGACGATAATACTAAAACAAATTACGCCCGAATTTTAATGTTATTCTTAAATTACAAAATTCAGCACGATCATTGTTTGGAAGTTCGTTATCTTTAAGAATTGCAGATTACACCAACTTGGGACTTTGAAAACATTTTTTAAATTCTTAATATTCGAAAAATTAACTGAATTAGCGCGGTAAGAATTATACCGCATCACAGGTATAGTCATAATGGTTCATGTTCTAAGAAACTGGCAAAAGGTCCAACTCGATTTTAATATGGAAAGCACCTATTCCAAATTGAGATCGAACTCGGTTTTTCTATATAAAAAAAAAATTAATAATAATAAAAATTTGTGTAATTTAAATTTTTTTATTTACAAAATTCCTTACACGCGAACAAGTATTTTAAAATACTACAGAGGCTTGTGGAACGTTTTCTTTTTTCTTCGAAGCTTCTGTTAAAAGTATTTTGATTTCAAAAATTAATTAAGAATTACTTACTTTATGAGTAAACTAACCACTGGTGAATAAACAGAAATGTTACTTCGAAGAAACCCTCGTTAATTTATTGATATTCTAATCTTAATTGATATTATTAATTTTAACCGATCCATTACAGCATAATAAAGTGGGTTTTAGATCATAGTTATAAGTTTAACTAGGCACACATCGCTCTCAAACTAACTTCGTATACAAAAATAGCAGAAACGTAAAAATCTAAATTGCCGAAAATCTTGACGTGATGGAGTTTTTTCACTATATTTTCCCATAATCAGCACACCAAAATCTAAAAGCTCGCTACTCGAATTTTAAAGAGGAAATTCGTTGTAGGTAGACCTGTGTTATTAAAATTGAACTTTTACAGAAATGTTTTAAATTAGAAAAAAAAAAGGTAGAAAAAATTAACGTTACAACAAAATCTTAAATATTAATATAAATTTTAAGAACTATGTAAAATTTTAATTGAATTAGTACAAATGTTTGAATGCTTTTTAATATACATATGGGCTAGAAGTATTAAAAATATCCCAAATATGTAGATGATAATAAGTGAGCGAGTAAGTCACTAAATAAGTTGTCTTTCTTGGAATTTCCTAATGTGGAAAGTCTAAGTAGTTAAAATTTGTAAATTTATAAGAATGTGTCCATAAAAGAAAATGTGAGTAGGTTTGAACTTAAAGAAGGCAAAGTTTCTTTCCTACAATTAGACCCAATAACTGTGATATGTATATATCTTTTTGTAACCGAAATTAATATCTACAATTATTAAACCAAAGTTCAAAAGTTATATCCAAACGAAATAAACGTGTTTTAGTGAAGATTCATATTTACATACAAAAAGGAGTTTTCCTTAAATTGATTTTCAAACAATTTGCAATTTGTTGTGTAAAACAAAAAAGTCACACCAAAAACATGATAGGCAGTCATGTAACTTTGAGAAAAAGTAGTCACAACTTTCCTTCTAGCTTCACTTGAGTTTTCTCCATTTTCGAAGAAGCTATTGAATTACCCTTCGCTGGCGATGTTTTCTTGCAGTCATCAGCTTGCTTAAAGACAGATCGTATTAGTTTCAAGACATGCGATCCGACTGGCTGTGTACATTACAAAAATCTAATTATACGACCGACCTTAAGGCATCCATCCGCCGGAGTACCTTCTCCGAGCGCATGATTAATCAGTCAGTTGTGAACGGCAGCAGATTCCCTACTAGAAAAATTCTTTCTTCGACTTTTCAATTTTTCACATAGCATGATTTCGTGGGAGGATCTCGGTAAACAAAGGATGTGCAACTTGTTAGATATTTTATGAGACGGTGATATAAGTTGACTTATGTGGGAAAGTTATCCCGCACCCGCCCGATGGATATGCAAGAAGAGCAGCCACTCTACAGTCGGCGTTTTACGTAAAATATTGCTCGCAAAGGAATATCGGGAAGGAGGTAAAGCGCCCGAAGAAGTAGTGCTTACCCGCGAGGAGGTTCTTGTGGCGTTTCTTATTATAAAATTGTTACAATGATATTTGATACCCTCCTCAAAAGGATATCAGCAGCACAGCCATTTGAGGCAAGGGCTTTTAGCCTGGTTTTTCCACTTTTCCCCAGCTCAACATTCCTCTATCATTGAAACTAGCACATAACGTCGCTTTTTCTTATTTTTTTGCAGGCGCAATTTACCTTCCACTTCCACCTTAAGACGCGCACAAAGAAGACAGGTGAAGAATTAGTAGAATAAAACATAAGCCAAAAGTGCCAAAGGAAGTGTAAGTGGTCGGTAGTGTTTTCAGTGATTCTATCTTCAGATACGGCAGAAAAACAGCCACTGGATATTTTTGTTCTAGGTGTGATAAAAACCCTTTCAAAATTTTCGGAATAAAAATGGATAATAATAGCGTCAGCCCACTACCGCCTCCAGAAGCACCTCTGGCGATGATGGAAGTGGAAAAGACTCCTCCGAGGAGTCCTTCGGGGAACGATATGCCGCCACCTCCGGACGAAAAGTAAGTAAAACACATTTTTCCCAGTTCCTTTTTTAATGTTGCACAATTCCTGATGCTCGTGACAGATTTATTTGAGCTTTTTACGATTGATTTAGCCGTTCCATGGAAGCAATTTATGAAAGTGCTAACTGTGTGGTTTTGGTATCCACCAGAGCTAAAAACGAATATACTAACTTGGGACTGCTCTTCATTTTTACGAAAAAATCCGCCTATTTTTGGGAGCCCATTTTTATACTCCATTAAAATTTTGCAGATATGCACTTTGGACGTTTAAAATATGTAGGAAAACTGGTAGATCTAAACAAGACAAAATTTACTTAGAATGAAGTATAATATGTATCTTGCAGATTACTTAGAAGCTAATTTCATTCCCTCATCCCTTTAAAATTTAAATATAATACATTAGACAAGCATTTGTAAAATTCGATGCCTAAAGTGAAATTTTTAATCTTAACGGCAAAAAAACTTTAAAGAAAATATAAGTGTCGTCAAAAAATCAAAAACCCTAAAGTAAAGAAAACAACTTTCACTTTCGAACTCTCCAAATTTATTGCCTTTGTCCAAATTGATTTCCGGTGCTAACTGCAAGCATCGAATAAAATGTTATGAAAAAACAACAAAGAGTCCCAAAGTGAAAGTTATTTGCACCGATTTAAAAAAAAACACTTTAGTATTAGCTTCTAAAAGAGTTTGGATGTTTATAATAACTTCGGTACAAAATATGAAATCAAATCAGTGGCTCCAAAAAACCTTTCACACTTATAAAATCCAATTTTGTCCAACTTCTTAGAGCATATCTAGCATATCGTATAAACAAAATCTGTGGAATGTAAGTATTACAAATATTTCTATTACACGAAAATGCACCTATTCATGATATGGCGCCTTATAATTCCGATTTAGATTTAAATTTAAATTCAACTACAACAAGGGGAAAATCATTAAAGATAAACATAATTTGTAGCTTAAATTTGTGTAGGTATTATTATCAAAACAGAAGTTTTGCAGCGAAAACAGAAAATAATAAGTTTTTCTTATACATCTCTAAATTAGTGTAATTGTTTTTATGTGTGTGTGTTTTTTTATGTGCGTATGTTTTTTATGTGTTTATAGAGAAAAAACACAAATGATTCATGTTCATCAAAATCTCGTTTTTCAAGGTACTTACTAGAAAGGACTATAGATTAATATTATATAATATTTTTAGATTAAGATTAATTCAGGCTTTCATTTGAGACATGTTAAATGATTATTAAAAACAAAGCCAAAATAAAACTGAACTGATTGATTATAAAAACGTTGTTTATAGGTTGCTTAATTAACACTTATACCCAAAATCTATTAAATCCATTATTGCGAAAAAGACACTTAATATCGTTGATTAATTTAGGTATTTTAAAGGATGTAATGTCTTGCACAGATGCTTGACCCTCTTTCCTAGCCCCCGCGCCTTAGATAGAGACCTGCAGATCACAGTTCACCTCAGCTAGTCTTAAACAAATTAAATCTTACAAATCTTTCAATTTGTATTATAATTTTTTTCTGTTTTCTAACTTCATAATCGATATTTTCAATCAGTCTCATTGATTTACGAATTAGGTTTTAACTCTCAGAACTTTTTTCATTTAAATTAAAGATTTTCTTCACTACGCTTAAGCAAGAACACGAACGAGCGCCCCTTGGGCACCCACCGTCTTGACAACAGACGATTTAATTAAATTTTAAACATAGAAAATACTGAAAAGTATGAAGTTAACGAAAAAGTCATTTTAATTACTAAGATGTCCTACTCTGACATTGCTATCTGTGAAAGGTATAAAACCCATTTCGTGTGGCACTTTGTAAACGAGGTTGCAGACACAAAACCGCTCATCTCGTGATATCAAGGCATGCAAATATCTCGGGGGCTGTTATCAAAGATAAGAGCGCGAACTCGCGGAGACGAGTACACGCAACGCACCCACTTTAATGGCAGTCATATAATATTAGCTGCGTATTGTTTAATTTTTTGATTGCTTTAAACCAGAAAATTGTTCACATCCCTATTTGAGATAGAGACATTAGCGACAATCTAGCCGCTTGGAGGCATCCGGAACCGAAATGCAAATGCACACTGCGTACGAGTTGATTTACTCTGAGAAAATTTGAGAAATCGTCGAGTGTATCTTTTTATCTTCAATTCGCCACGAAGGTTAGAACACTCCATGAAAAATTTGCGTTATTTATCGTGACGATGTGGCGGCTTTGCCAGCTGTGAAGATTACGATCGCCTGGAAGGGCTAGAAATTAATAATGTGTTTTAAGTAGTCATTAGATTAATGAGCCTGCTGCTAATTCCGCTGTGATCTACCCCCCGGTCTTGTAATTCTAATACCACCATCTGTGCCGGTGGCACAATGACTTCATGTACCAATTTTCAATTAAAAGGAAATCGAACAAAATAATTCCGTAGTAATCAGTTAATTGTTATTGAAAAGTAATTGAACGATTACTCAATTCTAAATAATATCAACGTGTAACTTGATTAAATTAAACAGAGGTCGTTGTAAAATTATTAGCCCATTATGTAAAAATTAATTATTATTCTTATTAATGGGAGTGAGGGATGAGCATAAGGTTTTTATGCCGACGGCTAAAATCATATAAATATACCTTTATGAAAATTCGCCATTATACCTACAATTTAAAGAATGCAGATTTTACCTTTACAAATTTTCCTTAAATACCTAAACTTTAGCACGGCCCAAGGGAGCAGAAAATTAAGGGTTTTATTTTTAGAGAGGATGTGTAAGGGATCGGGATGGCACGTATGAAGGCCGTTAGGGATTTCATATAACCAGAAGTTAAATTGTCATCAAGGGACTAGGCTCCCAAAAGCCTAAAAAGGATGTTCCTAAGCTGACTTTTAGTCCAGCTGTGCCCAGGGATCAAAGTTTACCCAATTGCTTACGGAAGATAAGCATTTCATCCCTTATGAATAATTCCTGGAAGAAATTAAGAGCTAGCTTCCCGGAGTTTGTTGTATGTAGTTTTGTCTGGTGTTTATATTGTTTTGTAATTCATGAAGCTTAGTGTTTTAATTTGTTCGTATTTATTCAGAAGTAATTACTTAATGTTTCTATAAATGTTTACTGTTTTTTGAGACTTACACAGTAAAGTGAGGTGAATTATAAAAGTGTACTTTGGTTTAAAATCAGCCAAACGTAGAACATATTTTATTGATGATATTTATGTCTTATCATTTTAAATCTAACAAATACACTTTAGAGGAACTGATATGAAAACTTACAAGGTATCTTATATTTAATCTGAAAACTAATTGTGTTCAAATTAAGTTCGATTTAACTTATTGGCTCTCTTCTAGGTTGAACTAGATTCCATTACAGGTGCCTACTGAACTTTTGTACGAATTTTGTAACTTCAAAAGTGGTATAACGACATAACTATCATTAATATAATAACTATTCTTTTAATACAATATATGTAAGTATGTATGTATTAATATGAATTCTTCGGTCGATCTCTAGTAACAATTAACTACATATTTATGTATTTCTACTAAATTTAACCATGACCTACTTTTATTTGAAAAATCTCGTTTTGCAACGAAGTACATAACTCATGCAATGGTCAATATAAAATAATATATGTAGGTTCCTATACTTATCAATGTTTTATAAAATCCAAATTCGTCAATTTTTCAGAAATAGTTTACTTAATTTTATTCAGTAAATTTTGAAATCAATCCACAAGTTGGGTTTCTTCTTCATCTTCTTCTCTTCTTGGATTAGAAATTTAGTTGTCGTCGTATTTTATTGATAATAAGTCAAACTAGGAACTCTCAGTTATCAGTTTATTTGGAATACATTTTTTTTAAAAAAAAGTGCCAAATGGCCAAATTTACGTAACTGGAAATAAATATGGCCATCATAGTGACTATTTTAACAGTATGTAGTGTTTAAAAATAATCAACATGTATATTATAAGAAAATAATGAAAAATGGAAAACAATTAATCTTCACATCTAGGACACAGAAATTCCAACTTATCTTGACAAGTCAGACTCGCATATTCGTCATGCACATATCTTTTGCATTCGGCACGAATCCTCCAGGCAGGCCTCTCCTTTGGCTGACTTTGTATATATGATGAGTTATTTTTGTTTTAATGGATCTAAACCCTGTCATTTTGGGTGTTCAAACAACTGTCCATATTTACATACATAGGTACATACTATTTACCTTTTGCCAAAAATCATAATTATTGAATTAAGTATTGGTTTCATTGTAACAAGTATAGATAAACTACAAGAAAATAGCCACCACTTACCTCAGTATCGAATTTCTTTCAATTAACGTTTTAAAAAATAAATTCTTTTCAACAAATATGTATTTATAAGCGCCGAAACGACCTAACTTGTGAATTACGTTTATATATTTTTTAAATTCCATAGACCAGATATAGAGCGACCCTGTCTGGACGAGTTATCTAACTATTCATATGGAGTTCAGAGTGATAGCTCCATTTGTTATTAATACTCTGTAGCTTAGGAGTTATAAGAAAGAGGCCACATTATCTGACTGACCCTATTACCCTTCCGTACCTTATAAACAAATTTGAAGTTACGAAATCTTTACGGACTAAACAATTGAAGATATGAGAACATGAGAAGCGTGACTATTGCGTGGAGATGCTTGTTGAAAATTGAAAAACGCATTTATTGTGCGATCACTGAAGTGAAAAGATGTCTTTCGTCCGTGCAATGAATTAAAGAAAAAAAAACCCCTGAAGATAAAGTTTTGTGTTTCTTTGATTAAGAATCCGAAATTAAAATATTCCATTAGATTTTCGAAAAAATAGGGTAACAAAGTGAGAAAATGTGTAGTTTGACTATTTTTGAAAATATGGTCAAAAATAATGGAACGTCGTAAGATCTTAAAACAAAATTGAAATGAAAATTTGTACCTTCAGCAACAATTATAAAATAAAATTAATGTGGGACACCTACTTTAAATTTGTTGAAAGCGGCGTATTTAAAGAAAACTGCTGCTAACTGATTTTATTTTATTTGCCTGTTTTAAAATTTGTATTATATGTTTTTATTTAGGATTAAGTAGTACAAAATGAATTAGATCTCTAAGTAGTTCAGAAAAAATCAGTTCTCCAAGTAGTTCAGCATAAATCAGTTCTCTAAGCGGTACAATAGTAACAATTGACTCCGTCTCTGTACAAAAGTAATAAGTTATTTCCATATAAAAGGTATCCAACTGAGAACTACTTCTACTTCCTACTGGGATATTTATTATAAAAACACAAAATGTTTACACCAAAATGTATGTGCAAATTTTAGGGTAGTTCTACCAAGTCAGTGCGTCGCTCTCATATTCGCTACTGTTGGAACGATCCATTTCGTCTTCGCTCCCAGTTTCTTCGTGTACACATCCAGTCTAAGGTCCCGGGAAGGGTGTGTGAGAACCAATAAAAAAGGCGGTAAATTAATAAACGTCTTGTTTCCATTCTCATGCCGTTCAGTCACGCAGCCATCAAATTAGAGGAATAAATCGACTCGGCGCAACAGTTTGCTTCACATGCTAAGGGCAGAAGTATCTCATCAAGTTCCGATTATTTTTATGTGCCTTTCTCCTTGCCATCGCATGTCTCAACATAAAACGTCCGCCCCGCCCTCTGAATCGCGGGCAACTCCTTTATATTTGCTACCACGTTCAATACCATTCAGATTCAGGTGTCGTAAAGTTCTTCGAACTTCCTTCCTGGAGTCCTCGCTGGACTTTTGAGTATTAAGGGCTTAGTCGTTGGCTGCGAAGTCTTTCAGATAGCATTAAGTGCCAGGACTCATAAAATATTCATGTCATGTTGAGTAGATGGGGCCGCAACGATTGTGCTGACCTCGAGCAAACAATTTATCACGTGTGACTAATATTGGAGCTTGAAGAGAAGACTGTCAGTCAGTAAATTCGGCCGACTCATCCATTCTTAATTAGGAAATACTTGCTTAGATTGTTTTGGTGCTTAGGAAGCACATTTTGTTCGATTCTAATGCGCCTTCCCTCACAATTATTACAATAATTTTTGAGGAGTCAAAATACCTCTAAAATGTCGATCGAGTTACGATTAACTTACGCACGCATTTTCTGAAACTTCCACCTCATATTCAAATTTCACTAAAAAGTGCTAACATATGTACATATATGTATGTTTGTATATCCCAAATTCTAAAATTTTTGCAGAATAGACCATTTTTTCAAGAATAAATACTTTTCACGATAATCACATAAAAGGGGATTATGCAGTGCTTTCATCTACAGAAAGTTTAAAGCGAATTACTCACTTTGTTCACGTCGAGGTGGAGCAAATATGAAAAAAAACGTAAAACTTATAATGGAAAAATATAATTATCTTTCCCATCGTAAATCCTCCTGAAAGCATAAATTTTTTCTTATCTCTCGGGATGTTTTCAGTCTTTTGAAGTTATCTCTGAAAAAAAACGTTTTTTTTCTTCATTTTATTGTCTGAGAGCTGTGGAAAAGTGAGAAAGGAACCAAATTGCTTAATATACTTAATATTTGAATTCATTTTAATAATATTGCACTTTGCAGGTAAATATTTTAAAGGTTGTCACCTTCTTCAAGTCCCTGTCCAGTAGCTTAGAGACCAATGTTTATTATCACATTAAATTTTAAGAGAAAGTTAAGTAATTTTTTAAAAATATTGTAATTCCAATCAATTTCGAATTATCACATTTTTGTGCAGTAGGGATAGTTTGGCTAATAGATAGACAAACATGATAATGCAATAGGTATTTAATTTTTTATATTTCTCTTTCCTTCACTATCAAATTTATGTATTTTCTCATTCGTAACATTAATCATCAAAATCATTACACAATCTACATAAAAGCTAACGACGAAAATTCAAAATGATTGCTCCTACGAAGAAAATACCTATTCTTATAATTTAGATTAAAGAATTTTATGATCCTTCAAAGAAAACCACAAAAAATATATATGTATTTATGAAGATTACGAGATATTTGCGAAAAATTGACTCAGGGTTATTGAAGAGGAGACATATGTACAAATGAAACTTTAAAATAAGGAGAACACATAATTGAAAATTTAAATTTTCATAAATTCTTTACAAAATCAGTATTATAAATAAAACTTCAGTGATTTTCTATCTGTATCTTGGTTGACTATAAATTTTGAACGACTTCACAGGATTTAGCAATTTTTCAGTTTTTTATTAAAAATATCAATTTGCTGTTTTTTTTTTGTTCGCTTTTATTTAAAGAAACATTTTTGTCCTTGTTCCTTTCGTTTGGTTTCCCTTTTCTAAAGAATATTTGATGAGAATATTTGAGAATGTTTGATTGAAACAATTTTAAAGAAATATTGGAATATAGAAATTGTGTCAACGTCTTATTTCCATTTCCCAGGGAATAAATAAACAAGTAGGTGAATGTAAAAGTAAAAGAAAGGAAAGAATTAGGTACTTTATGAAGGCACTTGCAACACATTTACCAATTTACAACTTTAAGTCGAAACATCGTCATTAAGCTACTAAAACTGTGAGTACTTACATAACATGTTTCAAATTTGCGACAACCAATAAAATTGACTTTATAGATACATTTTAATTTGCATTTAATTTTGTAGTTGATTACAAATTCAGTAGAGTTTTACAAAAAGAAAGTCATTATCTGTTAGTAATTGCACCTAACATTGCAAAGCCTCATTTCCAGTTTGGCCAGTATCGTCTCAAGGAGTTCGAAAGACAAGAAAATTGTCTTTTACTTCCGCAAAGAAAACCCAATACCTGTTGCAAGGTGGCGCTTGAACTACAATTTCCCTTTGCTATTTTTACTTATTTGCAATTTTCCATCCAGTTTTCGATCGGAGGACTGTCACAGAACTAAAACTGGTCTACTGCTTCCTACTGCTTGAACGGCTGCTTCAATTACCTTAGACAAAGTCGCTCGCCTGGAGCAGCGCGTTTTAAAGGCGTCGAAGCGTGCGAGTTCGACTCAACGAGTGCGGCAAACGGCAGCATCTTCTGCTCCAAGTCATTTCTCCCCGCATTCCTTAAGATGTGCGAGCATCTTCCGTTCAATAAAATTATCGCCAGTGGCGAGGTTCGATTAAACGCGACAACCGACGCAGCGGACAGACAAACAAACGCCTGCGAGTAAGGTCAGCTTCAGCATCGGCTCCATTGATGCCGTCGAGCTCTCTCCAAGATAATTGGAAAACTGGAAAGATGTGAACATCCAGACTCCGGAGTATCCGCGCTTATCTTAAGATACGCGAGCGCTCCGTAAGGTGGTGCGAGTGCGCGACGCGATCGCGGCGGAGCGCTCCAGCAGACCTTGCGCCGACCGTCGCGTCGCGCTCACAATGATCCGCGATCATTTTGAATTGCTGAAACTTTTATCACTTACCAGTGGCTGGCAGTTATTGAGAAGATCTCCAATCGGAAGCACTTGTTCTCGCGGATTAGCGGAGATCTGCCGATGAATATTTTTAGTTTGGCGCGAAATTCGAATTATCGTAGCATAGTAAACAGAAGCGTCGTGATTGTGGTCAAGGTTGAGGGTGGCTGAGCCGCGTAATTTGTTCTCTTAATCGGAAACGTTTTCATAATAGTTTCGGGACTGTGACTACGCAAAGCACCGCGCAACAAAAGGCCCATCCCGCTTCGCCCCCGAAAATAAAAGTTTGGATAGATCTCATTTGGGGCCTCCCCGATAAATGCGAGAAAGAAACCACAGAATGCCCCGAGGTTCGGCAGCAGCGTAAGTCCGATTTGTTCCGTACTTTGGACGTTATTTGCATTTCAGTGACCGCAATGTGAAAAATCGCCATCGGAGCTTTCCAAGCTAATTGAATGTTTTATTGTGATCTTGAGGCAGTCGTCTGCAATCTAATAGAAATTTGATTTGTAAATTATTTAATAAAGCGGTATTTTTAGAACCACTCCACAATTGTTCGCTCAGTGTACAGAGGCAATTTTGCTATGAATGAAGGTCTCATGCATTCGTGAGAAATTGCTATATTTTTGGAGCCTGTGATAAGATAGAGGAAGAATGTCTTCATTTACTTTTTAAGATCAACTGATAGGGTGTGGCTAAGTATCAAATTGTAATGCTATACCATTCTAAAATACCTAATTGGTATAACGAACTACTTAAAATATAGATTGTTAGACTGGACATAAAGGTTAAGTTTCAACAGTGCCCAAACTTTACAATTAGTTCTAAAAACTCAGAAATGCCACGACGCATACTTTCAGATATTTGGTATTCTAATACCTTAATATTGATGTAATATATAACAACTATAGAAATTTACTAAAAGACCATGATGTAAATAAATATCTACGCTTTTCGCATAATCTTCCAAAAACAGAATTTTTAAGTCTGATAATTTAGATACACGAAATTCAATGTTTATCGATGATTCAAGATCTCCCCTTTTATGTTTGTATTAAGTTTTTTCAGTAGGGGGATGAGTGGTAAAGTATTTTGGGAACAAATTGGGAATATCATCTCATATCAATATTACAGCTTTATAGATCGATGTCAAGCGTATAATAAATTTGTATATTGAACATAGTTTTCAATGGTAAAGTTTTAGTACTGTTACTCTACATATTTTACATGCAAATTAGCACGCTTATTTTTTTAATTGCTATCATAGTAGATAGAAATATTATCGTATTAAATGATAGCTTTTATTTGCATATCTAAAGACATATTATCTCCTAAAAGAGGTAGACTTTTGGACCGGTGAAATAACCACCTTTGTCGATAATTTAAAAATGATTTCATTCACTTGACTAAAATCAATTACGGCTTTTGATCTTACGGTTCTAAATCAGATCAATGAGACTGAGACAATCGAATCAAATTTTTTGATAAAATTACATTTTTTGGTTGTAAATTATACGATTTTAGGAAATTTAGAGTTAAGGAATAGAAGAAGTTGAACTACTACAACAAATATAATTTGATCAAAAAATCTGATTCGATTGTCTCAATCTCATTCTGATTTAAAATCGTAAGATCAGAAGTTTCTCTTTCGACGGTCGTGCAGAAGTTTTAAAATGTGTAATTTTAATATTAAGTTAAAATAGCAAATAGTTAGTCCGATATGGCGGATTCGACTTCCCCATTTTATTTTTAATTATGAAATTTCTAGCCAAAGCAATTTATTACGAGAATTTTATTACTGTGACCTAAGACTCTAGACGAAGACGGACATTTATATTTTATAATTTAATTAAGTACTACTTTCAATTCATCTTACTCGAATCGATAATTTATTGGAAAATCGATTCGCAGGGTTGGGAACAATTAGCCAGTAATTAGTCACAATATTTGCAAAGATACTAATTCTAGAATAAGCAACAGTCTAGTGATGTACAATAGAATATTTAGTTGTAGCTTATGGAAACTCGTGCACAAAAACATGTAGGTATTTGAAATTTTAAAACTGTGCCAAGTTGCTGAATGATCACGATGTTTAAGAGAATTCTCGTTTTGAGCTAACTTTTATGTTCTATCTCCAAAAGCTAACAAGTCACCCTATATGTAGTAAAATATGAAAAATGACTGTAATATGCCGCGTTCTACTCTGCCCAATCAATAGGAATGTTACCAAGAAAATTTCCTTGAAATAAAATATTACTTGATATTCATGGTCCTCATAAAGCTAGAAGCACCGAAGGATGTAATGACGCTAATTTGTTTAGCTCTAGGACAAGAGTTGGACAACTTTCCCCAGGATTTGGCGTCGAATCGCATATAAAACTGCTTTCAAGCAAAAGAGGGTGTCCTGTAGACTGCGGTTTCCTCTCCAGTTTCAGTTTGCGCTGACTTGTACAATTTTGGTTCGAATTCATGGCGTCTGTGGATCCTTATGAAGGCGAAAAGCAGGCAAATGAAATATTGAGAAAACGATGCGGGCTCAATAAAAGGAGCTCTTTGTCATGTTTTCCAAAGTAATTGGAGAAATATTATTTTTTTTTTTTTGACCCGATATTTGGACTTGAATGAAACTCGTTACGACATTGCGCCTTTTGGTTTTCTTCTTTAAGAAGTTGAGCCAAAAATCGTTGATAACAATAATAAGGTCTGACACGACGTGACACGATATTCAATTACTTAATGTCATTAACCCAAAAATTTTCATTTTCTTGAAATCAGCTGGCACTGCGCCCCGCTCAGTTTATTTTTTCGGATTCAAATAAAAGTGAATACAATGACCGGCATGCAAAAGTCTGTTAAGTATTTCATTCATTGCATGAGCGGCATGCCAATTAATAGGTCTGAAACTAAATTAATGCATTTTCCCTCGGCCCAGTTTTCTCTGCTGCAACGTCGACCGCTGCACCGCTTATTTCTTGAATCTTAATTGCACGTTGGACTTCTGTGACTTGGAAAAGAAATTCTGCCCATCGACGGTTCCCTAAGAAGCAATCGGCTGTTACCGCACGGTGCTTCTTTTCTGTGCCCAAGAAAATAGCGCGAACGCACAAGATGCTATAAAGTCTATCTGACGACTATCTGGTTTCTGCCCGCTCCCCAGTTGCATTCAATGCCGATGCACTTTTACTGATTATCTTTGGCTGAGCTCCGGTCGATGCTCAGCTCCGCCACGTTGATGCAGATGAGTTCGACTAGAGTCATCAATAGGGAAAATGTGTCAGCCTCCAGCATCCACTCGAAGGACCGCCGATTGGCCCAAGAGGCGGCTTTATGAGGTTCGTGTACTTTTTCCTCGCTCGAAGACCGACGAACAAGTTTTTGTGGCTTACAGAAAAAAAAATAAAGCGAAGAATTCTTCGAGTTCGGTGAAATTTTCAATGATTTTCTTCTCATAGATTGTTGCTTAACAGCGTGCAGCTGCTCAAGAGCATGCACTCTAATCGCTAGAAAGTTAAAGATGCTTTGTGCGCCTGCACGTCTTTGCTGGCGATCGCGCGCCTTCACATAATTGCTACTTGAAAAGATTTTGCAGTGAAAATGGTAATTTTTGGCTGTCGGTTGTATCAAATCGATTTTCATTTCTCCGCCGTTCTTCAATTCGTGTAGATCCATTATTTTCACGAAAGTGAACAAAATGCTATTTAGTAGAGCTTGAACAATTTACTAAAATTGGAAAAACCTCTCTTCCTAGTGCAACGTGCTGGGTACATTGCAGTCTTGGCCTTAAGATTAACTGCTGTGCTGGGCGACAGGATTTTAATCTTACTTATAATTAAGACAATTCATCAAGACCTACAGAAAATAAAATATATTGCCAATTTATGTTTAATCGAACCAATTATCCACGGAAGGTCGGTCGAAGTTAAACGCCCTTGTGACAGTTTTCCCAAGGAGTTGTACAAAAGAATGGCATGCCACTTTGTCGGTACATTGATTATTAATTTTAAATTAGTACAATCAATCAACCTGCAAAAAATATAATTCGATAGTGAGAACTGTCGACACTACTCATAAATTACTCATCTCTGGTTTCATGCGAAAGCGATGCGTGTAAAGCCAGATCGTCTATTATTATCAATTATTGTTGAGATCCCTCTGATGCACAAATTATTATGTAGTTATTAGTTTAACTTTCTTTCCTTAATTAATCTTTATAGGTTTTATGCATGCATAGATTAAATGGATAAAAACAATTAATTTTTTATATTTGATGCCAAAAAACTTTTATATTTTATGATAAAGTTTTATAAACAGTATTATTTCTGATCTGTGACTTAATTTTCAGCACTTAAGTGGTTAATTTAATTTTCTTAAAAGTTCTTAAAAAATAAATGTCTCTTTGAATTTTAAAATATTGGTAGATATACACATATGATACCTTTCGGTTCTAAAATGCTTCTGGGCAACCTTTCTTCCGATATACTTCTTAAAAGATTTGAGCAGTTCTATGCGAAAGCGATCGGAAAGTAGACTGAGTAAACGAGGGACGGAAATCCGGATTTCCGCCTGATTTCTTTATCTTTTCCGTCTGATTTCAGTATATTTCCGATGGTTTTCCGACTTTTGCTGTAGACGCTCATTGGTTTAAACTTTAATTTAATGACTCTCGTAGCTCCAAAGAAAATTTATTAAGTTAAAAACGGTAAGGTTGCCTAACAAATATGCCGAAAACTCCATAGAACTGTAATAACAATAGGTTGAATAAGGTTTACTAAATGTATTATTTCAAGTGTTTATTTTAAGGGGAAAGTCACAAGTATCTGGTAAACATACCAATAAAACATCAACAACCATTTCAATATAATTTATAAAGCATTACATATGTATAAGGCAAAGCGTACATATTTTCATACTAAGAGACCTACTCACTGACTGATCATCAAAAAATTCTATGTAGAATTGCTTTTTTATTTAAATCAAAATGATAGACTTATTAATTATTATTCATTTTATTTATCATTCAAATTAATAGATAATTATAAAGTAATTACTTACTTAAGCTTTTTTAATTTTAGAGACAGCACGTCATTCCAGTGCATTTCGGATTCAAAACTGACTTTTTATATGAAATATTACGACAGTTGCATCATTTTACCAAAAATAACCAGTTTGAGAACTCACAGCTTTTCGTAACCTTTAGTTCATTGCACACTAAGTGAGTTTTGATGGTACTCAGCATCCATGCCAAACAAAAGCAGGAAGTTCTCACTTTACACTCATTTTGATCCGAATCTCTTCCCAATGACTTATGCTTTTTTAGGGGCTAATTTTTTACTATAAGTAACTACATAATAGCTGTAAATTGGTCATGTGCCGAAATAGCTTTGGACGATTTTTTGTATGATTTCATCGAAATGGCAGAGCAAAGTAGCACATGACCACCATGCAGCCACTTATCAGCTGAGAAAAATATGGGGACACTTGCCAGAAGTGTGACCACAATTTGAGAGGAGGAATTTGCATAATTCTTATGCTTCACTAAATCATCGTTAGATCAGCTGGAAATTCTCTCGTTGGTTTTGTAGCCACCTCGGTAGCAGCGAATTGCCGAGTTACGCAACGAACTTATTGAAGTTGGAGGCAATAACTATAACATCATCTTAATTGCAATATTAATTCAGAGCTCAGATATCGGCAGCTGGGTTGCAGCACCTATTGTCTCGCTGCGCTAGCGAATTGATCACTTAATTAATTCTTGAGCCACAGTACGCGAACAAATTATTAATTATATAATCTGCCCGCCGCCGCGCAGAGAGCTCTCCAAAATAATTACTTACGTGCATGTGGACTGCAGCTACAGCTTCAGGCGTTCTTAATCTTTTCATTAGCACCAGAGACGCACTGAGCAAAAAATTTTCGAATAAGTCAGAGTGTCTGACATCTGTAGGAAGCGACTATGTGTTTTGCATATATGCCGTACGAGCATCTGCCAAGCGCGGAGGAGGCTACTTTCAATTTTGTTCCATTAAGAGTCGCTTCAACAAAGCCTTTTCAAAGGCCGTCTTGCGCCTCTTGCATCGCTCGATTTTCTGAAAGTTGCCCGAGCCGAAGTGGAACAGGGGCCCCAGTTCAATACACCCGTGCATGATGCCGAAGCGACTAATTTACTCAATTAAACTCATAAATCGGTGGCGCAGCCAGACACACCCGGGAGCCCTGCTGTGCCGTGCTTCTGCAAAAATTATAGCCTATGATGCACCAACGCAACGGCGTGGCCCCGGCGTTGTCATATCTTCCGACCACAACGCACTTCCCCTAGAACTCCCCAAAGTTTTTACATCGAAACCCGGTTCTGTTAAACAGATTTTTAATTTTTATGAACGTTTCTGCTTATCCTTAAAAATTAGAGATTTAATTATTCAAACATCTTACCCTAGAATAGAATACATATAAGAACCATGTAGCCCCTCCCTAATAATAATAATTGGATGTTCTCAAATAGCTCAAAAACCAAACAAAATAAAATGCACCCTATCATAAACTTTTGTCGTGAAAAGTTATAATTTTATCATCTACCTCTAAAATTTATTGCGTAGGTCAAAATTTGGCAATTTGGGGTATGAATTTAATAATAAATCGTTTTAACCTTTTAATGCACATCATACAGTGGTTTGCAATAATTTTGCCCCAAATAAGTGATATATCATTTTAATAGAATTTTTTCCGTAGATTACGAATTCACAATTGAAAGTGTGTCATCGGTCACGTTTTCACGAAAAAAAAAGATTTGAATAGTACAAAATATCGTACTTTAGACATAAAAAGCTAATTTTCAAAATACGATTTGTTTTACTTTTAACTGACATTAAGAGGGAAAACCCATTGGAGGCTGATTTTTAAGCTTTTTTTATGAAATTTTTTTTAGAAGATAAAATAATTAGAAGTTGTTTAAACTTTGCGATCATTTTATCAATACTTTCAAGTATAATTATAATTTTTTTCAAACCGTTTCCGACGGAAATGGCCAAGATATAAACTGCCCTCCATCGAAGTTCGTCACCAAAGTTGATCCTTAGCAGAAATTCTGTAGACGTTGCAATTCTGATCTGAAATTAATATTTATTTTTCTCACATTATTAACATATTTTCTGAAAATATGAACCTACTTGCAACTGAAAATGTTGAAAATTGAATGTTTCGTATGTATTTTAAAAAAATTGTAAAATGTTCACCATTTTTTTGGAATTGTTTTGCAATAAAAAACACATTTTAAATTATGCTATTATAAATCAATTAGGTTCATATTCTTCGTAATTAAATAAACAACGATCTCATTTTTGTTTTATAGCAATCGGGTAATAACTTTTTTGAGCTAGAGTTCTCGCCAGCCGAAAAAAAGTTGTTTCGAGAAAAACGCTACTATGCGATTGAGTGCCTTACTGAGGAGGGTCTTCTTTTGTGCTCATAGCATTAGAACCATTTAGAATTTCATTTTGAAACTTTAGGAATATAATCTTCAATCATAAAAATACATCTCGTATAAAGGGGAAACGTGTGCTATTAGAAACAATACAAAAGGTTTCATAAAAAATCATTCAATATACGTGTACTGAGATTTTCTATTTTTGGTTTTGCCTAGTGGCGCTCACTCCATTTTAATGGAGAAGCGCGTCGCGTACGCGAATTTTATAGAGCAAGTTTCGTGATTAGCGAAACGGTCGCGTTGCGCGCAATTATTCGCTACCTTTATAATTTCGTTCGACTCCTCTGACATCCGCCGTTGCATAACTCCACGCCCCTCGGTCCCCTGCACTCGAAGGTGTGAGTAGAACTTGTTCGTAAACAGAGAATTTATTTTCGGCACGTACTGTGGCGAACTCCACGAGATACATGAGATAAGTGCCACCGGGCGAGCACGTCTACTTTGGAAACATTTTTAAATTATTCGAACGCGCCAAAGAAATGGGATTGCACCTAGCAGGTAATTTACATGTTTTCGGAATGGGAGCCTCTGGGATAGACGAGCTTCAGCCCCAGCCACAGCCTCAGCCTCAGCCTCGGCGTTACTGATGCCAACCTGCGCCGGCTTTCCTCGAGTCGAGAGGAATGTCTTTTCAGGCATGTGGGCATGCACGTGTGAGCAACGGTAAAACTGGATTTCGAGGCTTCGAACGGGAGTGGAGCTTTAAGAAAAAATGCGCTAAAAACTTTCAAGGTAATTGCAAGCCGCCTTTCGCAGCGAGCGTGTTACCTGCGCCGACAAAAGTAAAAAATAGCCCATTGATTCGACTCATTTCCACTGCTCCAATTTGCACCTGACTTCTATTGATTGCGGGTACTCGTGTAAGTAGTTCTACTACGATTTCCGTTTTAATTACTTTTGTAGACGTTAAGTGGTTTACCTTTACTTATTCAATTTGGGTACATCACATATTTATTTTCAGCATTAACGTTAATATATTTTTATTATAGAATTTAAGTAAGTAGTAAATATCCATTATCCGAAAAAAATATCTAAAACGAGAATTTTAACGTCAGTGCAGAACCACATCGTTGTATTGTTAAGTAATAATGCATACAGCAAATGCACTACCACTTAATTGGTTAAAACATATCATAAATTTTCGCTATTCGTACCAGTACAAAAACGTCTACTGTAACAATAAAAATACATTTCCCAAGTTCTACTATATTTTTACTATTCTTTTCTACAAAATTATTTTTGCAATTGACAGGAAGTCTATCAACAACAACCGTTGACATTAATTTCTTAATTAGATGAAAAGAACCACAGAAGTAAATTATATCACATGATTGTAACCTAAGTAAAAACTTGTCTCATTTCTCTTCAGAAAATAACTTCCATTTTAAAACCAAAACAATATTTTTTGCAATCAAGTTTTGAGAGTAGGGTAGTCATCAATCACTTTAATTAAAACAAAAACATAAGTGGAATAAAAACGTGCCCATCTTATTTTCAAGATATAAGGTAATTAGCAGAAGTATAAATTAAAACATTAAAAACTTTTCCGTCAAGACAAACTTTGCAGGAAGTAAGTAATATTTAATGTGTTTTTATAAAAATTTCGAAGTTTTTTCTCTTTCATATTCGAAATAAAAACTTTGCTAAGGTTCACCACCTGAAGTTCATCATAATTAACCATGTTGAAATTTCTGATATACATCATTATTAGGTATGAGGTATTAGCTTTTTTCCTACGACTTCGCCCGCGCCTAATTAAGCTTTCTTCCAAGATCAATAAAATGTTCATGAACACTTTACCGATTTAATTATCGCCAATCGGTAATTATATAATTTTATTTGTTTAGTGGAATATTTATACAGTATTTCAGGTTAATAGACTCGTTTTATTATTGTTTCCCATACAAAATTTTACACACCACTTTTACTCCCATAGCTATTGGCAATTACAAACCGATTGGTCTGAAATTCAACGTTATTCTATTATAGGACACCGTGATTTGCCGATATGATTTTGTCCAGTTTATTGTTTTAAAGAAAGTGCGATTATATTGCGTTGAAAATACTTTATACATAGTTGTTTTAAAAATTAGGTCATCTTCTTAAATCTACCGAATTAGGGGTCTTTCAACATTTCTTTTTGGCTTCCGTACCTCAAACCCAAAAAATGTAATTGAATAACGCGTTTGTTAACAGTCTTTCTTTCACTGTTGAATTAAAAGGATTAAAGTATCAATCTAAAATGTAATATATGTAGTTATAGGGATTTGTTATTCACGGCGGCATTTTTTCTAATATTTTAATATTCTATGATGTACTTGTATTGTGTCGTATTTTAATATCCTACCATATACTCGGTGGTTAACTCGAATTTGACTGGAATTTATTCATGCTTTTGAAATTGTCGGAAGATCTATATAAAAATTCATGTATCATTAAAAATTCTGCACCGTATTATGTACAAATATACGAGTTATATAATTATTTGAAACTTAAATCGATAGAATTTTCTCATTGAGACTTTTTGAATGATACTCCACTCCATCTCCACAGTTATAACAAATTATGTCCATGTCGCAGAGCATCATAATAATAAAAATACCGTGTATAATTACTCATTAACAATAAGCATGAAGTACCATTTTGAGACTTTGAGACTAGCGATTTTCGCTAATGCTACTTGCTTAAGGCGCATGCATAATCTTCTCGTTGGACGGCTATTAACAGGGAGCATTGGCAAGCTAAGTGGCTTAATAGAAATTGACAACGTTACACATGGTGTCTCTGACTTCTTCAGACGTGGCTAGATGAGGGGTCTTAAGCAGTGACCAATTATCCAATTATAATTATTAGTCAGAAAATTGGCGTATTTGTGCTCCTGTTTAGCCGGCATTCGCCTCAGCTCATTGAAATCATCATACTTCTTAATATTGTCCATTTAATTTAATTTATATTAACAGAAAACGAAATGTTTTGATGTATGTAGATCGTCAATTAGGTTTGCATATTGCGTCGGTGTTATAAGTGTACAAAGAGGCTTAGACGTGAGACGTGACTATTTTTAACTTGGATGAAATTTAGTGGATATTTTTGTTATATAAACACATATGTTATATGTTAAATAAAATTCCGCAAAAAACCTCACAGTATTTACTATTTCATAACTGCTCAATTGAGTCTATACATATAAAGAGTGAATAATAAGAAAATTATATAATAATATTAATTCTATAACAAAGTATGGATGTATGTAGGTACTTAAGCAACAGATCAAAAATTCGGTGTTTACAAAGTAACACGCCCTTTAACCCTACACATCATTCACATGAAGTGTATAAGACTCACACCTTTCTTCAGAAATGAAACTTTACGAAAAAAGGCGTTGGGGCTCCTTTCTGCTTTGCATTTATAATATGTAGATACTTAATCACGCATATTAGGTGGAGTCTTCTGTTGGTTTTATAAATTACATATAGATGCTGTCTATGCAAAATTTGATTTCTCCTCCTACTGAAATAATTATGCATACATCCGAAGTGTAATTTACGAGCAGCTATTTCTTTCTTCTTATTATTTATTCATTTTCCCAACATATGATAGTCTTTTTTATCCCCACTAATTTTCCATACCTACAAAATGTGCTTAAAATTGATTAAATAAATTACTACTTAGCAATTGAATTTCCTGTCTGTAAAGACCTCTGAAGCCCACGGTTTATTTGATTTCGCTGTTTCTTTACAATCCAAGAAATTGTGCTTTTCCCAATAAACATGTGTTTGTGTTCCAATTACAACTCTGAGTTTTCTTTAATTAATAGAATAATAGCGATGTTTTCTATCGCTGTATCTTCCCATAGCCCTGACTTTGGCTAATAGGCCTAGATTACCATAGTAATTAAATGTAATCAAGAAAAACTTGTTTTACACCGCACCGGTCGTCGTCGTTGTCACATTTCCCCGCGGATGCTAGAAATTGAGTACTTCCTTCGGTTCGAAGTCTCCTTTGAAGATGCATCGAGGAGTCCTCATCAACTCTGGTCAAATAGCCAAAGGGCGTGTTTGTTCGGCCAGCCCACCGTCGCCATTCATTCGGCTTTGCTCGTTAGGCCACAAAGGGCTGTGAAAGTGGCCTCTTCTGCCTCTACTCATCTTCGTTGGTTCTTCGATGAAACGCTGCCAGTCTTGCCGGGAGGACATTCAACCGCACGGATTTGGGTCATATCTCAACTTTGAACCAGAGAAAACTTCCTCTGATGGTCGGGCCCGGCAAGTGTGCTCAACATTATGCTGGACCACATTATTCATAACTCAGAACTCCCTCTACTCGTTGCTGGCCCACTTTGAGTAAGACTCCATTCAGACACTCGGTTCTAGTTAAATGTTAAATTGTATTACCCTGCAAAAAGCAACTTTTATTTAATGCAGCTCCGGATGGAGGGCGCACGTGGCGGCGCTTGCTATTTAATGTGCTAACGTGCATCGAGTCCGGCTTCAGCCCCTAGCCCTGGATTAATATTTTAATTTAAACTTGAAGCCACGTTATCACTCCGGATATTGAAATACAAAACCGCCATTTGGTACATGCGACACACATGGCGTTAAGCGCTGTTACTTCTGCACAATTACTCTTCAATTCGTTTGAGCCCGATGTATTTAGAATTTCTGGCCCTGGGTCCGGGTGAGGCTTCGCAGCGTGCACTTCATTAGGATTTTAGAGTTAGAGGGCGACCATTCTCACATCTGTAGCTGAAATTGGCGTTCATGCAGCACGAAATTTATGTCGACCGAAAAATTGCTTCAGTTTTACGCTTTAAATCTATGTGTTAGCTTTGCGTTGTTTGCAATTAGATATGCCAAAACACATTTAATGCAATAGACAGACATGCATTTGTACATATTTATTATATTACGAAAACCTTACTTAACTGTGACCAAACAATATTACATTGACTTGTTCATACATACATATGTACATATTTACGTTGGCCTGTACGCAATTAGAATTCAACGGCTAAATCGATTGTGGTACATAATGATTAATGATTTGTCTCAATCTGCATATTGCACTTCCACACAAAGTCCTCAACTCAAAATTTAAGTTTCAACATTGCAGGAAAATTAAACTGAATACTGCTCGAAAATATCGAATTGTATGATAACTACTTAAAAAATACTCAGGAACCTTTGCTATTTTAAAAATATTAATTCTAGCTTAAAGCGGTTTTGGTTGAGTGTTGATAAGTTGGCGAGGTCATGTCTTTTTATATATAAATGTCCTAATACACACATAGGAAACTTTTTATTCCATTACAAGTAGCTGGTAGTCCATATATTTAAAAGTGAGAACCTACAGCAAAAAAACCCTTAAAAAATTACTTTTAATTCAGTTAAAAAAATACCTACCTATTTTATGAAACTTTTAGTATTAATTAAATGTTATGAAATGATTTGAATTAAACTAGACCTTTTATTCTTATCATTGAGCTTCTCTTATAGTTTTTTAATACTATAAGTAATAGCTACTAACTTTCATAGTAGTATATCCTGCAGAAAACTCTATAACGAGAAACTATTTAGCATTGCATATTCTATAATCTAGATACTGGACGAAGGGTTTAACGAAAAATTGATATGATATGTTTGGTTGTTTTTAATAACTTTTCTTAATTTAAGTTTGCACTATATGTATTATAAAATTTATTAATAGTAGTTTATAAATGTTTCAAGAACAACGTTAAATAAATATGTTCACTTATTACAAATAATAACTTAATTCTTTTTATCATATTAGAAAAAACCTGTTCTCGATAGCATGGAAAATGTTCTGAATATCACACAAAATTTGAGATTCTGTGTGTCGACCTCAAAATAATACGTATTAACGCAGCGATACACATTAAGTTTTACTAAAATGCCTTGTTTAATCAGCCGCTTCTTCGCGGTTTTACTTTACATAACTTGTACGAACATTATACTCAGTATTGAAATTACATATGTATGTACGCCAATGAGAAAATATTATTCACAACAATATCGTAAATTGTTGATTACTTAGTAAGGATGTTTCAATAATTAGTTGACAACGCCTAAACCAGTACCTTAGAATTATTTGGTACCTGTATTTTCGGATAAACTTAATTTAACCTGTTCGAAGCTTCTTTAGAAAAAAACAAAAACTTCTTCTATCTGGTATTATCTAATAGTACGGCTTATAAGAAAATATATTAATACGAAACAAAAAACTGTTGCTTTCTCTAAGGTATTTTTATTTCTGCGACCTAAAACTAATTTTTAGTAATCGTTATCTTCTAATTAACTAATGATCAGACTTTAATAACTTTTATACTACTTTAACTAAATTGCGCAATGAACAAAATATGAAGTACTTTTAGTAATTACGAAAGTTTTTCTACAAAGTGCATCACAAGCACGATTAAACCAAAGCGAGTTTACGATTACTCCTATCGTTAATACATTTAAACTGTTTGCAAAATTCGATTATATTAACAAGTCGATTAAATGTTTATTTGACTTTATATACCATACGTGCTGCAATTTCTAAAGTATGTATTTAACTAGAAGAATGTGTGACATATAGTCAATAGTGTCGACTGAATTGTGATTCTGAAATCGACTTAAAATCTTTTCTTCTAACTCAAACGACGTGTATGCTTTTGTGTTCGATTCATTGCTGAAAGTAAATTGAATGGAAGTACTCCCCCTTTTAAAATGAAGAAAATGTTGAATTAATCTTGTCGTTGCACTTACTTTAATAAATAAAGTCAGTTTCTCAAAACAAAGCTATTTACTTTGTTTCTATACTTCAACCTCTATGCTAAAAATAACGATTAAAACTAATAGCCGTAATAGTCATAAGTTTACGAAATACCATTTTAATAACAATTTTAAGAACTGTCTCTTTACACTTTCATGGATAATTTAAAAGGATGTTTTTTTGGATATTATCCAAGAAATCTTTTGTAAACATTTGCATCTACCCCAGGGTCTTGAAAACTATCAAGAGCCAAAAATCCATTAGAGTTTCATTCAAGTGCTGCTTTCAATTTCCTAAGGAAAATAAGAAATTTTAAGAGAAAGTAATCTAGCACTCCTCACCTGAGTTCACTTTTTCCAGGACCAACAAGGCAGATCCTGCGAATCTAAGGGGAGATTAAGAAAACAAAAGAAATACACTCGTAATGGTGATGACGTCACATGGGGGCCTCAACTTGCTACATCCCGGAAAAGAGACTGGATAAAGCCGGGATCAATTACTTGGAAACATGTCGCGTTTTCATGGGGTCTAACGATGTCACAACGACCCTCATTACTCGTTTTGCTGTGGGGACCGCCAGCGTCGTGACGCCTCCCCATTCCGCCGCCTAAACTCTGATTATTTATCAACTCTTTCCCACTCGCAGGGCGTTCCAATGCAACAATATGCGGCGGGGTTTAATTAACATCTCGATGCAGTTCCCACGATATGAAAAATTCGCCCAGATGCGTTCCCGCTCTGTGCACCGGAGATGAAAGAACAATTTTCGTCTTTTCGTAATTAGAACGAACAAATGAGGACACACAGTGTTTTTTTCATAATTATATGTTCAACAGAGTTAATGACCGTCTTTTTTTCTTTTACTTTTAAGGTCGTTTCCTTAATCCGTCTTTTCTTCTGTAGTGACCTGAAGTGGAGCATGTTAAGGGCATTTAAAACTTTAAATGCAAATGATTAAAATTCGTTTACAATTCTTTTATATAATACACTTTATATGCTCCTCTCCTCCGTAGCTCTTATGTGGATTAAGATGTAATGCTTTATTTAAATTTAAAGACTCTATCTTTAGACGCTTGCACATCAACCACCTTGCGGATTAAGAACTTTAAAGAAATATACCCTAAGAAACCATTATGTAGACTCTGAGCCATGTACCTACGTCTAAAGACTATATAGATTTACATAAGCATTAAGGTATTCATTCTAACTGCAGTACGTACAGTGAAAATGAATGGTTTAAATGGATGAAATGTTTTTCTGTTTTTGTCACAATGTTTGAATTCAGTTCTGAGGTAGTTTTATTCTTAAGAGTTTAGGGAATGAAAATAGGGGAGATATAGTTTTCTGAAAACATGTTAAACAATTTGCGTCTTACTTCTGTCACCCCTTCAATCTAGGTAAAAGATAATCCCAGAAATGAATTCTGCTGAAAACATAAGAACCCCATAAAGGCCATAAAATCTTGAAAAATGGACAATTTACGTCACTAAAAATTATGCTACTTACATAGACGATTTCTTTCCATTTACGTTTATGATCGAAAAACACAAATAGGTACCTATAAAAATACGTTTATCTAATTGACTTGATTAATAGCCTTTTTGGACTGTTATTTGAAATTGAAGTATACGCTTTATTTATTCCGCAAATTAAGAAATTCAAGTTGCTTTGAAACTAAAGTGTAATTTATTACATAAGCATAAAATTCGAAATTTTGTTCATAGTCTTTCCGAGTATTAAAATAAGAACTAAATTCTTGTGAATTAATATTTTTAAAACTTTAATTGCTTTTAGTTCAAAACTATCTTTTCCTATCGTATCCCGCATTTTTATCCTGAATCATAAAAGTTTTATAAAAATTGTTAAACGGGATCATAGGGTAAATATGAATTTTAATTTTTTGTTTTAAAAACGGGCAAGAATCAAATAACCATTTAAAATTAAAATTTAAATTTAAAAATGCTGATGGTAATAGTCAGGCAAATATAACCCAAAGAGCATTATTTGCACCTAATACACCCACTTTTCTCAGACAAAAGAATCGCCACCTCAGCATCTACAATATTTACAAATAGTTTCGTCGACGTGAACGTTTTCACAATCTCCTCTGAATTTCAATTTTAGTTAAATAGAAATAAAACCCGAAAAACAATTTAAGGGTAACCAAATGGAAACAAATGGTGCATGTAATTTTCTATTTAATTTTTTCCAGACGGTACGAGGAGGACTCGGAAAATGCATGGAACTGCGGATCGTGGTTTGAATATCTGTTGATAGTAATCCTCTCCACAATCCTGCTGATTGGAGTGCTGGTTCTCACCCTGTTCTGGATCATCTACTACCGAGGAGGGTTCGCCTGGTCAGAAAATCCGAAACTGCAATTTAATTTGCATCCAGTCCTGATGATAGCCGGCTTTATTACATTCTCAGGATTTTGTAAGCGCCTGCTGCGAGTCCCCAGGGCCATTTCCTTAAATTTGCATAACTAAATAATGTCCTTGCAGCGATTCTCCTGTACCGACTCTGCAGATGCCTGAAGCATATCTACGTGAAGCTGGCCCACATGTTCTTCCATGCCTGCGCGATCCCCTGCGTCGTGGTCGCCTTCCTCGCCGTCTTCGACTCCCACAACCTGGCGGACCCGGCGCTGCCCAACTTCTCGTCGCTCCACTCGTGGCTCGGATTCGTAACGATGGGTCTGTTCGCCCTCCAGTTCATTGTTGGATTTTTCAGGTGAGCACCACAATTAGCATTAATTAATTAATTAATTAATTATAATGCAACCTAATCGCCGGTGTCTTCCAGCTTCCTCGTCCTGCTCTGCTGCGAAAACGCCACCTACGGATGCCGCGCCGCGATGGTCCCGATTCACGCCAGCTTCGGCCTGGTCAACTTCATGCTCGCGATTGCCACCTGCGTCACGGGGCTCACGGAGAAGTCCCTGGGGTAGGTATCTTAATTAAATCGCGTTATCCCACGTAGGATTTTACAATTGACTCAAGTAATGGAACATTATAAAAATCTGGATAAAAATTTAGGCCCTGGTCTTATTATTTATGCTGGACCATGATTAGAACAAAGGTTCTGGACCAATTATGGTACAATCAGAGCCAAGATCTAGCCATAATTGTCTTTTTCTCTGAATTTAATAATGAAATAACATTTTATACATTAATTTCTTATTAAGGGGTCGTATATACCTAAAAAGCGTAATTAGTGTTCCCTACCGTAATTGTTTTTAAAATAAAGACGAGTTTTCAAAAATTAATAATTAGTATTTGGAAGCAAATTAATTTGCAATAATTAAACAAATTCGTTATATCTTTGTTTTTATATACCGGATTTATTCGTATGTATTTATTTATCGAAGGTAATCTACTCGTAATAATAATTATTAAATATTGCCCCACTTTTTATTTTTGTAGTATTTTAGCGAAGTGGTTAGGAACTGAGTGATGAATTTTACGCAGCATATAGCTCAGTCAATGTCAAATAGTAATAACTTAAATTGTTTTATAAATCAGAATTAAGTAAAGCGTAAAATATATTTGTTAAAGTCCTAAGTTAAACAGATAGATGCCTTAAACGTGGGTTAGGTGCCCCAATGCGCAATCTAGCTTCTGAGGTAGATGTCCTTATGATTAACAGCACAATTATGGTTCCATATTATCATTATATCTTATTAAAATAAAATAAACCTAGACTTACTTTTCTGAATTCATTCTGAGATAAACGTTTTCGTAGTGTTCTGGATGAAAAGATATACAGCGTGTAAAAAAAGTTCCGGGACGGTCGAATATCTCGCGAGATACACATCGGATCAAAGAAAGAAAAAAACAGGTGTTAAATATTTTTTGCAAAGCTATGGATTGACATCAAACTCGACCCCGACCCTTGTAATACATAAGGCATCTATTCGTACTTTACGCTAGATACTTTTGGAGATTGGCTGGAGGCAGCGATTTTTAGTGATTTTTTTAAAGAAACATGAAGAAAGAACAACTTATGCAAGAATTACATCTTATATGTTTTCGAACTCGTGATTTTACAAGCTTTCAATGACATTAAAACAAATAAGTATTCCATTTCTTCCAATAGTGGTATGGGAATACTGAGAAGAGTATTGCTCAGAACTTTTTTGGAGAAACTATTGGAATAATTAAAATGAAGTTTTCGTACTTAAAAATATGCATTTCGACAGACCACTTTAAAAAACAATTCAAATACGTCACCAAATGTAGCTTCATTAAAAATCAACTGAAAAACATAAAGTAGGTAAATATTAATGCATATATAAATATCTTTGGTGTGTTATACCTGGTTTCAAAAATAGCAATTTTTGACAGAATGACGAACATTTGATTTGAAGATACGATTTGTAGTGAAAATTCGTTAGTTTTTGGTTTACAATAAAAACTAGAGAGTTATAATAAAAATTCCGTAGGATACGCGATAGATAAAATCGTTCATGAAAGAACCACAACAAATTTGAAGTGAAAATTAATGTATATTAACTCCTCGAACGGTTATCTTTCTGCTTCTAAAAAGCTAGCAAATTTTTTCTCAACATCTCAGAAAACATATTTTATGTTTTTATTTATATTTTATATTATTATTAAAAATAAATTCCAGGAAAGTTTAGATCGAAAACCCAGGTTTTGTTAATGAAAACTGATTGATTTAGGTCTGGGCTGGGAAGAACTAAAGCTAATTTAATTTTAATAAATAAAATATTAAAAAATTATAAATTGAGCTTTTGGGGATGCCATAAAAGAAGGTCTATCTTAAATTGAAAGAAATAAAGCTTAATTACTTTCTGAAATTAAAGCATCTGCTTTTACCACAAAAAGATGCCTTATCTAACTAGAACTAGTAATTTATTAGTTCTAAACTAAAATTTACAACCTCGTATATCGGAACTTTTTCCTTTTCGAAAGATTTTCTGACAATTTTATCCATATTACAATTGATTTCAGATTCGTTACTACATCCAGACAATTTTCATTTCAGCACGATACACGATGACCTCGAGAAAATCATCATCAACTCCATCGGTATAGTTCTAGTCGCCATAGGTATCGTAGTGTCGTTCGCTGTTCGAAGGTCGAATGCTCCCGCAACCGCCAAAGTTTATGTAACCGAACGTATATAAGAAGTATTGAACTGTAAAAATAGTTTAAATTAAACGATCAAGTACACAATTATTGTTTTTTACAACTCAAAGTGAGCATGCATCTGCAACACAACGTATTTGTATATTTCTACTACTTTTAAGTCGAGTTGAACAAATATTTTAAAGTTTAACACAGTTATTAAAATTTGTAACAATAAATAAATTTTATTACTTTTTATTTTGCCTTTCACTTGTTTTCGTTCTCCCGGATATAATGTACTAAAGTAGCCAACACATAAAGATATTGTTCTTTTTTTTAGGGTACTTGAAGGGATGCAAAGCGACCAAAATTTTATAGCGATATTCTCTACGAAGTAAGAACCACCGACCTTTTATCCAAATTTCATATCGGATAGTGTAATTCTGTTTTAGTAGTATTTTATTGTTTCTGTTATCGTTGATACTCTAAAGATCGTTACATTAATAGATCGCGTTTGTCCAATTAGTTGTATTTCGGAAGTAGAAACATTTCTAGATTTTATTCAAAGAGCAATAGATAATAAATATATTGTTATGAACATGACTCCGGACAGAAAGTAAAAATAAAATATATAAGAATATATAATAAAACAAGATATATATGTATAATAAAAAACACATGTAAGTAAAACTTCTTTAAATATTACTTGTTTTTCATATATACCTAATATTTCACATTGATTAGTTAATTATTAGTCTAATACAATTTTAATTAAAGTTATTCAATTGTGTTGCTTTTCAGAAAATGAAGGCTATGTTACAAATACCTCCTACAGCCGTTTTGAGGTAAAGTAGGGAAAAACTAAATATTTATTTTGAATGGCAAAGCGATATTTTTAGTTTTTGAAAACATAAGAACAACTAATTTTTTCTCTCACCATACATATACATACATATTTGAATTTCCATGCGATATCTCTGAACACACTTTTCTTCTCCACCAATATTAAAGTCCTTTTTCAACACTATTTAAAAACAATTGGTGTAAACAAAATAAATCTGTATTTATATATACAAATATTACAAAAATAATTAGGACTGGAAATTTTACTGTGAGGTATACATATGTATATTATATGAGCTGTTGTTTTCCAAGTGTTATTAGTCCACTTTTTTAATATATCATTTCAACAACTTTTCAAGTTAAATCTTAACGTGTAGATAGCCCTCATGTGAATTTTTCAAAAAGTGGACTTATACCATTTTCATATATGTACATATAACGACTCATATAATACAAACGTAAAATGAAAATGTGCCTGATAAGCAAATCTTTTGGTTTCGGATTGCAATGGAAACAAATTTTTTCATGTTGGTCGAAATATATCAGCACTTGTTGTATCAATATTTTCTGAACGTACTTGCCGAAAGAAAAATTTTGGTGTAATTTTTAATCTAGTGAACGGTTCAAAAGTCATCTGTGTGCGACACACAGACAGGACAGAATCATAAATGCTCCGTTTTTCAAACCTTTAAAATATATAGAACTTTCTATTAATCCCATGAAAAAACTCACCTGCAAGACCATCATTTTACGTGAATCACAGTGCTGAAGTACGTTGAATAAGTAACACTACCTCTATTCAAATTTTTACATCGAGGGCCAATTTATTGATCGCTAATAAAATACGAACTGCAACATACAAAACATAAAGTAATCTTATTGCTTTTCGTTAAACATATAAAGATCATTAATTATAGTCCTGTTTGATTGGTTTACATATATTATGTTAGTCATTATTATTTATTTAGTCAAACTGGTATTAAGAAAGAATTTTGTATAAGAAATTTTAATTCCAATTAACGATGTTTTTAATAGTTGTTTTTTTAAAGACCCTCCTTAATTATGATATTTTAAGCAATTACTGGAGGGCTATCGATAAGTTGCTCAATACAATATTGTAATCAAAATTTTAAACCAGTAAAACACAAATTAAAGCTCAAATATTTATGGTAAATGTTCGTGCTCGTTTATACGATATAAATATGATTAAAAATCCTATTACATATGTATGTAAGGGCTATATTTCACTGCCAATAAGTTTTAAATTAAACCTTAAATTGTTATAAAATAAATATCGATTAAAAATTAAATTTTATAAAGCATTTAAAATAGTAAATTAAGTTATTATAGCATTATGTTCCATTTTCTAAAGACAATTATTGAAATGGTAATTAAAAAATAAGGAAACACATTTCTCAAACTAAAGCCTTTGTATTCAAATGAAGGCAAGAACGACAATTAAGATTAATATTAAGCATAATACAAAAATATGTTGTAATCTACTTTTGAAATAAGCAATTTAGCTATTTTACGCATAAGATTTCTTCTACCTTATTGTTAGATATTCAGTTTCAATGTAATCTTTTTTCATGTGTAAATCTTTATTTCTTTGAAACTTGTGATCGAATTTAAACAGCGTACATACATATTGTAAAAGTTGAAATAACAACCATCTTACGGTTGTCTCGAAATTTGGTATACTTTTATAATTTTATACGAGTAAACTGCTTAACTTTTAAAGTTTAACATAACAAATTTATAACGCAACAACGACATTACGAACTTTTTTCTAAACAAACAAAGAAATTGTTAATAGGTCATTTAAGAAATAAATCAAAAACCGCATACATATAACAATTGTAACATTTGTGTATCCCAACAACAATAGATAAATAAAATATTAAATTAAATACAGTGTTTTTATAATGAAATTACTAACAACAGGATAAAGATTCTCTAGGTTTGTGCAGATGCCAAGTATACTGTGCTTGCACTTATTGGATATATATATGTAGATAAATAAATAAATAATTTATAGTTTCATCAGCACTAATGTGACAGTGAAGGGTATCAAAATAATAATCAAAATTTTAAAGATATTTTCACCACAAATTGTGTACTCCCTAAATAATAAATTTGATAATATTAGACTTTTCTTTATCAAACTTAAAGGAAAACACTAAAATATTGAAACGTTTTTTAAGCCAACGGGTGCATTTCGAAGAGCGACGTTCGAAAATCTGCTCTTTATCGAATTATAATTTGCTAGAAAGCATTTTAAACCTTGTATGCCCCAGTTTTGAAATGCTTTTCAATAATGTCAAATGATCCTCTGTAAATATTGTAATATAAGAAAATGTTTCAAAATTTTCAAAATCCTTCATCAATGAATGCTAAATTGTACATATTATAAGAGCGATGTTTTTTTTAAGTTGGAAAATGTAACGATTATTTTCCAATTTTATTGTGGATATAAAGCTGTACATAGAAAATTCAAAATTTTGATTCAGAGGAAGACAAAAGGTGATTAAATATGCATATTTTGGAGTCGACAGGTTTCATTTATATTATTGGGATTTTTCAGACAACAAATTAAGTTTCATGAAATTATACACTAAACTCCAATGAAAAATAGCGGCCCTCCTCTGCTCCCTCCCTCGTCTCATGGAAGAGCATACATAGAAACATAAAAATCGGATGAAAGGAAACAACGAACAAAATATCTTTTATAATATGATTGGAAAGCACATCGTTGAAAATAAAAACGACCGATACTTTTCAAATTTTAAAATCAAAACCGCCAATATAAACCAAAACCAATTACACGATCCCTTGACTAAATTATCAAATACCCAAACCAAACATACCGACATCTATGAGGATTATTGCGTTAATAGCCACTTTTAATTAAGTCAGGTACATCAGGTGAGCTTTTTTGATCCGAAGCACCTGCAATTTATTCATCGAGCCCTCATGCACCTCAGCGATCGCAGGTAAACAAAACATGAATGCTAGCTCAGAAGGTCAGTTGATGGTAAGACGCCGAAGAAACCGCACGAATCTCTCAAGACTATCGAGGCTGGCTGATCGTTGATTTGTTCAAAGAGCTTGCGCATGTTGAAATAACTGACAAAAACAACCTGTGCCTGTGCGAGGAAGTTAGGAAGCAACGTTCGTTAGAGCGATTGGCCGCGATCGATCCGCGATCTTCTACGCAGTGTTTACCTAGATTTCCTTTTTTCTTTGCATCTTACGTAACAAGTGCAAGTGCCGCTGACCAGTTCTGTTCGTGAGTTGCTCCGAAGTGAGAAAAATTAAGCTCGACGATTGCAAATCGATGCAAAGTTAGCCGATCGAGTGGTAATTCGGAGAAATGAAATTTCACCTGCTTTTCACGGCATTTGCGCAGTCAATCGTTGTATTACTGCTGGCGAGCTTTGCGAGTGGCTATGGTTTCGGAAGGTGTCCGAAGTACCCATCAATGCCCAAATTCAACATGACGAAGGTGAGAGTTTTTACGCGCATTATGCATCATCGGCTTCCATTACATCTTAGACGTTTTTACACCATTCGGTGTCACTGATCTCCGATTGATCGCGAAATTTTCATAATCTTCGCCGTATGCATGCATAAGTTGGTGCTGATTCAGTAACCCAATTTGATGTTTTTTCCTCGTGCACAATGCATCTGAATTAACCGTGACATAACCATTGACGAAATGAACAACATATTTCCCGAAGATCTTTTGGCTTACTTCTGTAATCAAACCACTAATGATTTTATGCACGTACGGCCGGTGCTGCACGCTGGGCGTTTCCTGGTGGTTCAGCGGCAGTATGCGTTTAGTAACTACATTTTGCACTTTAGAGTCAATGTTTCGTGACAGTTTAACCGCTTTCTCTTCCTTGAAGACACCTAGCTTCTAATTGAATTAACGAATTGGCCTCGTAACAAAATTGTAGTGATATTTAGAAACAGGTTAATGTTTGCGTTTTGCGCACGTTATTTAAATAAATTTAAAATTCATATTAATGTTCACCACCTTTCTGTGTAAATGTAATGTAATGTTCACCACCTTTCTCTAAAAAGTTATAATATCTTACAATAGTTGAATGAGCTAATGCTGCCTTTCCATATTATGTGTTGTGTCGACCGGTATATGTACGTACCTTCCAAAAAATTTTCTTTTAAAAAAGATCATACATACATGCATCTTGTCAAAACTTTCACTAATGCATTAACAGTAACGACGTAAATTTTACAGCCCTTAAAATCTTAGGTATGCAAAAGAAAAAATCATATCTACGACTCTAAATAAACCCACTTCAGAAAACAGTTTGTAGAACAATATTATATAAAATAGTTTGAGTTAAGTTTCATTCACTTTTTGGAGAAAACAGGTAGCCAGCAAATTATCGAAGCTGTGGCATTTTCGGAATGCTGGAATCGTTTCCGTTTTCTAATTTTCTTAAATGAATCATCTTACTTTGAAATAATATGTAATCTTTCGATTCAAGATGCAGCTTTAAAATGATTAGTTTGAACCCTTTACCGATTCCGTCAAATTTTTCCTATTTAGTTCTCATTTGGTTCTGGTCTTCTATGAGCGTTATTACTGAAATTAATTAGTCTCTTTGTGGGAAGGAAACAACTTTTGTCTTTTTGAAGAAATTTTACACCTACATACGAAACGTTTTTCTAATTACTACATATTACATGACGGATTGAGTTTTCGATCCGCGTTTTTGACTACTTGGGATTAAGGGACCGAATCGAAAGTGAATCCAATGCCGATTGAAGTGCAACTTTGCTCTTGCATTATGTTGAGCATTTCCAATGTCTCTTCGTGTTCCCAAACTCTCTTCGACATTTTTTGTTTAAATTAAATAACTTTTACAGGCGAAACAAATTCGACAAACAAAGTAATGTTATAACAAAATGCTTAGCGCCAATTCTCAAATCAATTACTCGATCGCGTTTGTAGCTATTATATGTATTTCGATTCAAATTCAGCCAGCTACGCAAGATTGGATCCACTCGTTCCGATTTCAATCCAATCTGCGTATATATGGGATTGAATCCCAATTTAATCTAGATTCGATCCTGCATGTATATGTAGTAACTACTAGAAAAGTATGATTTGTCTAGAAAAACGTTTCTTCTTCAAGTTCTCATTAATCCTAAAAGAGAAGCACATTTTCGGATTTTAAATGCCAATATTACTATGTTGTTTAATATTATAAACTTGTAGAAAAATTATTTAGACTTGTACAAACATTTTATTAGCGTGCAGTGGTAAAAAATAAAAAAACTATAATATTAGTCTTTTAACTCTTTTACCATTCATAAAATGAAAAAAGTCTAACCCAAATACATAACCCAAATACATAAAAAATTTAAATAAAACAAGTTAAAGTGGTGCGTGTATACTTACCACGCTGAAACTAAGGGTTAAAAACAAAATTTCTAAATTTAAAGTTGGGTTTACTATCAATAAATTATTTTTAGTATATCGACTAAAGGTTACGCATTACACACATCGAGCTTATAGTAAATAGCCCGGAATCAGGCCAGCATTTTTGTTTTATTATAGAGATATTATGCTAGAGTAAATATATGTTGTATTGCAAATCACTTTGTTGATTACCTTTGTATTTGAAACCGTAAAAAATTTTGAAGAGAATGTCGCAATTGACCAATTATTAAACAAACTTATTAACAAGGGAAAACAGCTGTATTGTGAAAAATAGAAGGTAAACAAAAATAAAGGTGCATAAAAACAAAAGTATACCTTTTGCAATAAGCAAACGTCCCAATGACGGATGAAGCAGCATGCTCAATTGCCCTAATTGATTTCGCTTGGAGCGGCGTTTTTGTTCATAGGCGTACTTTTTCCATTCTCAAGGCCCGCGAGAGTAAGTAACTAGTTAAAGCCAGTAACAAAACAACGCCGTCGAGTCGAGCAGTTCACCACTCTTGTTCATGTGGTCCTTAGCCCGAATAGGTTAATTGCATTCGTCATTGCTCCCAATATGCGGCTTTTGCTTTTGAGCCGTTCAGAAAATTCAGAGATCAAAGCCATTTAACTGCCTCGCCTCCCTCAATTGAGCAATCGAGCCAGCATCAGGTCTATGTATATTTTTCAATTCGACTTAATTTTGCATGTTACGAGACTTTCATGTTGCAAGACGCAATTTTCAGAATAAAATTCTGATGGTACCATAGGTACCAAGTTCAAATCAAACAAGATCGCTGAAGCAGGTGATTGCGTACTGCGACTTAAACACTTGTATTTAGGTTAAAGTAAATTTACGTTAATTGGCATCTCTTGAGTAAACAAAGTAATTAATCGTGTTGCAGTGTCAATGGTTAAAGTCATTATCAAGTCAACAATTTATTTTAATTTTTTTCCTAATGAACATTTAACCCAATGAAGAAAATACTTTTTTGCAGTAATATTTTATTTTTAGAAATATTTAGAGTCACAAAAATCACCTTTACACAATCTAAGCTGGAAAATAAATGGGCCAGGTAAAAATTTTTCGTAAGGTTCTCTCTCATCCGGTCTTTTCTTATGGTTATAATAACAGACATCATCACTCATGTCGATAAACGCTCCTTGAAATCTTTAACAATGAAAAGGTTATCCTTCATGATAAAGTTTGAGCCCTTAGGACATGGGAAAAACCAGATCTGAACGATTTTTTCTCAGAGGATGACTTGGAGTTCTTTGAAATGATAAAACAAAAACTTTAATGCGACAATTAGATGCCGGTTTTTTTTTTCAAATACCAGTTTTTTTATGCTTTAAATCATATTAGTCTCGGTTTTGTAGTAGCTGTCCATTCATCCAAATAAAAATCAATGTTATAAGAGATGAAATATTTTTTTCAAATTCATTATAAAATATAGTGCCTTGTGCCTAGCCTATATCTGGTGTAATATTGTTATATGTATACATATATAATAATAACAGTAGCAGAACAACTGATTTATTAAGGATGGTAGCATCGACAGCTACTAGATTCTGATATTTATAATATAGCAACCATATTCATTACCAAAGATGAATATTCTATATTTCAGTAATAAAAAAAAAGGCATTGATATATCGCTTAATAGCGTTTTTGTTTTTGAAAATATGGGGTTATTTTCAAAGTATTATGACCAAAAAGTAAAAGACATTACCGCAAAAAAATGTTTTCACAAAACAGAATAAAAGGTATTACAAATGAATATCCATCTAAAGAATATGTCCATTTAAATGAGAAGACACACCTCCTAAATTTAATTTCTTTTCATCAACCACTTGGTCTTGGTATTACAGTTAAAACCATTTTTGAATACCAAAAGTCTCATTAACCGAGACAATGTCTTGGTGACTGGAAAACACGAGTTCACCTCACATCTTCAGCTGGTTAATGTCCCAGACTTTTCGTCGCGTAGCAAGCATAAACAGAAAGTTTAAATAGAAAATTAACAATGCAAAGTGGATGGGCAAACAGCCTCGGCATTTGTCATTAGACTCATAATTATGGATTGGTATTAGCACCGAGAAGTGCAGACCAGCTCCAACCGACTTAGTCCGTCTCGATGAAATTCCAGCCCATGTTCACGTCGACTAGCGACTCAAAAGTAATTTTTCCGACTTGGAGTTGGATTCGCTTTCTTTTACGCAATGCACTCGGGTTCGGAGCATGCACTCGAGCGACGTAACTGCTGCATGTGCTTTTCCTGGGTATTCCGGCGCTTGGTGTTACGCGTCGGATGCTTTCACGTTCGCCGAGGTGCACCAAACCGTCACTTCGCCGGTGTAGCGCGGTGGGGTGGGGGTGGGAAACCTCTCCGCCACAGGTTGGTGCATCAGCCGGTGTTATGTATTTGGGCGTCGTCATTTTCGTCTCTATGTCAAGGATTTTTAAGTTTAAGTCTGATGTTGCTAATGAATAAAATATATATGTATATGAATTTGGCCGTGACAAAAAATCTGCACCATTTTAATATTAATATAGGAAACTTCATCGTCTATCAAACAGCACAGTTTACAGATTATTTCCGGAATTGGGTTTTTAATCAATTTGAACTTGCGGTTGAAGCAAAACGAGTTAACAATTATGTTTCAAATATGTTTGTGAAGTTTTTAAATTCATATACATACATAATAAATATACAAATGAATAAAATATATGAATTTTTAGTTGTATCTAATCCATTTGGTAGTGATTTTCCTAAAAAGTATTTTATAGTTAGAGTTATTCATATTAAGCTTTGTTGATGTATGGGTTTACCATCAAACCGATAGTCAAGTTTAGAACTTTTTTTCGTAATCTATAGTATCATAGAAAGCAAGTAGATTCCCAACATTTTAAGACAAAATATAATAATATATAATCTGTATACTATAAAGTATACTACAAATATTGTATTTTTGAAAATTTTCAGTTGTAAGGTTTTAAAATTTTAGTTTTATCCACAAACGAGCACTTTGGTTAAACATTTTTGGTTGCATTTAAGAGCAAGCAACTAAGGAACTCTAGAAGGTATCTCACAGAAAATTTGCGGGCCTCAGCTGAGCTCAAAAACCTACCAGCCGAAGGTCCTTCTACTTATGTGTGCTAGAGTCGGACAGTCATACAAGATTTGAGCAGTATGTTTTAGATAGGTTGCCCACCAACAGCCCAGATCCGCTTTGTTTAAAACTGTGGTGTCGCTGAATTTATATGCATAGGGTTTGACAGGTTCCTTAGCTTAGACGAAGCCCAGGGAAATTCTTCCAGTATAGGGTTTGCTGATTTCCCATTCATTTTTCTACCAAGCTCTGGTCGATGACCGACCAATAAAATAATGCAAGGTCGGGTTGGGACCTTGATAAAGAGGTACCCCTTGACTAGTCTTAAGGAAAAACGCCACGATGAGAATATCCTGAGGACTATCACAAAATATGTCGCTACCCTTTCATTTTTACAAAAAGCGTTAAAAAATCTCTAAACTAAAATTTAAGACCAGATCGAAAATCTGTATAGAAATAATTCGTTTTATAATTCCCACAATAACTTGCATGTAATTAAATTATCTAATTCCAACATAATTTATATCAATTGAATTAATAAATATTTTCAAACGATTTCAAATCTGCGTATCGTTACAATTCTTTTTTTCCTTTAGCTGATGGATAATTTAAATGAAAATTCAAAATATGCTTTTTTTTTACTCCAAATTATTTTGTACTATTCCAATTAAGAGTAGTTACTCTTCAAATTTCGGAATAATCGGTCTTATAGCCTTATAATCCAAAACAATTTTTTTCAAAGTTCACAATCAAGTTCCTTCTTTAAATCAATCTTAGTTCAATTCTTCAATTTTAGATTTTCTTAAATAGTCCAATTACTTTTTAAATTTTTTTATAAGTTCTGTACCTGAACAATTCGAGGCGGGACAAATTATGCAATTGAAACTGTTGGTTTAAGTCCGAAAATGTTAATAGAAACATGTTTGAAATAACAATATTTTCTTTAAGTAAAATTTAGTAACAAACGAATCTATGATTTACGACTTAAAACAACACTTGAATCATAAAATTTATATCTTCTTCCAGGTACTTGGACGATGGTACGAAGTGGAGAGATCGTTCTACTTACCTGAAATAGCTTCAGGATGCACAACTTTAGCTTTCCAGCTCGACGATTCAGAAGGACGATTCAATGACGCCTTTCGGCTAGAAGTTGCAATCAAAACAGTAAACCGACTGTAAGTTTCCCAATGCAAAAATTCCAATTCCACTAAAAAAACACCTGACGAAAAAGTAAAGAAGCACGCAACACATAAACAAGCAAAAACTAGAAAATTATGATAATATTCCCACAAGAGCCCCATTGAAGCGTAATCCCCGTTCTGGTAGTCAAATGTTACTTCTTGCAGTTGAGTCTTACGCAATTTCCTTTCTGTGCGCTTGACTGGCTTTAACAGTCTGATATATAACTTTCTATTGCTTAAAAATCTGCTTACTTGTGGAAGAAGCTTGTAAAACTGAAACTAAACAATGTTCTTTTGCTCATATGCTTTTAGGACCGGAAACCCATCTATAAATTTAGGATATGCAACTCCAGAATCCAATAGATCATCGATAATGGACTTCAAAGTAAGTGAAACGTAACATGACCTTAAGAAAATGCATAAATGTAAAATTGTGTAATCGAAATTGATCGCAAATAGGTTTAATTGTAAGAATTCATTAAAACTGTTTCCCATTTCAGTTTAATTCCAGACTTCCGGAGATAATAGCCCGACTGATGCCTGGCTCTGGAAAATATCAAGTTTTATACACAGACTATGAAAATTTTGCAATTTTATGGTCATGTTCAAGTCTTGGACCAATTGGTCATGCTGATCAATTTTGGGTATTTGGGCGTGACAGAGATTTTTCAGCCGAGCTTCGAGGAAAAATTTATGATGCACTCAAAAAACTAAGCTTAGATCCAGATCGTCTAATTATAAGTAAAAATAAAAACTGCCCGAACACGTTGTAATAATTGGTCAATCGTGCTTTATCCATCTTTTGTGATCGACCTAAGTGATGGGTAGTAGATCTAAGTCTGTGATAAAAACTTTATTTTGTAATGTTATAAATAAATTATTTTTTTAAATGTATTTTTCTTACTTAGTTCTTTTACTTGTATTTTTCCTGTAGGAACAGAACGTTTCAATACAAAAGGTAAGACTGACTGACTCCATGAAATGAGCATGAGTAGAATTAGTGCCGATAAAACCGGAATAAATAATTTTTATTTCACATTAACTACAGAAAATCTGAAAAATGATTCGACGAGACCAACGAAAAAATAACGATTTTTGGAAAAAATTTATTACAATCAAAAAACACAAATGCTTCAACGAGGTACTTAATTTAAAATCGAAATGCATTTTTTTTTTTAAATAAGAACATTTCCACGTCCATTACCATTACGTCCATCAATAAAATTAGAAAATTAGTTTGAAAGAAGTTCCCTTACATTAGAAAAATGAATTCAAATGCATCAGAGCTGGATTAGCTTGTTCAGGAACAATAGGATTTTTGCGTTTCCTTCCCCTTTTTCTGAAAAAGACAAATGCAGGATTAAATAAGACATGCCGAATGAAATAAGTACTTTTTATTATCTTGAAGAGAAAAGATTCTTTCACGGACGTAAGTAATTTTTCTTTTGCATTGTAAAAAACACTTAAGAACAACGACCTTAACTAATTAAAAATGTCCTTTTAAAAAAAAACCGAATTCCATTAATGTTACAGCTTTAAATAATGCTCAAGCTTCTGTGGGAATTTACAAAAATAAATGTATTTTTTACATTCTTTCATCATTTTATTTACATTGTTGGCTCTCGCATTGTGTAAGACTAGGCTTTAGAGTATTCTGTAGAAATAAATTCTTTCACCGTTTTACCTGATTAATTAAAAGTCTTGTTGCACTGGCTTTGCTCATTTTGGGTTTTTGTGGCTTACTATAGTAATTGCGCTGGATCGAAAAATAAATGGCTTATAATTGAGAATTGACATAAATTACTCTAGATGTCTTACAAAACACTTACTAAAATACAACAAGACAATTTAAATAATGGCTAACGAGTCACTTTTGTTCGACATCAACTAATACGAAATAATCATTAAAATTAATATTGTTCAACTCAGTAAACTAAGCCTCGAATTACAAGGACCAAACTTGTCCACCTAATTCTTAAAATTTTCCATAAATTAAGAAATGGCACGGTGGACAACAAAATCAAACCGAATGTGACCTCCGATGAAACAAACGCCTACTTAGAAATTGAATTTTGGATTTGGAAAAAATTATAACCTTATTGAGCAAAGCGTATCGCGCTAAAACGAAACAATGCCAAAAAATAAATTGATTATTTTTTCCAAAGGTAGATTTGTTTTATTTTTCAATTATATAGAAATGTCACGAAATTTTATACGATCAAAAGATGTGTTGCTCCTTTTCTTGAAAGTAAATTTAAGGCAGTCGCCATAACTAAATAGATGATAACGGGATAATGTTTTTAAACTATTCTCCATTCAACAGAATTTGATATACAATTATTTTTTATTTATTGTTGAGGACTTCATTACACGGAAAGCATTAAACAGCATGCATACATCAAAACAATTAGCACATGCGGAAAAGTAATAAAAAAATAAGCCCCATTCATTATAAAATATATTTAATACAAAAGCATTCCTGCTGTTAAACAAATTTCAAAAACTCAGCAAACATTGATTTCATAATCAATAGCGGAGACAGAACTGTATCCACCGAATGGAAGGCAATGTTAAAAATTATACTATAAGAAATGCAACGTTTTGTCACAGTGATGTAATAATAGGCATAAACATTCAAAATCTGTTCTGCCAACAGTGAAAATTTTTCTATCTCAAGATTAAAAAAAAAAAAAAAAAAATCGCACGCCTTTTAGGCATGACTGGTTGACTAAATATTTTTTTAAAACATCTCGAAACGACTATCAAGCTTTAAATTTACCAGGTATAATTACGCATTTGAAATGGAAAAGAATATTATTTCAAGTGTCTGATAACATCTGTGAGACCGATCAGTTAACTTTCTCAAATAAATAGGTGTCTCACACTACATTTCAAAGAAAGATCGACCAAACAAATACATATGTTAAAATGTAGACTTCTTGAACCGAAAATTGCGCAAATAACTTTGATGAATTACGCACGGCGTAGTATTAAAAGGAAGAATTTGTCCCAGTAGTTGTAAGTTTTAAAAACACCTTAGAAATCTCAGTGGAGTATTCGTCATTCATTCCATTAAAATTGCAACCTAAAAGCCCTGAGAAAGTTCTACTGGCCCCAATTACGTTAACCTCTTCAGGGACATTGGTACATATGTGTACGTTTAGTTTTTTAGAAATTAAAATTATTCTAACTGGAAAACAAACTAAAATTTGTTAAAGAACTACTCATTAGATTATATTTCAACAATAAAACCAAACAATTTGTAGTATAGCAGCATGGATAGCATTTTATTCTACTGGAAATTAACTGCTTTCAAAATATTTCAAAGTTGCCTCTGATTACCGCGTGATTTCTTTTTAGTTTATTGGAAAAACATCCTAAATCTCTGATAAATAAACTATCCAATGTATAACATTTGGTTAATTTAAATAAGTGCTTTATTTTGAAAAAAATAATCTGCAAAATTAGGTTTTTTATTTTTTTACTAATAGCACTTTACTATGAAATATTTGAACTCAGTTTTCTTTTTTATACTAATTGTTTTTCCAAATTTTTCTTACTTACTGGGTAGCTGTCGGTAAAAGATAAGTAAATAAGTAATCAAATAAAACATGAAACCACTTTTTTCACCTTTAAAAAAATCGTCCCTGAAGAGGTTAATTTAAATCGGAGTTAACTAAATTACGTTAATGAAACTATGACAAGCAAGAGTTGCTTTCACGGTTAACGATGGATTTCAAATACTAAAGCATAATTTAAATTCTCAAGCCTTAAAATCTTATCAATAAAACATTCTTTTAAGCCTTTTGAATTTATAATTAAAATAAAAAATAAAAATACTTTTAGTATACGGCTACGGTTTTGAATGATTCAAATTTATCTTTATAAATAATAACTGTGGTATTCGCTTTCAAACGAGACTAATTATTGTAAGTATTGTAAATATTATAAAAGCGTTGCCCCAATTTATTCACATTAAATGGTATTTGAAAACTAGGTAAAATATGGCGATGCACTCAACGTTTCATTTGAAGCCAACTACTCTGCCCTTTGCAAATACTTTAAGAAGGCGAAGCGAAATATAGTCTCTAGGCCTTCTAAAAAAATATTTTTCGATCCAGGCTCACTAAGCTGATAAATAATGTTTTGTATCTGCTAAACAGAAGTCGACTAGAACGAGAAATACAGAAGCTGTGTGGATTTCGTATATCGATTAAGCCCAGTTTCAAAGTGCACTCTATACTCCAAGAATAATAAAAGTTTATAAAAAAAAAAGGAAAAGGAAATAAAAAAAAAGTAAATATTAAAAACACAACAAACCTACTTAATAGGAAATTAACGCTAGGGCATATCTTACTCAGTTAAGTAAAAACTGACTTAATCACCGTTCAACCTTTACAACAATTTCAGTTAATACCTCGTGATCCTAGCCTAAGAATACTTTAGATTTATGCGTGTAGCTCTTACATATTAGACATTCAGAAGTACACAGCAGAATGTATACATGTTTTTTTCATATTTCTATTATGTAGTCTCTTCTTAAGGTGCTAAGTCTTAAATAAAATTCTACTGAATGTGTCTGTCGTCAGCACTACAACACGAATTAACGCTAAGCTTTGCTCTTGGTACTCGCCTGCGTGTACTTTCGGTAGTAACGTCGATTGCAATTATGTCATTATGTTTTAAAAAAGGAAACATTTAGCTTACTTTTTCGCACTATAAAATTCTTCAATACAGAGGTTGCAGCTCCAGGATCCTTCGGGAGGGTCGTCCAGTGGCGGAGACAAGCAATACATGTGATACCCCCTGTCGCAGTCATCACAGAAGAGCAACTGATCGTCATTGTCGGAGGTGCCGCATATCGAACAATATTTACACTCTATGCACTGCCAGTGGTATCGCTTAACCGATATTATCATGTTCGGGGTGAATTGAAGACAGGACGGATGACCAGACCGTCCGCAATCCGAGCAGGAGACAAGCTCTTCGGGGAGAAATGTCTTCTTGTTCTCCCGCGAATCACCCAGACAAAAATCACAGTACGGAGATGGTGGTGCTTTAACGCGATCAGCTGGTCGTGGTTTTGGTTTACGCTTTTCGGTCTCGGGCTCCTCTGTCGGGAATTTCTGTTCAGGCGTTAAAATAGGCATTGGCGGTTCCTCTGTGTTATTCAATGGCGAAGAGCTTGTGTTTGGCGGCAACGACGGTGGCCCTGGACGTCGCCGATTCTCTCCACCCTCATTCTTCTTTCTACCTACAGGAAACGAAGGAGATTATTTAAAAAATCATTTTTAAAAAATGTCTATAAGACCACTCTTAAATGATTATGTTTTACTTGAATTTTGGTATTTTGTGTATAACATGGTTGTGGACTAATTTGAATCTAGAAAACCGATCAAATAGCAGCGCCGCGTCATCTACAGGAAGCAACTAAAGACGTCTTGTTATGCCAAGATTTCTAATTTTCATTGAAACGTTAAATGTTGGATCAAAATAACTTTCTCTCGAATGTTGTTCATAGTCCTTACAGTTGTAAAAAAGAATATATATTGTACGATAAATCCAGAGTATTTGTTAAAATTTCATTTTCCCCGGCTATTATAACTGAGCTTTGGTTGGTTGATTGGTTGGTTGAACTTCTAACTAATTATCCCTGAAAAAAATCGGAACCAAATCTTTTGATATAACTTAAGCTGAAGGCTAGCCACAAACGAAAAAATCAGACACCAAATTAGAAAATTTTTACAGAATTTAATAGCTCCTCAAGAAATATGACACTTTTACATGGAACATGTTTTTATCGAATGTGTATAAGATCCGGTACCAAAATAACTGTTGGAGTAAAAAGTTTATTTATGAAAATTAAGAATTTGCGATTTTTCGGAAAGTGGAAAATTTTGAATTAAATTAAAACGCGATATGATCACAATGAAAAGCGTTTTCATGTAATATAAAAAAAAGAGTTTAGGATTTTGCAATTCATTAAAATTGCTCATCCGATTTTCACAACAATCAATAAATCAGAGGTCCATATTTGAGTTTTTATGAAAAAAAATTAAATCCAGTGCATTTTTATAAAAATTAGCGTGAACCAATTGTCGGACACATAGGCTATATGGGTAACAACTTTTCTTCACATATTGAAAATAGCACAATCAGAGAGCCAATTCTTGAAACCATTGGAACAAATTTCGTGCACGAAAATTTCCATGTGGTTCACAAAACTTTAAATTAGCCTTTTTATCTAATCTAATCGTATCGTTTATATGTTGTTCGCTATATTCGAATGCCGTGAACTATTTGGCAGCATACATTTATTAAACCAAATCATAATTGAGAGGGAAAGGGAATTGTCTGAGATTAGAAAACTTCAGAATTAGCAGGCTGTCCGAAATTTATTAGAAAATCAAATAGACTTTCTTATTTCTTACTAATGGCATCATATCGAACTCAATTGAAACATACTCTCAAAAATTAATATCCAAATATATCGGGAGCGTTAAAAGACATAGTGATATAAGTGGGCCAGGATTACCTTCAAACATTTTAAAGCGCTAGGATAAGAGGCTATTTGGTTAAGAAATAAACCAGTTATATTTCAAATAAAATCATTTTTCGCCATGAGATAAATACGACTCTGTTGCTTGTGTGCAGAGTGCCTGTGTACTTAGAGAACTGGTTAATTTTCAATGCAACTATCTCCAATTTTAATAAAGCTGTGGTTAAGACTTCGGGTTTAAAATCAATTAAAGAATTGTTGGACACGGAAGTACGCTCAAAGACTCTTTAATGCTAAGCAATTTATGATAAAAGGAAAAACGAGAAAGCTGATCAAACCTCTTCGTCCCCTTTTAGCCGGAGTTCCGTCGATGGCTACTGGCATTTTTCGGGCTGCGTACTTTCTCTTTCTCCGACGGTTGTTGTACGTCTCGTCGTAGTCAAAATCCGACTCGATTTCCTCCTCGAAGTCCTCGACGTGGTTGAGCTCCATCTCGTCGATGTACCACTCGGTCTTCTCCTCGTTGCGGTGGCTGTCCTTGCTGTCGTTATCGGCGGACCCACTGATGGAGCTTCCGTCAACAACCGGAATCACTGGAAAAGCAAAGCAGAGCAGTTGAGTCGGCCGAATTAACTAAGAGTTTTTCGCTGGGCAAGCGAAAACTGATCGCACCGGTCTAGACCGAGTGGGCAAATCACTCGTATTTCGCTATTTTCGCGCCAAAACCCGCTCAACGGCTGGGAAAAAAACCGTCGGCCGACCTGTTTGGACCCACAAGGCCATTTCGTGAGCTTTTTTGGTTCACCAGACTGAAGGCTTTTCGCCACCACGGCAGGCATCGGAGACGAAAGTGAATGTACGGAAATGAAAATCAAGGAAAAATCGAGAAAATGTAAAAATGCCCGACGCAGACCCTGGAGCGGCGCCCCGTGACGTAACTCCGTGGTATTTCCGAGCCATGACTCAGTCTTTTTACTCATGGGGAAAGCACTTTTCCGTGCGGGGCCCGTGGTGTCACCCGAAACGCGTACGCCATTCGCTGGTTCACGTGTAAGAACCAGCCCAATGTAAACAAAGTGCGCCCCACAAACCTGGCACATCGCCCTGAGTTTCCCGGAAGCTGAACGCCTTGTAGCTCTGGTGATGCAGGAGGTATTGCCGCTTGGGCTTCCGCCATCTGCTAGCAGGATATGTGTAAATTTGTCCTTCCCGAAAACCAGGCATTCGTTGTTTTTGTTTCATAAACAAAGCACAGTGGTTCTGTGCAACGCCCGTTTGCGGATCCAGGAACGGCATCCGGAGCCGCCTCTCGATGCACAATCGCGTATTGAAGTTTTCACTGTTTTCGAGCAGCTCTTTATAAGCTGAATCATTTAAAAAACTCTGAATTTTATCTAAATTCGAAATATTTACAATCTGAATCTCTGTCGACGCCATTCTTCCCTGGCTCGGCCACCAACACAACTAAAATTGTGGATCGTATAAGAACACGAAGTCGAGCAGAAATTTTCCGTGGTGGTTGCACAACACATCCACTGTACTGTAACCGGACTTCTGACAGCAAAACGTAGAAGTGGATGGCATTACCAGGCAAGAAAAACAAGAAATTTTCTCAATCGCAAACAAGTTTGTATTTAAATTTTAAATACAGAATAAAAGATAAATAATTCTTAACGGGACTAGAATTAGTAATAAAAAATATAAGGTGTACACGAGATTGCTCACGTGTCCTTGTCCGATGAATTCCGTCGCAACCAATTTTGTGCCCGCTCGACATCGCTTCGCACCACGATGAAAAGCTCCTTGTCCTTACTTTCTAGTTGATTCCGCAGGTACCCCAGCACCGCTTCCTCCCCACCGATACACTGGGGACTATCTAATTTCGAGTCTAAATTGTAGTATCTATCACTGATTTTCCGCACCGCGATCCAGTGCCTCCGCTTCAGCGGGAGGACTATAAACCCAAACTTGTAGTCGGTAGGCACGTTTAGGATGAACCCAACTATTTCAGTGGTGTTTATACACGATGGGTCTCTGCAATTCGGACAATAATTAGACAAACACTTTCCGCATATTCACAGTTTAGCTTACTTCCGCTTGTCGAACCACACCGCTTCGCAGTTCCTCTTCTGCAGGGCGGTCATAATCACGTTAATGTCGTAGTTACCGAGGCCCAGAACGGACCTGTGGGGGTTTATCCATTCGTCAGGACTCAGCTGCTTGCATATTTCGTCGAGTTGAGCTTTCGAGTAGGCCCCTTTGGCTGAAATATGCTTTTTTACACCAATTATTCCTCGGGAGCTGTACGAACGTACCTTGAAACAAATTGTTGAGGGCATGTAAGGCGCAGAGCTCCCTCATCTGCTTTTCGTGGTAAATCGTTGGAGTACCCATATTTTTTTGTCAGTTAACGAGAACTAGTCTGCAAAATATAGTTAATCTAGATAATGCAATAGACCCATAAGTAAAATGCAATTCGTCTTTATTTACCTTCAAATCATAACAAAAACAGGTGGCGGGAAGGTCCGTGGCCAGTGACAAACATTTGCCATGCTTGTTTACATGCTAAGTGTCAAGGCGAACTTGGAGGAATTTAGGCTTTTTCGAGCTATTTCTTGGGCTGAGGTGCGTGGTGACAGCATTAATTTTACAAATTTAGCTAGTAGAACAATTTCACGATATTTTATTGTCACATAAAACACGAATAAGCCGTTCTGCGTCTATTTTTTAGTAGAGAAGCTATCACAACTATACACGGCTACTAAGCTAATTTTGTTGCCAACGTTCAACTAATAAAATCACAAAACATTTCGATACACAACTCCACCCATAGTTCGAGATCAAAATTACTTTAAGCACCACAAGCAGCAAAAGTTTGATTTTTAAAGCAATTTATATCAAAAAGCATCAAAAATCTTTAAAATCAGTGGTACAAACCTTCAAAATATCCACAAACTCTATACTTTTTAGAATTCATAAAAATAACACAAACCTCTTGAAATTGTGTCATGTTGTGCAGCTTGCAGCGTGGAATGTGAACGACCGAACAATTTGACGTGACAAAATCCATGCACGAGGGATTGCGGGGCGCGCATTAGCAAATTTTGGACCGAGTGATTTTGGTGTGGCGTTGTCCGTTTTAAAAGATCTCCAAATTAAATTGACCGTTGCTGCTTCGCCACCGAACAATGTCCGGCAGGGAAGGTGGAAAGAAGAAGCCCTTAAAGGCCCCCAAGAAGACTGGCAAGGATATGGACGAGAACGACATGGAATTCAAACAGAAGCAGAAGGAGGCTCAGAAGGCGCTGGAGGCTGCGAAACAAAAGGCTTCCCAGAAAGGACCCCTAGTCGGTGGCGGAATTAAAAAGTCTGGCAAGAAATAGGCATGTTTCTATTTAGGTGAATAAATTTTTTTAATTGTAAAACGAACCTGGTTTTTATTAAGTGGGAGCATTTGGGCTTCGATGTTTTGGGGCTACAAGGAGCACGCGATGTAGAGGGAAATCGTGTTTGTGATGAGACGATACACGTGTCTTTAACCTTTCCCATGCTGTTAGTTTATTTGGTACTCTTCCAATTTTGTCTATGACGTCCAACTTATGAATTAAGTCCCAAGTGGCTATTTAAAAGTAGAAAGGGGGTCCCAATCATGAAATTAATTAGGGAAATCCTGTAACACATTCCAAAAAGAGGTTTAAGATATTTCAAAACCTGGGGATCCGCTTCTGTATTACAATATTATTATTAGTTCGGTTTAAACTCCTATGGCTGAATTGTGTAAAAAAGCGAGATTAATTCATATTGCAATTTTTAACATTGATTTAGCTATCTAATTCGATATGAGACTCCTGGGACAAATCACAAAATCGGCGCTTTCAAATAGAGAAAAGTCTACTTTTTTAAAGAAATAAGTAATTGGGATGTTTTAGGAACATTCCAAAGGACGCAAACCCGAAAACAAAAGTTTTTTGCCTTCCCTCCATGACCCGCAAAATTGAGGACAAAATTAAAAACGTAACATATTTCTTTTTATATGTTTTTCTTAATATTCAACATCAAATGGGAATATTTGATTTTGGCTCAAGCTACATGAAAGCGAATATATCCTAAGTCAATTGGCCTACCTTTCTTGAGAATTTTCAGCATTTTTAATCGGAATTGTCTTATATATACGTTTGCGATAGCAAATATGTATATGTACTTATTCATGCATTTTATCAAAAGACTCCCCTCTCCTATTTTTTCTACTTACACTAGCTGCTATTATGCGAAAACTAACCGACAAGTAGGTTATTACTATTCGAGTACTTCTGAACTCAATTACTTGAGTTCAACGATCCGAGCTTCAGTACAGGAGGATTTTGGTACTCTATTAAGGAGTGTTATAATTTGGAAGTTATCAAGTATTGGGATTTGAATCCTGTAGAATTAATGCCTTAAGGGATAAAAATGCTATTTAATTAATTGTAGGTTTCAATAAATAAAAGAAGAGTTTCCAGCATAAGCCACAAGAATGAAATAAATTTTGTGTTTTAAAAAGCTCTTTAGGAACCTCCTTTTAGTTTACAAATCTTTCAAAAGGTCCAGAAATTAGGAATAAACTATGCGTCATAGGACTCAAGCACTCAAGTACTTGAATAATTTCAAACGGTTCAATTCACTGAGTACACAAATACTCAATTATTCGAGTCATTTTTAGAGCCTTCCTTCGTTTATATTGTATTCTCATTAATTTTTCAAAGTCCTTTAAAATTATATATGTATATCATAAAACTTTATACCCTGTGAAATCGATAAATACCCCGCAAATTAATATTGATTCTTGTACCAGTTTGAAGTTATAAATGTTAACTTTTTATCTCATTCAATCTATCTATAAAAAATGTCTGTAACGACGATTCTATGGGCACCTGAAATCATACCAGAGAAATTTTGATAAACTTTCGCAGAATATTCCACTTTTTGCCAATCTACACCAGGAATAACAATAAAATAATTTAACAACGGGAAAACGATGTTTAGAAAGGGAAACCGCACATGTCTGAACATATGTGATCCTACTTCTTTATTTACAAAGAAAACCAATTGATCCGAAATTTAAATGATACATTTGATTTAAATTGCATGTGAGTTGTAATCCAAATATTAAGCAGTAATTATAGTTGCACGTAATATAAATCAATATGTCATGAGAGGATATATTTAATTTAAATAGACCTAGTTTTTTAATCACGCTAAATAGCTGTATGTATCCTTTTGCCCTTCCATCCTCTCTAAGTATTCCTTTTCTATTAATATGTCGATACATTTCTACAAGAAAATAACTGAGTATTTGTTTCATATACAAAGAATTCTCGTTACCTTAATAACTGGAACTTTAGGCTTAAATCTTGTTGACAATTGGTTTAGGACCTCACCAACCAGCTGAGTGTGATTCAGCATTTTACGCATTTTCATGATGCGAACAATAGCTGCCTGAATTAGAAGCTTCCTATCTTCCTCAATATGCTTGTGAGTTGCTTCTTGTTCAACCTTTAATTCCGTCTTTAGTGGTATATTGATGTTTATACGTAATTTTTTACTGGAAAGGGAGAAAAAATTGACTGTCTATTGGAACTATGTATTTTTAAAGAAACTGTTTGAGTTAAAATAGATTCTTAGAATAAAAATATAAAACATAAGAAACAATACCCACTTTTTGTAACCTATATAGAGTTCCATAATAGAATTTGAAGTCAAGTTGGCTTCATCGTCAGTGCTTGTTAAGAGTTTAGCTTTTAAAAGAATCTGGAGTACTTGCACTAAGCTCTCTTGATTAATACCTGCAAAACCATTACAAACTGAGAAATTGCATTTCTTTATATCTGAGAAACAAACCTGTATTGTCCCCCAATTGCTGAACTGATAAACTAGTTTGATCATTGAATTGCAACAGCACAGCCATTTGAAAAGTGCTAGCCTGAAAAAATATTTAACGTCGTAAATCACTCGTGCAGAAAATTCCAAAAATACAACAAAGCATAACACTCACCTGAAGTGTGTAACGATTTTTGAAGCAATTTGTAACTAATTCACCCTTGCACATATTGTAGAGCCAATTTAATTTACGACCTGAATGCAAAGCGGTATAGAAATTACTAAACCGCTGTACAGATCTCTCCAACTACGAAAGAAATTGTAATTAGTGGGAAATGAAATAATTTTGTTGTTGCACTTACCTCAGATGGCAGTGAAAATGTGAAACTTTGATTGAACGGCCAAGATCCACTGGACAGAACTTGAATACTGAAGTCTATTTCTATTGGTTTGTTCGTTGTTTTCAGATGCTCCCTAAACTTCTCATTAAGATCCTTCGAGACCCCAATGTCCTAAAATACTTAAATTTAAGATTCTGAGCGCTAAATTACCACCGAAGTATTCATACCTGAAACATTCTCTGTAATTTTATTGTATACTCATAACCACATGCCTGTTTCAGTTTAGATATCATTGAGGCTTCAGCATCATCACTAGCAGAAGTGTGATGAACCAATCTCTTAGCTAACATTTTGCTGTAGAACTTCTGGAAGACATCCTTGTCTTCAATGTATTTGAACACAACCATCTAGAAATTTAAATTTTCAATAAAAACTCGCATAAAGTTTAGAAAAACTTTAAACATACAACTTGATTCAATGTATCCTCCAATTCAGCTTCTTCAGGATTTTTGCTAGATTTTTTAAGAAGCAAATCACAATACTTAGCCAACAATTCAGGACTCTTGCTAGCACTTTTACTAGCAATTGTGACTGCGTTTGTGTTAATAAATTTACCGCATGCCTTGTCCAAAGCAGCAACAAAACCTTTGTCATTATTAAACGCTGTCAAGACTAAGGCATTGTACTTCTTGTGAACTTCCAGAATAGTTTGGACGTAAATTTTAGGATCCTAAAAATATGTTTTTTTTTTTTTTTAAAGTAGATTCGAGGATTATTAATCGTCTACATACATTAGCTTCTGCGTCACCGCATTTCTCAATAGCAGCCATTCCTTGATTGTGTATGTGCTCCTCCAGTATAGTTCGCAACTCTCCCAGACCCTCTGATATTCTAGCAACTAAGGAGAACATTCTACCTAAATCAGCATTTTTATCAGCGTTAAGTAAACTCTGAAATACGATAGGGAATTTTATATTAATCGCACCACAAACATATGCGGCGCAAAATTACTTGAAATTCGGAACGGAAGATTTCCAAGTGCTTTTGGATTAAAACTCGTTCGCATGTTCTTGCTAACCGTTCAAGGGTACTCTCATGCAGATATACCTATAAAAAATTATATAAAAATTTCTTTTATTTCAAAAAAAAGTTAACAAAATTACTTGAACGCGCTTTTGCTCTTCGTTTAAGCGTTGCTCAACACGCTTCATATATTCGGTCACAGGATTCTCCCGCAAGAATTCAGCACTCTCCCTGGTGTAAAATCTATTTGGACAGAGAGATTCATTATCAATCAAATGAGGTACAAAGATTAAAAATATACCAACCTTTCTGTGTCTTCTAAGAATATGTTCTCAAAACTGTCTTTATACACAGACAAATTTTGTCCCTTAGCATTCGGATCTTCTTCATTTAATCCCAATTCAACGTAGCAATTAATAACCTTAAAAGGATAAATCACTTATCCTCTGATGTAATTGTAAGTAAGGTAAACTTACCCCAGATACGAGGCGAGAATTGATAGGTTCGCCATTTCTTTCTCGTTCAATGAGTTTGAGAACTGCATTTGTTACCTAAAATTGAAATTCTTTATTACACTGCCCCTTTTTGCTAATTATCCAACTCGCCTGTTTATTAAGATGCTTAAAGAGGTGTCCCCTCCAGGTAACAAGAGCTAACTGATATATCTCATAAATGTCCTTTCGCCCTTCTTCACATTCACGTTTCACCCAATGCCTGTTTAGATATGCGCAGACCCCATTCAGTACTTTGCTAGAGAACTGATACTCCTCCCATTGCTTGGTGTAGAAGGTTAACACTTCCTCGTCAATCAAATCAACACCGCTCTAGTAATTTGGGAATTTTTAATATACTTAAATATCGATATATCAGCAATACTTACGTTCAGAAGTTTAATTAAATAATTCTCTAAAAATTCTTTAAGTCTTTTATATAGCTCCTGACCAACCAATTGCGCACCCCCTGGAAAAGGAATTGATTTCAATGAACATTTTGATACCGATTTGAAAGCAAGAAATTTTGTCAATAAATGAATTTATTTACAGCTTTGTTGACAAGTTCTGTTATGATTATCAAGCATTTGAAGATCCTTTGATCCGGTTACAGATGCGAAATGAACTATGTATAAACAATACATACCTGCGTTAGATGGCATTGTTTGTTTACAGGCGGCAAGAGCAAATAGGGACTACGGATGGTATTCGGCAACGAACTTAACTGATTTTACGCCGTCATTGGACACAGAATAACTACCCCAGAACAGCTTACCGGTAACAATTGGGCTAGCTAAATCAAAGCTTGTTTGTTAGCACAAATTTGTTAAAAACCTTCAATAATTAAAAGCCATGAATTCGGACCAGTGGCACATCATTAGCTAAAATAACCTTAGGTCTTATTCGGTCTAGAGAAAAATAAAAAAATTGAAGGTAATTTCAATTCAAATCTATTTATTCATGTGTGCCTTGCGCTACAAAAGTCTCGTACTATGTACTATTATTATTGTGAATTTCTTAAAAACCTGTTTTTTTTGTAAAATTAATTGAACTTCTATATATAAATGTAGAAGAGTTTCACAATTTTTCTAGGAGTTTTGAAAATGAGCGTGGGTGAGGCATACTTTTGACGTATTTTTACAGAAATATCTCTAGAAGTACGTCACACAAAATTTTGAAAGAAATAATTTTCGAATGGTGAAATAAATGAATTTTCATTTAATAATGCGTTAAATTTATCGAACACAATTGTTGCGACATAAAAAATTTGCACATAACAAATTAAAAAGATAAACGAAGACAGATAAATAAAACTTCAAATATAAAATCAAATCTGCTTATAAATTTGAAATAGCATATTTTTTTATTATTATATTACTTCTGCAAATTTTTTAGTATACGTTTTTACTTTATTTTCCAAAACATTTCCTTTAATTAGACATCAGGCATACGCATCAAATGACAATGAAGAAAAAAAGGCAGATTATATCTGGTAGAAAAGATTCCAGACAGTTCGCACTTTCGTCGTGAATAGTGAATAGCGAGCTTTTAAACTGGACGATATAAGCTCGTCGCTAAAATCCCAGACATGTGCTATAATTCTGCCTTTTTTCTAAATTTGTGCAAAATCTTAATTAGTTGGTTCAAAATGTCTTTGATCTCAAAACAAGCAAGTATGTCTGTCGTGCTTTGCTATATGCAAATATTATTTCGTACTACTCAAAAACTGTTTTTATAGTGAACGATATCTGGAGGTTGCAGATTAATTAACACTTTACTGTTGAAGAAGATTCATAAATATCCTGCTAAGTCACATCCCTCATTTTAATTACAATTGAAGATCTGAAGATCAAAGTGGAAAACTTACATACATATTTGGTAAACTCTGGGATTTTTTTTTCCTATAAAAGTAAGATTTAACTTTCTCCTCATTTAAGCAACGCAGGATAATTTTTTAATAAACAAATTAACATTACATATTTCATAAAATATAATCGTGCTCGCCACCAATGCCATGACTGACGGGGAAATCTTAAGTCTCTATTTCTTGTAAAACCAAAAAACCTGGCATTGAATAATATTAGAGACAGTAAATTTCACAAAATATGCTTTGATAATTGCGATGTACTTTCGAAAGAGTTTATTTTATAATACTTCAATGTTCCCGACTGAACTTAGGACGGTTTAAGTTAGTGCACTTCAAACGAAAACTCATCTTAGAAAAAGAGTTGATGGAGTGATTTTAGAGGTGGTGTCGAATCAAACGTTGAAGGAACACGTTTTTCCATATCACCCTGAATATTTCTTATATTTTATATTTATACTTAAACGCCATACATTTTATTTATGCATAATTATTAGTATGTACATAACAAGGTACTGGCTATGCTGCAATATTGAGATGTCTCTGCACAACTAAATTCACTTCTTAGCTCAGTGAGGACAATCTTAGTTAGTTACGATTATGTTGGAGTTTATATTCGATACAAATTGTATTTAACATTTTCTGCTGAATATGTATTGAATGCCCTTTAATAAATAATGCAAATAAATGAATCGTATGTGATTTATTTTCCGCGGGCGTAAAGTATCCAATTATGTACTTAGTATTTATAAATATTTTGATATTCTTCTGAATCATTAAAATTACTCTTAAAAAACTAAAAATGACAAACATTCTCAAAACAATGAATATCATTAATATAAAATATGTAGATGTGTAAATGATTGAGTAATTTCTGCTTAAGGAATCCCTTATAGTAACGATGAATAATGAAAATAATTAACACTCTTGCAAAATTTCTGGGCAGGGATTCCACCCACCTTGCAGGAGAAAGATCTGCAAGTCTGGGGAGTGTCGAACAAAAACTAAAACTGCCCTCCTAGCACGTGAATTTCTTATCAAAAACTTTCACTTGCACGACAAAGAGATAAGTTAAATTTAATTTTCCAACGGGACTTACCCATTTGGGCCAGGGAGGCGCTCTTCTTGGGTAGCTTGAGGGCGACGGCGGCCCTGGAACTGGTCGGCTGGTGCACACTAGTACAGTAATTGTAGACATACCTAGAGCGAGGAATCGAGCAAAGTCATTTGGGCACACAACAAAAGTCAGCGGCGCCTTACGTATACAGCTCCATGTAGCGTGGACGGGATAAGCTGCGCTCCCTTTGGTAGATTTGGTTGATACCCTTCTCAAGGTCAGTCCATATCTGAAACGAAATCATCCCGATTAGAGGCCGAACGGCTAAATAGGGCGTTGGGGCTACGCACTTCCTCTAGGTTGATGTGTTTGAGACCAGTCGATGATCCATAGGAATTTTGCCTAGACATCGTCAGTCAGCTGCTTCCCAAGGGTATTTATTGTAATTTTGCGTTTACGTGGGCTGCGGAATCTGCGATGCTTGTCATTTATTTTGGGAAATTCGTGATTTAACTGCTCTTTTGGGCTAAGAAAAGACGTGCCTCAGCGTTTTTATTTGGTCTCATGTAACGTTACAAATGAAATCTTTTGTCTCTCCCCCCGAACGTGGCAAATCTCTTCTGACAGGAGAAACTTCAGCTTGAGGTACACCCTTTGATAATTAGATAAAAAATAAATTTTACATTTATTTAAGGCCAGCTAAGTGGACTCTTAAAACACAAAAAAATACAACAAATTACTTTTTGACATTAGGAGAAAACAGCAAGCTAGTTAAACTCAAACTGGAAGTCCCACTGGAAGGAGGAAGGGAACGATGGACTTGTGGAAAGTTGGAAACAATTGGGAAATATGAAACCAATCCAAGGGAACATTCGAAACTGAGAAGATACAAGGCTTAAGGCTATCTTTACAGCTATAATTTCGAAAGCTTGGTAATTTTGATAAAAATTTAAAATTTGATTTTTTACAACACAACAACCACAAACTTGTTCAAAACGAAAGAACTAAAAATAACAAAATCTAATATTAACAGAGGATTATAAATTTAATTTGGAAATTGTATTTTTGAATTTTAAACGAAAAGTCTCATAGAGACGATCAATATATTTCAATATTTTGGCTCGTTCTACGACAAACGTAACCATCCTCCCTTGCACCGGATAATTATTAGTTATTATTTAGTTTAAGATTTTTTCTTTATCTAAATTAAGTCAAACGACTGTTCAGTTGTAGGGGGAGCGATCGCATTATACATTCAAAATCCGACCCTCAGGTGATGGAATAGAAAGGCCGATACCCCGAGAGGAATTCATCATATTCTTAATGTTTTTGATAGTTATAATAATTAAAACATATTTTGAAACCGTCAGGTTATATTGTCTAATTTTTTATTAAAATAATAATATAGTAATTTTATTAATATAATAATGTTTTAAAAAGTCCATTGGTTGTTAATACATATGACATTAATTAAAGCGTTACAAATTGTAGATAGCAAGAAAAAAAAACTGAATCCTATCCTAATGTGAGACAATTTCAAAGACATTGCGCCTCTCGGGCGTTTTTAAAACGAATTCATTCAGAATTTCATCTAAATTTAACTCGAACGTTTACTATGTGGCAAAAAAAGGGTAGGGGCGGGGGGGGGGGGGGGCTAAGTCCTCCCCCATTCGTTTTGGGGGGTGCATTAGGCCCTACCTGCCCACCACTTCCGCGGCCGCTGTTCAGAATGCTATCTTCGAAAATGAAGCTTAAAAAGTTAGAAAGAATTTGCAGATGGCGCCAGGGCCAAAAATGTTTCTTCACCAATTTCGCGGCCCGCATTCCAGGTCGTTCCGGTCACGGGAATTGTGTAGATTGGATGCGGGAGATCCACGCACCTCCTGACGTTTGTTTGTATAATAGTTTCGTGCTTGTGGCATTACCAGGGGAAGTTGAGGGTGAACTTGGTTGCTTGAGTAGCTTATGGCTGCGAGAAATCGCGATTAGCTGCTTTCTTTGGGAGTGCTGTGCCGTCGTTTTGCCGAAAGAAATTTTCCTTTTCCGCCTGGCCTCGTATTATAATGTTGCCGTTCACACCGCAAATCGTTAAAAGATTGCTAGCGCTGAAGAAGGGTAACGAAGACTCTGTGGAAGGAAAGTGGTCTGAAAAAGCTGTCAAGAGTCTGGTCAAGAAGCTGAAGAAATCCGGCGCTCTCGAGGAGTTGGAGAAGGCCATTTCCACACAGAACTACAACACCAAGTGCGTTACGATACCCAGGTAAATGAGTGATGCTCTGAATTCGGGGCAGGTTTTTCGGTGTTTTTATCCTCGCCCGGAATCGCCGATCTCCTCGCCAAAACTGCTGCCCTGAACTTGAGAACTTTTCGAACGCAAGTGGAAGCTTACGTGCCGAGTCGAAGTCGAGTGAGAATTGGCTTTTATATTCCCGACGGCCGTCCGACTTTTGAACATTTGCCTTTGTAAAAGAGGCGAAATCTGAATCGGCGCCGCTGTGCATGTGTGCGCGGTCTTCGCTGAAATCATGCTCTGCACATAAACGACGTTACGAGCGCTCCTGTCTGGTGGATGCCGAATTTCGCGTTTTCGGTGCTTCGTTCCCGGTCGGATCCGTTTTCCTGTTTACAATTATGCGGGCCTGTGATTTCGATTCATCCGTGAGAGGTACACCGGGGCCGCGCTGACCGCTGCCGCTTAACAGAAGAGGGCCAGGGAAGCCGGGAGCGGGCGCGCTTTGGTGTGATTTCGTGCGATTCCGATACTCCCGAAATTGCCCTTATTAATTTGCATACATTCTCGGCCAATTGAAAGCTTCTTATCGCAGCATATGGGCAGAAGTATGTGGGGGGGAAGATCGATACTTTCGTTTTCATTTCGCCTTTCGTCCGCACACCGCACCAGACAAGACATTAATATGAATTTTTTGTATTTCTTTTGGTTCCAGAAGCAAACCGGTGAACGGAGAAAACGGAGCCGCTCTCCGCAAGGGTCTACCCCACGTAATTTACTGCAGATTATGGCGTTGGCCCGATTTGCAAGTAAGTCCTAGACCGTAGTCCCCAACCCCTACCCTCGCTATAGACCGAATAGCAAAGGAATAGCCCGGGCAATTCTGCCGCAATTCGTCTGACACGCAGCAGGTCATTCTTATGTTGCCCTATTGCACCCGGCAGTTCTAGAAGGAAACCTTTGGTGCTCAAAATAATTTGACTTGCAATCCCGCTTTATTCGTTAGTACTACTTTAAGGTGCTTAGGCTTGCCTCCCTTATAATGCGTTTAAATTTCCATCGCTGACTGGTTAGCGTAAAAAGCGGGAAAACTGGATTAAAATGCGTAAATAGAAAATTCAAATTAACTTGAACTACTGTTATAAAAAACATTCTCAATATATATTCACTTGTTTAAATGTTTCAGAATTTGTATAAAGCAATATCCAAATTTAAATCAAATATTCATTCAATTCCATAAGTTCACGTAAAGCTAAATGTAATGCTAATTTAATTAGAATGTTTGCAAAGCGTAATTTTGTATGGAAGACTAACAGATAGAAGCTTGGAAGTTTTATGCTATTTCAGAAAATTTAAAATCTGTAGATTATTCATAATAATGCTCAAATGACAGTAAAATTGTTTGATTTGGATGTATGAAGAAACGCAGTTAATATGTACATATAACAAAACTACTAAAAGCGCCCAAACTAAATCACAAAATCATAAAAGCAATTTATAATTTAATTATAATTCAAATAAAAGCACACCTGATCCGAGTGTTATTATTTCGACAGTTCACTTTTTGAACCAGATAATAATCAGACGCTCAATTTAGATTACCCAATTCTTTAAAAAAAGCATACAAATTTTGTTCAAACAAGTTTTCGATATGTAGATGAATGTTATATTTTCCAAATATCTAGTTCATAAGCTTTCATGTGATACCCCAAACGATGGGGTTGACAAACAAATTTGGTTATCAACGGCAGAAATCAAGTCTAATAACAGTAGATTCAATTTGATTAAATTGAGCATGTTTTTAGGAAAATCTTAATGCTCATATTTTTATCTTCTTTTTTAAAAATTTATTGAGCTATTTTAAATAAGATCATTTACATGTAAATCAGGGCACAGCCCATAATACATATAACTATTCTTTATGTATTTATCTATAAATATTTCTACGTTGCTGTGTTGGTCCTAGTTAAAGTACAATGCACAAGCACAAGTTAATAAAGTCTATAAATCCGCATAATCACATATTAGATAAAAGCGCTTATGTTGTATATATTGTAGGTGCAGTCTGCAAGTACATTAAAAATTTCTTAGTAATAAATAAAATGAGAGCAAGTAATCCTAAAATAATTTCACTCTTCCATTCAGTAATCCGATAAAATTAAAGTCAAATGTGATGCTAATTTAATTAGGAAGTTCGTGAAACGTAAATCGAATGTTGTTGGCAAGTTCAAAATATAGCTATATTACCATTCACGAAATTTGAACATGATTAGTATACAAAATTTTGGTTATAAGTTAATAAAGCCATACCAGACTATTATTTTATTTATTTTTATCGTATACAATATTTAAGATTACAAAATTCCGATTTTATTTTCTATAATATTCCCTAAATATTTTTGAAAAAGCTTTTGAAATGTACAACTAACAACTGTAGTTTAGAAGACTTTTTAAAAGGACTTAGTTTCTTTTTACAAAAATAGTTGTACTGCTTAATGGTAGCTGACGTTAATATAATATATAAATTCGTTCAAGAATTATTAACATTTATGTGGGATCATAATGCAGCGGAATTTTAGTAATTCAGTAGAGATGTTCTACGTGCCCACCAGTTTCACGATTGCAGAGATTTTTTTTTTTCAGTGTACCATATATTTATATTTTTAGTATTGTGTTTAATAATTACATTTACATAAAAATCATTAACTTGAAATAAAGGTGTACGATACATATTTCGTATTTTTGAATATAACTTAATATGAAAACATTTGAATATAAAACAGATATGACGCAGATAATGGTAAATCTTTTAAAAAATATTTCATTCGAAATCACAATAGTACAAATGTTTAAAAGCAGTAAAATATTCTATCTTATTTCGTAGTAAAATCGGTTTGGTGTAATTTCAGAGTCAAAATGAATTAAAACCATTGGATCACTGCGAATACGCGTATCAACTGAAAAAGGACGAAATTTGTATAAATCCATACCACTATAAGAAAGTCGAACTTTCAATTCTGGTTCCAAAGTCGTTGCCAAGTCCGCCCGATTCGATTGCAGACTATCCACTCGACGACCACAGTAACCAGATACCCAACAACATTCAGTTCAATAATGCTTTAAAGTATGGTGGTCTCAACCATTTAGTTCAACATAAATTTGTAATTAGAAACCCTTTTAGTGTACCAAATAGCCCTCCATACATGGAAGCAACACTGGGACAGCAGATACCTAGCAATACGACGATCATGGACTCTAGCGGCTTGAGTGTAGGCAGCATACCAAATACGGAAACACCTCCTCCCGGGTATATGTCGGAAGATGGTGACCCAATGGATCAAAATGATAATTTGAGTGAGTGGTTGTTGGTATCAGACGAACGAAAAAAGTTTTTTACAAATTCACTTCTTGGGGCATTGTTTTTACGAAAAATATTATCTTGACTCATTCCAGGTATGACCAGGCTTACACCTAGTCCTCCTGTTGATGCACAGCCAGTTATGTACCACGAGCCAGCATTCTGGTGTTCGATAAGTTACTATGAGTTGAACACGAGAGTTGGAGAAACATTTCACGCTTCCCAGCCATCTATAACAGTCGATGGCTTTACAGATCCTTCTAATTCAGAACGGTAAGGAATTCGGCTAATGCTGAGGATGGTTTCTTAAATTCTTTCTACAGATTCTGTTTGGGTCTCTTGTCTAATGTAAACCGCAATGAAGTAGTGGAACAAACTAGAAGACATATTGGCAAAGGTGTACGCTTGTACTACATTGGCGGGGAGGTTTTCGCAGAATGTTTAAGTGATTCTAGTATATTTGTTCAAAGTCCAAATTGTAACCAACGCTACGGTTGGCATCCTGCCACTGTATGCAAAATTCCTCCAGGTATATTCAGGCTTTGTGCTTTCTTCTCCGTCTTATATGTTTAAATATTTATTTTTTAGGTTGCAATTTGAAAATATTTAATAATCAAGAGTTCGCTGCATTGCTCTCCCAATCTGTATCTCAAGGATTTGAGGCAGTTTATCAGTTGACGCGTATGTGTACTATACGCATGTCATTTGTGAAAGGATGGGGCGCAGAATATAGGTAAGTGCCTCATTAAATTTGGGTCATTCCGTAATAAATTGCCCTCATTTGACCTTTTAAATTTTGCATTATGACATAAGTAAAATGAAAGTAAACTCAAAAATTGTGTAGTCTTGCAACATTTTTATTTGATTTATGTAAATTCTATCTCTAAACATAAGCCTCTGGTATTTAATAGTTGTACAAGGTGAAATGAAATTGAAAGCAGCTTTTTCTACTTTGAACTTTTATTTTTAATTTAAATTTACTAATTTGCATTTGAAGTGAATTTTATTGCACGTAAAAAAAGCTGAGATAACCCTCAGCAAAGCGATAGGGTATGTTGTGTTCGATGATTTTTTCAGGCAATTTTTAATTATTTTCCAGCCTCATATGTACTTTTAAGGGATTAAAAATAATTTATACAATTCCTTTTCTCATGAATGTACATTTTAGTATGCAAAGTTTCAAAAAAATTGATTATGGTTAATTGATAATCTTGGCGATTTTTTATAACATGATTCAGTAAGCAGGCATATTTCATTAAATCCGAATTTCTTTGCAGGCGGCAAACGGTGACCTCTACGCCGTGTTGGATAGAACTACACCTGAACGGACCTCTACAATGGCTCGATCGGGTTTTAACGCAAATGGGCTCACCGCGACTCCCTTGTAGTTCAATGTCATAAGATTGACTGTTCGCTAGCATTAAGGCAAATCGTTTGCAACTGGCTGCATTGATTATGCATTTTAATGCGTCTATGTCCATAAAGATTAAGAACTGTAACACAACAAGGCCATATGCACCCACAAGTCTGTGAGACTAAATGATTTTTTTTGAAACAGCCAAAATTTCAAATTTCGGTACTGCAGCTCAAAACATTTAGCGATCGAAGCAGTGGCTGCTAAAAATCTAAAGAGAGAGACGGTTAATGTTTTTATTTTTATTATTCAGAGGGATTAAGGGTAACGATGAGATATGTGTTATTGTTTCGAAATATCGCGGTCAACCTTAATATGTCTATTTTTGTTCTTTTTTTCGTTTTGTATATACTATATACTCTGTTTTTATGGTATGCTTTATTGTTTACTGTAGGTTCGGTACGCTGACGAATCAAACATTTTAAATCGATTTGGAAACAGGATTTATGCGCAGATTTATTCCTTAGCAATAGGAATTAATTTGCGCGCACTGCAACGAATGAGGGCTTACAATAATTGGTGGTTCGTCATTTGTGAATGATTTTTTAAAATTATCTTATACGAGCTGTACTCATGCTGGAGACGTGAACACAGCCGGACAAGTTTTTAAGTTTTAAGCACATACCAAAACAATTGTGTGAAGATATCCACGCAGCGATTATCGAGGAGGAACAATGCCAATAATTAGATAAGTATCTAGCCGTAAGGAAGAGAATGAGCCTTATTTTTAATTACAGTAACCTTATCGTCTACCTTAGTTGAACAGCAGAGCGTTTATTGGAATATCCTTGTTTTGTAAATCTTTTACAAATTGTGATCGGAAACTTGGGCTTTAAAAAAAAAAATTTCTCAAAATTCATATAATCAGAAAGCAAAATATTTTTATAATTTTCTAAGTATTTTTTACAAATACATAGTGCAATTGGCCACGACATTTTGAACGTTCTGTTAAAGTTTTCTTAAAATGTAGTTTTGTATAATGTAAATATGAAGTTTTAATATCATGAGTGTAAGGTCTAAATCGGGAACTGGCTCAAAGCCGCACTTCAATATTACCATTTTAACCCTTTTCAGATGAAAGTGTATAAGTGCATAAGTAAGAATATTACATATTCACACATAGTGGTAATTAACTATAAATCCAATATATATTGTATATCGTAAATATAAAATATACTTGCAGAACTATACTCTTTTTATTCGTGGGGGTTCGCACAAATTTTGTTAGCAATTTGGGTCATATATATTCTGAGTTTTCGTTTTTAATTTTATTTTTTATTCATTAGGCATTATGACTATAATTGTATTAGCTTTCAAAAATTAAATATCTTAGATAATGCAAGTGATACACACTTCTACAAATATTCTTACTTAAAAAAAGTGTCCATTGTACTTTATTTTATCCTCTGTTATAAAAATTGGTGGAATTGACAAAAAATAATTGGAGAAAATCTCTAAACGGAAATATCATACCTACTGCATTTTGGAGAATTGTTTTAAATTTTTTGGGCGAATGAAAATGTTAACAATTTAATTTTTTTCGTGAAAATCTGTAATTTTTTTTTCTGTAGTCGACTTCTGTTTTGTTCTATTGAGAACTGACAGTATAATTAGGTATTGTACCCAAATATTTGAAGTTATTTACTTTCTATTTTCTTCTTACTTAACTTCAAATCCGCGCTAAGACTGTCCCTCTTCTCTTTGATACTACAATATCGTGAAATTCGTATCTGAGATTTTTATTTGGCCCTATATAGTCTATGGAGTCAACAGCGTATTTTATGTTGATGATTGCTAAAGAACACAAAAACATAAACGTTTGGTTACACGGAAAACAGATCTTGCTGACAATTATCTTAATTATTCAGCAAACCTTAATTTTTATACTTTATCCGCTAAATGAATTTTTTTTTGAATTTAGAGGAAACAATGTTGTGTAGGTTTGAAAACTAGTTGACTTTCACAATTATTATTTTTATTTAATTAATTATAGGATTTCTATTATAGAAGGATAAGTTAGTGTCAATCACCTTCGCATGGCCCATTCTATATTTCGTTAATGGTTCATAACAAATTAAAAAAACACGAATATTTGTTTAATCAGTTTCAGTTTACGAATCAGAACTTCAAAATTTGTTCATATATTTTATCAAAATGCAAAAAAAGAAATTCGACTTTTTGGATCCGTCACACCTCTTAAAATATCAAATTTCCCGAACAAAATAACACTTTGAAAATTTGGTACGAGGACTATGCACGTTTAAGTGATATGTTCAAAAAATGTACCTATACCACTTTCAAATAAAATGCCTCAAAAGTTTATTAAACTCTTTAGGTAAAATCATAAAAAATACTCAAAATAGGCTTGTCCATTTTAAAGAGGAGAAAAATATATTACGAGACAAGCAATTCAGATTCAGAAATGAGCATTCTACAGTTCGTGCCGTTACACAATAAAATAGCATATTAAATATAACTTATCTAGTAAAGAATCGACCTCGCTAACTGCTCTTAGACTTACAAGTTGCATATGACATGATGGAAAAATTTATAAAATGATTAAATTTTAATTTCCTCGTTACATTATATAAAATTTTTTTTTAAAAAATATGTATTTCAAAGTATATGTTGAACAGGTCAGCGCTGACACCTGTAAAATAGTGATAGGAATTAATCAAGAATCTGTTCTAGGGCTTATACTCTGTAGTAGTTATTTACAGCTGAATCTATTTTAGAAAATTGTTTCGTGCTGATCTTCGCAAATTAAGCAGATGAAATGAGAAAGAGGGACATTTTCCTTGGAAATTCTTTAAATGATTAAAATTTACAGAAAGTATTATATATAAAATCCCAGGAACCGTTAAAAGCTTAAGGGACGATAACCGCCTAAAAGTATTGAGATTTCACCTTTTCTACTGATTGTCCAGATGGCGCCAGCAGTCCGCAGGAGATTTTTATCCATTTATTTAACTTTATTTTGGTTGTAACTCCACTGCTTGATTTAAATATGAATAAAAAATTTTATGTGTTATAAAAAAGAACAATGCGGTGCCGATTTTAAAAGTAAATGACAAATTGATTTCTTTTCTTGATGTTTCCATATTCCAGAGGGTGTTGCTATCTAGATATTCACGGGGACTCCACAAGAAGGGGAATTTACGCTAAGTGCAGCGCTCAAGTGGCAGTCGGTGGACGTTCCTAGTACTCGTCAGGCGGGTTGAGCGATTTTGTCATTTGTGATGATGACGTTTACCTTCTAAGTAAGGTTTTCGTACGATTTGTAGATCGGCTTGTGGAATTATTGTTTTTATACCTTTTTGTTTTGGAGTCCAGCGCGTAAAGAGATCCATCGAGTCTATAGTTTCAGTGGCGAGGTGTCCCGAAATTCCCAGTGCAGTGGATCAGTGTCCCCAGATTCAGTGAGTCCGCCTTGTTTTCTTCTGCCGTAGAACGTATGAGTGATAACACCAGCGTAAATCGGTCATTTGTGCAATTGTTGCTCGGAAATTGGTAAGTAATTTGCATTCAGTCCAGACCCCAGCTCAGGAGAGTTCCGTTCTAACATTTTTTGCACTTGTTTGTAATTATATTTCATTGCTGCATTCATTCAATTGGCATGGGTTTCTGTACAGTAAAATGCTAGTTAAAGTTTTCTAGTTTTTATTACCATTTAGACGAAAGTCGGAAGTACGTGGGAGACACTCGCTCGCGGCTGGAAAAATGGTAATGAGATTTTTTTTTTTTCCGCTGGGGCTAAATGCCTTCACTGGCTAAAGAAAAAAAGGGGGCGAAATTTCTTGCAAATCGCAACGAGCAATCGCAACTCCTATTTTAGCGATCGCGGTGACAGGCGATCGCGCGGCCGCACCGCACCGGGTAGGTGCTGGGGCTCAGAGACGGCTTGGAGCACCCGAGTGCATTCGCGAGCCATCTGAAAATAAACGGTAGCTGCACTCTAGTGCCGTATTTTTAGCCGTAACTGCTAAGGGAGCATTGGTCGGTTTATGCAGGAACTCGTCCGAAGGGAGTAACATATTTTCTATTTATAGACGCAGGCGGCTTAATGCGTGCACTTCACGTGTTTTTGTTTTGTCACCAAAGATATTTTCGACATTGCGACAATTTTCAGAGCGCTCTTCGCTGTAAGTCGGACGCCGCTCTGATTCTGTAGGGCTTTGCGGTCTTCTCGTCCCGGCGCGACTAGAACTAGAATCGTCCATCATTTCAAAGGCGTCTCGTCGCTGCCTCAAAGTGCATTTGGTTTTAGCTCCGAACACCGCCCGCAAACAGAACCAGGGCGACGTCCACTGATAGCGGAGGCTCATTAACACCGTCGGTCCACCGCTTCATTGCAAAAGAGCGAGCGGGGGGAATTATCGCCAATTAATTTGTATTCCAATGACGCCCGGGCCATTTCGGTTGCGGCTCCTCCGTCTTCTAAGCCGTGCCGAGACCTTGGAGGAATGAGAAAGGTTTTTGCCAAAGATGCTGCTGCATGGTGCATCGATTTATTTCGAATAAATTGGAACGAATTGTCTTAGCCCGCGCTGCAGCCCCGCCGTCTTTGTTCAGGCGTTTTTTTGGTGCTAATGCCTCCTCATTCAGTCGGCTATTTGTTTAGCTTTTTCCGGCTGTTGTCAAAACTTTTCGGAATTGATTGCGCTGAGTTCGCCTTTTCGAGACATGCAATCTGGCTGCACTTGCCAAAATCGTCTCCATACCTTCTTTGGAGCCTCTTCTCGTAATATGATGAATAATGTCGGCATCTCGATGGCCCATTTAGATTTCAGGGTTAAAATATGCGGGCAAGTCATCAGTATCTAACTAATGGGAAAAAACGCTTCTTGGGCAGACTGCAGTCGTATTATTCAAGATTTTTCAAAGGTTCGAAGGTCAATTGATATTTACTTACCAGACCCTTCGAAAGCCCTCTTCTCAAGGGTCTAATTTTAGTCCAGGAGGGCGCATAGCTTCCAAACTGTTCCTATTCGTCTTAAAAATAAAGACAATATTCAAGATGTAAAGGAAATTTGGTTGAGATAGTCCTCAATTGAATTTTGTAAATGTATATTCTAAAGAAAACAAAATCTATCTACAAGAAGTACATATTTATTGGGTTTTTCATATAAGGCCCAAGTATTTGTTTTTTCGCTTATCTACTTTTTCATTTATTTATTTAGTTATTTAATTAATTTACATTCTAAATCACTAAAATCACGACAAATTATGTATTTATTGTCAAGTTTTTGTGGCAAAATAAAAAAATTAACAATTACAGAAGCAAAAAAGAAAATCATACAAAAAATATGTGTTAATAATAATGACTAATAAGAGCCAATAAAAAGTGTTATGACGAACACAAATTACGTCACTCAAATAAAATCTTACACATACATGCAAAAATGACAAAATAATATAACTTCATGATGATATTAATAAAAATGGCGTAAAAACTTAAACAAACTTAACAAAAATATAGAAATATTAGAATTTAAGAAAAAATCAACCAATATTTCCTACTCTATTAATAGGGGAAATGAAAACAGCCCTGCGTAACCAGAACTTAAAAAAAATTCTAAATGGAGGTGAAATATCAGCGGATCTGCTAAATACTCTATCGCGTCTGAAAAGCCTCTCCTTTATGAAATAAAAGTGAAAATGCGAATTGAAAAGAAATTTATCGATAATTAGCGCAAAAGAAGCATTATAAAGGAAAATCAATTTATGGTTGAGCCATTAAAAGTGATGTGATGATGAAAATTTTATTACAATTAAACAAATTGAAACCAGTATGCAAAATAGGAATCTTGAAATAAAATTCAAGTCGTAAGAGACGAAAACGAGTTTCATCCTCTTAGCTACAGTAAGATGTTTTTTGGACAAATAACCTCTTTATAGTCTTAATTAATTATATCTTTATTATACTTGTTCTTATAAAGTCATATTTGTATTGTACAATATATAATTTAATTAAATTAGACACAAGAGGTGCAAGGTTCCTTGGAGCACACAGGAAGTTTTGTATGTATATTATTGGAAATATATTTACCAATACTACCTGCTGAATAAAAAATATTAATAAGATCAAAATCAGTCAGCAAAAAGATAGGAAAATTCCCAGTCCCAGCCACCATGTTATGAACAATAATGGCATATCATTATGAATCCTCTCTTTTAGGGAAATTCAAAAAATACAGTCAATCTTTTCAGCTTCTATGGCAGAGAGTCGACGAAGGTCAATCTTACGAAATTGGATATAAATAAATTTGTCTACACCGAACTCATTACGTAACAAAATTAATAGTTAAAACAGTTTTGAATAACCGAAGATGCCTAAAGATAGTTCGAAACAAAGAAATTTGACGACGATAAATGAAAAGCTTTTCTAACAGAGCGAGTTTTATTCCAAACAAGCCTGTGTAAGCAGTTGATTATATTATTTAAATATTAAAAGCTTAATTCTTAGATTTATTTAAGTTAAAATCGCACAACTTGCTAACATATTAATGGTTCTTAAAGCTTTAGAGCAATGGTTATTTCCATCTAAATTTCATGGGTCATCACCTTTTAACTTCTGGTATTTAAAATAAAAACAACTTAAAAATAGATTTGAACTGCATACCTTCTTCCCAAATTAAGTTTTCCACAAACGGATATTTCACTTAACTAATTGAGAAATTTGTGAGATCGAATCAATAATGACTTGCGTTATCTGGCGCAACAACCAACAACTCAGAGGAATCTACTTTCTTAATTAAAAAAAGCCTTATCTACTGCATTAAATTTGAACAGAAGTCTTTGGTAATTTGATGCACTAAATGTTTATTTAGCGTTATGCGATAATGTAAACACTCTGAGTTTGTTTACAATGTTTTTATTGCCTGCGAGTTGGCTATTAAGAAGTTTTTCCTCATAAGACTGTTAAGATTCGTTGTTCAAATATGGATTTTTATGTGAAAATTTAATAATTTCAATTTGCAAGGTCTAGACTATTTAGAAAAAAAAAACAATCTGTTGAACATTATGGAGTCCTCTAATTGTGTGTTGTTTGCGGAATGTGTTTTACTTGATTACGTTATCTTCTCATGGTTCTGTTTAATTTTAATGCACTTATTTCATCAAAAGTACACATTTTTACCTTAATTCCATTCGAAACTCGATTAAAGCGTTTTGTTGCTGCAAGTTGTCATTTATGTGCAAGTTGCTCCATTAACTTGAGAGAAGAAATCATATTAGCTAAATTGCTCAATCGTTGCAGAAAGCTTGACTAATTGTAAGTCTTCAAGTATACACAATTTTCTAGATTTCTACAGTGTTAGTGGAGGTTAAATTTTCTCTTAGTAGTTTTTAAATTAACATACATTTAGTATACATATGTAGTTTAGAAACGGATAAAAAAATAATGGAAGCAATTAAAAAAATCACATTTTTTTTTTAAAGCAGGGATTTCAGTATTTTAGCACATTTCAGCACGATATAAAAAATCGTTTGAGCTGCAGATTTCCTCTTAATTTGTTCGATTTAATAATAACCAATTCTCGACAAATTAATAAACTTTTATAACATTAACAATATGAACGATTTAAAACCACGTAAAATTGTTTTATACTACCTATTTTATAATATGGTTTTGATCACGAAACATAAATTTATTTATATATTTATTTTATCTCAGGACAAGAAAAACCTTAATTTTTAGCGTTGAACTTAACATACGTTTTCGGGGACGCAGCCCACTTGGACAGAGTTAAAAAATTTAGAGCTAAAGATTAAAGTAATATAAAGAATGAATTAATTTAGGCTTTTAAAAGAAAGTATCAAAAATCAGAATATTTCGTTTATGTTTTGTTCAATTAAATACAATTAAATTACGTTCAGTGATATAGAAATATTTTCCTCAATAGTCTTTCGCTAATGTTTCATTGAGCTCTAAAATTAAAAAGTTTACTAAAAATTTTTCTTAAAAAGATCTTAAAAAATTACTGAATTAGATAAATACTTTTTCATAACATATCAACATAATAACGAAATGTTTATATTGAGGGATTTCAAATCACAGATTTCAAACATCTTATCAAAATTCAAAAAATTCTGAATAATTGATTCGTTACACCGTATTGTGACATGTTAATTTTCAAGATATTTTAATTAAAACTGACGTTGAATTTAAAATCAATGACTCCAGACATTCTATAATTAATTACTTTTTATGCAGTTTTTTTTTTCAAATTTAATGATAGATTTCCTTTGTAAGGTTCAGAAAACCTATCTTTAATCAGTTTATTGAAAATATGATAACATTTAGCGAATTTTATAAAAAAAAAACTATAATTGAAGAAAATAATTGCCTATAGCTTAGTGCCTGTAATATTTTTAATTGTGATTGGCTGAAATTCTCCTTACGTCCGATATCATTTGTTCTTTGCGCAAAATAATTCGCACTTTTCGATAACGCAAGGCGGTCGGTAGTAACCGGCACGTATCTATGATATAAAGAACGATACGAATCAATTTGAATTCTTCAGAAGATAAAGCACAAGTGTCTAGTTAAGTAATGGGTCAATCAGTCCAAGACTACCTCTTAGAATAAGAAGTAACGGCAGTAGGCACAGTAGGTCCCGAGGTTCGTCTTGAGCCGCGAAAGTGAAGAAAGGAATTTAAAGAAAAAAATTATAGTGCGAATTGCATACGAAATGAATTTTCTTGCCTGTTTAGTGCTTCTCTTGGGCGTTGTAGCAGGAAGTGATGACACCGTGTGTCATGATAGTGTTATTAACGCATGTCGTGCGGTAACAAACTCCGCAAATGTCGAATGCAACGCTTCCATGGGCGGGTTCGAGGCTGCTCAAGCTGACTTGCAAGCATTCGCTAATTTTCTTCTCGGTTCCTCGCTTGACTACCAACTTCTTGCAGCTGGCTTTAATTCGTTCGAGAACAATCAACCTGGATTTAAGAAGGTGTTCTTGGAGCTCGCTGATCATGCGTGGAATAAGGGAATCGAAGTGATCAAGCTCATCACCAAGCGCGGTGGCAAGGTTGACTTCAGGCAGCTTGACGGTTTGAAGAAAATGGGACGAGTTTTGGAATTAGATGCGATACATGCCCTATCTTTGGCCCTAGATTCTGAGAAGAAGCTGTTGACCAGAGCTCATCATATTCACCGGCGGGTATCCCGCCATGATAGTCACAACCATTATGATCCGTCGATCGCTCACTTTATTGAAGAAAGGTTCCTGAATCATCAGCCCGAAGTCATTCGGAAGGTTTCTGGATATGTGAACGACATGATACAACTTGCGAAAAACGCAGAACCTTCACTCGCTTTCTACTTATTCGATGAACATTTGGCGGGCCTTAGTTCAGTTATATAAAATTTTGTAATTTTGTTTTTATTATAAATTGTTCCTGATATCTTTAAAAGTGTGGCCTTTATTAAAGATTTATATTGAAACATATTTTTTTTCTAGCAATAAGACATTTTATTTTTCTCCTAACTTTCAAATCCAATTCAATAAAAAGAGAATGAATAAAAGAATGTCTTTAGTAAGCTTAAGATTTTAGACTCCGTGTTACTAGACATTGATTCCCGAATTATTTTAAGGCTGTTTAAAATCTGAAATTGCTGGTTTCTCTTGGAGTTTGTACATACCTAAAAATCTCTACTTTAAACCCTTTCGAGCCAACCGCTCTATAAATTGACGAAAATCGCACCTAAATATTTTTAACAGGTTATGAGAATACCAGGCAATCTACTTAAGTATAATATGAATTTAGTATTTGTTTGGCTGTCTTTCACCTGTTTTAAATTTGGAACACAAAAGGTTTAAAATTGATTTGAAAAAAAGCTTCTTACCCTCCCGAAAATGAAAACAATTTGTGAATGGTTAGGTTGACATTAGGTTAACTAATTTTCTGTTGTTAATAACAATTACTAAGAGTATGGTCCATTAAACAAATTTAATGTTATAAATAGTGTAAAAATATGCACTCTAGTCCCTTGGCTTCATTTCCAGGTCCTACTGCAATTCTACTTCTATTTGCGATTTTTCTTTTCTCGGATCAGTGCTAGTACTTTAATTAATTTCCTTACGAACGATATGAAACTTTCACACTGGTGCAATCGAACTTGGACGGATTTTGTTTTTTAAAATGGTATTTCGATTCGACGAAAACGTATGCTCGTCAACATTATGTAAGTACATATGTATATGTATGAGAAAGTTTTCCTTGTGACATCTTTATTAAGATTCATCCTTATCCTATTTCGATTTTGTGAATCCTTTTTTCGTTATCGCTAAGCGATGAACATCGAGATCTCGAATTACTTTTTTGTTCGTGCCCTAGTAAGTTTATAAATTTCACATCAAACAACATCCCGTGTAACGTATTGAATCCATATTTGTCATCTCGACTAGACCAAAAAATTGTCTCTTATGCAACAGTTTTATTTGGTAGATACGACCGAGTCAAAACGGAAATAAGGAAGTATTTATAAGGCATGAGAAATTAGCTTCAAGAAAGCTATCAGACAGAAGAGCCAAAGCCGAAAGCGGTTTTAATGAGTGCAGTTGATTTTTTTTCATGGATTCAATCTCGTCGATCAATCTCATCTTACATAATAATAAGAATACACTGGCATAGGTTCAAGATAAACGGTCTGACTACCTTTTTATACAAGGTACTAAACTTTCGATTCTTAATTTAAGTGGAGGTATTCCGTCTGATTTGTTTAAGGAATGAAGTGTAGATGTGTCAATTGGCGCATTGTCATGGGTAAAAGTTCCGTCATTTCCCAGCACCATTTTGCATTTTCTTTTATCTGCAATTTCTACTGACTGAAGTGAAACAATTTTCTTTTAAAAGAATTGAAATTACACATTTAATATAAAATGAAATATGTTTGAAATAGTTTTTCTTTTCGAATGTACTAGATTTACTTTTTTAAATGTGAGATCTTGTTAATTGTTTAAATAGGCTAAGATTGGATTCGACGTAATTTTGAGTTTTTGAATACTTCTCATATAAATTTGTTTCATTTTTAGCAATACAAGCCAAATTGGCAAAATTACTCTTAAAATGGAATGTATTCTTCTCGGACGGGTGCCGAGATGCCTAAAGAAATGTTCGAAAAATGATAAACCGAAGGTTCTCAATTGTAAGTTCGAAAAAAAGAAAATCTAGCTTTTGGCTTCTCCTAACCCCCCTTGTAATCAAAAGCGAGCACTTTAGCTGTGTTGTTCTTAAATGTTTTACTAAATTAAGGGAAGTGCCTTTTTATCTCAATGTTTTAATTGTTTAATTATTGCGGACCTGCTGGATAAATGAGTTAATATTTATGAGTCGCTTCGCTGGGGTAAGATAATTAAAGAAGAGAAATACGAGCTCTCGCACAGATCGATCTTTTTTAGATTAACGTACGGCTCTGGCTACAGTTTTCACTCCACGTTGTGATGTGATCGAATGTCTGGAAGCGGTTTTCTTTTCGCTTTACGAAGTGAGATGTTGTGAACGGTTTTTCTTTCGTTTTTATGCTTTTATGATAAATTACTTCTATTGTTTACGTTACTTTGTCGTATAAACAAGTTTTTATATTATCGCCATACACAGATATGTATATCTTGTTATTTTAATAGGCTTTGATTGTTATTTGTGAGTTCGAAAACTCGTATGATTTGCATTTTTATTGATACACGTATGAGTGTTAATTTTCGCTTCGATTTTTATGTGCCAACTAAAGCTTAAAATTTTGATTGCTGTTTTTTGATTGCAATAAGCTTTTATAATTGATTCAATTTTGACTGTCACAATATGTATTTTTTCAATAAGCTCAACACAAAAACCTTCTGGAAAACCTCACAAAAGTTTGTATAAGGAAGTAAGTTGTGAACAAGGCTTTAGTTTAATTCATTGCCGCGATCATCGTTTAAATGGATGTTAAATTAATAATAATTGCTTTTTATAACTTTATAGCCTTTTGATTGATACCTTATAAGCTTTACACTAGCTCGTGCTTAGTACTTTTGTTGTTAAGTTTGTACAAGAGACAAGATAATAACCGACAAGTAGGGTTTGTAATGTAATTCATTTAAGAGATTTTTTACAAAAAATATATAAATATGTATTGGAATTTTGTAAATTTTTGTTTATGATCAAATTTCGAAGTGAGACAATTTGTTACAAAAATGGTCTAACAAGTATTTTCGTAGGGCAGATAATTTTTAAAATAAAGTTTGTTTCTTCTTTGGACCTTACTTTTCTCAAATGCATGATGTGATAGGCCATATTCGATGACGAATTCGTAATCTACGGACAAAATATATAGAAAAGAGGTATTATCACTTGTTCTAAAAAAAATAGAAACCTTTAATATGTTAAATCTTTATAGAAAAAATATTCTTCATTCGCTTGCCAAATGAAAAATCGAAAGTAAATTTTTGAAGTTTTTATACTCACTTATTGATGTTGAAATATGTTTTTATTTCATTACTTTTCTTATTGTCCTTATAAGATAAATACGTTTGAGCTGTAAGGCTTTTCAAATATAATGTATGATCTAATAAGTTCTGTGATCAATTTAAATAAACCGGCTCATTTCGACCTCAGAGCTAGCAACAATGAACATATTGCGGGGGCTACAAGACTGAAATTCGCATGTTTGATCGCAGCATGTTACCAATTTCTATTTAATGTTCTATCGCTGCCATTGCGCGGTAACAGGAAAAAAGCGCGGGCAATTCAAGAATAAAAAAAAATCAATTCACCGGCAAATCAATACGTAAACTACATCCCAGTTTTCAACAAGCGATAGATAGTTGCGTAGGTTTGATTGAATACGTTTTTAAGCGAACATTTGATTATACTGCGAGTTTTTTTGCACGAAATATCTGCAGTGCGAACAAATAAGTCGATATTTGCCAGAAACCTTGAAAGGGTTCTTGATAAATATTTTGATACTTGTTAGATAAATATAAAATATTTCAACGATATTCTTCCATTAAAATAAAAGTAAATTATATTTTCACAGTTGTTCCTATCAAAAACTCGATCAACCTACTCAGTTTTCAATTTCAAAATGGAAATAACGAAATAAATTTTTGTTCTAAAATTATCACGGTACAATTTAGAGAGATTCAATTGTTTTGGATTTACATTTCCGGTTGCTGGTCCCACATTAAACCTTTTATTCCATGTACATATATATTTACAAATAACAAATTTTCTCATTTTTCTATTTCTCTACACATATAAGAATCATGTTGGGAAGAAGCAGGATGGGTTCTTCGGTGGTGTCTTTTTCATTAAGTATTTATGCATTTTCGCGATTAAGTAGAATCTTGTAATAATCGTAGAAATACTTTAGGTTCGACACTTCTACACACGCCTTTGTTTTGGGAACCACAGAATTTAAATTAATAACCGTAGCATGTTCAGTGCAGACATTAACACGCGGATGAAATTTTTGTAAATATTTTGTTTGTAAACTGTTGATTGGTATAGAAGTTACTTTTTCGGAATGCGATCGAATTTTTTGCTTGCACAGATTCCATGTGTTACTAAATGTTTTTTCCTTTATCTGTGGACTTGGTTTTTCCGTGATATCTTTTTTGACTAAATTGCGCACAAAAATTGTTTACTTGATTAACACGCCATAAAAAAAATAATTATATAATTAAAATTGATTTAATTTCTCCAAAGCGGGTTGTATAAAAATTATGGACAGAAGTGTGGACTCCATCGGAAGTTGTTCACTTGATGTGGACGCCGACTCGACAGACTTTTCAGGTATTAACTTTTTGAAATAAAGGCACGCACTGAATTTTATGTCACGAGCATTTTGAGTATAATAACATAATAAAAAAAGAACTAATTCGAAGACTTGATTTGCGCTTTCTATTTATTTTTTATATTTGCTGTAAGATCGATACTCGAGATTTAGAGCTCTCTTCTTCTCAGTTCAGACTGTTTGTTTGATTTTGATTTTGAGCGCTGAAATTGAACCAGCCTTGCCATTGTTCTGTTTATAGAAATTACACAATTAAGAATATTAACCGATTTTCCCAGAGGCTTGAGTGTTTTTTCGCGCATATTGAATTATATATGCCAAATGTAGCGTGACATTCAAGGTCGTTTTAATATCCCCTAAGCAAGGAGGCTAAGAGTTGTTTGTTTATGGGGAAATCGATAACGTTAGAAAAAAAAGTTTTAATTTTTGGAAATTAGTTGGAATTTACTTTTCCTTTCAAAATCGTATCTTTATACCGTACTTTATTTTGTACCTGGTTCAGTTTACAATTGAATTGCCTCTTCCACAGATACAAGCGGAAGTCTCAATTTAGCGACTCCGTGCTCGGCAAAAGATATCACCAGGGAGTTTACGTCGCGCATAAGAGAACGCTGCCAAATAAACCAGATAAACTGTCAACAAACAACGACTGTTCTAGATCCGTGCTCTGGAAAAATAAACACAATCATAACGACGATTGAATCTCCAGACGTGAGTCCAGCTAAGAAACCGAGTTACCTCAATTTAGCGTGCTGCGTAAATGGATACTCAAATCTAACCACATATGACTCCAAACTCAGGCAGAACATCAACAAATCACGCGAAGTATCTCCGATTAGGCCTTCAGCAAACACGCTGCAGTACTGTAGAACCCTAGGTAACCTTCTGGCCCCTCCTGTGCCTATGCCAGTTTCACAAAGGTCACCCGGGAAGGACAACGCTTCCGTCGTCGCGATGGATAATCGAAGTTACTCTTCTCAAGACAAAAATATCCTTGTTCAGCACGCAAAAGAACGCACCATTGATACAACAGACAATGTGGCAAACGGCACGTTTTACAAGTCGACAAAGTTCATGTCCTCGACCATAATTACATCATCAACCGAGTTCCAACAGAGCGAAACAAAAACAAAGAGCTTCATTCAGCAGCGTGTCGAGCGGCTCTACGGCCCGGGCGCGCTGGCTCAAGGCTTCTACAGCCCCAAAAAGACAAGATCACAGGAGAGCTCCGTTTCAGTTTTGTGCGAGCGCTCCAACAACAACCAGAACCAATTCTCAAGTTTTGGCGTACAGTACGATTTAAATGGTAAGTCTAGGAATATGCACGATGTCGAGGACAACTACGAAAATATCAAGAGCAATGATCTACCTGTCCTCCGTCATCTCAGGCCAGAGTTTCGGGCACAGCTTCCGATTTTGTCGCCGAAAAAGAGCCTAACTAAAATTTGCGTAGTTGAATCGAGTACCGTTCCAAACGGTGTCGGCACGCACCATTTGAATGGGACTGAAAATACTGTCGCAGAGCTGAAGCAAGTCGAAAAAACAATTAGTGTAGATAAGAAAAATGGAGTAGGATCCGAAAATGTGGGTGATAGCAACGCGATTGTAGCGGATACAGTGAGATCGATAGCTGATATCAATATATCCCCTTCTACACCAGAATCTCAACCTCAGAAAGTAGTGGCGAGTGATAAAATTAGGATGGAAGAAAGACAAGAAAGTATGGCAGAAATGACCCCAGCCCCACAGGTGGAAATCATTTTAGAAAAAGATGGAAATTACTTTCTTCAATTACTAAAGACTGAACAAGATAGGCTCCTTCTCCTAGCTGATGCAACTGAAAAAGAAATGGAAATCCTAGCTGTAAGTAATCTTCATTTAATTCAATCAAATTCAGATATAGCATAACCAAACTTTTCCTCTATCATCACTAGCAATCGGACGCGTCAGAGGAAATCCTGGGATATCTTAGGTCGGCTGCTGGCAAAGCGCGTCTTTTGGTTACGCAAAAAATGAAGCAGTTCGAAGGTAATTAAGACATATTTTTCTGTTGTAAGATACCACCGGTACTCACTTCCGCACTTTTTTCAAGGTTTGTGTAAAAACAACTTGAATCGTAATCCAGGGGAGAAGTTCCCTACGACAAATGAGGATCTTCAGGGATTTTGGGATATGGTTAATTTACAAGTCAACAACGTCGATTCACTTTTCAATGAAATTGAGATTCTGAAAGCAAATGACTGGAAGGTAAGAATTCTATTATTTAATTAATTGTGAAAATTTCCTGCATTTTCCATTTGATTGCGGGTTAAATGTAGATAACCAATCAGTTCTTGATACAAAGATAATTTGTTTTTTTCATATAAAACGATAATGATTATGTTTTTAGTGCTTTATCAAAAGGTAATTGTTTTCACAGAAATTCATGGTGCTTTTTAAGGTTTAAATTAAGGCTTATGTCAAATAAAAAAATTAGAATCTCGAGTCAGTTCATACAATTCTACGTCGAATAAAACGCGACGCGTTAAGTGCTTCGCAATTTAGAGCATCTCTCAACACTTTATTTTCGTTGCTTGAATCAGCTCCTGATTTGTTTTTATAATTTTTAATGTAGTGTCCAATGGCGAACGACTAATTGAAAAAATAAAATTATTTAAGCATGATATATTTAATGCAATGTGGGGATTGTTCATGCTGATTTCGTTCGGTTGAATTTGATAAGGAATTCTTGGTTTTGAGATTCTTTCACTTTAATTATAGTATTCGGATTCTAGCACACTGTGTTTTCCTTTCTAAAAGTGAAGTGAACAGTAGGCTTTACTTGGCCCCATCAAACTAACTTGAAATTTTCGTAGCAATGGATACGAAGACAATCAATTAATTAAATGCAACAAAGAACTGAATGTTTTGCTGTTGCCACATTGTATTTCGTGTTGATTTGGAGGAATTCTTAAGGGGGGGGGGGGGGGGGGGGGGGGGGGGGGGGTAAGGTTAATTCGACACAAAAAAGGCATATTTTCCATAATTTTTTTTGGCGACACAGTTAATATATATATATTTCTATAATTATTATATAATAAAGTAACATTTGAGGAATATTCTTTGAAATTTTCATTAATTTTTATGAAGAAATGAGTCATTGACAGCGAATCTCCGCGGACGTTTAAAAAAAAAGTGTTATTGCGGTGCCCCTCATAACTCATCATTGGATCATTTGAAATCAAAAACCCAAAATGATTTTATTAGTTGATAAGTTTCTGGAGGTAATACCGTCGAGTTTTTTTTTTTTTTTATTTTTAAATTTTTTACAGCACTTAGAAGCCAATATGCCGATTTTTCAAAAAAAAAAATTGACAATTTTTTTTATTTTAAAATACGTTAAAATTAAAAAAAAAAAACTCGACGTCATTACCTCGTCATTTATGTAAAGAAAGAGTGTGCAAAAATTCAAAAGGATCGGTGCAGAAGATTTTGAGCTACAGTGGGCACCGACTCTGAAAAAGCTAAGTGTGAGAAAAACGCGTTTAAAAGTTTCAAAGACCACGGATTTTTATACAATCGGATCGGAGGGGCAGAAACTTACAACATATCTCCGTTAGTTTTACTCCAATCGACTTCAAATTTTGACACAATAATCTTAATATGTTGTACATTAATATATATACAAAAAAAAAAAAAAAAACACAAATTAAAAAAAAAAATACCTTACTACCCCCTTAAGCAAGTAGACAAACCTATGCAACTTAAGAAAAATTGTTTAAAATCGAGCAAATTAGAATTTTTTTGCTATCGTTTCGTAGAAATTCAAAATAAAGAAAATAGGAAAGAAAAGTCGCAAACATATCATATCCAAAAAGTGTACACATTTTAAAAAATGTTAATATTTCTTGTTTTTGTTATTTATTTTTGAAATAAGCATTTTCTTGGTTGTTTTCTTTTTTAAATTACTAGGTTCATCGAGAAGGTAATATGTATGTAGTATTATAAAGTTCTAATAGAAATTTCGTAAAGGTCAGATCCCGCAAATTTCAGAAATGCAGCACCAATTCGAAGATCACATGTTCAAATCTTGCCTCTGGTCAAGGTTGTTTTCTGAGTAGTTCCGACATCTTATTTTATACTAACATTATATTCATAAAAAAAAAATTGTTTTAATTGCATTGCTCCCGTTAACACGTTGACGTAAATGACGTCTATAGACGTCAATTCAGCTTATATAGGCTTATAGCTGAATAGACGTCGCGCGCGTCAACGTGTTAAAGGATGTGTTTTAAAGGTTGCACATAATATATGTTGCTTTAAAAATAATACGATTTTCAGAAAAACGCGTGTAAAATCTTTCTGTGAGTCTACCTTCTATCATTTTTAAAAAGTTTCTGCTTTTGAGAGCTCCTTAACTGATTCCTTAATTTTTTCTAAATCTGTTAGACATATTAACTTACTTGTATCTTTTTAGAAAACGGACGTAGCAATTCCTCCTCCTTCCGGATCAAAACTCACAAAAAGACCCAACGTTGTGAAGGCGAACACCGCAGCGTCCACAAAGTCAGTCACTGTGAACGGTGCTAGTCTGAAAAAGTCTTCGGCTGCAACCCTGGCGGCGCAGAAGCGGGAGGCACAACGAAAACAGCTCTTGGAATTGAAGAGGAAGAATAAGATGGCGATATCGGCCGAACATCAGCAGCAGCAGCAGCAAAATTCAAACTCGGTAGAAATATTCGTTAGCGAGCACTGTAGTTGATTTAACAGTATTTTGTTGATTTTCATGCAAATATACTTCCCCTCATTCACTAGATGCGTTAAGTTTGATTGTTTAAATTCTCCATTGTATTTGTATTTTTTATACTTCTTTTTAACAAATATTTATAAAAGTGATTTAAGACTTATCTATTTTACTGTACTCAAAATCTTGGAAAGACAACCTTAATGTATTTTTCCCTTCTTTTTTTACTAAAGACTGTGTTTGGCACTACGAACCAGACACTGAAATTACCTAGCTAATGAAGCAATGTTAAAAATATGATGTTACGCAAATAAAAATAACTGATTTACTATTTTAGAATATATTATTTATGGAAGCAAGCTAATTTATTTTTTAAAACATGTCACTATATGATATATCAAACACAATGTTACTCTATTCCTCAAGCTGTTGTTAACCGAATCGAAAATAAAGCAGTGTTAAAAGACATTTACATTAAAGCACAATGCTGTGTTAATATTCTTAGAGGTACACTTGGAGATTAGGTTTTATTTAAGATATTTTTAACATTTTCAGGCATTTTCAAAATTCATAAAAATTGAACTAATAATGGAAACCTCCTTGGAGTTATTGAACCAAAAATGATTAAAAATGATGCAGTTGACATCAATGATATCATTCAGTTAAATAGTTAACACTTATTACTCAACGAGGACCTTTATGATCCCACAAATGATTGTTATTCTAAGATTTAAGATCTTTGGATTATCCCGTGGTTACTGGAAGATAGTTCTAAATAGAAGTAGCTCCGCTCAAAATTTCAAGTTGCTTCAAAAGTTAATGTCTCAGAGGCATTGAGGTGAAATCTAGTTCGGGTCTTCAAATTGTGGAGTACATTACTAAAACGCAAGGTAAGTGAAAACATTTTTTCAGCGTAAAATGTGGTCATTCTAACCCTATTTTAAGAGTATGAATATTTCCCGTGATTTTCTACGTGTTCGAATGTTAGAATGAAGAAAATTATAAAAGAACAGGAAAAAATACAAAATGCTATTAAATATTTAAAAGGAATACTGAGTTTTAAGGTTGAAATTGCAAGCATTTGTTAATAATATATGGGAATGCCGCGTTATTTGTTTTTTAGCATCATAGCATCTTTAAACTTTAATTTGTGGGGAATTTTTTCAATTAAATTATTTTCATTCAAAAGTAATTTTTTTAACGGAAAGTATGAAAATCTTCACTTTCAATTTTCGGCCTATTTATGTAAAAGCAAGTTTGTGGTAAAAGTTTGATCATCATTTTGGAACACAATAATTTCCAAAACAATATTAAAGAAAATTTACCATTTCGACAAATTTAAAAACGAAAATGTCTTCATTGGAAGTTTTGTTAAGAATCATCTCGCTATAAGAAAGTCAGTGTTTTTTTTAACCCAGGCCCAGAAGTTGTTTCAACGCCTTTCATGGACCATATAAAATTATTTCCAGTGTAGCTTTTTTGCCTTTTGGAGCTGCGATTGCTTTACCATAGGGAATTTTTTTTCCATATATTGTATATTATATATACATATATAAAAGGAATTAAAAGTTTAAATATCAGTACTTAAAAAGGTGTATTTTGATCAAGAGAAAATAAATTCGTATAGGTACATAACAATGGTATAAAAATATCGAATTTGTCGCTGACGTGGTCACCTTTCCTCAGCCTCGACAGGCTCTATTTGAAACGTCGCATGCTGAATGTTATATTTATTTCGAGCTAGCATCGTAGCACTTTTTAAGATCGTGCCATAATCAATTGACTGATCTGTAAACAACTCTTTTAACAAAATAAATTCTTAAAGGAGAAAAATGTACATACCTATTGTTAAATGTGCCATCATGATATGAAAATCCACCGAATTACTCCAGACGTTAAGATTATGCACCTCCCTGAATAAATAAATTTGTATTAACGCTTGAAGATAAGAACGTAAGTTAAATTAATATGATTTTCTAATTTTAATTACTACCCATTTTTGTTTTTCTTTTTAATTCAGAAACACAAGTCTACTCCAAGATCCTCATATCAAATTTTCGAATAGGGAAAGCATGAGATCGAGCAGTTTGACTATTTCTAAGATACCTAATTAGGATTGCTAATTATAATTTCGGGTATATCAAGTCCAAAGGTCATTGATACAACGAATCAGAAGACGTCTCTACATTCAATATATTTTGGGAATTACAAATTAGGGGTATTGCTTGGATTGTTTATGATTTATGAAAGCCAAAGCAACAGTTTCAACAGATTAAAAGATTTTAAAGAGCAATAAAAATTTATACTAGTAATTTTTAGGATCGTTAATTTTGAATCGGGTGTCGGCATTTTTTAAATAAAATATGGTGGAACCAAAAATAATTAATTTCATGGGATTTTAATGTAGATGAGTAGGTGAGATGTAGATGAGTTTAAATAAAATCTATTTTTACAATTAGGACAATTAAAAACCATTGAAATTGTCTTACCTAACTCCTTCAAGGTTAATTAAATCTCTTTTAATTTGCACCAATGGTATACCATCCGGTACCGCATCTAATATTACAAACAGAGACTGTCGTATAACTTGGTATGTGGTAAGTATGACGATGAACGAAAACAGCAAGGTGCACACAGGATCAGCCAACTTAGCATTCGGCTAAAAAAAGTAATTGTAAGTCTGGAAAGTTGAAACGAAAAGCTAATTTTCTAACATTGATCTTAATAATAATCGAGGCAATAAAAACCCCAATACTTTGTATCAGGTCTCCCAAAACGTGAATAATAGCGGCGCGTAAATTAATATTTTGTTCCTTATGTCGAGTACCTTGAGAACTAATTGATCCATTAGAGGTTATAAGTATATCATTTCTAAAAACAAAGAAGAATGAAATTTGTTCTATACGATCAATTACCATAAACTTACTGAACTTCTATACTTTGATCAGGTTGCTTTTGTGAATCCCTCTGGAGGGAAGAACTGGTGTTGGACCGTGCATCATCATGGTTTGGATTAACATCTAAGTGCAACGAAAGTGCACCGTTTGAGTGTTTATCATGTTTATCGCAATGCGAGTGCGTATGAGACCCAATTTTTACCAAATCGAAGGATCCATGCAACACGAGCACCATCCTACAGTGATAGTATTAAAAACGACGCATTTAACTGCAACCAAAAATTTGTACCCACGTTATATTTATAGCAATACCGATCCCGGCGATCACCATCATCGAGTCAGCGTCGATTGTGAAATCCCTGGTTATAATACGTTTAATCGCCACGTAAAAGAGTATCACAGTCAACACCCAGATCCCAAGAACCGAGATAATTGCGCCCAGTACTTCTGGAAATTATAGAAACAAAAATATATCAATTTTTAGATTTCGCCAGATTATCTCCCTTTTCACCTATTCTTTTATACCCGAAGGACATTCTTTTGTCCGGTGGCTTGTTTGAAACCCAAATTGCCATTAGACCAACTATAAAACTGATGCAGTCAGAAAGTAAGTGCGCCGCATCCGTCATTATAGCTAGGCTCCCTGAAAGGTATCCACCAATGCATTCTGTGGCCTAAATGAAAACAGTTTTCATATATACAAGTTATTCGCAAGTAAGCTAGTAGTTTAGTACGCACCATAAAAATAACGCAGAGCACTGTAGTTACGATGATCTTTCGTTTAGCATCGTTAGCATCATTACTTATACATGTAAATCCATCACCAGGTTGTTGATACAAGCACTTAGTTTTAGTGGTTTTAGTTGGTTTATCATGCGCAGTCTTTAAAATTATAGAAATAATGCGGTTTGAAGATTATGTAAGAGTTTTTAGTCCATAAAAGCTAATATAAAACATTACACATTACGTAGTAACTAGCATTCTGTCACTATTACTTTTACTTTTTGTCGACGATGTTTTGTTGTACCTTGCGTACGATTATATTGGGCACGGAGATAAGGTGGAACTAATGACATCAATTAGAATATATAACGTGATATAACGTTAGAAAAAAGTTCGGACCTTCATCTACTACATATAAATTCGGAAAGCTTAAAAACTCCTACGACAGTTCGTTGAGATTAATTTTTTCCATAAATTTAATTACGTTTGTGAACTATAGCTGAGGGTATAAGCTTTAATTTGAATTTCGTTTTAATTTCTTTTGACGCTCCATGATTTTTTAATACATTTTCAAATGGTCAAAATACGCGTTTATCAGTTTTTGGCCCTAATTTTCTCAAAAACGTGAAGTGAGATGCAAAATTAGGGGTAATTTTTGTGTTCATAAGTCAAAAATTTATAAGCATCACATAAATTCATTAAAAAACTTTTTCATCGCCAGTGGCGGCGTTAGCAGTCGTGGGGCCCTTCACCAAAAGGAAATTGAAAATATAAAGGATGTCTGAAATATTGAAATTATCTATTAAAATTAAATCTAAATAATTAAGAGAAGCCATTTCATTTTCAACTGAGAAAATAGCAAAAGCTGAGACGATTTTGATTCCTCGAATTTCTTAAATATGTTTTGTTCATATTTAGATGATAGAGAAACTTCTCTGCGTAGAAGCAATTGTTACTGGTGTGGTGGCAATAATCCTCAAAGAAAGAACTTTTATGTTACAATTTTTAACTTAATTCTTATTTTTAACATAATAAAGGCAACAATTCATACTTTTTTGAAATGGAACATAACGTGAGCAAGTGAGTAAGTTGGCAAAAAATGTTCAACAATTGTGTTTTAAAGGATGGCAAAGTTATTATTATAATTTTATGTTATGATCTAGCTACGTATTTAGTAGCGGTAATACTATATATGATGCACACCCGCCCTGTGTTATAAGAAGTTCATTTAGATTAGAAGAGGGATATGGAAGTAACTTTTAAATAAATGTGAATTTGAGAATAAACCTTTTAAAATTTAGAACTTTCTTTTATATCTTGTATCGTTTAACGTATCGATATGATTTTGTTTTATTAAATTTAACTTTTTTGGCCATGTTGAAAATCCATTTTAAAATTGAGAGTCCATGGAAATAGGATGTCTCTAGGTTTTGGTTTATAAATATTGCCGAAAATTGAATTAAGCTCATAAACATTTCTGTTATCTTTATTAAATTTCAGGTAGTGCGGCCCGTCGGAAGAACACCTGGACTGATGCACAGAAATCTTTTCAACGCGATCGTTGAGCCATTCACTGGTCGAGAGATTTCTAAGCCTGCTCAACTCTTAAACTGTCCATTAAACCAATCAGACGTGCAACAAAGCAATCTTGAGATCGTGGTGCTAGTTTTGATAAGAATGCTATTGATTACACAAATAACAGCGAGCAAGGCGAACTTTTTTTTAATTTTTTTGCAAGAGCTAAAAAGTGCCAGGGCTCTGAAAATGCCAGCAGGTGATATCACCGGACGAGAATAATAACAAATTTTAGTTTAATAACTGGGTTCTAAGTTTTTGCTACATTGCTACCAATTACATACCATGAATTGCGAAGTTGTTAAAACAAAATAGCATTAATTACTCATCGCCCGAGGAGCGATTGTGGGATTCCCCGGCTGGAAAAATAAAAAAGATTTTGACGCTTCGATTCGAGCAGACCTACCGAAATGAGCGGGATGTCCAAGTCCTCGGCTTCGCCCTCGGTCTCGGGCGCCGCATCCAGCTGGGTGTAGCCGTCGGAGTAGTTGGCCATTTGACTTATTTTCGATTTCCGGATCGCACGCACTTTAGGGAGGCCGCTAGCTGAACATTTCAAATATAATTTGTCACAGATACGCGCGTTATCACAGACGTGCCACTTCACACGAGATGTGGCCACTGGAGAGTGCTCATTTCGATTCCGAGGTGACTGAATTCCCGCCGCTATCTGGATCTACCGCATTTCTCGCGTCTTGGGGCGGAAGCCAGCCCGCTGGTGCTCCTCTTATCAGCTCAACAGTCGCAGTGTTTACATAAGGCGGGGGACAGCGGCTGCCATATGATTTTGACAGTTTGGTAATTTGCATCGTTTTGAACTTGGCAGCAGTTCGTCTTGGGCGCCTCTTTATATGCAATGTGAATCCATAGCCTTGAAATTGTAGAACTGTGGAACCTGCTTCACCAAAATAAATTCAACTTGCCACGAAGTAGGCAACCAACGGCAAATCATGGGCGGAGTTGATTTTAAATTTTAGCTTCACAAGAATGAAGAATTAACGTTTTCTATTCTTTTATTCCTATTAAGGAATATAAAATCATATTAAAGATTGTATTCACTTTTCCTTTTTCTTTGTGTCTTCATTTGCATTCATTTGAAGTTAAAGAATTCTTTTGCATTCTACAGTAGGTGATCAACGAATTAGAAACACTAGAATTTCTTTAAAAAAAGTTTGAGAATTTGTGAAAATTTAAGGTATTAAGTAAAAATTACGTGAAATTTGCACTAAATATTTATTACTCAATTCATCTGGTGTACATAAAAAGTCAAAAATTTAATATTTTGTTGCCCCCCCTTAGCTTTAATTACTTCTGTTATTCGCGCTGGCATACTTTCAATACAACTGTTGATCATTGCCTTAATTTCAGGGTCGTTATTCCATATATCTTCGATGTTATTTTTCAAAACTTGTATGGTATTATTTGTTCTCGAGTACACTTTACATTTTAGAAAGGCCCAACAGTTCTCAATGGGATTGAGATCGGGGGAATTTCCTGGCCAAGGAAGAACATTCATATTTTTTGAAATTAAAAAATCATTTACAGATCTTGCCGTATGGCATGGTGCGCCGTCCTGCATAAACGTGTAGGAAGATGTTCCGGAATCCAGGGAGTCCATATAAGGAAGAAGGACCGTTTCCAGGACACGTTTATATTCTTCCGAGCGTAACGTTCCCTCGGCGAAATAAATAGGACCGGGGCCTTCTCCAGTAATGCAACTCCAAATCATTGTTGCCGGTGGATGTTTTACAGTTCTTATGAGGCAGTTTTCGTTGAAACGTTCGTGGGGTCTCCTTCTAACAAAATTAGCTGCTTCCGTGACAGCCTCTAAGCGACATTCGTCACTAAAGATGACCTAAATTTAAAAGAAAAAATGAAAAATCGTAACCCTGACAAACATAAGCGTCAACGGAACCCAAATGTTCCAAATTTAATTACCTTTTTCCAATCATCGATGGTTAAGCTCTTATGAAGTTTTGCCCAAATTAATCTCTTTTTCTTCATTTTTTCCGTTAATTTCGGCTTCTTTGCAGGCCGCCTACATTTCAGACCTGCATCATAAAATCTTCTTCTAACTGTCACCGTTGATATGTCCACTCCCTGCTCATTTAGATCTCTAGCGATTACGCGTGCTGGTGCCCTGCGCTGTTGTGCCGCCCTTCGAATAATTTCCCGGTCAGTTCTCGCCGTGGTTTTTCTCAAACCCTTACAGTTTTCCCGTTTATTACGTCGAGGACTTAAGCCAACTTCAATATTTTTTGAAATTCTGCTCACTGTAGCCGCCGAAACATCAGCTATTGTTGCTATTTGTCGCACAGAAAACTTTTGCAATCTCAACAATGTTGCAATCTCGATTTTTTTTTCATTCGTTATGTCTTTTCGTCGTCCCACTATACGAAATTGGCAAATTAAAAAAAAATAAATCCTACACAACCTAAACACATACTTCCTCACTTTTTTTTTTCACAGGTCACTCGCAGATTCCTTCGCTCACAGTTACTGTTTATTATTGTTTACAAAACCACTTCACTTCCTCTATAATAACTTCAATCGATAATTGCCGTATTGCAAATGATTGCATTTTTTCTGAAATCGCACTTTTTATACCCTTTGCATACCTCCTTTTTACCCTTTCTAAGAAGGATGTTATAAAATTTACCTGCCTAACCCAATGTGGGAGATTCCGTTACTTGTTTCATGAAAAAATTTTTTTATCAGACTTCATCACCAATGCATATTGCACATTATAAATTGAAACTGTGTTAATATTTTCAAGTGTTTCTAATTCGTTGATCACCTACTGTATTTGATTGTGAAAGAGTTCTAAAGGTTTAAAAGAATTCATACAATTAGTAAGTATTGTTTATTATTATAAAATGTGAAAACAACGTTTTTCATGTCTAACATTCTGTAATCATTCTTTTACAATTCAAAAGCCACAGTGTTCTAAACTATTCAAAGGTTGGTTCAAATTCGTAATATGTACATAAATATGATAAAATAAATTATTCTTTTTTATTATAATTTTTAAAAACATTAGTGAAAATTGTTCTCCTGTTGTATACACTATTCATATGCATGTGTACTGAATAGTAATTTATATAAATTTACTCCTATGTATCAGCGATTTTAGAATAATAATAATTTATGGAAGAAACTATAATAATAGGAAAATGGGTACAGCGTGAAGTGCTACACAAATATCGCCACATAAACTCTTTTGTCTAGATCAACTGTCTATTTTATATATGTATGTAGATAATTTAATTATGGGTTCAGTCCCAGTGGTTTTACAGAACTGTAAATTTAGCAATAATAAGAGTTGAAACTGTGGTGGAATATTGCCCTGTTCGTATCCCATCTTCCACTTCGACTCAAAATGGGATTTGATTTATGTACATATGTATATACTGTAAAAAATGTTGACCTATCCACTGCGTTCAAAAAATTCAAAGTCAATTCAAAGTAAACTACTTTTCAAAAACTGACGAGTGTTACCATCCGAGAAGCCAAATCGATCTCATCTGTATGGCGTTTGGCGCAGACGCTCAAAATGAGGGAACTCATCCCTATAAAGGACTAAGTGAAATAACAAGTGCAAATCACAACGAAAAAAACATTGGGAGAATTTAAAGAGAACCTAAATATAATATAAAAGCGATCGTTCGGAAGATGAGTAAATATTTAATTCCTGAGCAAGACAACATTGCCCAACAAGGGAGCTTCTTGCTTACTCAACTTCTTCAGGGATATTGGCACATATACATACATATATACATATACGTTTAGTTTCCTAGAAATTAAAATTATGCAAAAAAAAGTTAAAATCTGTTAAAGAACTACTCAGATTATATTTCCACAATAAAACCAAGAATTTTGTAGTATGGCAGTACGGATTATATTTTATTTTACTTGAAATTAACCCTTTTAGAATAATTTCAAAATTGTTTCTGAATTTCGCAAGGTTTCGCTTTAATCTACTTTTGAAAAAATTTCAAAAAAAAATCACCCAATGTATAAAGTTTGATTAGTTTTAATGAAATCTTTCTTTTAAAAACAAAATTTTGTAATGTTATAGGTTTTAAATTTGTTTCATTAATAGTGCTTTACTCTAAAATACGTGAACTTCATTTGTTTTTGTATATATGTAGTAGTTTTTCCAATTTTTTTTTATTTACTGAATAGCTGTTGACCAAAAAATAGCCAATGATTATGGCGTCGTGGGTTATATTTTATTTTCGACAAAACGGTTGCAATTCCGATTTTTCGTAATGACTGAACTATATTATTTTATGTATTAATAATATGTGTGAATTTTCAATTTATTTTAGGAAGCTCAAGTGGCTAGACAAAAGGTTTAATAACGTTCAAGATACAGTTCCGTTCGAAAAAATAGCAGTGCTCTATAAAGCATTACTTATTATTTGCCTGCATTACTTTAAGCTCAATGATCAATTGAAAACCGTTACCTATATTTTGGATCAAATCTTTTGTCTTTTGGTCTTCTTACTGTTTTTTTGCCACTATCATTGCAAAATAATTCAATTTTGGTTTCATCAGGCCATAATATGTTGCGCCATTTACAAGTTGACCAATTTAAACGTTCTTTGGCAAAATCCAATTGGGATTTCACGTGTTGTTTTCTTGTTTTGCTGGTTTTCTGGAGAAGAAGTTTGCCTTTAGAAGTCGTTTTCTAACGCTGGGCTAATATTAAGATCTAATGTGCTGATTATTTCCGTAGACGTTATAAAAGGATCTTTTTTAACTAAGATCCTTGATTCTGCGGTCATCTACATCAGAAGTTTTCTTCTTTCTTCCCCTTGTTTCTATTGTTGCTTTCCACTTTAAAGCGTTACAAATAATTTTCGCTGAGCAACCCAATGTATCCTGAATTTCTTTGTATGTTTTCCCTTTTTTTCTTAATTTTTTTATGATTTCTCTTTCTTCTTCTGAACAATGAATTCCTCTGCCCATATTTCAATATACATACCTATGTATATTCACGCTAAAAACACAAGTGTGATATCTAAGCTTTATTTACTTCCAGAAGCTATTCAAAAACTTACTTACCTTTAATAGAAAAATTAAATTCTTAACAAAAACTTTAGCACTGGTATTATTTTGAACGACTCGGTCAATGACTTCTTTTAAAGAATATGAAATTAGCTAAACATCTCAATTGCGACTGCGCTTTATAACTACGTTTTAGTTTGTGCGTGACATATGCAGTTCACAGATAACGGTTTCCAATTAACCATTTGATTATAAGAATGCATGCACGTAGTAAACACAATTTCAGTGAGCACTGTCATTTTTTCGAACGGAACTGTAGGTACAAGATATGTAGGTACAACAGAAAAGCACCTTTTTTTGACTACTACAACTATCAAATCATATGATATATTCCTTTAATGGGCGATTATTTGATTATTTTTTAAACGAATAGTTTTAGCATATTTGGCATTATAATGAAAAGGAAAAACTTTGGCGGCCCGTGTGACTTTAATTTATATAACAATATTTCGCTTCACTCACGATTAATCATATACATAGTTTATTTTTTCAATCAGTGTAAGTTGGTAAAATTACCTTTTGTTTTGTACTGGCAAAAATACAACGAGTTTTTATAATGTTGTATTTTAATTTAAGTCCATAAACAAATTCTCAACGATTCTACGGATTCTGAGTGGTTTACTAAACGTAAAGGGCTTGGAAAGTGAAAACATTAATCTCTGTAGCTGCAGAATGGGTTGTACTAATAGAAGGTAGATGATCAAAAATTCATGGAAATAGATATAATCTTTTGACCGTCTTCGAAAAGGGGACGTTCTCAGTTTAAATGAATGAAATTTGCAGCAAAATTTTTTATTTCCCTCGGGGTGACCATGAATGAACGGTTGGCTCCCATGAGACCCTAATAATTTTGTATTCCAGTAGCCCGCGAAATTCCTAGCTACTGTTCAAGAGTCAAGATCCACCGCCCAGACTCAACTAGGCCCTTGGATTGCATGACCGGAGATTCCTCAATTTCACCTAATTGGGACCGCGGTCCTCTTGAAATCTGAATGTCGAACTATTTGGGATGCATCTCCCAGCAGCATAATTTATGGTGGGATCACACGGAAGCCAGGGGACATGACGATTCTATCCCATCGCAGCGATCGCCGCCGGCCAGGGAGGGCATTTCCAGGGAAATGGGTTTGAACCGAAAGGGTTTTCGGTGGGAAGCAGCTCCCAGGGGCCGCGGCGGCTCATTATTTATCGCTGGGCCGTCATCAATCCTCGGGGAGTGTTGTTATCAACGCGATGACACTCAATCGGCGATTACCTCGGTGAACATGAGCCGCGGCCGATAGTGCGACAACTGTGGCCCCGTCGCCCGAACGTCCCCTGGACGTGTCACAATATGTGACAAAATAATTTCGAGCCTGGATATTTTGCTGGGGAGTTCGGACACCGCCGGACCGGTGTAAACACGGCGCGGCGGCCGGCGCATATCATGTTTGCTCGCCTGCCGGAGCCTTCTCCCGTCCCCCAGTCTGCCCCCGATGCAGCGGTGCTCATCAATTACCTGGCGCAGGTATCTTTTTGCACCGTTCGAAGATGACTTGCAAAACTGGATTTAGGCGCCGGAGCCGGCCCCGGCCCCAGAATAGGAGCAGGCACAATGCTCACTCGAGATAAGCAGTTACGAGTAACAAAATCCTCAAAGGCACAATAATATAATTTCATAATTTCATGTTAATTTTCAAACCAATTTCCCAATGTTAAATTCAGCTAAAATCATCAAATATTGCAACGTGACCAATTCATTGACCCGTTGCAATATAATTCAGGTGAGAACGTCGCGACACAACGTCAGCGTCTTTTAGGTCACGCGGCGGATGCGCCCGCCGCTTAGTTTGGCAAAATTGATTTATTGGAAATAGTAAAGTCAGTAATTGCATTCTTGGCAGGCAGTCCATTTTCGGAACTCATAGCATTCGGTCGGTTCTCTTCTCTGAAGATCATTTTTTTGTAAAAGATTAAAACTCGTGCGAATAAAAGGGAATTAGAGCTTCCTAAACATTCTTTTATTTTATCGATCCACCGTCCTTTGTGTATTGTATTATTTTTTTTTGACTCCGCGAGAAACGGAGTTTGAAATTAAGGGAATTAGAGCTTCCTAAACATTCTTTTATTTTATCGATCCACCGTCCTTTGTGTATTGTATTATTTTTTTTTGACTCCGCGAGAAACGGAGTTTGAAATTGGCGCAGTCGGTAGGATTGCGTGCGTACGTTATCGATCAATTGCGAAGACGCATAGTCGATTCGGGAAGAAGCCGGGACGTACGTGTATATTAATACTTAACGCGCAATCGAACGCAAGGACTGTGATCGGAAAAAAAAGGAAATTTCGCAGTGTCCACAGAGACTTATTGAGTTACCGAGCCGAATATTCGTGGGCGTACTACACCACTTTTTGCCATCCGTAAACATCGTTGTGCAAGCCAAAGTTGCAGTGCTGTGACAACACGGGAATCGAGCGTTGTGCTACTGTTCTAGTGCTGTGAAACCCGTTAGAGCCGAGATCCTGCACCAGAAGCTGCCCTTGGAGAGTGCTGCCCTGCAACATCCGCAGAAGGGATCATCATCGTGCTGCATATACGACTACGGAGCATCAAGGAAACAAGATTTCTTTTCCCAAGTAAATTTTAGTCTTTTCTTTATTTTATCTAAATCTTTATTATAACAATTATCAGATATACACAGATTGTGTTGTATAGTATAGCCTATATTTAATAATAGTCTAGTGATACAAAGTGAAATTGTGTTATAACTTTCTGTAAGGGGATAAATTTTTCTTTCTGTCTTTCCACTTCCCGCGATAATTTCTTTTTAAAACAGTAGTGTAAAATGGCCGAAGAAAACGGTGAAATTCACTTACTAGGGGACGAATTGAGGAGATCTCTTGAAAATATGCGAAGCAGAATAAATGCAATAAACGTGGAACCTAGTCCAAATCCCATACCTATAACCCCAACCCCTACAATTACAATAGACCCAATGAAATATTTGACAAAATTACCAGAGTTTGATGGAAACCCGAACTACTTACAGAATTTTGTCGATCTCGTCGACAGGGTACACCCAGTACTTCAAAGATACGACGAGCTGTCACAATTGGTGTTCTCAGACACGATCAAGTCAAAATTAAAAGGAAAGGCAAGGGAAATAGTCGAAATTAATTACCATATAAAATCGTGGTCTCAATTTAAATCTTTACTATGTAATAATTTTGGTGACAGAAAATCCGCGACCCAACTTTTCGACGAACTCAGAAGTGTTACCTTTAAAACCAATAGTCAGGACTTTTATAACGAAATAAGATCAGTTCTCAGGAGACTTAATATTAAAACAACACAGGAAAATACACTTAACCCGCAAGATCTTGCCCTTACTCTCAAAGCAAATATAGATTCAGCATTGAGTATATTTAAAAATAAAATCCCTGAGCCCATGAAGTCTATTCTCTATTGTAGGGCAACGACAGATTTAGAAAGCGCGATGAACATATTATATGAGTCCGGTCATGCTTTTTTTAACCCATTTTCAAGAAATTCGAACGGTAATTTTAACAGAAACTCAGATAATAGAAACGATCAAAGGCATAAACCCAACAGAAATTATTATGAAAGACAAAACCCCAATAATCCTGATCGCAATCGAAATTCTAGAAGTCAATTTAACACCAACCCGAATGAGAATAGAGGAAATCGATCCTGGAGTACAACAGATAACAGTTTCACTCCAAGATCTCTTCCACAAAACAATAACTACAATAACTATTCTAACAATAACAATAATCCGAACAATCAAAACAATTATCACAGATCTAACGCAAACCCGTATAGGCCAAACCAAACTAATAACAATCAATATAACCAAAACCCTTACAATTATAACAATAACTACAGATTCAATAACAATAACCATAGTAACAACAATAATAGTAACAATAATAACAACAATAGCAATAACAATAGACCGGAACCAATGGAAATTGACCTTGCAATAGGTAATTCAAATAATCCCGGAAAAAATGAGGAAACACAAAACGAGACAGCACAAAATTTTCACTCAGAGGCCTCAACCGCCACCTTCCCTATCTGATTTTTAAATCTAAAACATACCCTCTTAAATTCATAATTGATACTGGTGCTACCCATTCGATTATTAATCCAGGCATTTGTCACCCAAAATGGATCAAAAATTTAGAAACCCCCATGAAAGTAAAAACCCTTACAAACTCCACAGAAATTCATAAGAAAGCAATAATACCTTTGTTTGAAGAGTTGGGTGACCCTTCAAAAAGAATCGAGTTCCTTATTTGTAAATTCCATACCGACTATCATGGCCTGATAGGCAACGACATCCTTAACGATTTAGGTGCTATAATAGACTATAAGAATAGTCTTCTCAGTACTGGTGAAATTAAAGTAAAAATACATTTCGGTTTGAAAAAAGAAACTAAAGACGAAAGTACCGTGAAAGTGAACTTTCCCGTAAAACAAAAAGAAGGGCTCGGATACCTTAGCGAACTGCGGGCCAAAGATGGCTCGTACATTATTAAAGAAGGTATCTACAACGTTGAGAATTTTCAGATAGAGGCTGAAGTCTATTTATCAGACAAAAATATACAAATTAATTCTTCCCAACCACTTGACGTAGGAGTAGTCGATGAAAAAAACTTTTGTGTATTGGAAACTAAAGAGGTGAATCCACTTGTTGATCAGCTAAGAACAGACCATTTAAATTCAGAGGAAAAGAACGCTCTACTCTCACTAGTGAAGAAATATTCGGAAATATTTTACCAAGAAAATTCGAATCTTACATTTACAAACGCAGTAAAACATGAAATTAGAACAGTTAATGACATTCCGATACATTGTAAAACTTACCGTTACCCATATATCCATAAAGAAGAAGTACAGAAACAAATTAAAGAGATGTTAGAAAATGGCATAATCCGACCAAGCAACTCACCTTATTCAGCCCCTATATGGATCGTGCCTAAGAAGGCCGACGCCAGTGGGAAAGTAAAGTGGAGATTGGTTATCGATTACCGGAAACTAAACGAAGTTACGGTCGATGACAAATACCCCATACCGAATATCGATGAAATACTCGATAAGCTAGGCAAATGCCAATACTTCACAACATTGGACTTAGCGAAAGGATTTCACCAGATTGAAATTCAGGAAAGGGATATACATAAAACCGCGTTTAGCGTCGAAAATGGCCACTACGAATTCCTTCGTATGCCATTTGGGCTGAAAACAGCCCCAGCAACCTTCCAACGTTTGATGAATAACGTCTTGGACGACTATATAAATACTGTATGCCTTGTTTACTTAGACGACATAATTATATTTTCTACATCTTTGCAAGAACACATAGTTTCAATAAACAAAATTTTTAAGAGATTACGAGATGTCAACCTCAAGGTCCAACTAGATAAATCAGAATTCATGAAAAGAGAAACCGAGTTTTTAGGCCATATCGTCACTCAAGATGGAATAAAACCAAATCCGAAAAAAATTCAATGTGTAAAAAACTTTCCAGTCCCCAAGTCAAGTAAAGAAATAAAGCAATTTTTAGGCCTCACCGGTTACTATCGAAAGTTCATAAGAGATTATTCGCGTATAGCCAAACCTATGACAAAATTTTTAAAGAAAGGCGCAAAAATTAATCTTCAAGATCCGGAATATCAACAAAGCTTTGAGACACTCAAAAGACTCCTTATAAATGATCCCATACTCCGCTACCCTGATTTCAATAAAGTTTTTACACTCACTACTGATGCTAGCCAATATGCCCTTGGTGCGGTTCTTTCGCAGGAAGACCACCCAGTGTGCTATGCTAGTCGTACTCTAAATGAGCACGAAATCAACTATAGTACAATAGAAAAAGAATGTCTGGCAATAGTTTGGGCTACCAAATACTTTCGTCCTTACTTATTTGGGAGAAGATTCATAATTGAAACCGACCATAAACCGTTAACTTGGCTATTTTCAATAAAGGAACCGAATTCAAAATTAATACGATGGCGATTAAAGTTATCTGAATTTGAATACCAAATTAAATATAAAAAGGGAACTAAAAACAGTAACGCCGACACGCTTTCTAGAATACCAATACCAGAATTAAATGTTTTAATAGAATCTACAGACTCTAGCATACCTAGCACCACTTCACCCATAAATGTATTCAAAACCCAAATTTTAATTCATGAATCAAAAACAGGATCAATGAGGATGAAAAAGCAAATAGTCTTTGACAAAAATCGAACTATTATACATACTAAATCACTTGATGAAACTACAGCAATAACACTCTTAAAGAATCATTTTAATCCAAAAAATTTAAATGCCATCCTTGTCGAAAACGAAACCTTCTTTAAAACTTTAGAAAAAGCATACATTGATAACTTTTCAAACAATAAGAACTTTAGGATAATCCGTTGTAAGGTTTGTTTAGAAGATGTAACAGACGAAACGAAATTATTCGAACTCATAGAGAAAGAACATTTACGCAATAACCACAGAGGCATAGAAGAAGTATTTAAAGAACTTAAACTTACCATTTACAATCCCAAATTAAAACTTAGGGTAACACAACTCATAAATAATTGTGATGTGTGTTCATTAGAAAAGTACGAAAGAAATCCTACTAAAGTAAAGTATAAAATCACAGAAACACCATCCAAACCATGCGAAATCATCCATGTTGACGTATTCTATAGTTTAAAAGGCCAACTATTTTTAACAATAATCGACAAATTTAGTAAATTCGGACAAGCCATCAAAATTAGTAGCCGTAGTTGGACAGAATTTCGTCGTGCTCTTCTACAATATTTCAGTACCCACGGGAATGTTAACAAGATAGTTGTAGATAACGAGTTAGGCTTCAAAGCCTTGCCTATCCATGAATTTCTCAACGATCGAAATATCGAAATACATTATACATCCAATAGAAGCCATACATCAAATTCTGATATCGAACGTCTGCACAATACCATAAACGAACACCTTCGCCTCCTTAAACATGCTGAAAACGAGGATCTAGAAACAGTCGAGGAAAAAATACTAAAAATTATTGGATTTTATAACAATACCATACATAGTGTGACAAACAAAAAACCGGTAGATTTTATAAATGGAAAAGTAAACGAAAACGAATACGATAGTATACGGGAACGAATTATTCAAAGAAAGGAGAAAGTTATAAACAAGTTAAATACAAATAGAAGTGATGTAGACGTAGAATCAGGCCCCCAATTTATCAAGGAAGTCAGAGGCGGTAAAAATCATTCTAAATATTCCAAGATTCAAGCCGAAAAATTAGACCACGAGCACATAACGGACACAAGGAATAACCTTAAATATTATAAAACCCATATCCGAAAATCGAAGAAATACCAGGATAGAGATAACCCCAAAATAAAAGCTAAATCTAAACGTTAAGTTACCATAATAATACAAAAAAAATCTAAATAAATAAACAAATAAATCATAATACTAAAATAATAAAAATAAAACACAAAAATAATACTAATAATAATAGTACTAATAATTATAAATACATATAATAATACAATAAATAATAACAATAAATAATAATAAATAATAGACAATAAGTAAAACAATAATAATTAAAGCTCCACTTCTAGAACCACATATGGACACCAATTCATTACTAATAGCACTAATCGCAGTAGCGATCTCACCATTACCAACTGCACAAACTCAGGAACTCATTCTACAGGACTTAAACAATAACAATGGATATGTAACCCTTCATATGGATAAGATAAACATAATTAAGAATTACAATAAGGTATTGCACATAATAAACGTAACTGAAATCGAGATAACTAAAGAACACATAAAGGAGAATATTTTAGGACTAAAACCCAGATCAAATTTAATAGGCCCAATGTACAGCACCGTCAATCATAGCCTCATTCTCCTAGAAGCAAAAATAAAAAATTTGATACCCCATTTTAAACAGAAACGAGGACTCATAAATATTTTAGGAACGGGAATTAAATATATAGCCGGAACAATGGACCATTCAGACGAAAAAGAAATAAAGGGAAAGATAGATAAACTTTTCGCAACAAATGGTAGGTTAATTGAGGAAAACAATAGACAAATTTCGATAAACAAAGAAATCTCGGACCAACTCCAAAATATCACTTCCCACATAAGAAATCAACAAAAAACCATAGAACAATACCTAAATAAAGTCCACTTCAATATTAGCGAACAAATCACAAGTCTAAAGGATGAAGTCAAGCTCATGCAGTATGTGTACCATACTCATAATAATATCCTTCTTCTGAGGAACCATGTCGATGACATCGAACAAATTCTGTTCTCCAGTAGGCTCGGGTTGCTTTCCAAAAACATACTTACACCGAAAGAATTACAGTTAATTCCAGATATCGAAAACTATAATAATATTAAAATTACAGTCGCATTGTACGAAGAACAAATTATAATAATCCTTCTTATACCCCAATTTTCCGATCAAGCCTATTCAAAAGTAATCATAGAACCAATTCCCGATAGTTCAAAAAAATCCCTACTCCTAGATCAGAATGAAATACTTGTAGATCAATATAACGCAATTTTCGAATACCCAGTCGAAGGGAACCTTAAGAAAAATTTAATCCCCTTAAAAAGCAACTGTATAAGAGACATAATCAATTCAAAAGAAGCCTATTGTAAGAAGAAATTAAGTAAAGAGCAGGAAATCAAAGAAGTAACTGACGGTATACTAGTAACGAAAAACCTTAACAACACAACTTTACTACATAATTGTAATAAATTAAATGTAACCTTGAATGGAAACTATTTAATAAAATTCAAAAATTGTAAAATAGAGATATCAAATGTAACTTACACAAATTTTGAAACAAAAATTTATGATAAAATTGTTTTGCCTAACTTTATTACGAAAATTCAGGAAGAAGAGGAAATAGAAAGTATAAAATTAGAAGAGCTGTACTTGAAACACATAAAAAATAGAGAAATGATAGATACTGTCTCCTATGAAAATGGAAAATTTCGAACTATAAACTTAAGTTTAAATATATTTGTGTTCATAATATGTATCATAGTTATCTCAATTATTATTCTAAAATATAAGACGAAGAAAAATGTAAAGGAGAATAGAACCGACATAAGCATAATTTCGGCGGAGCCTCAAGCTAACGGGGGGGGAGTTACGAGTAACAAAATCCTCAAAGGCACAATAATATAATTTCATAATTTCATGTTAATTTTCAAACCAATTTCCCAATGTTAAATTCAGCTAAAATCATCAAATATTGCAACGTGACCAATTCATTGACCCGTTGCAATATAATTCAGGTGAGAACGTCGCGACACAACGTCAGCGTCTTTTAGGTCACGCGGCGGATGCGCCCGCCGCTTAGTTTGGCAAAATTGATTTATTGGAAATAGTAAAGTCAGTAATTGCATTCTTGGCAGGCAGTCCATTTTCGGAACTCATAGCATTCGGTCGGTTCTCTTCTCTGAAGATCATTTTTTTGTAAAAGATTAAAACTCGTGCGAATAAAAGGGAATTAGAGCTTCCTAAACATTCTTTTATTTTATCGATCCACCGTCCTTTGTGTATTGTATTATTTTTTTTTGACTCCGCGAGAAACGGAGTTTGAAATTAAGGGAATTAGAGCTTCCTAAACATTCTTTTATTTTATCGATCCACCGTCCTTTGTGTATTGTATTATTTTTTTTTGACTCCGCGAGAAACGGAGTTTGAAATTATAAGCCCCAGATAAGTGCGGATGGATTTCACAGATAAGAGCAGTTTGACTTCTGTCATTGACAAAAGGCTCGGGTCGGAACGGGTTCTGCGCCTCCTCGCCCGGGCAGGGTACCGGCCGAGGAGCACCTACCTGTCGGGGCGATGCCGATAGGTGCGATCGGCCACCTGATGATTATTGAAATCATATTTTTTCTCCTATTCCCAGCGCAGCGGCAGCAGTAAATTCGGAAATACGAAATTACGATGAAAAGTGCTGAAGTCACAGCCGAGCGCTGTAATTACTTAACAATAGACGTCTTGACTTCTGTGCGAAGGGCGCCGGGCCGGGTCTAAGAAGAGGCTCTCGAGAGCGGCTCCTTGGACCGGCCGGAGGAGCGACAGCCCGGTCCCGGCATCTGAAGAGGGAGGCAGATGCCAAATTACAGGCCACGAAGGTACCACTTGAGCCGGACTAAATTCCTCAGGCCCTGAATTACATGCCAGCGATGAGCGGCAGTCTGGGGCCCCGGTGCGGCTCCGGTCCGCGACTGTTTGCCATTGTCAATCACATGATGAATTTAATTTCACATTTCACTCTAATTAAATTTTTGCTCGCGGACAGGGCCAGCGCGGGGCTATTTTTAGCGCTTCGGGCTGACGACAACTATGTCATGCGGTGATATTGTGGGGCCCCGGCTGCAACTTTTCAACCGGCTCGCACTTGGAAAGCCATAAATCAATGCAATGCGACGGCAGGGCAGGCGTCTCGCGGCGAAAATCAGCCCCGGACTCCTTCCTGGCGCGGCGCGCCCGAGCCGCGGTCGTCGTCGGCCGCGTCCCTGGGTCAAGCGGATTGATATCTCATTATCGAGCCATTAATCATGCAAACGTCCGGCTGCTGGAGAGCCTCCTTCCGAGATATTTTTGTCAAAGTGCGAAAACTGGATCGAGGGAATTGCGGCTCGGGGCTCCGGTGGCAGACAACTGAGCCAAGGTGGTTCGCGTGCACGCAGCGGGGCGCGAGTGGGACAAAGGGCACGCGGCCAGCTGGGAGCGCTGCGATGATTAGCGACTAACGTAATCCTCAGACGAAACGAATGGTCACACTTTCCCCGGCGGACTTTTCAAGGACCTCTGTCTCTCCTCGCAGGTGCTGATGAGCCAAATCGCCAATCCTGGACAAAATTTGATCATTATGTTTTAGGTTAAGGTTTGGTTGTGCGAACGCATACAAAAAGGAGCTTCATATTTCGCAAAACAAAATATTTAAGAGGCAACCAGGCAGACATTGATCTTGTTGAAGTTAAATTAAAAATGTTAATTAAAAACTTTTTAATGAACTTCGAGGATGCTCCCAAACCCCCGGATCCAGCAATTTTGCCTATATCTTAGATCAGTGGTTCCCAATTAGTTTTGAACCTTTAAATTAAATTAAATTAAATTATTAAATTATCTTAGGCATATTTGCCTTTACAAAGCTGTGAAAAATCTTAAAACATCTTCAATTTGTAATCGGTGGCAATGTTTAGTTTAGACATACATACATAAAAACGTTCAGAAATAAAACCTTCTTCTACCATAAGTACCTATGTATGTATAAACTTTTTTTTAAATCTTCCGTAGAAATGGCAACAATAATTGTTAGTAACTTTTCAAAATAATAATTATTTAATTGTTAATTAATATTTATTCAGAGTCAATGCAAATGTAAGCAAATAACACCTTTAGAAACTATAAAAATGAGGCTAATATTTCTAAGAAAAGGCACTTTTGAACAAAAGTAAACACAGTTTTAGGAAGGATTTTAGATTAGGAGTGAAAATAGTGCAAAAAACTTTGAATGAGCATAAAGTGGAAATAGTTTCTTCTTCTCATTTAAGACTGAGCATAACGAATGCATGATTTTATACTAATGCTGGGCAAAAAATCAGTCTTATTATTTTTTTAAATTTTTTGAAGAATTCGATATTTTTTTTTTCATTTTTTGATTTTATGCTGTTTCAAGAATATTGTGTGGAAATTTCAATTAAAAATGCATGCATATGATCATTAGAGTTTGTATGGTCTCACAAATAATTATGAATTTGGTTCAGTCTTTTGGATTTTTAACAATTTTACTTGCAAAGGTTTTTTTTCGTGAGGTTTTTTTTTAAATTTGAATTTTAAAAGAAATGTCTTGCTTTGGAATATTATAATCAAATATTACAAACATTAATTAAAATATACTTAATTTTTCTATTTAATAATAATAATTGTTCAATTGTACCACGCTTTTTGTTTACAAACGATGTCCAAAAATACAGCTTAAAAAGTGAGAACCCATTGTTTTAAAATCGTCAACAAATTTTCGATCAGGTGTTGGATTTGTATAATCATTGTTTTATTTAAACAACTCTGACGAGGTTTGAAGTGTATATTGACCTTTGGTAATTTTGAAAAACATACCGCAAAAGTCTCCGTGATAAAATCGTGGAGAATTAATTATGATATTGATTTAGTACTAGGGATTTATGCATCATTATGGAGATGTTTTAAAATAAATCATAAAATGATTTCTTTTGGCCCTAGAAGTGTCCTCTCGAAAAACTCGAGTCCATATATTTAATAATTTTTGACCGGTATATGACAGAAAATATCGTAATCATTTTATGAAGAATATTTCCGTTTTGGTCGTTTGACCCTTTTGTGCGCACAGTTCAAGAAATCTATGTCATTGTGCTTCTTTGTTGTCCGTTAGGCTCATACAGAAGTAGACTATAGATTTTCATTAAGTACAATACATAGCATTTTTAAGCCATAATGTTAATTTAAAATTTAAAGTTAGACTAAATTTGTAATTCCAATAATTATGGTATTTTTCTCGAATGCTGGACGTATCAGTAATGAATCAATTTGGTCGGAAATTCGTCGCGGCCAGTTTGGCTCGAAGGACTATTCGCGGAAGCGAAACGAAATGAGCTTCTGCTAACTCGCAAAACCCCTGGCTTATTACCTGCGTAATCTGGAAATCCGCCGGGACCTAGCACGAGTCCGCTAAAAATTTATTGTTCTCCGCATTTCGACGTCTGCTCGGCATCATAGAGCACTCGAGCGCGCTCAAAAGATCTGAAGTGATTTGTAAACAAATGAAGGGCGTGCGACTATGTCGGCGCCACGTGCTGGTGTCGTTTTTCTTCCGCGTAAATGGATTTGAATGCGGCCTGCAGACAGGAGGGAGCCGCACGCATGTTGCGTTAAATTCGTACAAAAGGAAGGCGGCCTGATGGAGAGGCGCAACGGTCATAAGTTTTAGTAGGGCATAACGCACTAAACACTAAATGCCCTCGCTCATTTACGGAAAGTGCGAAGATAATCTTTTATTGTGGGAATCTTGTCTATATTAATTTTTTGAACATGCTAACTTTGTTCCAGGGAACTTATTTGTATGAAAATAAAATTTTTTCTTATCAAATTAAATAAATCTTTTCTTTCAATTATTTCCATAAAAATAGCATTTTTCTTTTAAGATAGACACTACAGTGGTCTTTAGAAAAGCGATAGAAATTGGCAAAAAAAAAAAAAAGAAAACAATCTGTGGATGGTCAAGTCTGCAAATTGAAGGGAACCAGGCGCGTCTTGAAAATCTAAATACGAATCTGCATATTTCATTGAATAATAAGGGCTATATGTATACTCTATTTTAAAGCTTTCTCATGTTTTTACAGCCTTCCTTCATATTCTCCTTCATTGTGTTTGTGTCTATATTTTTTAGTAAAAATGCTGTAGTTTGATCAATTTACTCCGTGAATACATCCAAAAAATATAAGCAAAATGTACATGGACATAGTGACTTAACAGTGTGGAACCTTGTGCGTTTTAGAGATATTTTTGAATGTGTTTTTGTGGTATTATAGTTTGCTTTATAGACAACGATCAGGGAAAGTAAAATCTGGTTTAACATCTTAAGCGCCAGCCTTTAAAATATATCTGATCTTCTAACTGAATAGTAGACAGAAAAATGTTAAAACAGAAACTAATATTTTTTGCTTTAGATTTCAAAATAACTGACTTTTCTTTGAAATCTGTTTGACACTCTTCACCAAAGGAAGTGGTAAATATTGATCTAGAACAGATTAAGATACGACAAGGTGTCATAACAGGTCTCAAAATTTTTGAATTGTCCGAAAACCACGAACCGTGATCATTCGGTTGTGCATCACCTCAAGACCAATAACCGATCATGCCCGTTATCTTCTCGACTATCTGGCTAAGTTAATTATCCACTGACAGGGTCTCTGTTACCTGACAACTACAGATTAGTTCCCAAGAGCTGAGACATAATCTTTACACAAAGCCCGACGTGTCCTAGTGGCCTCTTGGGCGCACTATCTGGCTGAAAAATCTATCAGAGGTCCCCTGTCATCAGCATATCTGTTCGCCGCACAGTTAATTCGGAGACGATCAATTTTGTGTTCCAATGTGTATCTTTATCTCTTCGAGAGCACAAATTCCAGGTCCATTCATTAATATTATCCACGTTTGGCCATTTTTTACAAAAGTCCAAAAAATAAAAAATACCACCAGCCCAGTCAGTCCTGTCCTGGCCCAAAAATTGTGTGGACGCAGCCCGACTCGCGGGGCCCCATTCATAAAAACTGAAAAGCACGGGGGACTTCAACAGAAGCGATGACTGATCAGACACGCATCGCATAATCAGATCGACTGCGCCACAGGAAACGGGTTTTGTTCCCAGGGACCGGGAGCGATGATAGCCGGAGCCCGAGGGCTGTTTGGACAAAGTTTTGCCATTTCGAAAATTGAATGCGACTGGGGTTGGTAATTGCAGGCTTGCTTTGATTGAGGATATTCACACCAGAGGGGTGTCTGTTGCGGGAATTGTTTCCGAAATCAATCCTTGCGGCGCTGTTTGTTCCTTCGAGTTACTCTGTGTGGCGGGCTTAAGTTGAAAGGAAGTCAATCGCGGTGGGCGGAGTTTAAGCAGAAGCAGAAAATACGTAAATCCCTAGACCTAGATTTTAAACATCCCGAATCGAATAAAGTGAAACTACCTTCGTACTTCGTATAATATATTCGAGAGTCAGTTATTGAAATAATTTCTTATACAAGTTACATTTTTCATAAAATTCAGAATTCGGGTGAGACACGTTTTCTATAATATTTTCACCATATTTGAATCGAACATGTCCTATCGCATTATGTTTTTGAGAGAAGTAGATAGGGCTAAAACCAGAGAAAATCATATTTTGATCAGTTGTTTGTCTTAAATGACCTTTTGCAATTATCCCCAGTTGTCGGATCCATCTTCGCATATTATTATTTAGAATCCTAATTACGTATATGCAAAAATAAAGCCTTTTACAAATTATTTCCAATTTTGGATATTTGTACGTCTATCTTTCCAAGAGTACATTACTAAAAATGAAACAAGCAAATTAATGATGTGTGAAGGTTTAAACATCTTCATAATTGATTTTACATATGATGGATGGATTGGAATACAAATAGACTTGAATTCACTCCCGATTAAAACCTCCTCTTATAAGAAAATAGATCTAGATCGCCAATAATTAGATCAGGTATAAAAAATGTACATATGTAGTACATAAATATGTATGTATCCATAATCTCTGTTTCTTATTATTTTTAGGATTTCATACCTCGAAATGAAAAATGTTGCTTTTATAGGATCACTTTGATGTCCGTCTGTCTTTTTGTTTGTCAATACCATTGTTCTCAGGAAATTAACTCAATGCAATAAAAAGATACGTCCTTTCAACGCGCATTTTGATATAATAGTAGACTGAGACATTAATAATCAAAATTTTGGTATGTAAAGATTGCAGAAAAATAAAATGAAGTCCGTGATTATGCCTGATTTTTAAAAATTAGCAAATCCGATTTTTCTCTATCACTATAGAGATGTTAACATTTAAACTTTTGCAAATATAGTGGCTAAAACACAATCCACCATTTTGTCAACGAGTTTAAATTCGGTAGCATTACGAATTAAGTGATATTTGAATTTCATTGTTACGTATATTCTGAAATACTTACATGATATATCTATAGAAAATTAAAGAATAGAATATGAAAAAATTTCGTGTTATTTTAAAGTTGACATATGTTAATATGTATGTATATAACTAGTGTGTTACAATTTAAAGTTTTCATTCATTCACGCATTTTCAAACAAGCAAACCGGAAATTAAAAATGACGTCTGTATTCACCTGAAGTGTGAAACGTTCCGCCTGACACCCTTGGCACCTAAGTATATTAGCCTTCCACTTCGCCTATCGCATTAGTAATCTCTTATTAAATTCACTGTCGTGTTAATATTTGAAGTTGTTTGGATTTTAATTAACCTTTAATGTAGTTAGTTCACTTCAGATGATGGTGTATTTTGGTAGCTAATTAAATTATTCGTTATTCCCTTTTTCATTTTTATCATAACACTTTTTTATACAAGTTCTGGCGGAAATAAGAGCCTTTTAAGCTCAAGCTGTATTAGTTCAGAAGAGTATAAACAAAATAAAATTGTTTGACTCCATTGCTACAATTTATTCATATAGGTACATATGTATTTAGTATTCGATAAAATTATATTTGCATTTTAAGCAAGTGGTTTTATTGTATTTTCTTATATATGGTAGTTTGATTTTTCATTGAGAGAAAATATTAGAGCGTGAGTAGCGGATAAATTTCGGAGGTGAATTTCGTTATTATACATTTGAGTGATTCTTATATGTTATCTATCTATAACTAAATTTTAACAATTTTTAAAAAGGTATAAAGCTTAATTATTTTAGTTTTCAATCCTTATACTATTCGTTAATCCAGATTATAGAAATTATTACATAAACATTTTCAATAGTTTGGTGACTCATCAGTCAAAAATTAATGGAAAAAATTTAAGTTTTCAAATTATTTAAAATGACTGGTAGTTATTTAGATGCCGTTTTAATGAAAGTAAATTGAAAAAACAGAAAGGTAAGAAATCTGGAGCGAAAATCTATAACTATTTCTGTTGCATAGATTCGTTAAAACAAAACGTGATCACATTTTGAAAAACTCGAGTGGCAGAAATATTACTGTTTGTGACATTTATTGGTGAGTAAAGAAACATGAAAGTTTTATTTCATTCTATTGAGCCATTCTGGAGATATAAGCTGTGTTTTTTTCAAATTGGTTCCGGTTCTAAGTTTTGCAGGGAATTTTGCATTGAATTGAAACTTTTTAATTTACCCATATCAAACATTTTTTATTTCGCGAAAATAAAAAAAAATGCTTGGATTTATACCCACTTTGCGTCAAAAACTTAATCCAAAAATTTATCTGTTTCAAGCTTTGAAGTTTGGATAGGTAAATATCATGGTAACTTGATGCACTTTTCACAAATTTTAAAATCTTGATACTTATATGAACGTGAGAACTATTTTGTATATTGATCCTTGAGATCAGCTACCACCATACTAAGTTTCATTTTAATCCATTCAGTAGTTTTCGCATAATGAGTGCATAGACAGAGAGACAAAAATTGAACAAATTGTACTTAAAATTAAATATGTAGTTCAAGTCAATCCATAGCTTTCAGGACTACTTGAAGCCAGTCAGATCTGCAAGTAATTTGTTCCATAATTTAATAACACCACAACTGAGCGCCGTTTCCTAGTCCGAGCTATTGGAAGTGAAATAGGGATCTTTTTGACTATCTACATATTATACTTGTTTTCTTTTTTGCATAGGTTACATACAATATATGTATGTAGTAAGAAGTTTTAATCACGACGAGGAATTACCTCTACTTAATGATTGATAATATAAAATATCAAATCTTTATTTTATAAAGGGAAATTAAAAAAAAAAGTCATGAATTTGATGGTCCCCAAACCGTTAATTTAAGTGAACTCCTCTCTCCACTCTCTCCGCTCCACTCTCCTGTTTGAGTGTATGGTGCCCACTAAAAATAAAGTTTTTTATAATTTTATATACGATTTTCGTGTTTGGGCCAAGGATTTACATATTATATATGAATTTCGTTTAGAAGCTATAAGCCTCTGACAGTGGAAGTTTTACGAGTTCACAATTTTGCTATCGATATTTTCAATTTTACAAGTTTATAAAGGAACATATGTACATAATAGGGCGATTGGTTGTTATTCTTGATTTTACATTGCGATATTATTAGCCATTTGATGAATTTGTAAATAAGTAAGGCGAGATTTTAGAAAATACTTAAGCGGCTTTGAAGTGCACGTTCTGTCCAAAAATAGGCCCGATGTTGTGCCACGCCACTTGACATTGATATCTTACGAGATGTCGCACAATTTGTAACAACCTCCCCCGATGAGTGCGGCAAAGGACTAATTAAACACCGGCGACGAACGAATCAATCGCTCATCGCCTCTGCCATCGGGCACCTCCGCCAACCGGGCAGAACCGCTTCGCATTGCAGCTGCCTGAATGCAGCGCGTCTTCAAATTGGACTCAAAACGAATGTTGCTCCTTCTTCGCGGTCTCCCTCCACTCGAGTCAGCCGTAAAACCAAAACGTCTTAAGAAAAGCCCCAGCATCTTGTCGATCGAAACGCAAGACCCCTACGCTGCACGCATGCGCCGGTTTCGACATCCGCGGGAACGGGTGACGCACACACCGACGCTTGGCAAACTTGCCCGCTCCCAACGCCGCCGCCAAGTGCCAGCCAACACAGGCACGCGTTGTTTGGACGACGCGACGCGACCCAACCAGGGGACGCTGCCTCCATTCCCGTCGCGGGTCTCCTTCTCTCGCAGGGCGTTCGCCTCGTTCTGGGCAACTGTCAGCTCGGCTTCCCCATTTTCCTTTCCTTCTGGGGCTGGAGAAGCTGTCATTAAGGTTTATTTACCGTTACCACATATTTACTGCTTGTATACCAATTTCGGTGCGAACAGCCACTTCCCCAGCCGGACTTAGAGCGAGAGGGAGGTAGCGACAGCATGCCGTCTCGCTCTGTTGCGTTTGCGCAGTGTGCCGGCTACGCCCAAGCCCCGCCCTTGTTTCCAAGGCGACGATCGGTGTCCGCTAGCCGAGGCCCTGGTGCCCAATCGCACGCAGGCGAACCAGTCCTCCTCCGCGGGTGGACTTGGGTGTGTTGGGTTGGCTGCGTCGGGAGGAGGGTAACGGTGCAGGGCTCTTTGCGGGCCAAGTATGCCGCTAATGTGGTAGAGTGCCGCGCATGCGTCAGGCAGTCATGCTCGTGAGCGGTAAGCGGTGGATATCAGCTCCCAAGGCAGTCGGCTCGCGTGCAGGAAAATCGAATCGGTGAATTTTTCTTCTTCACGTCTCTCGATTTTGTTGTTTGGAAAAAAATTTTCCCTCGATGTGTAGTAAGCCCGGGCTGTCGGATTGACGTTTCGGTGCTTGTGACAAGAATTACGATCCAGAAAAAGGTTCGGCTGGAAAAGCCCCGTAAAAAGGGATAGTGCGGCGTGGCGTGAGTGGAAATTTTTTTTAATTATTAGTAAAATAAGTGATTTTTTAATTCCTGTGTGGAGTGGTCAAAAACGACAGTGATACGTGAGCGCTCGATCAGCCGCCTGTGCTGAGCTGCACAAAGTGCGGGACTTGTGAGAGTCCAAGTCTCGATCGACGATCGAGGACATAAATAAAAGTTAATCGCCTGCCGGGATCTTAAAAGGACACGAGAATCCCTAAATTGGCCGTTATCTTTCGGGGCGATCTCAACAGAACGGGACCCGTTTGCACGTCGCGTCATAAATTAATTTGCCCGGTAGACGGATAGGTCCAAAGACTGAGGACCGAATTGAGACTTTTCGATTGGGATTCGGTCGCGCGATAACAGGATACAACCGCCATCCGAGCCGCGCGGGACGGGAGAGGCATGTCCTACCCGAAGAAGATAAAATTCGAATAAAGTTGTGAGGATCACAAGTTGGAACCGCACGGCGACGGAGACGACGACAGTTGCGGTGACGCACAGCGCGCGAGGTCCAGTGAAGTGGTGGTCGGCCCCAGAGCCGCGCTGCGCCGACGACGAGTGATTTGTTGGCCTCCTTTTTGGTGTGTCCCCGAAGAAAAATAAAAGCGATTTTTGGTGGCCGAAAAGTTCCAGGGGCCCGGCAGCAGAATTCCTGCGTGCACCACTGCTTCTGCGATAGAGGAACGGCCGTTGGCGAGTGTCTGTGTGCGAGTACAACAGACGCACATGGGCGTCTGTACTGAGGAGCGCCCTGTGATGCATTGGGTAAGTGCGGCGAGGGCGAGGAGAAGAAGAAGAGTGATCAGCCCGGCCTGGCAGCGCTCCGACGGGGCTATCAGCGGGCACTTATCTTCCCGTCTCCCGGCAAAAAACCCGGGATCAAAATGTCTCATAAGTTATCTTGCCTTGATTTGATCTGTCGCCGCTTTTTCTACTTTCGCTCCACTGGCAAACTAGCTGCGGTCTAGGAGGCTCCGCTCGACGGGCATCGTGTCTGCTGGCGGCGCGACGGCGACGGCAAAATCCCTCGCTGCCAAGCCGCCTGCCGCTGTGCAGCGTCTGTTTTTGACGCTCGTCATGTCGCCCTTTCGGGGATCTTGCGTGGTGTCAAGTTACAAGTCCTCTGTTTTGATTTCCCTCTCCGCTCTCCGCCGGGGTCATTATTTCTGTTTGACATGCAGTCCGTCGGTGCGTGCATGCCAGGGTTATCACCCGTCATGTCCACGATAAGCGACAGATTAAAGTTCGTTCGAATAAATCGACGAGGATCGCTACAGCAAAACAAATCTCGACCGCGTTTACGATCGCTGGGACTATTCACTGCTTTTATTTTCCCGCCATTTGACTTTCTTTGGAATTCGTCACCTGCGAGGTGCAGTTTCTAGGACTAGGGAAGTGATCGCATCTATCTACGTAGGCATCTGCAAGATTCAACTCCTCGAAAGATCGTTTGATAATTTCTAAGAACTCTTTCTACAAGGCATTTGAGAATAGGTAGCAAGATTTTATCTATAGTTTCTCGCCGTTTTATGCAGATTTTGTATTTTTTTCGGAACTCGTCTTCCATCTCCAACTCCAAGTAATACGATTATCTGAAAGATAGTCAAACGCGCACCCAATGACACTAATGGTAGGCTGGTATTCGGTTAGTTTATGGGAAATATTTTTGTGAGGTTTTTATGTGCACCCAAGTGGCTGGCAACGCGGAAAGTTATTTTTTCCCAGATAAGCTTTTGCTTCTGGTATTTAAATTTGAACAAGAAATAACGATCGATTATATTTGATTGATAGAATCGTTTTTATGTTAATTTAAAGAGAAAAACAGGTTGGCAAATCTGGTTATTTTAAATATATTCGTTGAAAACGACACCCTTTTAGGGCTTAGACAATTGGTTTACTCATTTTTAATGAAAGACTAATGAATATGAAATTGCTGCTAATTTCGAAGAACTAACCATAGATAAATTATGGTATGCCACATACATTCTCTCATTCCTTCATTTTTCCAATTTTTGGAAACTTGAAAATTAACCTGCAGTCTTAAAACTTTTAAATATCAATATTGAGTAAAATTGGCTCAACTAAAACTAAACTACCACAACTAAAATTCGAATTCGAATTTTTGGCTTATCACAATAACGTTTTGTCAAGATGAATTGATTGCATTATCAACAAATTGCATTTGAATTTTCCATTGTTTTCATTTTTACCACATTAGCCAATCGTAACATTATGTTCAACATAATTTTCCATTTTCGATATTTTTGTTGCCGGTTGCCTTTTTTTCAAGTCAAAAGCTGCGATCAGGCAATATACCATATATGTACAATTTCTTCATTTTTAACTCTTAGTTATGGCTACTTTCCTAATTATAGTAAATAAATAATAAATTTTGACTTAAATACAAGTTGCAACTAAACGCCAGAACAACGAATTTTGCCAATAATTGTTATAAGACAATATAACTTGAAAAATAAATAATAAACACGAAAATTAGACTTCGACTTTTCGTGAAATAATTATCTTTCTAGCTACTTAAGCCTCTGAGATATATAATAAAACAAAATGTTATATTAAAATGACCGTACGGACCCTTACTTTTCACTCACTTGATCTTGCGAGAGCATTACGAGTTCTTGGTAAAGAAAGTTATTACTTTTTAGTTTTTGCATCATTTATTTATAATACTTCCTTAATCAACATACACTTTGTATGAAAGCTATAAACAAATTTCAAATTTTGTATGTTCTCAAGAATGAATCGCATCATTTTGCTTCCCAGGAATTTTAGATGGCGTTTGTTTTTTGGCTTATTGATGGTATTGAAATGTTGGTTTTCGGTGTATACAAAAAGGCCACAATACCATGCGAACAAGCCATTCCAAAATTATCTTTATAGGGTTAAGATGAGAAGAAAAAGCAGGCCAGCTCATAATATTAATTTTAAGGTCGTAAATCACTCTTGCGTAGATCAAGAAATATGAATACTTGCATTTTCCTGTTGATAAACTATACTATACTACAGTACCCCTCCATTAAATTATGAACGACTAGAAAATTTAAAGAAATTGAATTTCTCTTCTAAATAAAACAAATTTAATTGGATATTTTGCACAATTTCATAATATATATTGATTCTTACATTATTATTCTTACGTTCTACAAAAAAAAAATATTTAAAATTCTAATATTTAGTGCTTCCTCCCTTAGCCTTTATTACGGCGAGAATCCTATGACGTATGCTCTCAATACATTTTTTTGTCATTCATTCCGTCATCATTTTTCCACACTTCTTCAATATTTTTCTTCAATTCGTTGATGGTGTTATTTCTTCTACTATACACCTTTGATTTTAAGTAGGTCCAACAACTTTCTATTGGATTGCAATCCGGAGAATTGCCAGGCCAAGGTAAAACTTCCAATTCCAGGGAGTTAAGGCAATCCATGCTTGCTCTCGAAGTGTGGCATGGAGCACCATCTTGCATGAAGATGTATTCCTCCTTGGGATGTTGAAGAGTTTCCAAATATGGCAGAAGGACATTCCTCAGAACGTTCGTGTATTGATTGGAGCGCATTGTTCCCTCAACGAAATAAATTGGGCCTGGTCCCTCAGCTGAAATGCAGCTCCAAATCATCACTGCAGGTGAATGTTTGACTGTTTGGACAACACAATCCTCTGAATACCTTTCGCTGGGCCTTCTTCGAACAAATCTTGAACTCTCGGTCACCGCTTCTAATCGGCATTCGTCACTAAAGATGACTTTGTAAAAAAATTGATTTTACAGAAACTTAAATTTTCAAAAGGTTGTTTGTTAGCATAATACATAAAACGGGATTTAATAAGTAAAAGGATTTACTGTATTCCAATAGTCACTGTTATTGCTTCTGAGCAATTGTGCCCAATATAATCTTTTTTGGCGCATAACATTGGTTAATTTTGGCTTTTTTGCTGGCCGTCTACAAGAAAGATTGTTTTCTTTGAATCGTCGTTCCAAAATTCTCAGCGATATTCTGACGCCATTGTTATTCAGATCTTTTAAAATTTCTCCAGCTGGTTTCTTATACTCCAGCAAAGCTTTCTGCAGGATTTGCCTATCCGTTCTCATTGTTGTCATCCTTGGTCTACGACAATTTGCTCGTTTGTTCCCAGTGACCACTGCGAATTCAGTTGAACTACGCATTGTTTTGGCAATGTTCGCCACGGATGACTTCGAAATTCCCACAATATCAGCAATTTTGGCATATTTTGAATGCTCTGCCTTCAATAAAGCAACAACTTGTGTTTTCCTTTCTGATGAAATATCGCGTTTTTTGCCCATTTTGTCTAAAATATACACATTAACATGTTAATATTATTAAAATTCATTTCACTTTAAAATTGTCAAAATCGTTTACTAATACTTAGGTACTTTTTAGTATATTCACTCACAGTTTCTAATTTTTTTCAACACACTTTCAGTACTTATCACTCAAATAACTATCCCAAACAAGTATCAAATTGAACTGATAAGTAATGATCTTTTGCACTTACCTATAAATACTGTTAACAACAACTGTAAATTGGGATTTTCCAGTGAAGGGTGCAGGGTAATACCCAATAAATTCATAATTAGTCCTTTTTTCAGGTCAAAACCAATAAAGGAGTTCCCAGTAGTCATTAAATGACAATAATTTTGCATAAATGCCATCGGTCATAATTTAATGGCGGGATACTGTATATAAGACATAATAAATAGGTTACAATAGGTCTTAAAAGTCACTCCCACATATCACAGATTGTATTCGTTTTTGAGAAACCAGGATATTTCAAATTCTCTTGTAGCTTTGAAATATATAGTGTATATAAATATAGAGAAATATGTCTTGCCTCATCACCGCCATCCGAAATTACTGAAACTATAAAGATACAATTTGAGTAGCAATTGTTTTTTGTGACATAGGTAGATATTCGCTAAAGCATTTTCGAAACCCAACCCCTAACTTTTATCTTCAAATGGTTTAGTTGAAATTCTCCTCCGATTTTTTTTTATTGCGATACATGTTCTCAAGGCGTAAACGACACTTTTTAACTCCTCGAGTAAAAATATCCAACATTTGATTTTGAAGCAAGGTTGGTACAACGGTCCTACCGCAGTATTTTTGACCGTATCACGACAGTACTATAGAATGTAATAAAAATTCAATTCAAATTACATCCATATGTATCTCATTTTATAATTTATTGGCAACTATCATTTAATTATACAATAGTTAATGCTGTCTATCACTCAAAATTTGGCTTTCGAATGATCATTAGATAATTACGATTTTTCATCACTGTAAAGCATTACCTACCTACCATAGTTACTTTAAAAAATCAATTTTAGCCATATTTTAGTAAACCGGCTGGAATTTTAAAATAAATTGCGAAATCATAAATATTTTAAAATTTTCTTCAGTTAATGGTAGGTGGGTTCCTTTATTTTCAAAAATTATAATTCCTTATCCACAAAATTGCAGAAAGTCGTTCTCTTTCTTGACTTGACAAAAAATTCTTGCTGACGTTACAGTCTTCTCTCCTACAAGAATGTTCAGAATTTTGCAATATCTCTGAGCAGCTAACACTTTGCTAATTAATGTCATGTAGGGAATGACAGTGAAAGAAGAAAAGAGCGAAAGAAAAAAAAAATGACAAATGAAATTACGCTTCAGTGAATTTTCCTCTTATTTTTAAGAAAACTTTAAAAGTCTGTTCCTGAAGTACTATTGCGATTTGACTTCTCAGCACCAAAATAAGGAACCTATCTAGCGTCAGAAAAGCTTGTGCTAAATTGCAATCGTTACAATTGTTTTTTCTTAGTTTCCTTGACTGTCAAAAATTTTATAAAATTAAAGGAGCATCTTTTAAGTATAGAGTTCTCAAAAGTCCCAATAGGTCATATGCGGATACTTATCACACGCTGACATTTTATCTGACTATGTAGCCAAAAGTATTGTATTACATTCGAAGGTGGGTTGGGCTAGACTACAAGCCAGATTTTGTATCTTTTCCCACTCTGAGTGAAACACGATCCGGCAATTTATTTAACGCAATTCCCACTAATAAGTAGTGCTACCCACATGAGACGACGATAGATAATAAAATATTCTGAGCCCGATTTTGCATATTGATTGCTGGAATTATCGTTTTATTAAGTTATTGCCGAACACCTCAGCCGAGGAAAATCCGATAGGCCCATCAATCACAACGCCTAGCGCAGAAATTGTTATCTAAGAGCATTTTTATTTCGCGCTAGATTGCTAAGTTTCGCGACACTTCCCCTAAGTTGTATTAATCGAATAAATTTTCAGTTTATTGCAAAGTCGCAAAGTTGTGACTATTTTACACAGCGTCCTCCGCGTCGGTCGGCCCCTAAGCTATAAACAGTCTGTAATTTACAATTTGGCTGGTTTTTCGACAAGTCTGTTGAAATTCGGCGGTTCACTTTGATAAATGGCGGGAGTCGTAAAGTCAGCGCTTCCAATAAGCGCGCATAGAGCGGCGTAGAGCGGGCCAGATCGCAGGTCCGCTCGTAAATCTTGCGCTGACGAAAATTGCCCTCGCGCCTGATGAATGGACGCGTTCGCGACAAAATTGTGACAACTATGGACAACGGTCAATCCGTTCATGTACCAATTTATGTAGTATCTCAAAAGATTTGAATGGCTAAAATAACTCGGACGATTTATGCTGACGCTGGGATTACTTAATAAAAATGACAAGCGCTCCCTGCTGCGATCTAACAACGGATCAAGGCGGGCTCGTAGTATAAATCACCGATTTAATAGTTCGCCGCCGCAGCTTGATAGTCGCTCTCTTGTTTTTAAATATTTTTTTCGGTTTTCTGACTCGAGCACCTTAAACCACCAAGCACCAGAATGTGGGCAGAGAGCGGTGATTTTCCGGCTCGATGTGATTGAAAACAGCGGAAAAAAGTTATAAATTTCTGAATTTATTGAATTCATAAGCAGTTTTCCTTTAATTAATTTATTGCTCGACCTACGTCGTCGGCCGTAGCCGGAATTTTAACTTCTTCTGATTAACATTCGAACATTAGTTTTCTGACTACTTAAATGGATTCACTATTGACGGGGACTAGTTCATATTGAATTAAATATTCATATTTTCTCGCAATTTTGCATTTTTACTGATCATATTGTCACTCGTCAAGATAAGATGGAATTTAGTTTTTTTGTGCTAAAAAGAGATTTCTTTAAATAACAATAAAAAAACTTAAAAAGTTTAAAATCTAGAGCTAAACATTATAGAAACATTTAACAATAAAATATTTAAATATTGAAACGTTTTCTTTAATTTCATTAGAAGAATATTTGAATAAAATACCATTTAAGTATTTAATACTGGAAATTAATGCCCAAATATGTGAATTTCATTTGTTTTTAAATAAGTATAATACTTTTTGTTTTTCCAATGTTTTCTTGCTTACTGAATTGCTGTCGAATAAAATAAATAAAACGTAATCATTGAGCTTGAAGTACTCTCACCAAATTTAATGAAATCTTGCAGAATTTATTTGAAGTGACTAATACCAAAGATTATATAAAGTAAAAGATGCACAATGAGGGCCTTCACTTCCCGAGAGCATGGGATCTGATATTAGATCCCACGACATGTTGCGATAACATTTGTGTCTGGAGTTATGTGTATAATATTAAAAATGAGCGTTGCAACTTTATCGATTCAAGCAACCTCTCTCGGGCCGCCTGTATATGGCGCTTTATTTGAATGTGTGCTTATGTGAACTAGATAATTCCTCGCATCCACAGGCTTCTTGCTCAGGCGCTTCAAGGAATTTTGCGCTGACTTTTTCAGATTATTTATAATATATTATATTACATTTTCTTGCAGATATACTATTTGATTAAATATTGCATTCTTTGTTCTGAAAGCAATTAATCATTTATTGCAATTAAATTTTATTTATTTTTATTTTTTATTTTGATTTGGTTTTATTTCCCTGTGGAATTTATTTCGAGTATCTGTAAAAATGGATACTTTATATAATCTTTGCTAATACCTATTTAACACAGTTTTGTCGGTCCCTTTTAATTCCTGAGATATTTGAATATAAACATTCGAAAGATTACATTTTTCCATCGCGGCTTGGTATGTATTGAACAATTAATTCATCGATCAAAGTTTAGTTTTTCTTAAATAAACAAAATGTACACATTACTTTATAAATTTTAAAATAGGTATGTAGACTCAATAATTTTAGAATAGATATAGTATAGATAGTATAAATAAAAAGTTCACTACCATCGTTATTTTCTGTGGGGTCATCTTAATATGCTGGTAATGTAAACGCTGTTTCAAAGCTATAGACGCATCATATGATAGTGAAATTTCTTATCTCGGGAGTAAGAGGGGGAAAACAATGTGATTCTAAAATACATCCTCTTCGTTACTGTCTCTGCAAATAAATAAAGATTTACAATTAGATTGATACCTACTTGTCGAGTAATTCGATAAAGAGTCGTGAAATCATGCAAAATCAGTGTTTCATTGCTATAGACGCACAATGCTTTTCTGAACTTAACAGTAAACAAAATGCACAAAAATCGATAACCATTTTTACTAAAAAAATCAAAAAGCTCTTTGAATGTTCACCACAATACACAGAAGCTTTTTTGGCATAGATTCCACGTATGGTTTCAACATTTTTGGGGTCAGGATTAGGCAAGCTGCTTCAATGGCAACTTTAACTTTATTGATGGTGTTAAATCTACTTGGCATATTTATTAGCTGTTTCAATTAGCCATCCATAAATATTTTGTAAAGGATTTTCATCAGGATAACCAAACACCTCATCTGGAATGTTGGTGTCGTGCCTCGAGAACCAGTTTTTCGAAGAGTTAATCGCGGCGTTGTCTTGTTGAAAAATTAAAATATCCTCAGGATAAGGTTCTAGAGATGGAAGGATCTTTTGTCTTAAGACTTTCTGATAATTGACGATATTCGTACTACAGGAAGAAAAGGATAATTTTATAGTGCGTCTACAGCTTTGAAACAGAGTTGATTTGATGATTTATTTTAATCTCGCGCGGTTAAAAGGTTTCTTCCTACTTCTCTGTTTTCACATAATTTCATATAGAAACTCTACATGCATCTCCAATTTTAACTCTTTAAGCTAAAAATACGCTGAGTTTTGAAAACTTTGGTGAAAACTTTACAATGTTCTTGGCTGAAGAATATGCAATTTCTGAAATCATGCATATGCAAATTAATATCTGCTAGAAAGTTGAAAGTTCCTCAAGAAATAACAAAAAATAACATAAACAAATGACAACATATAAATGAGCCATTTCCTTGATCTTTAAAATAATCTTTTGTCTGGTTGTCTTCGATATTCGCCGATCGTCGATCGAATGAATTCCATTTCAGCACCTTTTATGTGATTATCAATAAATTTATATTTCTCTAACAAAAGAACTAAAATAACAGCGTTGCAATAAATTTTGATTCTTTATATTATTTGACCTGCGATCTTATCCGTAATATTCGCGTTAACATTATAATCAGATGCATGAATTAAGTCGGAGAGTGTTCTAACTTTAGAACTTTATTTTTAATGCCAATGTTGGCTGGTAAGTTGGTTTCTTTTTTACTTAATATTTTTATATTAATAATAGTTCCTTCTGTGGCAGAAAACTCAATAGAATTATTAGATCGTTCAAAACATGGGTAGGGAAAAAATATGTGTAGTTGAAAGTTAAGACACTTGTAAAGTTCGGGAAAATAAAAAGTGACATTTTGGTGTTTTAAATGAAAAATCAATGTGACGTTTACATCAATTTCAAATATTTACTAAAATCATAGTAAGTAACAGCGGATAATTTCATGCTAAAGTTATAAACCTTTAAGGGTTTCTGACTCAAAGGTAAATAAAAATATATATGTATATATTATGTACATACATAATTTTTTGAGAAAAACGTATTATAACTGATTATTTTCTATGCTCATCAATCAAATAAAACCATTAAAACACTAAGAAGTCTACCACAAAACTTATTCTAGAGGAATTTCTAAAAAAAAGGTAGAAAGTAGCTAAAGTAACCCGCATCTACGGTGTATGTTATAAATGCAACAACAAATATTTGAAAAATGCATACTTTTTGAAGTCTATTCGAAATGTAAATAATTTTGGAAGAGAAAAATATTGGAGTTCGTAGGATTTGTTGAAATCATTAATTTTACTTTTTACTGCAAAAGAGGATGGACGCTTTTGAATTTACTGGTTCATCGCTATATCTGATACGTTTAACGAAACCTCTTGACGAATTTTATTGACTATTCCGTGCAACAGAAAATTTATATTGCATTTGAATATGAGCAAACGATGGCATTTTGACCTTATAATTTATAATCTTCACTCATCAGACTCAAACATGTTGTCATCGATAAATTATTTGTTGTTGGAAAAGGAAATTATTAATTTTTAGAAAAAGCGTTGAGCAAATTAGAAAGATCACTAGTAGGATATGTTACTTAAATTATAATTTTTACAGATTTTGTGCAGTTTAGAAATTTTGGTTCAGCATATTTGGTATATGTACCATATTGAACTTTTAACCGAAATTGCAGGCTATATTTTAACATTTTCCAAAGGCACTCATTTTATTTTAAAGTAAAATATACCTGCTCAAAATAAATTAAAATGCAACAAAGTGATTTTCGAATTAAAATTGTCATCACTTTTACATTCATTTCGAACTCGATTTTAGAAGAAAATGAAGTTGCTATTTTTGATGTCTGATATTTTTTATTTTTGATTTAATATTATAACTACATAATTCTATTTATTCTCGTACTTGCAAAAGATCTAATAACTAGTTAGTGGGAAAATTAAAAGCATCTCGCCAGAGTGATCGTGCAAGTGATAAAAGTAAGTTATCAAGGTAGTGGAGTGCAAAAGATATTAAAAGTAAAAACGATTAAATGAAATAAATGCGCGGCTCACTTTTGACCTATTTGCTCATGTCAATTCGCTGCCAGGGAAGAAATATTCCTTTGCCGAGTGCAGCGATATTTTCTGATTCAAATGAGTGCGCGGCGGCGTGGGCAGTGCTAGAAAATGCAGAAACCTGCCAGAGATGTGGTGCACGTATGTAAAATGTACATATGTGTACCTAATTTTGATTTTATCGCATCAACAGCTGCTAAATTGATTACACGTTGATTTTACGTGAATGCGTGAAATGTTCTAGCCCTGAGTTCGGAATGGGGCCCTCTGCGGCTCTCCGAGCAGTTGCTAACTCGTGGGAACGCAATAACTTTTGCGGCGAAAGTGGCCTGCGGGGCAAAGGAACACTGGCTTTTCATAACTTTGTTAATAATAGCAGTGGAATGTTTTGTGGGTGGGAACTTGGCCCTGGGCGCTCGCGGCAGTGTGCCCCCGTTTTTTCCAAGCACCGCTGCAACATTTGCCAAATTCAGGTAATTGCTTTGAAGCTATTTTAAGTTGCGTGTGGTATGCGTAAAACTTGGTACTTGGTGCTTGATGGTACCTTTCCGGCTCGCTGAATCTCGCTCGAGCGGGCCGCTCTGGTTCTTGTTGCCGTTCAGGAGGTCCTCAGTTGTTGTTTATGTGGAATGCTCCGAGTTTGTTTTTGTGGTATACTTGCGTTTCAGTTTTGTTGCACCAACCTGTTTTAGTTTTGTACTTGTAGCCTTTTTGTTCAATAACTTGGAAAATTAAAATACGTTACTTCCAAGCCTATGGATAATTCTATGAAAATCGGTTAACTTTATGTTATTCACACATAATTCGATTTCAAAAGTCTATCAAACATGTTTCATAATTACGAATAGAGTAGGTACTTTATCGTTTGAATAACCCAAATTATAAATTATATTGAGATTATTTCAAAAATCGCCTTTACTTGCTTAAAAGTTCAGAACCTTGTCGTAAAACGATAAAAGACGAAAAAATGTGTTTAGGACTCGCGTTTTCAAGGTTCAGTGGAGTTTTTGTCATATAACAATAAAATAAATAATTTTTGGATTATTTCCTTTATTTATACCATGATAACTTCCTTTGTCCCATCCCAAAATTTCAAGAAGAATCTAAGTCAACGGAAAGTAGGTACCCTAAAGGTTTTGATGATCAGTAAGTCAGTCTATCAGTATCAAAATAATTAAAGGCAGTATCTTTTTATTGCACTGAATCAGGAACTTGAATTTACAGGACTATGAGGCTGTAAACCTCAGTATTTGATATTAATTTTAATTGGATACCTGTAACCGTTCTTGAGAAAAAGGTTTTTGACGGGCAATAAAGTCAAAAGTGATCATATAAGGGTTCCGTTCTTTCATTTCGAGATACGAAACCTTAATTTAGCAATAGTGTTTTTATATTTTTGTAACTTTTAGGTTTATTTAACAGGGGTAGTCACGATTTGATTTTGTCCTTGTGTTCTGAGTGTAAAATTGTAAACATTTTCATAGTTGTTTCTATCGGAACCGATTCTTTTAAACTCAATACCTACAACGGCACAATAAGAAATACAATAAGAAATTCATAAGTCTCTTTACTTTGCCTTTCTTTAAAGCATTATTTTGTAAGGTGTAATTATTTTTATTCATTTTCATTTCCTTTAAAAATAATCTATTGGAGGAAGTAAGGATTAAAATAAGGAATCATCAATGTACAATTAAATATTAAATGCAATTTCGTTTCATTACTCGAAATTGCTGATAAAACAATTCAATTGATAATAAAGTAAATCACATGAAATTGTTTTACTAAAACCCCAATTTCTTCTAATATATTTTATGAAGTGTTGGTTTCTTTCAAAATTAATATAACCCACCCATTGTCTATCAAAAGCGTTATGAAGAAACACAATTAAAGATAAAAATCATTAAATACAAATTCATCTGCTAATGTTACCCGAGTTTCATAGAAGTATGTTCAGAGGAAATTCAAAATTTTCTGGGGGCTAGAGCTGATTAAATACTTTATAGTCGACAGGATTTATTTATATTATATTTTATATATACGTCGTATTGTAATAGCATCACAAATAATATTTTCAGACACCAAAGTATGTTTTATGAAATTTTAAACTTAATTACATATAAGTCTTAGGGAGAGGGTATTTTGTGATCGTATATCTGTGTACAGGTTGATAATGTCCAAAATTAACAATAATTAGTAGCTTCAAGAGTTGTTCAAATTACTACTAAAAATTAAAAGCATACTTTTTCGGAAAAATGTGAATAACGTAATATGTATATGTATACATATAATGAGAAAAATGTCAATCTCGGTTAAAAATTATAGTTTTTAAAATAATAACAGTGACCAATAGCTTTTTTTTGGTAAGTAATATATCATTTATTTATAATTTTTTCCGTCGATTGTGAATGTTTCACATCATCTCGGGTACAAAAAACCTTTTCTTTATAATGGTTTCGTTCAAATCTGAGGAAATTGGTGAAGGTAGTGGGGAGTTATATTTTCCTTAAGTATTATATATTTCTTCCGGCTTGTTCCATAAGACCGTTTTCTTCTTATTATAAAATAAATACGCTCTTTCAAAGACGTGAAATCTAAATTCGTACCAGTCGTGGGGTATATAAGGGTATGCAAATTCAGCGCAGTATTTAAGAGTTAAGCATGCCAAACCAATTGTTGACTCAGTCGTAACGCACAGAGGCCTAGCAAATGAAATAAGACGAAAATAATCCAAGAATTTTAATTGCATTCCCCAGGATTTCTGAGTTTCCGACTCATTTCATTTTATTATTTTTGGAATTCCTGGATCCGGAAAAATTTTACATGTATAACATATTTTTATTTAACATTATGTTTTTTTCGGTTAAAATTGGGTTTATAACGAACCTATAAAATAAGACTTCGAACAATTTGACATCTTAAGTAAATCACTTAAAAAAATTAGCCGAAATTTTTATAAATAAATTTATAATTTTTAAATATGTACACTGAACGTAAAATAATTATATTAAAGTTTTATATGTTCCTACATAAATATGTATGCTAGGGCGTTAAACGAGAATACCTAACTGAGTAAAATTTCGACAGATATTGGTATTAAAAAAATATTGAAAATTGTAAAATATGCGTGAGTGTATATCGAATAAATAGAATCATTTTTAGAGTATTAGCGACACTTATTGAATGATAAGAGCGTGAACTTAAATTTTTAACCGATTTTAAAAGGGGAGGTTATCAATTCGACCTGTATGTGTTTTTTTATTTTTATTTTGTTTGTTCGCACATAACGCGTGCACCGATTTAGATAATTTTTTATTGAATAATTTAGGTTCCTCGAAAGGTACCTACAATTATATTAGAAAACCAGAGGGCGTTAGCGGGCGTCACAATACCCAATTTTAAAAATTCAAAATGTCGTATATAAAACATTACCGTTTTGGGAACAAATTGAGTTTGAGGTATCCCCACGGATTTTGTTAAAACTATGTAGGAGCCTGCATTTGGAGTGATAATTGACAAATAATGTAAAAAACAACTTTTCGGTCATTTGTACTTCCCTAAGATATTTAACTTTGAAATTTTGCAAATTGATATTTTTCCGCCACGATTTTTGCATATTCCCACAAAGTTTCGTTGAGAATTGTGAATGACTTAAATTAAGGACATGTCCACCTTTTCATTCTAAGTATTTTTTCAAGAATCTTTGAAATTAACGAATTATAGGTAAATAAATTTTTCGACTTATCGACTGTGACAAGCACGCGCTTGTCTTATAAAATGACAAATCGAAGTAAAGTAAAATTTTTTTTATTTTTCGCTCTCGTGTAGAATTTTTTACAGGAGTTCGGTGGAAATATTTTTAGTTCAAGGTTTTTCCATAATTTTCACCAAAAAATTGTGAGAGTATGGAAAAATTGCGGCGGAAAACAATCACTTTTCAGAAATATCTCAAGAAATAAATATAAGGGACCGAGAAATTTTTTTTGCATAAATAAATAAACATTCCTAGAAAGTTAAATCAAAACCTTCGTGAGGAGAGCTCAAACTCAATTTATCTCTCTTTTTGATAATAAATTTTACTATAATTCCGCAAAAATCGGTATGAGAGGGTTTCTGGAATCATAGATTTTCTTATGTAGTACCAAATTTCGAAAATTCAATTTATATAATTCAGAATTGCATTTTTTAACGTTATCAAACATCATAAGCTAGAAATAGTACAAAATAATTTTAAAAATAATAATAAAACTTCTTAGGATTTCGCTAGAGGTTTGAAGTCGGCGCCAAAATTTAAACTTAAAACGTGAATTCTTTGCTACAGAAAATCATTGGCAATTAGTTTTTCGCGCTGCGCTAACTTCAAACAGATAGTAAAATCTTTGATGATTTTTTGAAGGAGACTGCGTTGCTTGTAAGGTTTTCTGTCATAATTTTCCCGCTCTGTTAGAATTTCTGAAACTACCATTGAAACTGACCCAACAGTTGGCCCCGTAAATTTCACAGCGGAGCATAAGCGCATAGAGTCATTACACCTGCAGTTGCCGTCTCGTAAACCGCATATTTTCCCAAAGGTGAGGCAGATTCATCAACGACAGGTAGTTTTATTTTCTCTGACGAAAGCTAGCGCTCCATTGAGAGCCGGCCAGGCCCCGTTCTAGAAACAAATTTCGTTTTCAGAGGTCGCAACCTCGTCATCTTTGCGCTGTGCTGCTGCGCCTCCAGGTAATCTGAATCTCGAGATCGCCGTGATGGAGAGGCTAAAAATTTTCACGATCGTGTCAAGTGCGGCGCAGTTAGCAATTATTAATAAAGGCAACTGGACCGAAATTCTTCTTACCTTGGAAGTGGCCGCATCTGTGCCGAGTGGCGAGCGCGGCGCGATGTTGGGACAAGCGGCTCGACAAGGTCGACAGCAACATTTTTCGCTTTTAGAGTGCTCCGGGCCTGGGATGGCTGACGGCTGTTAACTAGTTTCTGTAGGGCCGAAGAAGTCGCGAGGGCCCCTCGCCCCGGAGCCAAAGTGCAATTGTGGTGCCACGACCACGTCCGAGTATCGAATCACCGCAATTAAATACCTTTCGCGGGGAAAAGCAATAACTGGTTCTCCGCGACCCGCGCCGTCGCGCGAATGGCCGGCTCCGCGGACCGATCGCGGCCTTTCTACCGGCCGTGTAAATGATGTTTTAATTCGTTAATTATATAATATTAGCGTCTGTTGTCTACCGGTTTTCATATAATGTAGATTAGAGTCGCGATAGTAGAACAAATACCCGCGGTCCCGGCCAGCGGCAAAAAACGCGGCCGGCCCGCCGGGAATTTTCTGATCGGGGCAAAAACCTGTCGCATGCGTCGCTCGACAGTGGCCAATGGCTGACTGTGAATAATGGCCACAGATTTAGTAGGAGTCACCTGTCCAACTTTATCCTGGCGGCAATAAACTAGTGAAATGAGTCCGTTTCCAATTCGCGATAAAGCCCCGGCTAAATGTTTTTTATTTCCACAGTTTCGCAACTAAGGTTCCATTATTATCGTACAATTTTGAACCCTTCATGATTTTAATTTGTATTTAGGATGTTAGTGAACTTGAGTTAGACTATAGAAGCAAAAGATTTCATTACGCACTAGAAAGTAATAATGCTCGCACTGAGAGCAAATGCTACTATATTTTAAAATTATGCTAAGCTAGAGAGTTAGGTTGGATACATTTTTATCTAAAATCACTTGCCTTAGCATTTCCGAAAGGTAACTCTAACTCTAGCTCTTTTGATATAGAAATTTACAAATGTACTAGGGTAAATTGTCCAAGTAGATTTGGTGAGATTAGGTGACTTATGTAAGCAAGTAACATTCTGTAATAGCCTCATTTTTGCAACAATTATTTACAAACATTTAAATTAACTAATATAAAGTATTGAAAACGGTGGCATTTAAGAAACGGTTTAGAAATTAATAATTCTTAAAGTGGCAAACTGTTTCTTTTTATTTCATAATTTTTTATGTCTCGTCTAGAAAGAAATACAAATAGAAAGAAATTACGGTATACAATTGAAATAAATGCGGCAAAAGAAAAGTAGTTAATTTTATAAAGAAATTTCTAAACGTTTTTGTAATTATCAATGAATCTATAATAATAGAAAAGATGTGTGACTTCGATTTTAAAGTTATGTCTAGGATTTATACTATAACTATGTAGACTGAAATTTCTTGAAACACCGGGCTAATCGATCCAGTTGCTGTAGATCTTTTAATAGTTAGATATTCTTATAAAACTTGTTGTGTAATGATATTGATCAGATGATGTAAAATTCTTTGGTTTTCCATAAACATCAATTTAAATCGATTTTATATAACCATAAAACTTGAATTAATTCAATGGTTTACGGTCCAAATTAGCTACTTTTTCTTAAGTATAGGTAACAATTAAAAATTAACTTTTTTGCTTTTAATGATTTTTAGATTTATGTACATGTCTATATTTTACAAAGTTTTTGCATTTGCAAATATTATTTATTGTTTTCACCCGACATCAACAAGGTAAATTTATTTGGATAAAATAAATTAAATTCTACCTATTAAACAACTAACAGGAATAAATTTCTTTTGCCTAATTTCGAGTATATGATAGTAAACACTTTTTGTTTGAATCTAAAATGTTCAATTTTGAAAAAAAAAAATCCATTGGTTCGAACTATCATTCAACGCTTTAAAAATTTGAATTAAAATCCTTTTAAAGTTTTGATGCATTTTTATCGTTATCATTGAATTTTTAAACGCGTTTTGCCGGCGACGTTTGTCGTGTCGGTCGCATTGTGTTTTAGTTTTTGTTGATATCCCATTAAAATCGATTATTAAAGTGTTGTCTTTTTACAGGAATAAGTTGGTTTGTTAAATGGTCTTAATAAGAGAAAAAATTTTGCATTCGTTTATTGTGTTTTAAATTTATTGTATAATATCAATAAAATTGTAAGCAATTTCCAAACTGAGTCTTACGAAATCATCTACTAAAAATCCCTTTATAAAAAGTCGCGAAAACGTTCGAGACTCTCGGAATTTCTTCTTGATTTTTGTTAAGGACGGCTGTATTCTCGTCATTTAGGGTAAAAGCAAAAAAGCCAGTAAAGTTCACATCATCAAACTGTTTTTATTTATATATTCATTGAAGACAAATTTGAATTTATGAAGAAGCTATTTATTATAATGCATTACTGATTATTTCATTCAATGTAGACTTCAGAGCATGTCTCTGAGAATTTAATAGACTTTCAGAATTTTATTGCTACTTCTTAAGAGATCCTTAACCTCCCAAACTTAACCTTAAATTCCAAATTAAGATTTGTGTATTTTACGTCTATGCATGCTTGATATGATAAACGTTTAAAACGACTTGACTTTAAAAAAATTTTACCGATTGCTAAGCCGCTTGAGATAATTTTTGAAATTGGCGTTAATGCTAATCAGAACATTTGTAAATACTTTCTGAAAGTATACTTCTCTATATTCCATTTTTAATACGTATACATAATTACATTTTTTAAAGTTTTGTTTCCTTATTTCACTTATGCAGCTTGCACTTCTGCAAATTTTTCGAATATCGGTTTATTCGAGTATTCTGGTAACAATATTTACTATCGATATTTTTACTGGAATTATGGAGAAAAAAGATTAAAAACAATTTTTTCTCAGAACTCTCGAGTTCAGGTCGATGGGGATGACTTGCACAGGTTTTATCTGTAATTGGTCTTATCAGAAAAAAAATTCAAATATATTATTAATTAGTAAGAATTTCGTTACTGTCCGTACTAAATTAAAATACATAGTTTCAGCGAAAATTCAAAATATAACTTGATTTTGAACTTGGAATTGCGAAATTTATATTTATATAAGTGCTCAAAATAATTGGTATAATTATGACAGTAACGCTAGTCAATAGTCTACAGAATAAAGTGTCGAAATTTGAGCTGAAAGTGTTGAGAATTACTCATTCATACTGCGGATTTGACTTTAAATAGAATATAACAGCTAATGAAATTGCAATGAAATTTTGATAGTATGTTTTTCAAAATATATATGTATGTATGCAGGATAGGAATCGAAATACGAGTATGATTACCAAAATCCCCTTAAGAGTAAGGAAAAAATGGAAGAGGCAAACAGACTTCGAATTATAGTACTAAAAAAATACTTTAGGAAGGCCAATTTTCCGAATACAATGGTTATGAACAATTTAGTAAAGTACCACTGATGGATACAATGGCAATTTCCTGGAAGAGCTGAAACCGAGGAATAGAAGAGCAATTATTTAGGAATGCCGCGATTAATTAAGAAGCCCAGTTCTACGCGCATATATTTTTTAGGCTTGTCTGAGAACGATCCTGGAATTTTATTTATAGGTCACACTTATCGACTTTCCCGGCAGCGACTGGCCGTAAATTTTCGCGGCCTCCAAAGAACAAAACTCGACGCCCGAGGAAAAAGTGCACAGCACTTGCTCCTTGGGCCGGGGCCGTTTCTGGTGCGTCGCTGATTTATCGCCGCCGCGGTCATGAATTACGCGTGCGTAATGACTCTTGTAGCATAGGATTTGGCGCGGCTCACAACTCAGGACGTCGCGGCAAAACGAACCACAGGAGCGCCCCAAAACAGATTTAGTAGGTTGCGCCCCACGAGCACGGCTCGGCATAAACGTGGCCTCTTCAATTAGTGGGAATGTGTCGGCTTTTGCGGGGCCCTTGCCGCCCTTTCGCTCCGGCTGTTCGCTCACAGCTCCCATGAAAAATTGCAAGGAAAACTCTAATTAATTTCATCACAGGAAAATGTCTTCTGCTCCAGGGGAAATTCCGACTGAAATATGGTCCGTTGGCAAATTGATTTGGAAAATTGATGTGGGAGCGTTTCATAGAACATTACCTGCGTTTACTCGCAAGCGGTTTTTCCTGCCAGCGCTTTTACTTTGTTGTTAATGGGAAAGTGTCTGCAAAAACTTTTTATATTTTTATCAGAGAGAGTCATTTTTAAATTAAAAAGCAATTTCATTTGAGTCCTCGTTTAAACGTGTATAATAAATAGTAAATTTTTTAGAATTTACGAAACTGTTTATATGTATATACATATATACTTTCAAAGTCGTGCTTTAATGAATGTCTGCAAAACTGTTGTAAGTAATTAATTAAAATTTCATTTGCAAAAAATGAAATAAATTATGGATTATCATAGTTACCAATGATCTTTTTCTTTTTCTACGATAGCAGGTTAAAACAACTAGTTATCATAATTCAGTAGTTAAGTTTTTTGAGGAGGATAGTGTCATCTTGGTCATTTAATTAATTTATTTTATCATTAAATACTGTTTCGGTTAGTTTTAGGGTTCGATGCTCTTCCAAATTTTCTAAAAAACAAGATTTAGGCTTGAATTCTAAGTGTTCATTGGAAAAGACAAACGTAGGTTTATAGAATTACACAAACAACAAGATTTATAAATAAATAAGTTACTGATGAAATAAGTTTGACAAGATTTTTTGTTGTGATAAAACTATTTTTAGTTAAAAATAACACTGAACAATAACAATAACAATAGTTACATATATATATTTACAATTAGGAGACAACTAAGTTTTCTTGTTATTAAATCATTAGTATTATTTTAACAAGAATTCAATTCAAATTGAAAACATAGGAGTTAACAGTTTGACAACGTTTTCAGGTTAGTAATATTTTTTACTAGTCATATTTATTATACAAAAATTTGGCTTGGATTGATTGACAATACACAAATTATTTAAATGTGATACTGTTTAACTTGTTACTGTTCAAAACAACAAATATTTTTCGGTGAAGATTGATTTATCATGAATATCATTAAACTCTTACAGTTTGAAATTCACTATTGATAAAATGCGTGTACAGGTTAATAGGCCTGTCCTGTATTTTTTTTTCCAAATTACTTTTGATCCATTTGGGGGTTGAATTTCGACAATAGGTAAAATATGTGTTTGATTATATATTTAGTAGAATATTTATCCAAAGTTTGAAGTTAATACATAGTTCAGTGGTTTCGGCTCGCCATGTGATGAACTAGTCGGTTAGGACAAGGTTCTCTATATATTTATATTAACATAAAATTGATACTCTTGCATTAGGTACTATAGAAAATAACTGATCCTAATGACTTATAATTAGTACAACTCTGTATAGGATTGTTCTTTTTTACGTCTGGGCTAGATAAACGCTAAAATAGATATTGCATGTATATTTTTTTCACGGGTTGTGAGACCATTATTTGTATAGAAAGTGTTGAAGGCGATAGTAGACTTTCTAAAATAGGCACATTGTATTTCTGATTTTACTACATAACAAATCATTGAAAGACGAATAAGAGACTCATTATGCCTTTATAATTTGTAATTACAGCAGCAGAGCGCAAGATTCTTAGGTCCTGCAAGGGAACGGAGTCCTACGCTTCCGGGCACTCTGAGCAACCAATGCGCTGGTGCCAACAACAACCATCCCCTCCACCGAATGTGTTCATCGTGCCCGGACGTATGCGAGCACACGAGCAAACCGTTTGGCGCGAGTCCCATTTTCAGTGACTCTTGCCGAAGGTACATCAAGACATTTGTCGAAAACGCTAACTGCAATTACGCTAATGATCCGCCACGGATTGATTCGTCTCACAATTGCAGTTTTGACACATCGGAGCGAGCGGTCTTCGATGAGTCTTCCATCAACTACTCGGAAGTCAGCCGAAACGAGTGCTCCGAACTGGTGGGCACCATTAGTTCGGGGATCCCGCTCAAGACAGAGCCGTGCGGGCCCCCAAGTAGTCCAGAGTCGTCGGCAGAGACTTTGCCCGGCCCGGACGACTGCGCCGGGTGCGGCAGACTCATCCAGGTAGGCAATCTATTCGACGACTAATTTTTCGCCAAATTGCCTAAAAATTAGATTCTAAATGAACTGCATTTTTGCAGGACCGGTTCTACCTCTCGGCGGTGGAAAAGCGTTGGCATGCGGGCTGCCTCCAGTGCTGCGTGTGCCGGCAACCATTAGATAGGGAAACGTCTTGCTTTTCCAGGGATGGGAACATCTACTGCAAGAGCGACTACTACAGGTAAGCTTGAGCCTCTTAAGTTTCCCCCACATACAGGTACAACTTATTAATTTTCGCCACGCAAACCGCCAGCGAAATCACTTTCATTCAGTTCATGTCGTACTAATTATTTTCTTGAACTGATCTGAAGCGATATGTGCGCACCTCTGGAACAACAAGACGGGAAAATAGCCCGGTTGCACGCAATCGACTACCGCGAAATTGTCTTCTTCTTACACCGAGAATGTACTTGGTGCACGCTAGAGCAAAATTTTTATGCAATTTTAATTGTTCGAAATTACCATTCGAATATAATTGCCGTCCGAACAGGTCGCTTCCTCTCCGGTAGCCCATGAATTATTAAAAAGCGGCCGAGCCTGCACTTGCACGTCTTTGTTGTGCCAACGATAGGCTTAATCCGTAAACAGTTAGTCGATTTCAATATTTTAATAAATGCACTCCAGTTTCACTATGCTTCTTACATTGTTAGGGATACAGAGAAAACAGTAACTGGGATTTTTAACGCAGTTTTGATTTCCTTGCTGCCTGATACTGTAGATATCTAATTATACTATTAACTCATAGCGAATTTTCAAAAAAGTCGACGAATGTTGGGTCTTGAAAAGTGCAAAGGAATATTTCGTATAATACTCATTCTATATACGACTTTACTGGCAATACATCTTTGTTTTTAAATGGAAAGTTTATTTGATACTACTGTATAGGATACATTTTTACAAGCTTTTATTTAACTTCATCTGTTAGTTAGTTAGTTAGTATGTTTGGGTCAAATCTTGCAACTGAATTTTAAATTTTGAGCTAAGATTTTGCACACAAGTTTGGTTTTGGTGACAATGCACGATTAGCTAAATCATTCTAAATCTAAAATGCCGGACGCGACAAGATGGTGATGTATTATTTTCATAACTATTCCCTTGACATGGGTATCAAATAAAAGGGTTCGACGAGTAGAATACGATAAAGGCTTGTTTTTAAATGTTTTTTTCTTTAATTAAGAACTTATTCATTAGTAACTATCCCGCAAATGTTTCCACAAAGTTTATCACAGAAATAATCTGTAATACCAAGTTTAATACCATTTTATATATTTTTTTAAATGAGATTCTTTAAAATTTAGCATTAAAAATCAGACAAATATATTGAACGTAAAAATGAACGAGATTTTTTTAATAGTTTATAATCATATTAAAAACTTTGAGAGTTGAGTTTGAAAACTTGTTCGTTTATAAAAAAACTTCTATAACCTTCTCTGATCTGCATAGAAAACTAATGGTTAAAAGTGCATCAGGGAATTAGGACGTTTTGTGTTAAACAAGTTTAAACGAAAGTTTCTAGTTTGTTTCTGGCAAAAATTGTTAAGATAAAATAATAACACAGGTACAATCTAGTAAAGGCAGATGATAGCGCAATTATTCGAAGATTTTATACTTTAAATATTTTCCACAACTGAAATTAATGGTAGATGAAGAGGCGGTTTATACATATGTAGTAAAAAGAAAATAAAGAATCACTATGATATGACTAGCGTTGTGCAATATAGACTAAGTGCTTTCGTTCTAATAGATTTTGTTATTTTATTAAAAGTAAAAAATTGAAATATTTTTTCTTTTGTGTAATATTTATATAAAAACTTTATTTAACCTTTTAACTGATTAGTTTTTCTTAGAAAACTCGATTTAATGTGCTGAATTATAATAATTTCAAGCAAAGAGGCGTATTTACGACATAAGTAAAGTAAGTTACTATGCGTTATAAAAGTTGAAAAAGTGTAACATTTTTAAATTGGGTTTGACTCGACATTTTAAAAGTTTTATAATTACAAACTGATTTATGTAAAAAATGAACTTTTGAAATTGGCGCATATATACGCCATAATCAGTTAACAGGTTAAATTTAATGTTAGCTAATATACAGTTTTCTAATGCGTAGTTACTTTATATAAATTTTAAAGCAGAAAACATTTTTCGACATTAGTTTGAGTTAAGAACTTCATGTATTGGAAGCTAGTTTATAAGACTTTAGATTTTACAAAAAAATATTTTTAGAGCGCACACGTAAAAATGATTTGTTGCAATCATCGAGGAGATCGCTGATTAACGGGGATAAAACAAAAACATAAATCGTTATCAGTAAAATCAAAAAAAAAAGGTTTTCGAATAGGATAATAATCGTTTTTGAATAAGATAATAATTTTGATTTTTTTTGTTTTTTTAATTTAAATGACGTGAAAATTGTATGGGACATTTTATGGGACATCCTTTTTTGCAGTATTGCTTAAACGGCTTTTCTAGATACGTTTTTGAATCACCTTTGATAAATAGGTACGTAAACGAGCGCTGATTTCCATTTTATTTTCATTCATTCAATCCCAGCAACTAACGATTTTATTTTATGTAGACCGGTAACAACTGCGGCCGTTATGGCGATCCCTGAGGTACTTCATGTGCGCATTCGTAATTTCATTCGTAGCATTATTTAAATGTGAGATATTGCGCCGTTTCTCTAATAGCGAGTGCAATCACTTCTAAATGACTATTCATCGCAATAAATGTGTCTTTGTGACCAACATCCATCCGACCGTTGGCGGGTAGATGCCTTGGATTGTGTCTGCCGATGGCAGCGATTTTCCTTGGAGGCGATGAATTTTTTAAAACACAGTTAAGGCAAGCAGCCGAAGCGCCTCTTTCCAGTTACTTTCGCGGGGTTCTCACACAGAGGGTCTTGGGGCCGCAATCTCGCATTTATATCACGCTATTATGACAGAACAATATGCACGGCAAAAACAGTGGCGCAGCAGTTTAAAGTGAATTGCGCTGATTTGAGCAACGCTTATCCCACTTTTGCAATGGCAATAGCAATTCCAAAGACTAAGACGCCGATTCTCGTTCCCTTATGACTCGAAGACATTCGCGTGAGAGCATCAAATAACAGTGCGCTGAATTTTCATGTATCAACATTGTTTTTAAATAATTTATGCACGGACTGAATAGCTGAGCTTCGGTTCTGCATTAAGGCAACTGCGGAATAGTACTTATGTGCAGCCCGAGTGCACGCCACGAGAAGTTGAAGTGCAGGAGTGCAGCACAAGTGGCCCCCGCGTACTTGTCTTAAGTCTTAAGTCGTCCTCATCCAACGTCTTAGGCGACTTTTTGCGCGCGGGGCGGCCACCGACAATGGCCAGCAGGGCAAACTCTGATAGTCGGTCGGTCCGCCGATGTTCCTCCGGAGGGACGATGCACAATTTTAGTCCATGCGAAATACTGATGGCTGCGGGAAATGCAATTTAAAGGGAATATCGAATAAAAGCCAATAAACATCGTCCCGGGCAGTTATGCTCCCAGTCCCTTATCACCCGGGGAACGGTCCGCTCAATTGTTAGAATAAGTCGGCGGCCAAGGAATAATCCATTTCTTTAAATCGATTCCGTATAGCGTGCCGGGGCTCTGCCTCTCCGGCGCAAGAGCCCTAATAAGGCCGCGATGGCTGCGGCAGGGGCCCCAGCACGGCGCGGGCTCTCCTGACCAAAGAAACGAAGAAGCAATGCCTCAGACCGGGGGCCCCAATCCAAGACTAAGACGATCGGTAAGGCAGTTCGCGCTGAGTGAGATGTAAGAGCCCAGATAGGCCCCATCGGGCAGGAAAGTGCAAGTCGCCGGGCAGAATCACGAACTTCCTGTGGGTGGGCTCTTTTACGCGAGTTTAAGGAGGAGACCTCGCGGCAGTCATTGTTCAATGTTCATGCCTTTTAGCGGTCTAACGGAACATGTGGCGTCATAGGGGAGTTATTACATATCAAAGCATAAATCATAGCCCCGTCGAAAGAAAGCAACACGCCGATGCGACGGCCGCGACAGCCTCAAGAAGTTTATCTTCGTCATCGCGATCGAAAGATTCTCTCACATGTGAATTTTGCCTTCAACACTTTCTGTGTCTTGGACGGCGCGGCTTAGCGGTGCGGCGGGCGAAGAGACGGGCCGTGGACATTTTACCTCAAAACTCAAAACACATAATTCAAAGCGTAGAAGTCGTCTGCTGAAAATGACACCAATTACGATTTCCGCCAACAGACAAGACAAGCGAGCGTCTTTGAGAAAAAACTTCTTAAAACGCTTGTGCGTGTCTCGCGGAAATTACGGACCTAAGGCGAACGCCGGGACGGATTAGCAATTTCTTCAGGTTTTTTAAGCGTCTTTTTATTGATGCAGCTTTTAGCTGTAAAGTTTTTAAATTTTTTCTACATCGTCTTGCACATGGACAGTGCTATTTTTTTTTATTTCCTATTTTCACTTTTGAGCTGTAAACCGTTTTGCTCGATTATTTTGTTAATAACTTTATCGTTTTATTGCCAGCGCTCTAATAGTTTTCTTATGTAAAATTTTCTTTCATATTTCGCGTTGCGATTATGCATTTATTGGAATCCATGCTTGACGAGGTTAACTGCGTTGGTCAGCCGCAGGTAGCTCAAGTGTGAGTTTTTTAGCTATTAGATTGATTTTATAGCGATGATCAAAGAGATTATTGCTTTTATGAAGGAATCATGTAATCTATAGGCCTATGTTGTTAGTACAAGATGAAGAACCAATTTAGACATTTTTCAAAAATGCTTTAATGCTAACTGGCGTACAACTTCGTTTTACTGAATAGATGCAGAAAGGCTAGATCTATTGTGAGTGAAGTTAAGACTTTTCTATAAGCGTAATCTTGAACTTCGAAAGTTTAAAAAATCGTAATTTATAATATTTTTACTATATTTGGAGTATTAATAAATCGATGCCTGTTTTGAATAATTGAAAATAGTAATTATCTCTCCAAATTACCATACATTTTAGAGAAGTGATGCTAATAGGTTTTTACTATACTTTTGAAAAATCAATCAAAAATTATGAGGTGTAAAAAACATGCAATTTTAGGATTGGGGGTCATAACTCCCAAAATATTTCTCCCAAATTTATAACTTCCAAAACTTTTTTCTCCCAAATGTGTAACTTCCAAAACTTTTTTCTCCCAAATATATAACTTCCAAAACATTTTTCTCCCAAATATATAACTTCCAATACATCTTTCTTCCAAAATATAGAATTTCCAAACTATATAATTGCTAGACTTGAAGCTTAATTCAGTTGTTTGTTTTTCTAACCTTTAGGCAAATGCGTTAAACAATTTCAAAATTACGAGTAAGAAAACCCAAGCGCCACGTATACAGCGAGTGGAGGATCGGCTGTTCAATATTGTGTCACAGTACGAAACCAGAGAAAGAATGGAATATTTACGCTCAATTGGACAAAATTTGACATTTTAAATAAAGTGAATTACATTTAAAGAAGTTAAAGATTTTTTAAAGTTTTTTGGGAGTTATGAATTGGGAATAAGTATTTTGGAAGTTAAGTATTTTGGAAGTCAAGTATTTTGGAAGTTAAGTAGTTTGGAAGAAATGGTTTGGGAGTTATGGGTTGGGAGAAATGGTTTGGGAGTTATGACCCCCTACCAATTTTAGATTTATATGCACTGTGTGCAATAAAGGTATGTACAATTGTTTCAAGTAATTAAATAATTTAAAGTCACTCCATAGTCAGTAAAAAATTTCAAGTTAAAGTATCATGGCTCACTTATTACATTTATCCAGTAGACAGAGGCAAATGCAATAATGATATTCAATTTCTTAGTAGGTACTGTTGATAGCTTCTAATCTGGAGTAATTTTTAATAAAATGCACAAATGTAATTGGGGAAATAGCTGCATGAAAGGCTTATACATGTCAAATCAGTCTGGTGGATTTATAGACCTTTTTGCATCTACTTTCTTAATTAACTTTCGGTTCCTATTTCAAAAAGAACAGAAAAAAAAAATTATAAAGTTTCTTACAGACTACACTATTATCTTTAAATCAGTTGCTTAAGATAAGCACGATTTCTTTTAAAAAACAAACCTATCAACATTATTATTATTCAAGTCAATAATTTTACAAGTCGATGACAGAATTATAGTTTTTTTCGACACTGATGTGAGTTTTAAGGGTTAAAAAATGTGTTACCACCCCCTATTAACACAATGGGCAGTGACATAGACAACAATTTTGAAAACAAAATTGTGACTTGCGGCGATTTTAAAATTACAATTCAAATCAATGTTAGCATTCTATAACTCGCTTAATTAATTCTTCATTGTGAACGAGTCCTAAGTTTGTTGATAATCTTTCAAGACAAAAATCATAATTAAAATGATGGTTTTATTTTTTTAATATCGGGTTAAAAGTATATGTACTGCACGTATTACAAAATATCTATTGCTTTAAATTCAACTAAACCTACTAATGATAAATACTCATCACATTTTAGTTGACGTATATTTAGTTATATAAAGAAAAACATCGATTCGGTACAAAACTTTGTCTTTTCATACTAACGAAGTTAGCAATCTATTAAAATGTTAGAATTCGTATAATATCCTTCTGGTTATTGATATTTCCATAATCACATAAAAGTTCGATGTCGCTCAGATTTTCATTGTCATTGTCTGTTTGCTTTGGAATTTTATGCTATAATAAAGCAAAATAAACATTAACCGAGGCTTAATTCCCCAGTTTAGTTGTAAAACTGCATTTTAAATTGTTGTAGTAAAATATTTCGAGAAAATGCGACTGTAGTTTAAATTTAGTGTAGCCTATTTGTGAAGTTAGTCTTCCACCGAAAAATTAGGACTCAGGAAAATAAAATATTTAATAGGAATCCTAATTGACCTTTCTAACAAAATTCGTTCTTTCGCGGGGACAAAATGACCTCATAAAACTTACTCTAACTAAAGTAACATTTTGTAATGTGTACTTTTCGACAATTCTCGCTTTCATTAAGAAAGATTTAGAGCAAATTGATTGTCTAGTCTGCCGCATTAGTATCTATCATATTTATTTTATTTAATCTTTTGATGAAGCGTAATGATATAGCAAATTCAGTAGACCGAAAATGTTTCTGTGAAAAAATGACAGGGGCTGTGGGCGATGTTGTCGCTTTGAATTTGCTAAAAAATTTGTTTCGCGACTTGGATACAGTCTCAGAACTTTAGCGCGAGTTGGTTGCAAGCAAAAAGGCGACATCACATTTTGTGGTTTTGGCTATAAATCAAGAGTTCAAAAATTCTCCGCCGAAATAATCTCGCTGGTGCATGATGAATGAGTGGGAACGCAATCACATCGCGAAGTACGTAAATCATTTTTATCAGGGCTGACCTGCTTTCGAGATAACATTTCATTTTTGCTGAATAAAGTTTCGGGTGCCGGCACTTTGTCCAGCGGGCCCGGACCTTGGGCCGCCTCGGACTCCGGGGCCGTGATCAGTCTCGCGGGTCCTATTTTTTCGGGAATTCCATTTAGATGGTGATAAGTAGGCTCTGTCAGTAAAAAATGTCCCCAGAGAAGCAAATGGGCAGACGTGGCAATAAACGAACTTGTATGCCTCCGTGGATTGGATATTTATCTCCAGGAAATAAAAAACATTTAGTCGTGTCTTATCGGGCGATCTTGCCTCTGACTTCTTGTGGAGCAATCAAGCCCGGGTCTTTGCGTCCCGGGCATCATCAGCGCTAGCGCTGGACGTTCGGTTTATCGGGCCAACATTAAGTGTACGGGGCCTCCGCCAATAAAACGGAAAAATATAAAATAATCACTTTATGGGCCATCTGTCAGTTTGATCATAACATTTATTTTCATAAAACCACAGGTGTCAGGGCATACCTGGGAGACAGCGAGGACGGCTTTTTGTGCGCGTTCACCTCTTTCGGCGCTCATCCGCCACAATAGCCGAAGAAGCGGCGCGGGCGGGGAAATTTTGTAAGAAATCTGTAGACCGCGCTGAGGTGCTAAAAATCTTACTGCTTTTGCGGAAACCTGGCCTTTAGTGCGGATCGGCGATTAGCCTCTCGAGTACGCACTTAGCCGGGCCGGGATCCTCGGAAGACGGATACCTCCTACCGTTTATTGGTCAGACTGAGATGTCTAGACTCTAGCCCTGGACAGGCCGGTCGAGGAGTCCGCTCGTAAAGTTCTGAATTTAGGACAGCCGGCACACTTCCCTGACGTTTACGGACCCGTCTTTGTTTCTCCCTTCGGCTGTCAGTGCCCTCCGATGGTTTATATCTCTATTTTGAATCCCCGGCCGGGCATTACGGCTATCGATACACGGGATCAGCTCTCCCAGATCGTATTTCTCCGGTTATGGCTCAATATTTCGTATTTTACGAGGCTTCGCCTTTATCTTCCTTTTGTCAGGTTTTGGCTCCTTCGCTGATCTTGTCACAACTGATGGCTTCTATTAGAAGATTTTGTAAATTCCTGTCATTTTTATGTGTTGGGAATTGATAGCGTTCGATCAGTCTAAAGTCAGATGCTAGGAAATGGCCCTTCGTGCTGAGTTGTTTCTGTTAGCGTTCTTTGCATATGCGCCACTCAAGGCTCAGCCCTTTTTTTTCTTAGATCCCTGATGTTGTAGTTAAAGGTGCACACTGAACGATCCAATTTAATTAAGAGGATACATAACTATTAAATGACATGTTTTATGACTTTGGTTCTAAAAAAAATTTCTCGAAAATAGGAACGGTCTGGTTATTGTTTTAAATTTATTTTTAACGGCTACTCAGAATTTTACGTTTTAGAAAGATGTTTTTCCTTTTGGTAAACAGTGACTCTTAAAAACTATTATTTGTGAATTGCGGTTTTATGTTTAAAGTAAAGGTCAATATCTGTATCCACTACTTGCACATAAAACAATCTTTGGATGTCGGCATGTTAATAACACCAGTTATTTAGAGATCAGGTCGAACCATTAAATCAATTCGCTTGAAATTTTAGTTACCAACTTGGTTTTGTGGCAGATTATGAGAAAAACAATAAAAGTAATCATTTAATTCTTTCGTTATTTTTAAGTGGACGTTGACTGATATGTTGTAATTCGAATTTTAATACAGACAATTCAATATACATATATGTAGTAAATACCCGTTGAGAACATGTTTAATTTAGGACGTATTTAGGCTGCAAAATGTCAAATAGAATCGATTTTAGTTTGGTAGTAGGTATAATAGTAAAATTTCGGTGAGGAATTGATTGCAATTCCTATGAATTATTATACATATATTAGAATATTATGTCGTCCAGAAAATTTAAGAGCACTTCTCAAACTTAAAAGTGAGATATTATTATAAATATAGTTCAACATGATTTTGTAAGCCGTAAATCGTGAAAATGTTATGATAATAAATAAAATTAATAATAATAATAATAATAAAACCGAAAAGTTTTATTCTTCTCTTTAAGAATACTAATTCGCTAAAGAAGAACCAAAATTTATTAGATTGGGTCTAACTAATGTATGGGGTACGAAGTATATAAACTCTGATTTCGAGTTCTATATGAAGGATTTACGAATTGAAAATAAATATTTTGTATATGTAGACGTTCAAATCGAAACAGAATATTAAGCGATTTCTGTCGGCTACATCAAAGACTAAATTATGCAAATTGTTTCCGGATGTGTACACTGCATAGGTACTTTATGTAGCAATAACTTTTTCTTAAAGAGTATTCTTCAGACCGCCCTAAAAAAATGCAGATATTTACGTCATAATAAAGTACTTACCTCAGTACCTCAGTAATTTAAATTTAATGAACATTTCTCGGACAGTAAGATTTGACCGCCCCAAGGAATATCGTTGATCATAAAAATTACATTAAAACTGCCCCTAAACAATTGAAATGAAAAAATTTTCACAAGATTAATTCGCTTGTGCATTATTAATGAAACCCTGTAGGAGTTATTACATTTGTTGGTTCGAATCGCCAGATGTGTAATTGATAACGCCTGAAAAAAAATTGCTTTACAAGAACCGGCAAACTTTATCTTCCAGAAAGAGTGGGTCATAAAACCCACCACAAAAATAGTTGATATAGTGTTGCTCGGTGGCAATTATTGCTAACAAAAGGCTTCTGAAAAAATATTAGTGGCTCATGGGGGCGGAGCAATCGCTTGTAACCCATAATTTGCAGCTAATTTACTCCGAATCGCTTTTAATTAAGAAATTACCCTCGGAGACCTAAAAAATAATCCTCGGAGGTGTGTGCAGATCGTTGCGCCTAACTCGTTTTTAATAATAGGCTCTTTCGAATATGTGTCATAGGCGGAACAGGTTAACTGAATTTCGTGGCGGCATAATTCCCGGTGTCACTCATTAGAGGAATTGTAATTGATAGTCGACCGAGTTGCAACCTCCTCGCGCAGTAGCGACACCTCTTCTATATGATTACCGGCGATAAAGCAATTTGCTCTTGTAATTATGAAAGGTACCTACGCCGTGGTTGATCACTGACCGTGGCCAATTCGAAAAAGTCGGGACGCGTCGCAACGAGCCGAGCTAGTGGAGTAGCTTTCTCAAGACGATTGCGCTATATATTCCGGTGCCATGACGAAATTATGTCGTCGAGAATGCCGTCTTTTACAAATGCGACTCCAATTGGGGTCTCAATTTAATCGGCGTCGCAGAACCGGAAAATAATATCCTTGCCATGGACGGTCTATGCACAACAATTTAGATTGTGATCCATGGCATGGCGCATTTTACGGCAGTTAAAGCGTCTCGCTAGATTTTCTTATGGCATACCCAGTTAGAAAAGAAAATTAACTGGAAAAAAGGGGGGCCTCGGTTCGATTCAAAATCCTTGCGGGGCGAAGCTATTTTCCAACTCTTTCGAAGTTGAGTTGTGCAATCTGCATCACGAAACCTCGCGTTTTCAGAGCCAACCAGGGGTGCTCACTGAATGTCAGTGGCCAAGAGTAGGTACGTGCCACTGCATTTTACCTGGAGCAAGGTGTGGAATGCAAATGTTTAATGTCTTTCCAAAATAGCGAGAAACCATGTTCTTGTACACCTTGCCGCCTCACCGGAAGCATGACTAGCCCGAGATTTTAATTACCCGCCCTGTGCCGACTCCGTCCCCGCTAACAAGCAGCATAACAGTCAAAATATTTATCGAAGTGAAAACATAAATTGTGCACTGATAAACATTAAATGCGCCTGCTCGCCGCGGTTGCCTACGTCATTCGCGCAAACTCGCACGCTAGGCCCGCAAGGAAATGCCTGAGACTGAGCGGCCCCGACCCTCCCCTAGACATCCTCGGCTCGTAATTGAATGTGCACATTTCCTCAGATCGCATGCTTTCCGCTAGATTAACATCTGACAGCTGATGCTAAGGCTAAGTGTTAAATTATGTTACTGTAACATTTTTTTAGGAGCACTGCTTGGTGCACTCGCCGTCTTCGGCGGCCGCCGCGGCTCTGTGCGTTGCACTGCACAGAGGTCGATAACGCCGCCGCCCGCCGCCGCGACTCACCTTCCAGACGGAGGCTAGCTTCGGCCCAGACTCATTCCCATGGACGGCGAAAAGTAAGAGCCCGCCGCGCTGGACATTTCGAAACTCTTTTCGAAACGGAGATACACTTCATGCAAATGTCATGTGTGATTGCAAGCTCGTAAAAATCACAATAACCGCCGTCATCGCGAAGTATGCGAAGTATGAGTTTTTGGGCTTGCGGAGCCATCGGAACGAACCGATTCCAGCTACCGTATAATTTTGCATTTTTACCTGCCTTACTGCCTTCAGCCTTTCTCATTTTTGAAATGCATTTTTTAAAATGCATTCATTCAGTTCGTCGTGCAAATAAGCAGATCTAAATCTGTTCATTTTTAGAGTTCCGTAGCAAAACAAGGAACCCTCATAGTTTCGCCATGTCCGTCCGTACGAATGTCACAGTCATTTTATTCAGAGACTATTAGGACTATAGCGCTGAAATGTGGTACAAATATAGATAATTATACCAGCTACAACATTTTGGGGAAACAAAAATTTAAGGCTACATCCCCTCTACATGAAAAGTGGGGATGAAAAAAAAAAACAATTTTACTTACCCCATCAAGTGGGGTATCGTTGAATAGGGAATTTAAAATCATTACGAGGTTTCTTAAACCGTTTTTCAACATTATGCCTCTTTTTTGAAATATTCGACTCTAAAGTGACCATTTTCGATAAGGTTTTGTGTTGTCCAAGATATCACCCTGAACTCAATATCGGAAACATACATAATGTAGGTGTATATGCCTTCTTTTAGTTTTACTTATAACGGGGTATAAAATTAAGAAATATGTGCAGATAGACTACCCTTTGCCATTTGGATTTTAAAAGTAATAACTCATAGTTTCTATTTATTGTTCGTTATTATGATTATAATTCATAAACTTATTACTATGTGTAGAATAAAAAGAAAACAATATTTAGAAATTAAGGGAAGCCATTTCTACACTCTAAAAGATATCTGTAAAATGACTGTTTAAAAAGTCGGAAAAGTTGGAGTAAGGAGTAAGTAGTTGTTAATCCTAAAAAAGTTAAAGCCTAATTTTAAATAATTCTACTTTCTTGAGTATATTATAAAAAGTTTCCTTTGGGCCTTTTAAGGAAATCCACGTCTTTCTAGTTGGACGAAAAATTTATTATAAACTACAAGTGCATTTTTTTCCAACACAATTATTTGATAGAAATCAAATTACAGAACTTCTCACTAAAAAGGAAATAAAATTACAATAACTTAACGATTGCGTTTTGGGCGAAATTGTTAGAAATCTAATTTAACATGTTTTTATATTACGGCTTTAGATTGAAAAAGAGTATAATTTGTCATTTTCAAGTCTTTAAAAGACCCGAGTGAAAATTAAATGAGCCTTATTAGGTACATGTAGCCGGAAGCAACTGAGTAGTTAGTAGTGAAAGAATTAAAGGAAATATTATATTTATTAATATGCATCTTATAGGAAATATTGTATTTATTAATATGCAAAGTCTTAACAATTAGTCTGGTTTGTGTAGGTAATATTACAGAACAAGGACGGACAATGAAACATTTTTCGTGTATTTTTACATTTTATTAGTTACAACCATTTTTAATTTTACCACATTATTTAAAGTAAATTTATTTTAATACGGCGAATTTGTTACGCGTTTCTCAAATATTCAGATTGTTTTATCTTAGCATACGATTATGTAAAAAACAATTACTGCGTTTATGGGAGTTCTACTTTGAAAATTTAATTCGAAAGTGTCTAAAGATTTAGGTAGTTATATGGAGATATTTCATAAAATACTTCAGTTGGAAATAGTAGTAGCGAATAATAGAACCAAAGGCAACATTTAATTTGTTTATAGTGCGAGAATATTTCACTTTGCATGTGAGTATTACCTACATACGTTAAACCGTTTTTTTAAAATCATGACTTCTCATTTCTGGAAATCAAACTTAAAAAAGAGAAAAGTGTTGAAACATTTGTTAACCTCAATTTATCCACTGTGCAATATAAAGTTCCTAGCCTTTTTCGTCCCTTCGTATTTAGAGCATTTCTTTATATTATCTTAATTGATTTGTAAATTCAGTAGGTAGCTTTTTCATAACATACGCATTAGGTATAAATGCCTTATTTATATGCATGCTCAAGAATTTCTACAGGAAATATAAAATGTTTTGTGCAAAACAGGTGGAAATAAATTGAAGAGATGTTAGTTAATTTTGCATCAGCCTTCCTTTTAAAGGAATCAACTCTGTTGGAGCTGACTGGTATTAAAGTTGGCGGGCAATTTAAATTCCTTCCTTTGTTTTAATACTGTCGTTCATTTTAATTGCAATGGAAATGAAACGCGACAAGAACAAGTTCAGGTGATTCCAGCAATTTAGCTGGCGGAGCGGCAACGACCTTCCCAGGTCCACTATTTATAGCTGGGTCCTGTTATCGCCGCCATCTAATATATGTAAATGCTCCCTTATAACATATGCTAATAATTTAAAAAATGTCTTAGACGTCGTTAAAACACTCGTTAAACGATCGCTCACTGCGTGTGTCGTTTTATTGACTTCTCGTCGGCGGCGTTAAATGTCGGCGGATTGAGATTTTTGGGTTCCGCGCCAGTGGTCGGATTGCCCAATTCCCCGTAGATTCAGGCATTGATCCCGGCAGTTAATCACAGCAAGTGCAGCCTCTAACGGTCAGGAGATCTCTCCAGAGGCTGGGCCAAGTTCGCAGCATCGCCGCGCGGTTGCGCGCCGCGCCGCACCGCACAGCCCTGCGCAGTAATTGCGCGCTGTCCACAAAAAATATGAGTTACGATTATTGCCTTGTAGAGAGCAAGCAAAATACCAGCGACATGTTTTAATATATGATAATGTTCCCGAGGGCTTGAAATCTGATATCCGCCGAGGTTTATATCTCTTATCAGATGTGTCATAGCACCGGGCTGCGCGCTTGTACCGGTGAGCGTGTATTTCATTTTCGCGTCGCCCGGTCATGCCCGCGACGTCAAACTCTATGATGCGTGGATTCTCTCAAGATCAAGACTCCTTGTAAATTATAATTTTTGTGCGGGGCATGCAGGAATGCTTCCCGGCTTCTGCTGGCCAGAGGAGACCCTGCACCGGACGAGGGGCGTAAAAACTAAAAACGTAATAATAATAAGAGTAAACAGCGAGAGGGTAAACGTGACACTTGCCAGCCGCGAAATTTATAGGCAGCAATTCCGTTACCTCGCGAACTGTGCGACTCACCTGGGGACCGTGTAAGAGCCCGGCTAAAACACGGCCCCGAGTGTCATAAGAGGGAGAGGAGCGCTAATTTATTGCAGCATTACTTACAATTCTATCAGCAATTTTTCCATCTGACCTCAGGAGCAATATGCCCCGACAGCCGGCTTCGTCCCCGACACAATCGAGCCCGTGTATCTCAGTGTCTGATGTCTGATTATGAGATTCAGACTCGGATTCGGATTCGGATTTGGCTAAAGATCTGGACGTATTGAGGGCACCAAACTCAGCCTCCCCGGACGATTCCCACAGCGTCCCGCTGGGATAATTCGCGGTTAGAGAGTTTTTCTATTTACCCAATCCTGCAATTAAGCAAACTGGGCTGCGTTGCGGCGTGTTTGTGACGTGTGAATTTGCCGGCTTTGTCCCCGGTGCAGCGGCCCCCGGATGCGCGCCAAGGATACGTCACAAGCGGGCACTTCCTTCCCGAGCGGACCCGGTGCGTCCCAGCGGGAAGCCGCTGCGGCTCAGTCGAGCCTGAAATGAGTTTGTTTTGGGACTCATTGTGCTCAGTCGAAATCCCCGACCCGCTGTTCTATGGGAAACGCCGCTTCCTTGCGGTGTATGCAAAATCCGATTGAGTCCCGCTGTCCGCTTCAAGTTTATTGACTGCTTCAGTCGATCACCTTGATCAGCTTAAAGATGCTTGAAAGAAGGTTTTATGCACCGGGTTTATGTTCAGCAGAAGGTCCAACGATCGGAACTTGCTGCAGCCTTTCTTAGACACATTTTTTTTTATTGTTGAGATAAAATGTTGATGCTTGAGATTGTTACCTTCATATTACAATATTCATCGAACTTGGAAAAAAGCTTAAGTTCTTCTCAAACATTTTTATAAGTGGAAGATAAAAACTAACACAGCCAAAATATCTTTAATAACCATTTAATAATCATCCTGGTCCAGAGAAATAAAGTATATCTGGGAGTTTATTTGGATAAAACTTTATATAAACTATAAAACGCCACGCAACAGAATAAAATACTAAAAATGATTACAAATCCCTGGTATTCTTCTACAAAACAACTGCACGATCATACTAACTCAAAACTAGTTGAGGAAATCTGCACTATAAACATGTGTAGATTACAAATAAATGATTAAGTATAGCACTTAGTCTCTTACATCATAAATATTTGCTCTGATTGTTAAGAGGCACTATTTGCCAACTGTGACCTAAGTTTTATTCATTTTTGACTCCTTTACGAGATGATTAAAATGTTCCTTCACATATTCATATCTATAAATTTGTTTTTAATTTGTATGGGCCAATAATTCTGCTATAAAACTAAAGAATTAATATTAGTGTTGCACGAAATGTACTCTCCTTCTTTTAGAATAAGACCAGAATAGCTACTTAAACTAGAATATACATATCAATACGCTGAATAAATGAATTGAATTGATTTGTTAGTTTTGGAATTAAAACATCCTATAGAAAGGGTTTTTCCAAATTAAGCGAAAAGATGTTTCAATAACATTCTTGGTTATATCAAATAATAAAATATTGTTAATGAACAATGTAGAGTCAACCCTCGAATTGATTCCAAGTTATTAAAAGTAGTGTTATTGTATTATGATTCGTGCAATTTTGGAGATTACATTCCATGTTATTCGAGATTTGACTGCATTTATAAAATCAAATTTTTATATAAACATTGTGCAATTGTTGAAAGACAACAATTAACTTAGAAAGAATGTTCACTTTTATAGTAAATGTAGAACTACAACCATAATTGTTATCTTCGTAATTCCTGTACCATTATATTTTTGTAGTTATAAGGTAAAAAAATTAGGATTACAACCCCAAAATCAGGTTTTAATTAAACTCACTACTATACATTGCAAAAGTGCAAAATGCATTATTGATGGACCATTTGAATGGACTAATACTTAGTTCCATAAAATATCACATACGCGAGGATATTCTTTAAAGCAAAATATAAGCGGTCATTTTTAAATTAAGTAAAAGGAAATACAAATTATTTTCAAAGAAAAGTAAACCGATTAAATAAACTGGAAAATAAGTAAAAAATAATTTATGAGTTAGTTTAAAGGCCTGTGTGAATTGTAACTAAAATGTAAGCTTTGGCGAGTTTAGATTAAATTGGAAAATATCGGCACTTCCAAGCAGCCAAGCTGACTAAAATATATTTACGCAAATGCCAAAATAAAATTGTTAAATTTAATTCGGGAAAGCTATTCGGTCAGTTCGCAATTTAGTTATTAGAAATCTGAGCAGCAGGCTAGGAACGAATTAGCCAATGTCTAAATTTTAGTCACAATTCGCACAGTCCCAAAATATAATTATTTTTAAAGTTGGCGCAGTGCAAGTCAATCAGTGGTGGATTTACGCGTAGGCAAAGTAGGCCTGTGCCTACGGCGCACAGTGGGCCAAAACGACTTGGCGTCGATCAAAAATCTGTAACTTTTGTTGTGTTAAAGATATCATAGTGAAATTTTGGGAACTCATTAGCTGCGTTTTTTTCATCCGGATCTGGATCTAGATCAGCTTCCTACTATGGAATTACAACAACAACACGTGATCCACACTTCTATCCGGATCTGGATCTGGATTTCAAACGTGTTGGTTACTAAATATTTTACAAGAGGCGCTTGTGTCGTTTTTTCGTAATTTATATGTTGGCAGGAGAGAGCTGGGACGTCTACCTGCGACAGCGATTGCAGTGTGCGCTGGATTATACTTAAAATTGTTCTTTCCCGCGAAGCGTAAACACAAAATTTATTATTGTCACTGACTTTTGTATTGACATTTCACGAAGGCAGTTATACCAATTTTTCAAATTAAACACGTGCTGATCCAGATCGTTTTTTTCATTTCTTGTTGATCTAGATCCAGATCCGGATGAAAAAAACGCAGCTATTATTGACATAATAGCCCCTTAACTGGCAAAAAAAGAGATCAATCGGTTTACAGGGTGACACAAAATTTATTAACAAAATTTAAATTAGTCGAAAAATGAATTATTAATTTTATTTTACAACTTATAACAACAGTTTTAATTTAATTACTAATTATTTTATTATCTATATAACAATATTTAAATAAAAAAAATATGAACTTACAAAAAAAAAACAAAAATTAAAAAAAATTTAAAAAAAAATCTTAAATACTAATCAGTTGCCTGGAATAATTTCAAACATATTATCTATATTTTCATCGCCCATGTCTAATAACGAAGCCATTTCCTCTGGATATTCCCTGCTTATAAAGTGTTTGTCCCGTACTCTCCGAAATGATGAGATGTATGGATCTGATGATATTAGCAGCCTACTCATTAGATCCACGTTTTGCTCTTTCCTTGATATTTTCCTGGTGTTGTGGTACCTGTAGTGCTTGTAATCTTTATTTTTGGCTTCCTGGGCTTCTTCAGATAGCTCCCCAATTGGCAAAATACAGTGAAGTATTATATTTTTTCCATGCCTTAAAACTTTGTGGACTGTTGCTGTCAATGGTCTCCATGCATATTTCTCATTTAGTAGTTCTTCTGTTTGTGCTGCATATATTCCAAATTTCTCGGCGTTGATAGGAAGACCACAAGAAAGAACATTTAATATGGTCTTAAATCTCCTTATAACTTCCATTGCTGTATTTAACCACGACTCATTTCGTTTTTCAAACTTTTGCGCGTTTCTAGTACTAAGTTGCCACATTTTCTTGAAACTCCGAAAGAATCGTCGAAATTTTTCTTCGTCCAATATTTTTATATTGTATATATTTTCTATAAGACGAACAAACTCCAGGTATTCCGTAACATTGTTATGGCGAATCATTTTATACAGCTCCGAATTCAAAATCTGCATGTTGTTTTCTTCGTAGCACTTTTATACAAAATAAATTTTTATAACAACTCGCAAAACGAAATAACTGCACTTTAAAGTTGTTGTAATTTTCTTATTATATTATCAACTTAGAATTTTCCAGTAAAAGTGTTTCCTCTTTTCTATCAAGATAGAGAATGATCAATTCGCAAAGAATCTTCCCTTTAAATATCTAAAATTTTCGTTACACTCACCTACCTGCAACTTATGCCTTTAAACACACAAACAATTACAATAGTCCCTTACCTCAAGTATTTATCATAATATTTATTAGGTGTCATAAACATCAAAGTCAATAATTATCATTTGTAAATACCTGGATGTCATATACTAGGTACTAAACTCATTACTCAAAAGGGCGCATATACTGAGTAAGTCAAAGTCAATTAAAATTGTCATAAAACGTAATAATGTAATTTCTTTGAATATTAATGATGTCATTAATCCTAAATGTTTACTAGGAAAACTGTAATTTATTTCCAAAACAAACATTGTACAGCCTTAAAAGTCATAAACTTCCTGCATAAATGGGAATATTATGAGGAAATACGCAGCCGACAACAAGGTAGACTTTACTTCAAATGCAATTATCTCCGAAGGTCGCAGGTGGTCGCAGCCAATTTTTTTTGTAAAAGATGCAGGAGGATTTCTACTTTAATTTGATACCTATTAGAGCGTGGCCATCTTTGGACATTTTTTTAAAAGTCAACAATTAGTTAAAATTTTAGCGAAATATTACACCTTTTAATTAAAATGCTATTATTAAAAAACTGTTCGACTTTTATCATAACTTATAGGCCCAATAATACCTTCTCCTATGTAGGGACTGATTTCATTAATAAGAATTGAACCTCTCCATACAAAAATTTTCACAATAGCACTTTGAAATTCCAAAAAATTCACAAATTTAAGAAAAAAATGAGCCGCTCACATTTTTCCCTGACTTTAGCCATTCCGAACACAAGGAGGGGGGGGAAATATTGAAAAAAAATTGCTGCCATAAGGTAGTACATTTAGTTTACTATCGAATAGCCATAAATTTTTAAAATCGGTGACATGACGAAAATCGATTTTTGTGTACTCAAAATTGATTTTGGCCCACTGTGCGGCGGCAAAAAAAAGGGGCGGCAAAAAAGTCGTTTCAATTATTTAAAAATTTTTTGATTAATAAAAATGTAAAAATACAAAATTTTTTTAATTTTAGTCAATTTTGCGTAAAACAATCATTTGAAAAAGTTATTTAATTTATTATATTAAATATTTTCCAATTTCCAAAATAATAAAACAGATTTTTGTTTACAAAAAAAGGCGGCACTTTGCTTCCTGCCTATGGGCGGCAAATTCGTAAATCCGCCACTGAAGTCAATATTCCCTTAAATCATATACAAATCCACATACTAGTTGCTATAGATTATATTTTTCAACGTTATTTAGATTTAAAATTAGGGTTACTGACTTGGGTCGCGCCGACTTCAAAAACAATTTTGGATTTGTATATTTACTGATAAATTAAAAATAATTATTTTTAGTTTGCGTTTTTGGCTCATTCTCCGGCTGATTTTATTAGGACATTATACCAATATGTGTAGTTTCAGAGAAAATTGCTAACAAACAAACTAAAATATATATCTCTTTCTTTTAGAACTGGTTATAAAAGTAGGAAACCTACTGAAATTTTCCAACCCTTATTTATTTGTGGTCGGACCGAAAATAACTATATTCTTTAAAGAGTCTATTGCGTGTGCCAGGACATTAGTTTTGAAAATGTGTCGTGGATGTCGAGTTAAAAACGAAAACATTACAATAGGTCAATCATTTTTTTAATAACAGAATCATAATAAAAGTTATACATGAAATCAAAATCATTTTGAAGATCTATGGTTTAACAAGTTCCTCCTGTTCCGGAATTTACCAGAAAGCTTTCGCGGAAAAACTACATGTGTAAAACTAAATTTGAGGTGCGTCGAGCCCCACCCCCCTTTTCACGGATCCGAATGCAAACTATGCGAGAATTATGTGCTAAATATGTGCTAATTATGTACCGAAAAAAAATTTTTTGTGCTCCAAAATTAAGTGCTTTTTTTAAACACTCAAAGTGGGGGGTGTAGCTCGACGACGAGTTACACCCCCCTCAAATTGTGAGCAAAAACATGTTTTTTTCTTCAAACTAGAATTATGTGCTTTTTATGTGCTTCAAGAATGTGCAACAAAGAAGTTTGTAAAGTTAACTGCAAAAAAGATAGTCGAGATTTTCAAAAAGTGTGAATCCGATAAATTACTCGGCATGCACTAAATTCAATCAAAACGCGTAACCAAATTCTTTTCTCAGCAGCACATATTTCCTTCGTCATCTTCAGTCGAATAATTAATTGCCAATTCATAAAAAACGCGATTTCGAGCTGCACCCCCCCACGAAAAATATGAAAAATATTTCAAGTCCAAAAAAATGCAGCACGAAATTCGTTCCTTGGCTTAATCGCGAGCACATAATTATTTGTTTATAAAAAACCCACTTTCGAGCTAGACCCCCCTCAGAAAGTATAATAAATGCTCCAAGTCGAGTCTAGTGAGAGCATGAAATTTGTTTTTGGGCTTAATCGGCAGCCTTTCATCTGCGGGCACAAAAATAATTGTGTAATACAAAAGCAATATCTTGCTGCACCACCGTTCACCTCCCCCCCCTCAAATTTTGAAAATTCGGATGTAATGGGCGCGTGCAAATTTATGAATAACGGGACTAGCACGTAATTTTCGGCACTTGCGACCTCATCTTAATGTTCCTTTAATATTATACAACCTTAATATTATAAATATTTGTAGCGAGGCTCGAAAAGATTAATCATGTAAAGACTTGTTGTCTTCCTGTGGCTGTGAGTTAGTCGCATTTGCCTGAGAAGTGATTACCCGTGACTGAAGAATGTGTGGATGTGCTAGTGGATTAGGGAAAGATTTTTAACCGACAAGTAAATATTAGATTATGGAAATGCATGAATCCTCAAGTCCTCCTTTAAAAGATCCTCGACCAGATCGTCACCCTTTGTGCCGAACAGCACATTTGTTTACATTGAGCTTTTCGGAAAGGTGCGATATCTTTTATTACCCTTTGTCTTCAGAGATCCCTGCATACGCAGTGCACGGATATCTTCTAATTACCCTTTGTCTTCAGAGATCCCTGCATATTCGAATGAAAAAAAATGCAATCGCAACATAAAAATTATAAGCAACACCTGATTCGGCGCGGTGTTTATACATTTGATTAATAATGATTTTCAAAATTTGAAGGGGAGGCAGCACGATATCTCTATTGTATTAAACAATTATTTTTGTGCTCAAGAATGAAAGGCATAGAAATTATGTGCTCTTTATGTGCTTGTGCTTTCGATTAAGCCCAAAAACGAATTTTGTGCTCCAATACCACCCAGTTTGGAGCATTTTCAAATTTTTAGGAGGGGTAGCTCAAAATCGCTTTTTTATTAACAAATAATTATGTGCTCGGAAATAAAAAGCACAGGAATTATGTGCTCTTTATGTGCTCTTGATTGAGCCAAAAAACGATTTTCGTGCTGCAATCCCATCCGACTTGGAGCTTTGTAAATAATTTTTGAGGGGGGTCTAGCTCGACATCACGTTTTTTATAAATAAACAATTTTATACTTATAAAATCAATGCACAGTAATTACGTGCTAATTATGTGCTCTTGATTAAGCCAGGGAACGAATTTCGTGCTGCATTTTTTTGGACTTGAAATATTTTTCATAATTTTGGTGGGGGGGGGGCAGCTCGAAATCGCGTTTTGTATGAATTGGCAATAAATTATTCGACTGAAGGCGACGAAGGAATTATGTGCTGCTTAGAAAAGAATTTGGTTACGCGTTTTGATTGAATTTAGTGCATGCCGAGTAATTTATCGGATTCACACTTTTTGAAAATCTCGACTATCTTTTTTGCAGTTAACTTTACAAACTTCTTTGTTGCACATTCTTGAAGCACATAAAAAGCACATAACTCTAGTTTGAAGAAAAAAACATGTTTTTGCTCACAATTTGAGGGGGGGTGTAACTCGTCGTCGAGCTACACCCCCCACTTTGAGTGTTTAAAAAAAGCACTTAATTTTGAAGCACAACAAATTTTTTTTCGGTACATAATTAGCACATATTTAGCACATAATTCTCACATAGTTTGCATTCGGATCCGTGAAAAGGGGGGTGGGGCTCGACGCACCTCTAAATTTGACGAGAAGGAATTTTTAATATCGTTTCGTTTTTATTGCTATTGTTATCTGAAATACCTTTGTTTTACTACAAATAAATTAAAACTACGCTGAATATCGGTATAGCGTAGCATTGATAATTATAAAACTTTCAAAAGAAGAATGATAATATGTAGCATTACGTTTTAATTAGGCTTTCCGTTCTGAGTATTCCTGTATGGTGTCATTACCCAGAAAATTAGTCTTTATAAATCGTTTATCTTTAAGCTCTTCCACATTGGTTTTGAAAAAATGTAAAAAACATTCATGAGCACGGCATTGTAAAGGTCTTCAAAATGACTTTGCAATTTTTTCTTCTCAATGAAATTTTGAATTTTTTCGTGCGAATTTCGCCAAGGCCTTCGTTTCTGTTTGCATCTGGTGGTGCATTAATCAAATAACCGAAACCAATGAAAAGGTGCTCGGAACACTCTCACATTAGGGCTCCACCGGCAGCTTCGTATGGTCCGAAAACGAGACCAGCCCAATCGCCGCCGTGCCCCGGGAAATTATTGTAATTACCTGTTCGAGTTCGGAGCCGGAGTTCTGCAAAAATCATTCGATTTGATTGGCCTCACTGAGGGCGCGGCGCGCAACATGCGCCACTTGACGTGTGCAGTTGTGGGCCAAGACGGGTCAAGACACCTCCGGTGAATGACCAACATTTCTTGGCGCTCCCGAGGCGCACTGGAGCGTCTTCGAATTCGTTCGATTCTCCTTATCTTGATTAAAAAAAATTAAATTGCCGGCTACCGGTGCGCATTGTGCGCTTCATGCGAGCCGCAGCGCCTTGGATCTGCCCAAATTGAGGCTCCTTTTCATCGTGAGGAATGCGATTGAAGAATTGAAGACACAGGTTTAGGTACCTGCGCTCCGAGCCCCGCGTCCCGCGTCTAATTTACCGATGGGAACCGTTCCTCTCCAGACTATAGCAGCTAGATTTGCTCGGGAATAAATCATCCAGGCCTGGCTTGTTAGCTTATGATTTATTTGCCGTAAACGCAGTTTATGGATTACGGAAATGCACTTCTCAGCACTCGGTGCAGAGCACTCTCAAGTCCTCGAGTCAGGGCCCCATAAAACGGGAGGGATGGTCTACAACTCAATTAAGACGTGCCTGACACAGTTTAATGAGACGCCCCTTTTTTCTTCTTCCAGAGTTTTTGGCACCAGGAGATGCTCAAGATGTCTGGCTTCAATAAGTTCCTCCGAATTAGTTATGCGTGCGCGCCACTTAGTTTTCCACGTAGGTTGTTTTTCCTGTACAGTCTGTAACTCACCACTAACGAAGGGCGACCAATTCGGTATTAGAGACTCGGCCGTCTTCTGCAGGTAAAGACTTAATATCGTCGAGTTAATGGGACAAACTTATAAAAATATTTTCTTCTACTTCCAGACTGCACTATGAAATCTCGTTAGACGCTCAAACAACGCCCACAACACCTCTACCAAATTCTTGCTCGTACGCGACGCAGTTTGCGTCGTCGCCCAACGATCCGTCGAGTCCGGCAGACCCATCAAAAATTGTTCCCAGCGGATTCTACGTACCTCCGGCCCATGTGATCGCAGGCCTGCCCCAGCCACCGCGCCAGAAAGGTCGACCTAGGAAAAGAAAGCCCAAAGACATAGAGGCGTTAACGGCAAATATTGGTAAGATATAGGCTATTTATTGGTTTTATATTTAATTTTAAAGTATCCAGTTATACCCTTGATACACGGCAACTTTGAATAATTATTCGATAAATGATAATTCACTCCAAATGTTCATTCATTTTAGGGGTAACAGACGACGAATTTAACTTCGTTTAATAATATAGAAAATACATATTTTCCTAAATGAGAGCGAAATCGATGACTGATTAAGAATAGAGTAGAAATCAGGATTTTTCCAAGATTCTTAATTTCATTCGGTGTGAATGAACTTTTCAGAACTTCATTGATTAACATTTAGATGTCTGCATTGAGAGTTCTACACTTTTCTATAAGGATTTTGTCTTTTGATTTTAAAAAAGTTCATAAAGTGACAAAACTCCATTTTTGAAATTAAGAACAGATTCGTTTTCAGGTCTCCTGAAAAAAATTTGACGGCGATAAACACGCATTTATCGTAATGTAAAAAATTAGAAGCCCCTAAAATCCTAAAATAGTTTAACTTACCTTATAAAATAACTAATATTGAAAACATTTACTAGTTGCTTGTAGTCGGCGAGAAAATAAATTAAGTTCTTATTTTATATGTTATGCATACCTACTTTAAACAATAAAAAATTATTATAAAAAGGAAATACACGAAGCTATGCGCGTAAAAACATAAGACAAAAATAGATGGAGATGATACCATCATCTTGTTGAAATAAAAAAAACTATCAATAACTCAAAATCTTCTCAAAATACAAGTATAGCTAATTTCGTCTAAACCATACTCATCACATTTAACATATTATGAGAACTAGGACCTTTCTATAAATAAATATGTCTATTTTAACGTCACTTTGTGTACGCGTTTTACCAACTTTTACGATTACTTTGGAATATGTTTATTAAATATAATGGTTTTTTTTTTCTACCATACCTGTTTACTGTGGAAAAATGTCCTTGATGTACATAATTAAAAACACTGTCCAAGATCAAAATTCCTTTTTACACAAATAGCTACTATTCCTATATTTTCAATACGCTTAATAATGAATTGCAAAAGTAATATACAAAATTAGCTCTTATTTGTTTACGAAAATACCTGGGCTCGATATTTCAAAGTTACTTAATATGTACCACAGCTTATAGAAACCAGGATAAATTTTGCGCATCTCATTTTACTTCCAGAATAATTTCAGTTTTTAAAGTAAGTAGTAAAGAAGACCTACCAAACGTACGTCTACTCTGTATGATGCGATAACTTTTTCGACAATCATTTCGTTCTTATATACATTTTTCGAAATTACTAATATTGTTTGAAAGTTTTAGAATTAAGGGCAAACCAAATTTTAAGGACATGTTGGTTCGAATGAAATAATATTGTTCCAGAAATTCTAGTAACATTTTTCACATTTTTAGAAATATATAGAGAAAATTGCGATTGAACGGGGTAGGAAGGGCAGGCGACAATGTAAGTAGAAATCGTGTAATTGTTTTGAAGAGTAATCCTTAGAAAATGAGTAGATTCTTTAGGACTTGACACCATTATAAATACAATTTCTAGTTTGTAGCTTTTATTCCGTTCCATTATTTTGTTTATAACTAATTTTATGCTTTTATTGTTGTTTCTATGGAAAGCGATTTCTCTACATCTTTTACAAATACGACAATCGTGAATGCTCCTATAATTTTACACACAATTCACAATTGTATGTTTCGCAGACAGACGGATTTAGATCTAACAAATAAGACATTTTTAATTTGAACTCTTAAAAATACTGCTATCGCTGGTAAAATTGTTTATTTTGAAGTTTATAAATGTTATTACTTCCGGAGTTGGCTCTCTGAAGTTATTAAGAAAGCGAAAAAGTGCTTTAGAAACTTGTACTGCTTCTGTTCTCACCATGCTTAGGTCTGTTGTTTTCTGTTACTAGACAATTTTTATGGCCGGAATTAATTACTGAGCTTCCTCCCTACAGGCCTCGTTTAAAATTCCATTAATTTACCTGTAATCCGAATTATACCTTGCTCGGTTCACCGATCATCTGAGTCGATCACCTCGGACCTCAACTCGTCTGGCTGGACCAAGTTGGACCGGACGCGGTCAGCGCCGGTAGATGCCTATTTTTTGTGAATATAATTAAGTCATAAAGGCATAAACCTGGAGAGTTTGTCCAAGACGCAATGTACGAATTTAATGCTCCTGAACTGTGGGAGCGAGCGTCTTGCTCCTCAAAAGATTAGAGGCTCGATGCTGGAGCTGGCTAGAGCCTGCGGTGCCTGCGAGATGGCATATAAACATAAAGGCGAAATTTGGGTAACAAAAAATGTTTGTTAAAGTCATAAAGTGGCCGTGGATCTTTACGAGCAAGGAGAAGGCCATCGTGCCGCAGGAGTGATCCATTGATTTGACCTACAGCAATAAACATGAATTCCGCGTCAGCAACTGCAGCGGTACTGCCGCGGTCTGTAGGAGGTTATCCCGCGCGGTACCTTCGTTTTATGGCCGGCCAGAGCAGTCCTGGTTTTCGGGCCAGGTAAGAAGAGGTGGCGCCTTAATGCGATGCCCACAGAAAACAATAAACCCGCTGCGCCGCTCCGCGCTGTGTTTATGGTCTGTGCTCTTTTCTGCTTAGCACGACTTTATGACTTCTACACTTGTGCCTTATTATCAGGTCAGTGCTAACTGCAGGTTCACAAGCAGAGCCCTGCCCGCCCGAAAGGCGAACTCGACCGCTCAAGTCGATATATCGTGACTCGTGGGAATCGAGCCGCGACCGTGGCTGCCTTGGGTCGAGTCCGCGTAAGCCTCTGAAACGCCGCGGATTTTACCGCGGCCTCTACTCGCGGTAAAGCGATAAAGTGGCGCGCGGCTGGCCGAAATGAAATTCGGTTGCCCGGCTGCAGATTGCAGCATCCGGGGCACATGCGTAATTCCGCGAGTTTTTCTCAACGACCATATCGCTCCGGTGAGAGCAGCCGTTTAGATAAATCGAAAGCCGTTACCTTGCGACATTTACAAGAAAAAGTTAATCGATGGGGCTCATAAAAATCTCCATCGTGGCTTTTGGGGCGCGCAAGGAAATCGGCACGGCTATTTCCCATCTCGGGCCATCGCGCCGTCTCTGCCGCGACTCCACTGGGCCACTGGAGGATCACGGTTCGCGCTTTTATGGAATAATAAAAAAATTTTTGCGGTTCGGTGGTCGTGAGAAAAATAATAAAAAAATAAAATAAAACAAACGACCAGAAATGCCGCTGATGATTTTCTTATCGCGGACGTTAAAAATATATAAAAATGAAAAAGTCCGCTGAAAGGAGATAGTCATTAAGCTTACTTACTTTTTCCTGTTTGTACTTGCAGACCTCAATGCGGAGTATCTGGATTTTGGTCGCGGCGGCCACCTGAGTGCCTCGTCTAGAACGAAAAGGATGCGGACGTCATTCAAGCACCATCAACTTAGAACAATGAAGTCATACTTTGCCATCAACCATAATCCGGACGCCAAGGATCTGAAGCAGTTGTCGCAGAAGACCGGTCTGCCAAAGAGAGTGCTGCAGGTGAGTGCTCTTCATTCGCGATCTTAAGACTTAAGTCCGTCGCGTCCGTCGCCGTTTCCGCCTTCTTGCGTGGGGCTCCGGCTGACTGTCTGGCAATTGCGTGGCACCGCGCTTAACTTGAATTGCCAATTTTTCGTTGCTCTTTTCTTTAAGAGTCACGGTTTCGAGTAAACAAGGTTTTAAGTTAGACCAGACCAGGTGCATTAATTAGGGATTATTTTCTGTTGTACTTTGGCACGAAGAAAGCAAAAACCAGAGGTAATTTTAAGAATTTTGCTCTCTTATCGGAACGCGGTGTATGCTGGCTGTTAAAAAGTGTTCCATTCGCATTTAATATACAAGCAAGAATATTTGACATAAATTGAGTTTAAGGTATCCTCGGTGATTTATAAAACATTGTAGAAACTATCGTTTGAGGTCAAAAGTGACAAATATATAAAACAAAAATAGACCGTTTAGGGTCCAAGTGATATTTTACGATGAGACATTAATAACAGAAAACTTTAAATTGAGCATAAGAAAGGTTTCAGAGGTATAGAGGGTCAATATATTAGATTGAATGGTATTATTATTGTTATAACATAATAACCACGTTGTAGCACGATACGAGTTTTTTTTTTAATTTTTATTTGTTGTACCTATTAATTAATTAATCAATGAAAGATAGGTTAAATTATCATTTTAACTTATTGTGCTATGTGAGTTTATAATTTTGAAACCTGTTTTTTGCTAACCTTTGCCTTTTGAGCCGTTGTTTGTTTTGCACACTCGTCACTGTTGACCCCAAATGAATGTTTTTACAAGGTTTCTTCTAAATACAAGAGAAGAGAGACCTCGAGCTAAATCAGTTTCTTAGCTCCAACCAAAATATTCTATGGGATTTTTTCCAAAAAGTAACTTTTGACTCCCTATGTTTTTTTTATGCCGAGTTGATTGCTAGCGGGGTGCAGTTTATATAAGTGATGGATTTTCATCATAGAGGCTCCACGTAAAGTCTACAGTCTCAAATAAATTTGTCTGCGATTGAATTCTTGGCAAGATTTCATTATATGTATGTAGGTACCTTTCAAATGCTAAGAGTTCGATGAATTCCAATTTCATTGCTCATCAATTATTTAAAGACTAGTATTTGGTTCGGTCATATTCCTGCGAACTGGCATTTTGTGTCTTTTAATTCAGTCCTAAGGGTTTTCGTAAAATTTTCAAAGGCCTCATGAGAGCCGTACATAAACACAATTTTCACACGCTCTAAATATTTTTTTTTGTAGTCCTACAGGATATTGTACATGATTACGTTTTCAACCACAAAAAATTCTTGTTTAAAATCTTATAAATATTTCATTTATCGCCTTTCTTTGGTAATTTTTACGTAGAGCATAACCAAGTATTGCTAAGTGTTTTTTAGGTATGTGATGATGAAATAAGAATCCTAACATAATTAAAATTGTCGAGATATTCCGCTCATAGTAAAACGAAAAAAATATTCTTAAAAATATCGTCCCCTTTTTATACTTTCTTTGAATACTTTAGTGTTCATTCTTTTCCATTGATAATATTTTGATGTTTCAAAGTGTTAACGTTATTAATATTTGAACATTTTTCCAAATATAATGTAGTGTGATCAGTGATCGCACGAAATTTCTGCTTCTAAACTTTGTTCTTGCATGAAGTGGCGACCTTTTTTCAAACTATCCCAAAGTCTGCAATGAGTTTTAAAGCTTATGTAGACAAATTCTAAAATAGTACGGATATAATATTTTAACTACTTAAGCGGTAACGTACTCTTTTAAAGTAAGTTAGTGCTACTTATTTACTTTGGTTTGATTTTAAATACTATTACTCACTAAAATCCTGCATCGTCTTACCTTTCAGGTGTGGTTTCAAAACGCCCGGGCGAAGTGGCGACGGATGATGATGAAGCAGGACGGCAAGAGTGGCAGTGATAAAAGCGAAGGACCACTCGACCTCGACACCTACAGCGCACACAGCCCGCCTTTCATGCTCGGAGGACCCCCCAGCCCCCACTCCATAGAATAATTCCGTAGAGGAAGTGAAGACCAGCGAAGATCGCACTGGCAACTGGCACCGACTGAGCAAAGGGAGCGGCATGACCCCCTGTCACGGATTCTCTGGAAAACGTAGAAGTTCTTCGAAAGTTTTTTCTTACTGTTGTAGATAATAAAAAGGAAAATGAAGCGACTAACAGCCTCCATAACGTCATCCTACTAATTTTAAGTTTGAGTTTCTTCTAGCGTAGTGTTAAGGTACCTCTGCCCCGTTGCTGCTCGCAAGAAACTTGCACGACAGATTTTCCACTCTTTCCTTCATCGATTCCTTTAGTTTGCTAAGTTATTTATATTAGTTGTACCGACATTTGTACTTATGTATTATTTATATAAACTTAAATTAGAAAATAATTTGAAAGACAAATATCTCGGCGTCTCTCTTACCCCGCCCCTCTTCCATTCACAGGAGCAATGTGGTTGTGGTTGACATCCAAAATTCGAAATCGTTCTCACGTGATTGCTTTCATCGGAACCAATAAAGTTTTATGTGTTGTTTATTGGGGCTGTTGTACCTGTCCCCTGGAAGAGTTACTAGAGGCTGACGCGGCCGTTAAACACAGTCGTTGCCGGCATTCCAGGAAGGCGTAAGCAAACCCAGAGCACAATTGCAGCAGTATTGATCGGGTCTTTAAATTTTTTATGGAACTCATGATTTCGTAGCACCAGCAGGCAGATCTCAAGTGATAGTAAGTAGGAGGTAAGTACCACTTTTATTGGCATCTGAGCATCTCTGTCCATCAAAGTTTGTGTACGGATGCTGTTCGACGGCCAATCTGTTTTCGGGTATAATAAAATGTTGGCTGACACACAGGGCGTTTGTTCTTTTCACTTATTACAGTCGTATTAAATAAAATGCTGCGAGCCTTAACCAAAAACTTATGGGCATATTGACCTTTGTCCTATTGGGAAGAATGAGAGATTGGTTAATACACATTTATACTGTATTTTCACATTTCAAGGTAATTTAAATAGATAAAGACGAAATGTAAGTATAATTACTTATTATATATACAGCTCTAGGTATATTCTATTTTCGACTCTTTAAAAAAATAATTAATTATATTATTCATATAGAGGGTATGAACAAAAAAATAATAAAAATATTGGAAATTATAGAATATGAGGTTTCATTGATTTTGATTTAGAACCGATCGATGTACATATGTCGAAATATTGCTCGTAATGCTAACAGCCAATTCTTGAATTTACGTAATGTTTTCAAAAATCGAAGAATTAAAAAAGTATGCAATGTGTTTTAGGTATACTCAATTGTCGTCTTGGTGTAGCAGTGTAGGATATGAAAAAATAGCAAATGCGGCTTATAGTACGAAATTTGAGCTGAAATTATATATTCAGTTCTCGTTTTCAGATATCTATTATTATTAAACTATGATAGTTCTCAAGTATCCTAACTAATATTATAAATGCGAAATAATGAGTAGCCCGAAGTGGGCAAAATTTGTCGATAGCAATCTTTGTCAATTAATTTTATAGCAATCTGTAATTCAATTTGAATCTAATATTTAAGTTAATTATGAAATTTGAAGGTATAAATTTTTCTGACTCATAATCTTAACTATCGTTGCTAATTTTTTGAGAGTATCTCTGATCCAGCGTATCTTAATTGAAATTTGTAGCCTCAGCTTAGGGCATTTCTTTGTCTGCAGGAAAGAATTTTTTCATGTATTCAAATATTTTAATTACAACCAACTAATACCAGTTCTTCAGTATTCAAATTTATTGATATTTTCTCTAAAGTATCGCATCGCAAACATGACATGAACCTGTTACTTTTAGATACCATAGTACTTCTAAAGAGCCCTAAATAACCTTCAACTGAATTTTTACATTTCAAGTTGGACTTAAATCTGTCGTAATAATTGGCGTTGCTCTATTATTATATGCATAATTTACATTCCGTATTATGTGTTTTTAATTTTGTCGCCCAACGAGATTTAAATATGACACCAAAAAATAGCTTTGCCTTAGATACGCAAATAGAAAAAATGAGTTCCTCTACATATTTTTCATCATATGATTTATACCCAGGTACTGCTCGACTGCTCATAATAATTTAATTAATTTTTTTATATTGGAGGTGCGATTGGGTTTTTAATCGTATACCTAGATTTTCAACAAAACTATTGATTTTGTAATAGTTAAAAGGTCGAAAAAGTATTTGATTGCTGGAATTACTTATTCACTTTTTCTTTCAATGACCGGGAATTATTTTATTAAATTTTGTTTATTCTGTGCGAAGAAGACAAAACTGCAATATAATAAAAAATATTAGAGGGTTGTTAAATTGAACTCATTTAATATTTTTTATGAGTATCTATGCACTTTTTGTAAAATCACTTCATAATTATCTAATTTGTATTGGGCTACAAGAGTGAGAAAAGTGATGGAAAATATTATCAAATTATCAGCTCAAATTTGCATCAACGTTGTATGCGATTATTTTAAACATCTTCACTACTTATAATGGAACAAAATTCAAAAGTCTAACTAATAATAATAAAAACGCAAATAATCGCTTTTTTAATTCACCATCTTGTAAAAAAACTAAGACTTGATCATCGGATTGATGCTAAGTTGACATGAAATCACACTTTTAAGATTCGTTATGCGAGCACAAAATCATCGTTCATTCGCTTTTGATCCGAAATTCGGGAACTGCTTGGGCTAACGATTGATAACGATTTTGTTAACAGTTTATGATGTGTTAATGACGATTTTAAATTAGATGAAAATTAAGAAGTTCAATTCCGCCTCCCACCTCTTTATTAATGCGCTTGGCTATTAAAGTGGACCACCAGAGTGGGACTTTTAAAAAATTATTTTTTTCGCATATTCTTAAACTATATATGATTAATTTTTATCAGAAGGTGTGAGTAAAATTTTATAAGAAAATTTCGCAAAATTACGAAGTTATGAGTTAGTTATGAATAGAAGCGGGTAGAGGGATTAATTGCGATCGATGTTCGATCGAATCCTTGAAGAATTTTGATCAACATTTATTTCTATACACCTTTCTCCCTTAAAGTCAACCCCGTCCAAGTTTCAAGTCTGAAAATTTCTACCAAAAGGGTACTTTATCATTTCAAACAATATCTAACAAATATTTTAATAGTATTTTGTTTGGGTGTCAAAATTAAGCTTCGAACTTTATTAGGCATTTTTGATAGCTGTATAACTAATAAATTTGTAAAAAAGTGACCGATCACGATAAAAGGCCTGGAATAGATAGGTTAGGTTAGGGTTTAGTAAGTTTAATTTCAAAATTTCAATTTATAGAAATAATATCGAACTAAAACTTTTAGAGCTAATGAAGTTCCTACCTCTGAGACTAGTCAACCGATTTTGAAAATTTTTGCGCTAACTAATGCCTTAGCTAAGTTACCGAGTTTTTTGGAAGGCTGTGAATTCCCAGTGGCGGTATGAATGCATTACTTAACGAATTCTGCAAGTCATTTTTAGTAAGGGCCTGATCTAGATTACACCCAATATTAAAACACGCATTAGTTTTACATGGCGATGTCATGTTAATCGATTTCTTTTTCAGTTACTAGTACCTAACTAATTAATTCACCGATTACATGCATTACCGTTTATATTACATTTTTATAAAAGTAATTTTATGTGTAATTAGTTTCAGTAATTGATCAAGCTGAATTGATTTTATATTATATAATAATGGATTTAAATTTCGCTACTGGGGTATCATGTTTGTCGACAGTTTAGTAGGAGTGTTTCTTGCACTAAAATGAATTATTATATTGTATATATCAATGAGTAAGAAGGACTTTAAATAAAATAAAATAATAATAATAACAACAATCAAAATTTCCCCAAAAACCCTTTTTTGGCGCGTTACCCTGGTGGTTCCCTAAAGCCTTCAAAATCCAAATCTAGTTCGCACTATGGACGAAAAGTGTGATGCTGTTGATAAGTAGAAAAGATTTCAAACCCCGCGGCAATCAACGCGATTTGGTAGGGCTGAACGAAGCAACCACGTGAGTAATTACCCCATTTGTAGTAGATCAGTTACAGTTATTGGCGTTGTCAGGCAAACAGGTGTACTGCGTCCGCGGAGCTAACTTCGAATTCTACCGGAGCGGAGCGGAAGACCCTTTTGGTTTGGAGTCATGTCGGGTGCCTCCTTCTTTTGTTAGCCAGACGTTTTCCCTTGTACTTGTCCCTTGGCTCTGATTTGAGGGCTTGTAAAATGTTTGATCGCTTCTAAAAATAGCCGCCGCTGGATGCCTCGTATGACTTCTGCTGGCAGAGTTCAATTAGAGTGATTTATTGAACGAATTTTTCCGTCATTTTTCTTAATGACTCGCCGCCGCACGGGGAATCCCTGCTCACGAGGCGGGTAGTGCACGTCAGCCGGGGCGAGCATCCTCCAGCATAAAATATTGAATTCCTAGCGATGTTTGTCTTGCTACAGAAATAAAGATGTCACAGCGGACAGGCAACGACTTTAAAGTTAAACAAAAATTATGTATGATCCGTGTCTTATTTATACGTGCCAGGGGCGCCGCTGTCGCGGAGACCTAAGAGCTGCCCGCCTAGCATAGGCGCGGGGTGTCGGCGGTTTAATTCTAATTATGCTGCCGAATTTTCGTTTAATGTTCAGGCTAAACACAGTTTCCGGCAGTATTCCGACAGTTTGTGAAGTTTTTTTCTCGGCCCCTCCGCCTCCGCGACGGTCTCATGCGTAAACATTTAATTGCGACTGAAGTTGCAAACTTGAAAGGAAATTGTTCTTTCCAGGTCTATTTCCCGAACAAAATAATAGAAAAATGTTAGACTTTGGGAAATTTAATCATTGGAGGATTTTCTCTAGTTACAGTGCGAAACCCCGGCAGTAAAAGCCTCTTGGGCGCGAAATGTTTTCAAGAGATTGAGCCTTGCAAAACAAGCTTTTCTCCATGGCGTTTTGTAATTAAGACGACCTGAAAAATTCATTTCAGGTGTAATTAAATCATCATAATTGCTCGTGCTTTTAAAATATACGAGAATTTAAATAAGCACATGCAGAGCAGTGGGAACGCCTATTGTGAGGCATTATAGTAAAAATGTGTTTGGACGGTGCGTTCCGTAGCTTGCAGTTCTGCCCTCTGTTTTTTATAACCTTCCGGCGGAATGGCCTAATTGACCCTCTAGGGAAAAATAGAAATATTTTCAGCTATAGACTCATTTTGGATAGAATTAAAAAAGATTTAAGAAGAAACTTTTTGTATCCTTATCTTCGCACGCATCACGCAAAAGGTACTAGAACTGGACCAATTTGAATGTAACTTGGCATAATATACATATATATGTATATATGCATGTATGATTTACATTCACCCATCCTTGATAGGCTTCCAAAATTATAGTTAACAATTTTTAAAAATCTTTTATTAAGAAATTTATAATGACAAGATCTAAGATCAAAACATTTTAAATGTGGCCGTAGTGTGACCGTTTGAAATATTCTACTCAAGGAGACTTCACATCACTAGTTTTGATTTTGTTGAAGTGTGCGAAATCAAAGTTATATTTAATTTAAAAATATCGATAGACAGTCGAATCTGGTATAAAAGAATTGCAAATGTTACACAAGCAAGTCGAAAACATCTAAAACTGGCAAAGTTAAATAACAATTTACGAATTGTTCGATTATTTACAAAAAACGAATTGCTATTATATTATAGAATTTGTAATATAGAAAATAATATTCTTAGTAAGACATTTTAAGCTCGAAATAGTTCATTTTAGGAACTTATTACTTTAATTACTTTAATGTATTCGTGGATCGTATTGGACTTTATATACTGAATAGTTTACAATTAAATTGGTCCAAAAAAATCGATCACCTGAAAGGACAATTCATTGATTTCTAGAGGTATCTTGTTCAAAATAGGTACATAAAAATAATAGTTATTATATTATTAAAAGGAGATATAAAAAATTATTAACAATTGTGAAAAACTTTCTTATGTAGGTATACATGCATTCTTCGAATTTTTATGTTGAATTTTTAGATTTTTCTGTTAAACTAATAAAAATGGTATTTATTAGGAAGATTTTTTCATCTCTATTGAAGGACCTTCGCGTAGAGCTATATTTTCCGCAGAGCTATTCTATTTCTGGATGACGCTTAAGCAATAACCAAATAACCTATTCCAATTTTCTCCAGGACTTACACGGTGTTTGACATAAAACAGTGTTGTGGAAATTTTTTACTATCGTTTGCATATTTTTACTTTAAGTCGATGAATTTTCTCTCTTCTGATTCGTATTTAAATATTATATTCGCTTGCAACGGCCTTTATCAGCCCTGTTTTTTCGTGGCATAATTTTCTAACCACCGTAAAACCTTATTTATTAATAAACGGTAAGTATGTATAGAAATATGTATGTATAATATAATGTATATTATTTTTTTAACGGATTTTTGTTGATAGATAGGTGTCATTTGGTAATATGGCAATGGGGACAGTGGAAATTATTACCGAATTGTTATTTAATTATTTAAAGGTATAGATTTATCGAAGGCTTATTATTCATATTTTAGTGCTGTTTCGGTTTGCACACTATCAGATTTTTCTATTGAGTGACACGATTTGAGGCGAAATATGGCGCTGGTAGAAAAGCAGGAGCATATCTTGTATTTCTATAACTTGTACCCTTTAAATTTTAAATTGAAAAGTTTGATTTTTCTAGAAATTAGGGTGACGTTTAAACATAAAAATCATTTTCTGGTATTCCCAGCTCACCTGTAATCTTAGTAATAATGAAAAAACCACAGGGAGCTCGTACTGGGCCTGTTACCCTACGTATCGAAATAATCTATCTTTTTCAATGCGAAGCAAGATTTCTTTTATATTTGCTAAAATCGAATCCAGGGAAGCTCTTAAACATGAGAAAAAGGGTCCAAAAGCTGGTTGAATGGAAGGTTCCGCGCAACCACCTTTCGGTCGAAATTGTATGCATATCACGCCACAAGCCATTTACACCCCTCGGTCATTGCGCCCTCGTCGAGCGGCTGGAAGCGGAGCACCACCCGCGGTCAGAGCGCACCTTGGGCTTAGAACCCGGCGGGCTAAGAGCTAAGAGGCTGCACGTGCAACTTGTTCCCAGCGAAAACTTTGTTTGGCGCACGTGGCCTGCTTTTTACGTATTTTGCGCAAATGAAGCGTGCGAGCGGGCGAGTTCCCGGAGGTGAACGAATCAATTTGACTTCCGCTAATCCGAGGGTCCCTAAAAAGAATCTCGGCGATTGAATTTTATCCCCGGGACCAGCCCACGACCGGGGTGAGTTGCACTTGCACAATGCGCCGCCGACCCGACGACGGCGGCGTATGACTCCGTCATTACCGCGTCATCATGTCGAACTAATAGGACACGACCGCGGAGCCCCTGGGAGCACCGGGCGCGGGTGTAATCCGCCCGGCCACCCCCCGCCCGGTCGTTCTTTATTCGGGTCGGGTTGGATTTCAGAACCAGTCCGACTGAGGGTGGAGATTCCGTCGAGTGTCACGTGACCTCCTCATTAGTGTGAAATGTGAGCCTCTCCCAGTCAAGTGGAGCCCTGGACCAAGGAGGAGCAGCCGTCGCATTTTTGCACGCGGCATCTCCCGTGTCTTTGGCGGGACTTCGCCTTTCTGGGGCCTCAAAGGAATTGATGTGGTTCCGTTTCATTTCCCCGGCTGCTCATTTGGAAACTCCCGGGAATGCCGGCCTCAATCACGCGCTCCACCGGCAGGCTGCGACTGTTGCGATGTTGCGCAACGTTATTAAACGCAAAAGACAAATTGTCCGCCGGCCTGCCAAGACCACAAAGCACCGAAACCGGCGTAACGCGACGAGGTGTAGCCGACTAAAGGTAAAAATATTTCAAAGAAAATGCCTGCGTCAGCAGCTGCTCTCAGAAAATTAATTTCATCAAAACTACAAAGAGGTGCAAGTTCTTTGCGCCCGATGTAAGATAAAGAGAAAAGGACGACTTCGTCCTCTATAACAAGGTTTAAGAATTTAAGCGCATTTCATTTCCTAGAATTTTTTCTATTTTGTAAGCGGATATTGTGATTAAAAACATATCTTTAAATGCTAAAAATAAAAACAGTACCTAAGTCCTTACTTTTTCAATTACACATACAAAGTAGTCATTAACAACGAACATTTTACCAAGAGCAGGACAAGAAGTAAACACTTTTTTAGGGGAAGCTTTGAGGGATTTAATTCAACATACATACATTACATATGCATGTTAGTACAGGCGATTTACATATGCTTTATGTAGCAACATCAGAATAACTCAAAGTTGATCTTTTGCATAAATGTTGCTCTAAGAGGCGCCTCCATTGTGACAGGCCCTTTGTCTTAAACTTTTTTGATACCTAAAGTAATTATTTAGGATTTGGGAAAAAAGTATGTTATCAAACATAATCGGAGTTATATTTTATGAATTTTTGTTTACATCTGTGACAGCTTCATAATCTTAAATTTTTTATTAAAAAAGAAAAACAAAATTTTGTAATACGAATAAAACGCAACAACAGTTTAATCTTTTATTTCTGTTTTAAATGAAGTCAATTTTCATGTTCCGATAACTATTATGAAAGTAAATAAATAAAGAATATTTAAGGCTATGATAATGTACCGATCAAAAGTTATGGGGACGAGGCAGCAACGTTTTGTTAATACCAATTCGACTTTACTATTGTCATTAAAAACCATTATTTATTTTTAAATTGAAACCCGTGTACAACTTAGAACCATAGAATCTTAAGTAGCATGTTTTGTTGAAATGAAGACTTTTATTAACCCTAAAGCTCTAATGTTAGAACATATTCCTAATAAGCTAACTATTCATTAATTCGACGAACACTACAATTTTAATTAGTTTTTTCTTTTGGTTTTTAAATATCTTTCAAGGGAAGTGCTAAAAATAATGGGACTTTCTTTTTAAAATATCGTGATAATAAAAAACACGTCATTGGAAATTATGCACCACATATTCCAACATTATCCACTAATTCACTGATAAATTACGCAAACACTTTTGAAATGAATGTTATTTCTTGGTATAATAATTCCACATTTAACTCTATATCCTGAAAGAGATTAAAAACAAAGTAATAACCCATTTATCAAAGTTTTGATTTCAACAACCAAATTTTGAGTTAACAAATTTACAAAGACTAAATTGTTGATTTGACCAAATGGGTTGTGCTTTTGTTTTTTAATGAACTGATCTGAATTAGATTAAATAGCAAATTTTGCATTAAATTGATTTTCGTAAACCGTTACCTACATATATACAATACATACATACATATATCAAGATTTTAAAATTACAGAAAATGGCATTAAGTTGCCATCAATTCAACTTCAAAATATAATTGTATTAATATTTTGATACATTGCATTTCGGTGGAAAGCTCTAAATTACAATTATTATTATTTTTAAATGGAGTCCCGACATTCTGCAACTAGTTCTCTTAACTCGTTTTTTCATGGCGACTGCGCTGACCTTTTCATTTGTGACATTTTTCAAAGCGTGTTGTTAATAATTGCGCCATCTTTCGCTACGGTGCGGAACTACGATAGTTAGAACAAACTTGAACGAGAAAAAATCGAACACGGACTTGTGATAAGTAAATTCTTATTAATTATGTGTATTTTGTTCGAAATTAAAAAGATCTCGCTGATTTGCGTTTAAATAGGCCTACTAACTATAGATTTAGTCAATTTGTTCAGAACTTATGGCTGATAAAAATTTGTCCCCGAAAGATTAAGCAGGTATTATAACGTGCCGGTTATGCTCGTTTTTAGCAACTTGTATTTTTTTAACTGCTATAAAAGTTAAAAATGTATAGATACATTTTCTGCATGCGATTATTGCTATGCTACTGAGCAGGGCAGCCGTAGGGACAAGTGAATTTAAAAGTTAATGAAGCGAAAGTTACGATCCCAAGGTGAAGTTTTGAGAAAACCCCTTGAAGAAATATGTGCTCGAAGAATAAGGTTCTGGCTTTATGTGAAGCGCCACAAATCATGAATGAAATGAGGGGCCCTATTTGCCCTGCAGCACTCAATTCGAGGAAATATATCAGTCGCAGATCAGAAGCGGCGATTAATTAAAGATATTTATTGATTGAATTCGCCGGCTCAGAGTCCCATAAATTAAGCTCCGCCAGGGACCACACACGAAGGCTGCCGGAGCACCACCGCCGGGGCCGGGGCTCGCAAAGACGAGGAGCCAGCGCTCTGTCAATCAGCATTTTTCCTCCTAATTCAAAAGAAAATTTCACGCCCAGCAGCGCGGAATGCGGCAAGTGGTTGGGGCAGATGTTCGGGAAAAACACCCGGGAAGAACCGGGAACATTCCTCGCCGCCCGAAAAGTGCCACGTTTGACTTCTGTTCCAAAATTCCACTGGTTTTCGCCGGAGTACATAATGTGCGCACATGGCACCTATTTAACCGCAGCCGCCCGGGGCTCCGGCTCGGCTCCGTGCAGTGGGCCCCAGCCGACACACACTTGTGCGGGGCGCGGTGCGGCAGCGACGGAGTTTTTCCCGGCCAGGCCGGGCTCGGGCTCCGCAAATCGGGCAGGGAGCTTCAGACGACATCAATAAATATTTCATGTCGCTGCCAAGGAGACCATTCGATTCGAGCCGAGGACGCCTGATTTATTTGCATTTTCAATTCTGAATTCAGAGCCTGTCTTCGGATGACGAGCGCTGAACCGCTCCTGCCATCTTGGGAGCCGGCCGGCCCTCAGCCTGCTCGGCCCGGTGACAGCGAATTCATCTCCCTTTGACGTCGAAAAGGGTCCAATTCTGCCCGGGGCTCGGTCCTCCCGGAATGGGGCAAACTCCTCCATTCCGAACCTCCGGCTTTTGATTTTCATGCAAATTGTTTGCAGATTTCGAGCGCACAATTGGACAGGCACACCATCGCAGCGCGGATGTGTGCGTCGTGCCGCCGTGCTGTGCGTTCCCGACGGGCGCAATCCTGCTCCTTGGACCCGGCTCCGTCTGCACTTAAAATCGATAACTTTGTACGTGTCACTCTCACTCAGCGAAAACTGTCTTCTTGTCTCAGGTGCAGAATTTCAAACGCGCCGCCATGCTGCCGCTGTTTGCGATTTTTGCCCGGCTCTTCCGCGGATCGCTCTGAAATTCAATAGTCAATCATTAAAATTAGAAGTCGCGCTCGGCTCCCGGGAAGATGGGGCCTAGCGCTCCCGTATAAATCAGGAAGTCAGTGGGCACTTTTCTGCGCTGCTGCTGCAAAATCCGCACGGGTGTCCCACCGATGATACGAACGGAAAAGTTATTCCAGCGGTAGGTTTTTCTTCTACATAAATACCACACATATATCTACATACACTACACATATTTATGTATATAAAACCCAAGTACCTATTTCAAAACCTGTTCTTTTTTCCTTTCAAAAGAAATTTAAGATTTTTCGAGTTCCATTCTGCATTGTTTTTGTTATAAAAGGACTACGATTGTATGCAAAATTTATTTCGATTTATATACTTAAGTATAAATAACAAATGTAAAATGGTTTTCTTTGCCCGATAAGAAAACAAATTTTTAATTCGAATAGTATGCATCCAAGAAATTTTTTTTTTAAATTTAATTCAATTGTTTCTTTATAAGCTCATTAATTCATTATACATATTGTATAGATAGTCTATTTTGAGAGTTCATGCAGATATCTAATACAACTATAATAATGTATGGTATAATTTAAGTTTAGCTGATATTTGATTTAACAATTGATGTGTAATATAAGTTGAGAAAAATAGCTAAAAAAAACCTCTTTCTAACAAAAATCAATTTGATAAGTTCTATGTGCGGAACGAAAATGCTATTTCATCTTTAAAGCTTCTTATTTTAATACTGTAACATATCAATCAAAACAATACTGAAACAAGAGAATATAATATCTCAAGAATCCAATTATCATCGTCATTTCAAAATAAAGCTGGACCTGTCAGCAAATTTCAATAATGACATGAGTATTGCTACTATTGCTGCATCTTAAAAATCAGATTCAACCAAATATTGTTACAAGTCGATTTTATTTGCTTGTTATGTTTATAATTTAAATTAGCCTTGCTCCAGAGGTTCAGGTTTCTAACTCTATAACATACAATTCAAAAAGATCTATTAGATAACTGAAGCCTTTATCTAATAGAATTCAACGACATGGCTAAAATTTACCCTCATATATGCTTAATTTGTATTTCTCTACCAAATATCAATTATTATTTCTGCATAAATTTGGGTTGCGGCAGTAACTTCTATTTATAATTCTGTTTTTACACGGTTTTGATTTAACACGGTCTAGAAAAAACTAATTGATTCCGGTTTTACACGATTTCATTCGATTTAGCACGATTAAAAAAGGCTATTTGATTGAAATTTCAAAGAAAAATATTTTTATTAAACATAATCTTTTAGACATTTTTTTTTCTATCTGTTATTTATAAAATGGTTATGAATTCCCTTTTATAATTTTAAATTTATGTTACTTTTACTTTAAGATTTGAATTTCCTTTTGTTTTTATAAAATAAACTGTGCATATTAGTTTTTTTTTGTATGAATCATTTTATTTTAACTATTTTTTATACAGGGTTGAAGGATATTAGAACTAATCCCCTTTTTTTCTATGAACTTCCTGTCTTTTTTTACAGGGTTTTGTCTGGAACGTATCTACCATGTAAAAACAGAATTAGGTGTATTTATATTTATTTTTGAAGTTAATACACAAGATAAGAAGTTTTTGAAATACATGACAATTTGGGAGAGTTTAATATTTGAAGCAATTTGACAATTTTATTTCAATTATAAAATTTCTAATTTCTAATGAGATCTTAGAATCAATGAGGAAAGAGAAATAGAAAAAAACAATAAAATAAAAGAATAAGAAAAACAGCAATGCAAAAGTTAATGCAATTTAATTTAATTTATTGAGAATTTCGATTTTTACAATTGTACACATATAAGATTAGAATTTTTAAGTGCTAGAATTAAAATAAATCATACAACTTCAATGTTTTTACGTAGATTTAGTCGAATAATTATCCTTTTAGATACTCGTAATATTTATAGTTATAAAAAATATTGTGTACCTTATACTATACTATGCCGCCATTATACAAGTTCTAGTTACACGTACCTATCACATGGTCCAATAACATCTACTTTATGTCCAAATATACATTTATTACAATATAAGCATTTAACTGATTTTACTTGCTTTTGACAAAGAAGAAAGTTACATATAATAATCGGATTTTTAAAATTTAATATGTCTCTGTCAAAACTATTTTATAATTTTGAAAATTAATCTTCAAGATCTTACATACATATGTATGCATCTGTTATTTATCATAAGTCGAAGCATGTAATAAAACAATTAAAAACCGCTTTGAGTTCAGAATGCTTTTATTGTTGCAAGCGCAAACAAAACAGTTTTGATCTGAGCAGATCGCAGAGCAGTACACGACTACTGAGTTGGAGTACACGCCTTTTTTAAAAACATATGACAAATTCAGAGACGAAGACTCCTGGCATTGTTGCCCTGGTAACGGCCAACTACATTTAGTAGCAACTTTGGATGATCCTTCACATTCCGCCCGCCTCGTGTAGCAGCACGACCTCTTGTTAACCGCCCGCCATGAGTTGACAGAGAGGAAAATGCAGGAGTTGCGGCCGGATATCTGTTAAGAAGGTAATGAAAATGAAATTAGGGATGATTTAAATAGTCATCAGCTGTGCGAAGAGGTAGAACGCAAAGCTTTGTTATGGGACGTTTAGAGTGTCCAGATTTGTGTCTAATCGTGACAACGCGAACGATGCCATCAGGACCAGGATGAACTGCAGTAACTCGGCCCATAGACCATTTGGAAGGTCGTAGATTCTCGTCTATTACAAGCACTAGGTCGTTTACTTTGATGGGATCCTGGTGGGTCTGCCATTTATTCCTAGTTTGGAGTGTGTGAGCGTATTCCTTACACCATCGTCGCCATAATTGCTCGTGCATATGTTGAACTAGCTCCCAACGATGTAGTTTGTTGATGGGTGTATCAATGACGCTTGGAGTAGGTATAACCAACAATGGTTCACCAACAAGAAAATGACCAGGCGTCAGAGCTGACAAGTCATTGGGATCGTCTGACAGAGCGCACATAGGCCGCGAGTTCAGGCAGGCTTCAACTTGAGTGAGTAGCGTTATCATTTCTTCAACTGCAAGGGTATGGTCACCCGCGATACGTCGCAGGTGGTGCTTGAAAGACTTAACAGCAGCTTCCCAAATTCCACCAAAATGAGGGGCAGCTACTGGGATAAAATGCCAATCTGTGCCATCATTGAGGATATGTTGCGCGACATCAGGATCAGATTTTAATTGATAAAAATAGTAAGCAAGTTCCTTCTCAGCCGCGATAAAATTTCTGGCGTTGTCGCTGTAAAGCCTGGCACAGCGTCCTCTACGGCTGATAAAGCGTCGGAATGCAGCTATGAAGGCCTCCGCTGTTAAGCTCATTACCAACTCCAAGTGTATCGCACGAGTAACTAGGCAGACAAAAACTGCCACATAGGACTTAAATACCTTTTGTCTTCTTGCTCGTACTGGGGTGACACTGAATGGGCCTGCGTAGTCGACTCCAGTATGTAGGAACGGTTTTGCTGGGCGAATTCTATCCTTGGGTAAGTCGCCCATTATTTGAAAACATGACTTCGCCCTATAGCGGTAGCATATCACACATTTCCGTAAGTATCGACGGACTTCGATTCTTCCATTGATAATCCAATAGTTTGTTCGGATGAAGTGTAAAGTTGACTGCAAACCACCATGCAAAGTTGAGCTATGAGCATGCTCAATGATAAGATACGTAAAATAGCCGCCTCTCGGTAGGATTGCGGGATGTTTTTCTCCATAGCTCAGAAGGGAATTTTTTAGCCTACCACCGATACGCAGAATGCCTTGGTCATCAAGGAAAGGATTTAAATTATAAAGCTTACTGTTAGATGGTAATGGTTTCTTCTTATTAATCTGCGCAATTTCTAATTTGAATGACGACTGTTGTACTAACTTGATCCACGTAGTCAAGGCTGCAGAGAGTTCAACTGCTTTTAAATAGCCCAAATTTTTATTTGACCTTACACGACAATTCCTAGCGAATCTCAGACAGTAAGCAGTCACTCTCAAAAGTCTTAGTAAGGAAGAATAACGATTCAACAGTTCAAACTGTGGATATTCGCAGGTCACTGATGAGAAAGAAGGAATACGAAGTTCTTCCACACCTTCATCATCTCTCGCTTTAGGCTTAGTATTGGGCCAATGAGATGAGTTCAGCTGTAGCCAATCTGGGCCTCGCCACCACAGATTCAGCTCCTCAAGTTCCTTTGCTGGGATACCTCGCGTAAGACAATCAGCTGGATTGTCTGCAGTGGGAACATGATGCCAAGTAGCATTTGGTAGGTTCTCATGAATTAAAGCAACCCGATTAGCCACAAATACCTTCCACGTACTTGGATGCTCTCCCAGCCACGTAAGTACTATGGTTGAATCACACCATGCGTATAGTGGAACATTGCTTAACTGGAGACCTTTCGCTACATAAGATAGTAGTTCAGCAAGTAGGGCTGCCCCGCAAAGCTCCAAGCGAGGAAGCGAAACAGTTTTGATGGGACTAACGCGAGTTTTTGCTGCCACTAATGACGTACAAATGTTGTCGAAATCATGGATTATGCGTATATAGACCGCTGCACCATATGCCGATAAGGACGCGTCCGAGAATCCGTGGAGCTCTATAGCTAGAGTGGAGTCTGTGAGGCCAATCCATCGAGGAATCTGGAGCTTGCTGATGTGTTGAAGATCACACCGGTAACTTTCCCACTTTTCATAAAGCTCAGATGGTAATTCATCATCCCAATCCAGTTTAGTTAGCCAGAGCTTCTGCAGAAATATTTTGGCATAGACTGTTGTAGGTGATAGCCATCCCAAAGGATCATAAAGCTTGCAGGTATCTGCCAGAATTGTTCGCTTCGTGCTTGAGCTTGACGTCGAAGTTGAGTTGTTTATGTGAAAACAGAATGTGTCAGCTTCTGGGTTCCATGTTATGCCCAGCATTTTAATTTGCGAATCGTTAATTAGCTTATCAGAACCACGGATTTCTTGATCTTCGATCGCAATACCCTCCAGTAAGCTTTGATAATTGGACATCCATTTCCGAAGTCGGAAACCACCTTGCTGCAATAAGTGATGTAATTCGTTGCGAAGCTCACGAACAGATTCCGGCGTGAAGCCACCAAAAAGCGCATTGTCAACATAAAAATGCTCTCTTAAGATCTGAGCAGCAGCTGGGTATTTCAATTCATAATCGTCTGCTAGTTGCTGTAATGTCCTGCAGGCCAGATAGGGTGCACATGCCGTGCCATAGGTTACAGTCAACAACCTGTAACATTGAACGTCCTCACTTGGAGAAAGTCTCCATAGGATTCTTTGCAGATCTGAATCCTCCTCGTCAACTAAGATTTGACGAAACATTCTCTCTATGTCAGCTGACAGGACGTAAGGATATATACGCCACTTCATGAGGATGAGAAAAATGTCGTTTTGAATTTTCGGTCCACAATTTAGTATCTCATTTAACGACGTTCCGTTAGAAGTTTTCTGAGAGGCGTTGAAAACTAACCGTAGTTTTGTTGTCGAGCTGGTGGGCTTTAAAACAGCATGATGCGGCAGGTAGTATTTCCGCTCTGGTTGGCCTTCATCAGTAACCAACTCCATGTGATTGAGCAGCAAATACTCACGCATGAAATCTGCGTACTGCTGATAGAGAGCTGGATCTCGCGCGAATCTTCTTTCCATTCTGGTCAGGCTCGATAAGGCCATATCACGTGAATGGCCGAGAGCACCACCCACTGACTTGATAGGCAGTTTGACAACATACCTTCCGCTATCATCTCTATGATGAGTATCTTGATAAAACTTCTCACACTCAGACTCTTCAGGTGTCAACATTGAAGTTCTTGGAGGCTCCTCTATCTCCCAGAATCTCTTGAGGAGTAAGTTAAGCTCCACCGAGGATGTATGATGACTCACTGTAGTTGTCATGGCAGAAAATGTGGAGTCAATGCTTCCAGAGAGAATCCACCCAAGTGAAGTGGACTGTGCTATAGGCGCACCTGCAGAACCTCTGCGTATACCATTGAGCAGGATTTGGCTATATAACTCTACTCCCAGAATTAGATCAATTGGGGCCGGTTTGCTATAATCAGGGTCAGCCAACCGCAGTCCCTTAATATGAGGCCATTCCTGAACATTGACTTGTTGAGAAGGAATGAAGTGAGTCAGCGTAGGGAGTACCAACGAACTTACGGAATAGCTGCACGATGGATGAATTGTGGAGATAACATCATGTCTTACAACAGCATTTGTAGTCCCAGCTTCACTCTGTCCTACTCCTAAGACCGAAATATTTACTTTCCTTTTAGGTAAGCGCAATAAATTCACAAGGGAGGTTGTGATGAAACACGACTCTGATCCTGGATCCACCAATGCTCGAGCCTTAACAGTTTTACCCTCCGCAGACCTTACATAGACAACAGCTGTTGCAAGAAGGGGGCAAGTTCTACTGCAGTAGTTTCTGGAGGTATGAGCGTTTGTTGTTATTGGAGGTCGAGAATCGGCAACCTTTATAGATGTAGGGGTTTCTTGTGCGGGATCTGAAACGGTGGAACTACATTTATGCATCACAGTATGGTGTTTAAGCTGACAAATCTTGCAACGGTGATCCGACGAGCAGGAGGAACTTATGTGATTTGGTTTAAGGCAATTCATGCACAAGCGCTTTGTTTGAAGCAGATTGACTCGTTCAGTTACCGACATTGATCGAAACTCTGGGCAAAATAGTAGTATGTGTCGCCCTTGGCATTGCACGCAAGATCTCATAGAAGACGCATGATGAGTTCGCACTGCGGGCTTGAGCTTTCGTTGCAGAGTTGTTGCCTTATGACTATTGTCATTTATTGCGCTTAAAGTATGAATACGAGATTCCAAGAAGGACGTCAAGATCATAAGTGTGGGTACGTCTGTGGAGTTAAGAGAAGTCTCGAAGTCTTTTCTAGTGTTTTGATCCAACTTGCTAGTAAGAAAATACACAAGCCAGTCGTCCCATGTAGATACAGGTCTTTTGAGATTTTCCAGAGTACGAACCGATTGGGTGAAATTATCTAAAACCCTTCGAAGCTCAGCAGGCGATTCTGACGACATACCCGGCAACGAGACAAGAGCATATAGATTAGAATTAACTAACACTCTCGTATTCTCGTATCTACCCGATAGCATTTTCCAAGCTGCAGCATAATTCGAATTAGTGATGGCGAAATGTTTGAGAAGTTTCGCAGCTTCTCCTGTTACAGCCGATTTCAGATAGTGAAATTTTTGAATTTCCGCTATATTTTTATAGTTATGTATTAATGAGACATAGGTGTCTCTGAAGGAGGGCCATTCCAAGTAGGAACCAGTGAACAAAGGCAGATTTATATTGGGAAGCTTTAGTGACGATGTCGTTGCAGAAAGTGAATCTGAGATGGGAGTTTCCACGCGAGATTTGCAGGGCTCCAACTGTTCCGCAAGCCACTGTTTAGAGTCAATATAGCAACACTCGACAGTAGAAAACATGTCAGAGACAAAATACTCCTCATTTTCAAGATCCTCCTTTGTTACTGTGCCGCATAGTTCCTCGTGCAATTGCACATATTTAGCCCAATAGCTTTCGAGCAGCTGCAAACGCGCATTTAGAAAAGACACAGAACGCTTGTCTTTACCCGTTTTACTGGCATTAAGCACGAATTTTTCAAGTCTCTCGGCTAAATTAGTTAGTTTGACCAGTAAAGATTCCATAGTGCTCAAATCCCGTTATCACACAAATATCGAGGAGAGTACAGATTATAACCGACGTACACTAGCAACGATTCTAGTCCGTATATAATGTAAAGCAATTGTCCCGCAATTCAGCACTGTCAACGGTTTATGAGCTCGGAGACGCTCTATATGCACATTTTTAAGTCAAAAAGGTTCACAATTTAAACAAGGCAATGAAAGAATTTAATAATGTCCACCATTTGATAGCCAAATTTAATTTAATATTCGCCACAGCTTGATTTAGCTAAATTAACCTTAGTAAGGATCATAATTCGCTTGGCATAGCCATATATTTGCAAAAAGATAGTGAAAGAAATGGAACGGGCTCACCAAAGACCATGCGTAATGGGCAATAGATTCCAATCTTTCGATGTTGCAGTAATTCCCTAAGCTGAAAGTAGGATGAGCTGGCTACTGGAATCTTGGCGCAGGCACTTTTCTCGCGAATTAACGTCTTCGTAAGTTTGGCTCAGGAACACACTCCAACAATGCTGAAAGTTCGAAATACTAATCGCGATTAATGACGGCCAGCAATCCGCGCACAGTTCACAGTTCACAGTTCACAGTTTTAATTTAGTGTTCACCAGCTTCCCGGGTTTCGGCACCAAAAATGTTATTTATCATAAGTCTAAGCATGTAATAAAACAATTAAAAACCTCTTTGAGTTCAGAATGCTTTTATTGTTGCAAGCGCAAACAAAACAGTTTTGATCTGAGCAGATCGCAGAGCAGTACACGACTACTGAGTTGGAGTACACGCCTTTTTTAAAAACATATGACAAATTCAGAGACGAAGACTCCTGGCATTGTTGCCCTGGTTACGGCCAACTACATTTGGTAGCATTTTTGGATGTAACAGCATCTTTGTTCTTTAAGTGAAAATTTATTTACTGCTTTTTTACTTATTCCCCAAAATATATAGGTTGTAGGCGAGTAATCAAACGACACCTCATTTGTCGAAATCGTAGGATCTACAAAAGGAAAGATTCATACCTACATAAACCTTTCTTTTTAATTCCCCCGTATTCGAGTGAAAATCGAATTTTTAAGCTTTTTCTCCATCTTCTATTCGATACGTCACACTCCTCCTTTTTAAATCTTCCTTTTTATGCTGTGTGCAATTTGATGAAGAAATGCTATAAGAAATACGTTAATCTCTTATAATATGTGGTTACTTCTATAAATAGATTTCCTTGTTCTGCATAAACCAATCAGGTAAAAGGTCAAAAGCGCTTAACTTTTATCTGTATGTAGAATTGGGGGAATATTTAGGTTTTTTAGCTCACGTTATTTCTTAAATAGGCCTGATAAAAATGGTTTAAAATCACCGATTTTGAGACTCAATTATACTCGTCTTTTGGTAAAAACAAGAGCTGCATGTTGAAACGATAAAAAGTACCTATGTATGTAGATAAGGCATATACCAGATCATGTCATTGTGATTACAACCCGATCAACTCGAATTATTTATTGCTTTCATCGACTGCGGTGAGTTCGGACGGGCAGAGCTCCGCCACTCGTGCAGCGAGTCCGCAAAAAGAGGCCTATCGAATTGCTGCCCCGAAATAATTCTTCCGAACACTTGAAGGCGCTGGCCGTAATAAAACAAACACACCTGAACGCCTTATCGATTTCCCCGCGCTGATGAGTATTGGGGCCCCGGGGCAGGTGCTCTAAGTTCATCTCAATCGCCCTCTATAGGAATCAATTTCGAATGTGCTGCAGGACCATAACTCATGCCGCGAACAAGGCGTTCGGCCGGACACCAGGCCGCGTTATTTATTTTGTTTGGATCGATGGAAATGAATTGATATAATGACCTGTCAGAACGAGGCTTGAAAGTTGTATATGAATATTGGTTTTCTGCGTTTCAATATTGTCTTGCCAGCGGAATTTATGGGAATCTGCGGGCGAAACTCCTTAAGACGCACTATCACGACGCGGCCGGCCTTCTTGCTTGTAATGAGGAAATTATTGCTCCCCAGAACAGGAAATAGCACTCGCGAGTTCCTGGGCGCGCACTATCGATGCGTGCTGCAAAATCGCAAAAAGAAGGTGGAACGCCTGAAATATCACACTGTCGGGATTGCTGATTTATTTGTTAATTTATTTTCAGGAAATGCGCCCACATAAAGGCACCGAGTGTGAACGAATGTTGTCATATTTAATTTGACTTGTAAATCTCCGGCTAAACGCTCTTGACGTCTGACGTATTTGACTGTGGCTGTTAGAAGGATCGTAATTATCTACGCTAGTAACGATCGTTACCAGCAATTTCCAAATATGACTTGTATATTTGAAAATATCGTTCAACCATTTTGTTCTATTTGATTAAATGACAGGACAATTTCCTGCTATAATTGACATTTGAAATAGAAAGACAACATTAATAAATCCGCAACGATTTACGTACGATCGCATCTAAGTACAAGATTTAAAACATATATATGTATATTAAAAAAAAAAAAAAAATAATCGACAATCAACTAAAAATTTGATTCCGGCTTTCTTGGAATTTTAATATTTGCATATATAGGAGGAATATTATTGTTATTATTCATGCTTTTCTTGCCGGGATTAAAATTAGATTTGCTTTCCTGAATAATATCTTGGTCTATTTAGAAAAAAATTGTAAACTACAGATTGGTGGTACATATACTGAGTTTGCGATCATAAAAATATGGTTTATTAATAGTAATAGTAAATATAGCAGATATGCGTGCTTGTCCTCAATATATGAACGTTATTGTTATTAGTAAATCTATCCTTTTCAAAGTATGTGTTATATAGCTAAAAATAATCGATTTAAAAAGACGTCCTTTCAAAACTGTAACGTTTAAAGTTAGAATTATTTTATAATATTTTAAGTTAGTTTAGTTTAATCTTTCAACTGGTGATTTAGACATGAAATTAATAGAAAACACTTTAAATATTTATTATATAATCTCTTCAATATGAAAGAAATATTATAGTAGTATGAAAAAGGATTAAATGTTGGTATTCTTGAATTTTGTGTTGAAGCTATGTAAATTCGCTAAAACTATCCTGCATAGTTGTAGCTCTTAATTTTAATATTACTGTTTTTTAAAAGGGCTTAATAATATTCTTTTTAGAAAAATGCCTATGTTATACAATTTAACCGAGGAAACGCAGGAAAATTAGTTATTATCGTTAGTTATACAAAACCAAGAACAATATGAATTCATTACGTAAGTATTAAGGAAACAAAAATAATTTTTCTATCGTTTTTAGTGCATTATTTTTTTTATAGTTAAACTTACAACTAGGTAGCAACTCTTAAATTGTCAAGAAATAACCTAATTTTGTTATGAATTATGGAAAAACTCGGTTACATCTGCTGGTCTAGACTAGAATATACATTTATCTTGGGTTATTAAGTGCCATTTTATATGTCTGGCTTTCGAATATTATAAAGAATGCAGTAATACAAAACGAAAATTTGAAAAAAGTGGTAATACCAAGTTTCAACTTATACATATGTATGTACATACATTTATGTACATATATAGATATGTATATATTTATGTTGAACTTGGTTGGTATGAATCGAACAAATGTGCTGAATTTTGTAGATTGGACGAGTGTTTCTTTTTTATAAATGATCTGAGGAAATTACATAAAACGCTCGTTGGGATCGGAACCGCAAATGTGGAAATCGGAGCCGCCCGGTCAGCCTCCTTTGGATCAGTCACTCGGCAGCGGCTCTTTGGGTGTCTGGTTACAAGCGCCGCTCTTCGTCATTTCACTCATCGACGCAGCGGTCCCATAGAAATTTTTCACCCGAGTGTCACCACGGGGCCCAGTCCCTTGGCCCAGCCTGTTCCTGCTCATTAGTTCCTCTTTCCGGATTTAGCTGCGCCGCCGCCGCCGGCCGGAGCCCCAGACCCCATCGAGCTCAGGGTGCCCCACAGCCGCCGCTGGAGCTGCGAAAGGCCAGAGGAGCTAACAAGTTGACAAAAAATGAATTTTTGATTTCCCATGATTCCTTCGAAGCGTCTATCCGGCGACGAGCCTACCCTCTAAATTATCTGTGACTGGTTACATGTGCAATGGCAATATTTTACCAGGTTTTATGGATGCGTCGTCCGTCGCCGGGCCTCCCCGTTCCAAAATACACTCAAATCGAGTGTACGCGCGCATGATTTATGGCGTAAGTCGAGTCTCAAATTTCCGTCAAAAAGACGTTTAAATTAAAATTAATAGTCGTCGCCCGAAAGGCCGAGATTTCGTGCGACCTTTGCGGCTTGTCTTCGTCTCGGTGTACGGTTACTTCGCCAACACATGTGGCGAGGTTCGGACAAGACATGGCCATGCCGGGCCTATTTTAGGGCCTGTCCTGCACCTTCCGGACCAAATGGTCTGCCAGAAGACGTCGATAGGCCCTGGTTAGGTGGAAAGGAAACGGCCCTCCAGTGGGCTGTTTTGGTGTCGCAGACGCGGCGACGATACTCGAATTTGCATAACAATCGAGGAATCTGCGGCACCAGCGACATGCTGGAGCACCGCGCTGCTAAGAGGCGTACAAAACCACTGACCAGTTAATAGTGGCACCTTCAAACAATGGCGCATTTGCGCTGAGGTAGCCCCAGATCGCAGATACGCGCCCTCGTTACATGCTTCTGTGATCGCCTTATTTAAGTGGGAACCCGCGAATTTAGCGTCTTTGAGAATGGCCGCGGCGCGCCGCTAAAACCGGAAAAATTATTCAAATTTTCGCAAACTCCAGCATTTTAAAACAATTGTTCTTTAAGGACTGTTATTTATTAGTCAGAATTTTCTCAAAGAGGAATAACCGCCGTTTTCGAATAGTTCCTAATAAAGTCCATTTCATAACTAGTATCTGCAAAATTCAGCTTATGGCTTGCCCAACGAGGGATTGGCTTAAACTTAGTTGTTAGATAAAACCTAGTTAAGCTCAAACCTTGTTTAAGGGAGGTTTTACCTAAAAAATTTTATCTATTAGATTATTGTCCATTAGAATGTAGTCCAATACCCGGATCGATAATTTCAGAATGGTTGGTCTGAAAAATAAAGTTATAATCTAGGTATATAAAAGTAAATACATAGTTCTGGTTGTTCGTAGCCGTTTTTCGAAAAAGTTCACAAAATTACTTATGTTAAAAAAACCAAAGTTGAATTTTGGTGTAGTTTTCACTTACATCAGAGGCTCAAAAAATACTAAATTAACGAAAAACGGCTACGTGCAATTATAGCTACTACAGTTACGAAAATTTTGGTTTTTTAAATTAAAATTCGAGAAAAGACGTTTCAAGAAAAACACGATTGAAAATTAAACGTTACATGTACGGTTGTGTTGATTGAACTCACTTCAAATAAAAGACTACATTTTCGTAATTTTTATGAATTAGAGCTTAAAAATTCGTACTCATATTTCTAGAAATGTCTTTCAGACAATTCTGGCTTAATTTGGCTCAAATCTACGCCAGGCATGATTTCGGCCGGATTCAAGCCTTTAGCCTTTTAGTTACAATTTCAAGAACATTTGCTCGTTTAATAGTATTTTAGCATCCTAGCGTTTGTCAGCATAATTCGTCTAAAAGAACTTTTTCCAGAGATTAGCTAGACTTCTAGCCGTCCTAAAAGCACTATTCTGTAAACTTCATCAAAATCATTAGAGCCGTTTTCAGGAAAAAAAATTTTCATAAATAAATAGCTTAGAATAGTATTTAATATTTAAAAGTATTGTTTAAATTAGGAAAATGTATTTAAGATAAATATTAAAAGAGATATTGTAATTTTGACCGCTAATTTTGTTTGTAAGTTATAACTTGCTATTAGTGTACCTATATTAATATTTGTATAACAAATTTTAACAATTTTGTTTTCGATTTTTGAAAACGGTATGCAAAAGCAAATAGGCTGAGTGTTTTTCTACAAACTAATATTATTCGAGAAAACGAATGTTAATTTTTTAAACGACAACCAAACAGGTTCTATTACTAAGTTAATGAAAATCATAAAAGGAAGATTAAAAGTTCGCTTTCTAAGAAATGATTGTACGCCAGCATAAGTATTTATTGGCCCCAAAAATGGATGGGATAGGAAATAGGAAATGCAAATATAAATATTAGCAAATCAATTTAAACATTGATTATTTTTTTTTAACTTATACATTTTAAGTATTTAATTTCCCGCATATACTTTCAAGAAAATAATTTTATTAGTTTGTTAAAAACTTTACATTTTTGAATGGTGATATAAAATAATTATGAATCTTTTTGTATGTGCGCCCACTGACCGAAATGCGCACTTTATTAATTAATTCATAAACGCTGATGAGTTCGGTTGGTCCCATGCTCAAACGGTGCGTTTATGGGCGGATTTGTAGGTACGCTTTTCAGCAGCCAAAAATTATATGGTGCGTTCCAGTAGCTCTGCGCAATGCCGCAGATATTTAATGGGCCGGGTAACTACAAGAACATTAAACACTTATTCATCCTTTTCGCAGTGCCGTGGCGGCTTCTCAAACTTTCCGCAACATTTAGTCGCGCACGGATGGCTAATTTTCGTAATAAGGGCAAAAACCGAATTTCGGTTTTCTTTCTTCGAATTTTAATGGTATATCCGTTTCACATAAAAATCTTGTTTACTGTTAGAAAGAACACCTTAGCGGCTAAGTCTTTTTATATTATTCCTTGAGTAGCGCTAAAGTCACTTTCATTAAGAGGATGAAAATATGATTGTCTAAATAATTTGTACTCGAACTTTTCATCCAAGGTTAGAAAACCCCAAAATGTTCTTATGCAAATAATCTGTTTTAAGAAAATTACATGAATCGGGAACCCATTCAGAAGTTAAATAAACAAATGTTGTTATGGTGGTGGTGGATGATAGTAAAAACTAAAGACAATGCTTTGCGCTGTTTGATTTGCAAAAATTTTACTTAATTGTTTGTTTACTTTTTAAGAATTTAAGTTTTGAGAAAAACTAATTTTATACATATGTGAATAAAACTAAAGAATTCAGCTGTTATAATCTTGCGTACTTAAGTTTATATACATCTATAAAGGAAGATAGTGTTGCAAATATAACTTAAAGTGATTTAGAGGTTTTTTGAGGACTTATTCTAAATTGGAAGGTTTAGAAATATTCTTATTATAATATTATCTAATTATACGATTACACTGTACAACAAATATAACAAAAATAATGATGACCTTAATCGTAGTCTACAGATGTATGTTATCACTATAATCTCTAGGTAAAAAAACTCAGCATTTTGTTTGAGTCAGACTGCTCTGATTTTCATTCATTATACATATAAAATGTAATGAATTTTAAAAAATCTTCTGAAAAATATTAAAGCCTTTCCTGTTTTATTTTATTTCTAGCTCCTAGGACAATCCGATATTATCTAATGATATTTAAAAAATTAATTCTTAACCATTTTAATACTTTACTTTTTACAACTTTCTATCGTAATTGATATTCTCTGAAAATTTAGATGCAATTGTTATTAGGTCTATGAACGTAATTCATTCACTGAGAGAAATTGTGAGCCCTGGGATTTATTTTCTAGGTCCCACGGCTCACAAATGTAGTCGATTTCGGGATAGACATATTTATTTTCTTTTTAGACATATACTATAACTTAGTAAATCATTCAATAAAGCCTTGAAAGATTCAAACATGTAATCAGCCTTCTAATACTTGTGTGATTAACCACGAATTGTGCAAAATATAATATTTACAGAGAATATCTTAAATGTACATGGGAATTTTATATATCTCTTAGATAAATATGGGGCATGTGGGTAAAAAGAATTGTTATAAACGAACAAAAGGTTAACATTTTAAGCTCATAATCTGTGATGTGAGTACAACGCTCATGGATTTTTCTTTAGTGTTGGTTTAGATAACATTCAATTTCTGGTTTTCGACTTAATCATCTTCCGATTCCATGGATACCCCTATTAAATTTAAGTGTATAATGTTTTAATTGGCGATTTCACAGTTTCCTTGATTACCCTGACACAGAAAAATCCCAAAAGCCACTGCAACCCATATTAATAGTATAATACTGCAGGGTCCTTAATGCAGTCATCACGACAACTTGATTGCGTCATAAATAATCGTTAGGGCCTGTTTTGTTGGATGTCATCGTAATCGCACAATAATGTCACGTCCCTAAGGAGGACAATTGTTTCACATTGTCACGGTAACCGCACTATTGACAAAGGGTTCCGGCGCCCAAATTAGCGCCGCCTAACCCGGGTACCCCCGGCAGATCTGAAGCGAGGACAAGTCGTATCAACCCTACTTTCTGGGACCGAAAACCAAGGGCATCCTCCCTTTCAGGCTCCGAACAGGAACAGCCAAGGTAGGCACAGGAGGAGTCGCCTCGCCTCGCCTTTTTTGCAACTCATATTTCAGATTTATGTTCTGCTGCCGAGGGAATCGCTCTCGGGTTCGGAATTAATGAGCGTGGATAAATACGGGCTCAGTTTGCAACGGAGATCAAAAATTTTGAATGATGTCAGTGCGTTCCCGCACCGGCTGCCCTCCAACTTTGAAGTCCTTTGTTGACTCAAAACGCTCAGTTGGGGAAGAAGGGATTAGGGAGAGCGATTTGTTTGCGCACGGCCATAGGAGCAATTGGTACCTGTTTGTTAAAAACATGAGCCGTCGTCGATTCGCGGTCAAATCTTCGCTCCCTCCTGACAAGGCCTTCCCGGTCCCTGTGTAAGGTCCATGCTTTGCCTGAATGCACCCCGAAGGGTGATTCGCCCCTTGCAACTGCGAAGGAAGCATATTGACGAATTATACGACGTGAGGGTTGAGCGTTGAATGTCGATCCAACGACCAGAAGGGAACAAGATTTCAGCAGATTATCCCAATTATTGCGTAAGTGCGTATGTTCCGCATCAAGTCAACAGGAAACTTAGTTTTAATCCCTCATCGAGTTTTATTTCCTGCTCCGATCTTTCATGCTACTTCTACGACTCGTCTTAGAAGTTTAAAAGTGGTAGGCTTTTGTTAATGACACGAGCATATTCATCTTTATAAAATAGGGCGGTTTACTATATGTACATACATCTATATACGAACGAAACAGTAGGATGTTTCAGTAATTTATTTCTAGAAGAGCAGTTTTGGAATAGGAAATTATAACTTATCGATTCAACGTCATTTATTGAGCTCGTTAGTTGTGGTCCGTAACTACCAAAATATTCTATGGCTTTTATATTTTTCTGTTAGCCTTCAAAGTCTAGTACATTGAATTTAAAATTTAAAAATATCTCGTGGGGGTGAAGGTTATTTATTATTGAAGAAATTAAAATAGCACCTCCCGAAAATACCTTTTATTGTTTTGTCAGAAATAAAAGTTCAAAGGGAGCTTAAATTTAAACCTCATGGAAAAAATAAAAGCTTGAAAAATAAAGCACCCGTTAATAACTGTTATTCGCTAGTTAAAATTATTACAACTATTAAAACGTCACTTTTAAAGAAAGAAGATATTTTTGCGGTATTTTTTAGAGTTTCGCATTTCAAAGGGAACAATAGAACCCTAAGGCCCTTTTCACACACAGACGGTAGCCGTCCAAACGGTGCCGTGTAAAAAGTTAAAGTGTATGGAGTTATATGGGCGCTTTCACACTGCACGGCGACGGCGCCGGTGCCGCATGACAGCCGTGGCTATCTACGGTGCGCACGGTTTTTGACACGGCGACTACGCACACAATGTGCACTGCTTAGTATCTGAGCGTTCACACGACCAAGCCGTAAGCACGGCACGGTCGAAATGTTCTCGGAACAGCAGAGATTTAGATGATGGAAAAAAGAATGCTTTTGGTAAGATTCATTTAAATTATTTTTAAATTAGTCATTAGCACTTTCACAGAAAAATAATTTTTTTTTAAAACATTTCTTTTATAGTAAGATAAATATAATCTCCAAATTTTGCAGGTACATTTATTGACCTTTCAAGAGAATAATTTTTTTTTTTTAATTTTTATATTTTTTATCCAAAATAATTGTTTTATGCTCTTAAAAGGTCAATAAATAAACCTGCAAAATTTGAAAATTAGATATTGTATGTATTTTGTTCTTACTATAAAAAAATTGATTTTCAAATATATTTTATATTTTCATATATTTCGCATAGCTGACTACAGTTCATGGCTGAAAATCCGTCGTGCAACCGCGTGCGTGTGAAAGCACGCCTGCCGTCCATACGGCGGGCGGCCGTTTGAACGGCTACCGTCTGTGTGTGAAAAGGGCCTAAAGGTCGAAACGGAGTGATATAAGAATTTAAGTTCCAAAAATATTTTGTTCAAAATTTTTGGTGTATTGGTTATGAAGATAGAATTCAAAATATGCAAAACAACTACAATTTCGATATTATCAGGGTTAAAATTACTTCTTTTATAACAGGAAAACTTTAGCTTTTTTTGTCAGTCTCATGTTACTGGAAAAATAAATTTTTTGTGTTGACTTACAAATATTATTGAAATTTGACAGTATATGGGCTGTACAAAATAGTTTTTTTTCTGGTTTAGCATAACGTATAGATAGATTGGTTTTTTGAACCCATATTTGTATATTATGTATATTTAATGTTTTGACTCTATAAATCTAACACTAAAGTCCTCCCGAAATTTCAGACTCCTGTGGATCAAACCTGTGAACGGCACCAACAGAGTTTAATTCCTTGTATAAAACTAATGTGGCCAAAATGACTTTTTTACATAAATGCCAATAACTCGTTTAAAAATTTTGTTGTTGAGAATTAAATTTTCAACAATATAAAAGTAGATATTAAATTCATAAATTCAGTAGTTTTAAGAATATGTTCTTTGAAATATTCTCGTTAAAATTAATATTGGTAGATTTTGGCCTTAAAACTACATATATGTCGATTCACAAATTTAATTCTCGATCAGAAAATTTAATTCTCAACAAAATTTAAAAATATTTATTTTTGTAAACGAGTTATTCAGTTCTGTGTAAAAGAGTCATTTTTTCCTATATTAATTATGTACATACATATATGGGAAACTAAACTCTGTTTGTATGTTTCACAGGTTTGATCTAAGAGTCTGAAATTTCGGGAGGATTAGGGTTAGATCTAGAGCTAAAACAATACAAGATTCTTCCAATAAACTAAAAGCAAATCTTGCGACATTTAAAACAGTAAACTTCAAGTAGAATAAAATATCATTTGTGTTGTCATACTGCGATAGTTTAATTAGCTGTTATTTGTGGAAATGAAGTCCACAGTTTTAATACAATATATCATTTTAGGAACTTGTCTAGTCGTGTAGACTGTAGATAGTCCTCATGTGACTAATTAAAAAAGTAGGCTTATAATATTTAAAAAAAATAACAGCTCAGTATTTAGTTTTTCATTTTTCATGTTTATGTGTACTTTTATCAAATTTTCAGATCACATTAAAATTTAAGAACTAGTTTATCTCCTAAATGCCCCGGCCCACCTTATCGAAGTTGCGATTGCAATTAAATTAATAAAGCGATCAAAAATAATTTGGTCGATTAGTTGACGAGCGCTACTCACCAATTTGTGGCATATGGCTTCGGATGGGGATGAAGCATTTGAACTATGAGGGCGTTTTGACAAATTCACGTCGTCGCCGCTCGGAACCCTCTTCCGCTCGAAGGGCTGGTTCCGTTTGCAGAAATCATTACGGGCGCGAACAAAGGCCATCAGGAAGTAAACGGATACATGTGTCGACAATATTTTGGTTAGTTCGATAAACATCTTAATCAATGAGCGGCCGAGTGGCCGGCCATTATTTGCAGAAGGGTAGATGGTATCGGGCCGGGTGGTGGCAGGTCATGATTTTGACTAATGTCATTTCTCATATCCATCAAGCCCCGGGTGCCCGCGCTCCGCTAACGGGCTCCTCGCCAGGTAAGCGGTGTGGGAGCCGCGTCAGCCCGACATATGCGCGGTGTTTTCTTTTTTCCCTGGCCATTGACGTTTTTGATTAACGCTGAATAGCGCGCTGCGGACCGGCATCGCAGCGAGTTCGCTTTGACGATATTTTCCGGCGATGACTTGTAAATGTTTACAAAACTACTTATTCAGAGGTGTTTCGAGTTTACATAGGTGTCACCCGATAGAGGTGTTGTGGACACAATGAATCAATCAAATCAACAGCGCGCCGTATTAAGGCGCATTCAGCGACGCGGGGTTACTCGAGTCACCTTAATTTCCGAGATCATTCGGACCTCATTTATCATACTTAGGGCCAGATCAAGACCTTTCGACGCCTTACGCTGCTACTTTCTTTCATCTTCAGTTGTTATTGTGCGTTCTGGCACCATTGTTTGCGAAAAAAACATTTTTCAATGTACCACCGGGTTCAGGAGGAGTGAGCTCTTACAACTGTCTCTTTTCTAAAATAGGCCAGGTTTTTAGATTTGGGTTTAAGTTTATACCTGCATTCAAAATATAGCCTTATTTCTACTACTTTTAGTATCGAATTTCAAATCAGTTAAAAAAAAAACACGGACTGTACGGTATACGCTCCTTCAAATTTGTTTTGAATTGAACCTCTTCAAGGATAAATTTTTTAAATGAGGAAAATTTTTTATCAGTAAGCAAAAAAGAAATAGAACAAATAATTACTATACAAAACGAAACTTAGTTTACATATTTGACTGTACAGTATTAATAGTTAAAAAAAAACTGGTTTTAAAATAAAATTATTATTAAAACTGATTATATTTTACCCACCTAGTAATGATTTATGGAACAAAATTTACGATATTCTTCTCAGTGCCAATTTTTTAATGGTTAGATAAATTCATTCATCGAATAAAATTGTCCCATTAATCAACTTGGCTTTGATTTAAAATAGCTATCAGATGGATAAACTTATTCGCTCCTTCATGCGGCAGCTAGGACTATTATTCGTCAGTTAACTTTTGACAAGTAGAGTGAAAAATAATTTTCCTCATATCCAAGTTGACAAACATTTCTTGTACTGAACAGGAAAGAATGTAAAATTTAGTTTTAGTTAAGAAAACAAATCTTAAAAAAATAATTCTGGAAGTTAATATGTTTCTATTTTGAGAGTAGTTAAATTTCAACATACCTTTTAGTCAGTTTCCCTTACTTTTTAGAAATCAGTACAAAAAGACAATAAATTTAGACTCATATTCTGTAAGTTACATACATACACTTATATTTAGCCGGAACTAATACAGTGAAACCCGGTTAAGACGATTTTCTAGAGACCAAAGCAAAACAGCGCTATAAGCGGGAAAACGTTATAAGCGTATGAACGTTAAATTCACTATGGCAATAAAAGACACAATTTGTTTGTTCCGAAAAGCGAATAAAGCCATTCTAAGAAAATCCATTGTTTTAATTTTGAAATCGGTAAACGAAATTCAAAAGGTAACTTTTCTTCTTTCTATTTTTGGACACATGTCCAAAAATAGAAATAGAATAGAAAGATTAAAGATTAAAGAAAAAAGATTAAAACGATAATTGATCACGAAAAATGAGTACGAACATTGCTCGGTAACAGATAAATAGTAAATCGTTATAAGCGTGAAGATTTTCCCAGGTAGTAAGCGATGGGACCCATTCGAAACAATCGTAATAAGCGGGAAATCGTATTAAGGGGGATCGTTATAAAGAGGTAATTTTGTACAGGTCATTATAGGAATGTCGAAGGGACCATCGAATTTGACCGTAATAAGCGGGAAATCGTTGTATGCGGGAGTCGTCTTAACCGGATTTTACTGTATATAGAAATGTTTACATTCTCGTGATTTTTGTTCGAGTATACCTTAAAACATCAGAAGTGCAAATTGGCCTAGGTCTGCAAAACCCAAATGTTTGTCTGCAAAAGGATTCAAATGATCTATTATTAGAGATAGTAAGAATTAAGCAGGAAAAATTGTTTGATCTAAAATTTGCATTTTTATGTAAATCATGTTTATATTGTTTATGCTTAATTAAGATTTTTCAGAAACTTTTGCAAGGCTTTGCAGGAAAATATGTACCTAATTATTCTAAAGAGGGTAAAGAACAAGAGGAATTTTCAGGGCAATTTTTCAGTTATTATTATTCTTTTTCGTATCGTGAAATTTTCAATCCAGTTTATATTAGGTAAAATTATTAATTATTAATAATTATTATGAACATATTAAAATGAAGAATAGGTAATCAAAGCGGGAGGTTGTATTTCGAACATTGGAAAACTTAATCCGTTAATTCTAGTTCCCTCAACTATAAAATTCAAGCCCAAAATTCGAACTGCATTACTACGTCTATTTTCGAATGAATATAAAAATCAATTGTAAACAGTAATTTCAATTTTTATTTTAGATACTCAGATGAAGACCAACCGTAACGACTGATAAGTATTTTTTGGACTTGTTCTTTACATTGTCTCATTTTGTAAGACGTTAACGATGAACATCATCGATAGAACCTCATTAATGGGCCTCGGACAAATTCCTTCTAAATATTTTCAAAAAGTATGGTAAGTAAGTACAATAGTTTTAAGAGTCTAATATTAAGTTTTCACAATCACATTTCCGAAAACTGTAGAAAACCTTAAATACTTAAATTGAAATCAAAATATCAAAGAATATGCTTTATTCAAATAGTGAATTATGTTGTTCAAATTATTTTCAATTCATTTCCGATAGCCAACGAAATAAATTTGATAGGGGAGAGGTGGCATGAAAGAGTTGTATATTTTTTCAGTTTAAAAAAAAGTGTTTTTAAATAGACTGTATTGAAAGGGACAGTGACAATAATAAGGAAAATCACTTTGTACTCTACTGAATATTAATAACTACATGTACGTATAGATAAGTCCGTACCTGTGCTTTAAAATCACTTTTTTAAAACTAGTTAAAAATCAATAGTCTTACTTTCTTTTCTTAAATACAATTCAATTGAAAATTAACATTTAAGAGATGTTCCCAAAGGATGGGTAAACAAAATCTTTTTTTTATTTCTTTGAAATTTATATGTCATTTTGGAAAGAATAATGAAAAATTTACTTTGGACCACGAATAAATTCAATAGTATAACACCGCCATCTTTGAAATTACAGTAACTTGAAATTAAGGGTGTTGCCAACAATAAAAATATTTTTGTTTTGGGGGGATTTGTAGTTAGCCCACAATTTGAATTGAAACTTTACTTAAGTTTTAAAACGGTCGAATACGCTTATCTCTTAAAAAGTCTCTTATTTTTAGAGAGAGTAGACAAAAGCCACCTCGTACCTTATTTTGATGATCTGTGCAGTATTTCCAAATTCGGCGGAAGTGCGGGCTGTCGAAAGGAATTTTGCTTATCAAATTGGTTGCGAATTCTGCTGCATTGCCTTTTTGATGGCGTGCTACGACTGTTGGGAAATCCCCAGCGACATCATGCAGCTTTAGGTAGAGCATGTTACATAAACAAAGACGAGTGGTTTTCCACGATCCTGCTGCAGCCAGCAGCCCATGCAACGATGCACTTCCAAATCGCTCCGGGTCCCAGAAAGCCGCTTTCCCAACAACTTGCAAATTGAGCAGATTTCCCAAACCCACCGCGAACCCCCGGCCCGGCCATAATCAAAGGCATTTCGATACCGCAGACACAAATGTAAGAAAATGTAAACAAATACCCGCGCGTCAATCTTGACGCGCGGTACACATTTCAAATTTCGTCATTATCGGCGGATATGGCGTCCCAGCGGCAATCTATCTTCATCGCATCGGGCGAAAGAAACCCGATGCCCGATGGAAATGTGAAAACGTCTGATTAAACGCAAAAAAGTGAATGTTCCCGTGGAACGTGATTTAATAAATTTAAATGTCGGCGCTGCACAAAAAAGGGCAAATTTCAATTATTCATTTCAACACTTGCCGCAGCGAGCCCATTTCGATCACAGGCTAGACTTGGGCAATACTGCTTACTAGACCAGACGTACTAGATACTAGCCGCAATTAAGGATAGTCCCTGCTCGCCCGTCCGCCGTCGCCGCGTGTAAACATGCGTGCGGTATGAGTAGGAGCAGCTGAGAATAGAAATTAATCACTTGAAATTGCTAATTTAACGAATATGTGTATGGCCGTCGCGTTATAGAGCAATTTCCTAATAAAAACCCGGCTCGCTCTAGATGGCCGTTAGCAGCTAGCCAGTAGCGCTAAAAGGCGGGAGCGCTATGTGGAACATTCCTTATCGAAAGGTGTTATGTAAAGGACAGAAGGAGGCAGTCCGCGGCCGCGTCGCGCCGCGCCGCTCCCGTAAACAGCGCTCTTTAATCTGTTTCTACATGGGCCTGAGTAATTGAATTCTTGTCAATGAAAAGTTTTTCCTTCCTCGCGCAGCGGCCATGCCATTCTCATTCTCAGGCGCAAAAACCGATAGAAATCGAAACTAGGAGGTGCACGCATCACATCAATCTGACGGGGCCTGCTTTGGCTTTATAAAGAAATAAAGAGATTTATTGCGGCAGCCGCGAAGCCAACGATCTTTTTGCACCGCTCCGGAGCCCGGGCTGTGGCTTTCTCGATCGGGTCCAGCGACAATTTTCCTCCGCCTGTTATCTCGCGAAAACAAGTCACTTGACAAGGGTAAAATCGCCCAGCAAAAAGCGACGTAGGCCAAAGCAAAAGTGCTCCATATTTCTTAAATGATCCTCCTATAAACCTTCTGCGACAGATAAATCCTGATCTTCTGCTATTGTTGCGCTTGTCACACACTTTATAATTTCAAACATTATTTAAAGTACCACTACCATTTTTCCCATCGTGATCGCTAATTTCTGAAAGGAACCATCGAAGTAGCGCAATTTCATCATCCAGGCAAATTATCTAAAATCGTAAAATTCGAGAAACTGAAATTTTATAAATTTTCCAAATAAATTAAGAATCATATTCTTATTGTTAGTTTGTCTTTTCATATAGTAGGGAATTTTGCCCTACTATTTGCCATACGACTAAGAACCCTAGTATTTTAGAACATTTTAATTTAAAAATCCATTCAACCTAAAACATAATGAGATTCCGCGCAATGAAACTCAATTTAAAATCAACCCAAAACTTGAGTATGCCTAGAATTAAAAAAGTCAAAAATGATACATTTTATAATAAAACAACCTCAACCGGTCCAAAGACGTTTTTCTAGTAGAGTAGCTAATATTCTTAGAAGTCATAGTAAAGTCTTTTATGATTTCTTTATTTTATTGAGAGGCAAGCAAAGGATGAACATGTTGATGAAATTCCAACTTAATTCATTCATACTTAATTTAGGTATTAAAATTTATATACATATATTAAAGTCATTGACAAAATTTTTCTAGAATCTAATAAAAATTTACTAGAATCTAAAAATATTCACTGAAATGCAAGTAAAGTTTGGCTGTGAAGAATAAGAGAAGAAAGAGAAGAAAAGTAACATCGAGCGAAGGAGGCTTGAGGGGCGTTGAGTTGGTAAAATTTAATAGAAAAACATATTTTGAGCTTTATTGATTTCCAATTAATTAAACCATAAATCGTACTAAAAAAAAAGTCAAATTAATATAAACTAATATAGATGTTTTATTAGAATTTCAGCGATTTCGTTCTAGTAGCAGCTAGCACCTAGTCAAAAATTATTTAGAGCGTACCTATACTTTGTACTAGGATCCTTTAAAATCAAACCAAGTTTTCCTAAAACATTCGTTTTATTTCTGGTTTTTTCAATTTCGAAATCATAATTATTTGAAAACCCAGAATATCTGTGAAGTCGTTCAGAAGTTATATATAGTCAGACAAGCGGGAAAGCATTGTATTAATTTTTATGTATGATGGAGCTTTCTTCCTTATAAATTAACTTATTTCGAGGAATTTCATACATTTTAAATAATGGAAAAGGTCATATATAATGAGAAAAGACGTTATATGTATAATTAAAAATAATTAGAATTGAAAGCAAATCAATGAATCAAGTACATATTCTGTAAACAAATTCATATGTCAAACACACATACATATGTAACATATGTATGCTTTTTAGAAATGCATATATTTACAAAATAAGAATTTATTTCTTTAAATCACTGCATTTATATTCTATTCGTTGGAAAACAAATTCTTAATTGTATATGTAAAAAGAGCAATAAATCGTCTTAGCATTAAGGAAATATTCGCTTAAAATCAATAACTTGTAATATTAAAGAAAATCATATCATTGCTTTAATGAAGTCTACATATCAAGAATGGATTGCTTTAAATTAAATCAATGGATTTATTGCCTCATTTCTTACGAACACAGTTTTTAAAATCTAAGAACTACGTTATTGAATTAAAAAGGCTCATCGCTAAAATAATGACATAATCGCTTATATTAGAGGCAGTGTTTCTTAAACGTAATAAAGGAACTTTAATGAACTGATTAAAAACATATCAGGTATTTGGTTTAATGAAAAATATTTATTTTTTTATAATGACTGGCTTCATGTTCTCGTATTCAATGTCAATTTTCATTAATTTAATTGCTGTTTTTCGTAACTTTTAGTATATCCCTATCCCTATATACACATACTGTATATACATATGCAAGTACAAATATAACATCGAAAGCTTGTTTGTTTGTTTGTTGTTCAGTCATGCCTAAACGCTTGGTCCGATCATTTTCATTTTTTGTGTGAAAGCACTACATATTCCAACCTAACATATAGAGTACTTTTATTCGCGGGTTTCGAAATGGCGGATCCAAGATGGCGGCTAAAAATTGTAAATTTCAAAGGATTGCCATGAAAATTTGTATTTGGAAGTTTTTGGAGGTTCTGATTGCGAATCTACGTTCGAAATTTAGAAATTCAAGATGGTGGACCCAATAGGGCGACCAACAATTTTTGAACTTCAACGAATTTAAGTGAAAATTAGTAGGTACTGTTGGTATATTGAGGCCACTAATTTAAAATCTACTATCACAATTGGGAAATTGAAAATGGTGGGCCCAATAAGGCGACATATTTTTTTGAAATTGGAAAGATTTTAATGTAAATTAATGTAAAGGAAAATCGGTGATATACTAGTTTCGAATCCACTACCAAAATTTGGAAATTCAAAATGGCGGACCCAGTATGGCGATCACAATTTTTGGAATTCTACGCATTTAAGTGTAATCTTGTACCTACTAAGGTACCACTGCAAATCCGCTTTCAAAATTTAGAAATCAACATAGCGACCAAATTTTCCACGGTCAAAGTAATATCAGAAGAAAATAAATTAGAATGGTTGATTTAATACCTGCTGATATGGAGCGTGGTAGTAAAATGAGTTTTGGACGGTTCTATACCAAATCCACATATTTTAGTACCTAATCTCCTAAACTTTATAATAAGGGTGAAGTACCAAAATTGAGCATTTTAGAAGTATTGAACTAAGTAGTATTTATGATACACTGAGCGAAACCGGGGTACTCAGCTAATCTCTTAAAGCTTGTTATTGTAAAAGTTACACCGAAAACTTTTATTAATTTTAAGGGTGCTATACGCATGTGAGAGTAATTGTAAACAAAAGTCGGGCATTGAATGAAACGCCATAGCCAGTATTACGAATACAAAGTACGCAGTTAAAAGTTGAATTACTCAAAAAGGAAATCCGTTTATATATTTTTTTTTTTGCGAAAAAGGGACACAAATCAATAAGCTGTCATAAAGAGCTCCGGCGCATTCTGTCAAGCGTCCGCGTGTTTTTCGCTGATTAATTCGGCAGACAGTTGAAAAGGAGCGGACAAAGACGACTCGACGGCCGCGGAAGCGAGCAGCAGCGCAAAAACGCCTTTGCCGCCACCGCCGAAATGAGTTATTAAGCCCGGGAACGGTCCCATCGGCTTTAAGAAATTTTAATTTTAGGTTGACACAGAAATATAAAAGAAATCGAACATTCGGAGCACCCCGGCCCCTCCCAGGGCCAGCGCCACTCGTCCCGGAGCCGGGGAGCTGCTACTGGATATGAATTGCAGGAGAGGCATAAATCTTCATAAGAAAAACACCCCTCCCCTTGCCCCTCCCGAGCCCCTGGACCGTTTTTTCTTTATTATTATTATTTTTCTCCTTCATTTTTTCGATTTCTGTCGACTCAACCTGTTTCTGGCTTTTTTACTGCCACTTTGTCGGCTGTGGGCTTATTTGCCGCCAAGTTGCCATCATCAGCTGCTGCCAGTTGCCATGCATACCGGACCCAAGCCGCAGCCGAAGCCGAAGCCGACCTCCGCAAGATCGAAAACTGCCCCTGCCAGTTTCATGCCCAGCGCAGCAGCCGGGCTCCACGTCGCACGAAGATGAGGATGATGCCGCCGCTGCCGCCGCCGCCGCCGTCGGCGTCGCCACCAGACGCACACGAAGCCACCGCGCAGAACGGGTTTTACGCGGTTATACAGCCGCAAAAAACACACCCCTCGACGCGATTGGCTGCAGCCCCCAGGGGGCGCGGGGCCAAGCCTCGCACACAAAAGCGTCTTGGAAGAGTGGCAGGTGATGATTCAGGCCGGGGCTCGGGCTCCGCACCAAGCCGGCTGGAAGTCCCGCTGGAAGGCGGCCTCTCTGCCGCTGCCCGGGAAAGCGACGTCGCACCGAAATGGCTGCTGCGGAAACTTGGCGCTCCCCCGGGGGTCCGTTCGAACTCTGGTTTGAGTGACCGCCCCCGGCTCCCCCGCGGCCGATCCAGGGCCAATTTACCTGAGCCTAGTGCACGCAATATTGACGCTCAATTAGTGAAAGTGGCCGGGCGGCGCGTTGGCACAGCGCTAAAAAGCAATTAAACGTGGGAATAGGCCGCCACGCCGCGGTGTCGAGTTGCGCCTCATCCCTCCTCCGGAGTCGGTCGCACGCAACCGTGACTGCACAGTTGACAAAAGGAAATTAGCCATTTTCCCGATTACCGGTTTATGTAAATCGGGAAATCTGAACCGCGCGCCGCCAAGCGCCGCCGCGGCCCATCGAACAGTAGCGACGGTGGCGGCAGCGGCGCGACGCGATGTCCCAACAGGTTTGCGGCCCAACCGCCCATCATTGAATTAATAATGCGCCTATGCGCGCCGTTTGGTGCCGGCCGCAGTTATGGCACTTGCATAATTAATTTGTTTACAAATTTTTAATCTGCTCCTGCACCCAAGCGCATGTAGCAATTACGGGACTGTGGCGTGCAGCCAGGGGTGGCCCGGTGCACGCGCGCCGATTTCCAATTAACAGGCCCCACACCGGAATGACGCGATGCGACCGGTCAAATCGACGGCGACTTGGCCAGCGTCGAAGGACAAGCGACGGACTCCCCAGCCGAGGTTTTGAATATTCATGCGGGGGTGGCTCCTTTTCGCCTCAGAACTTGAGTGGATCTTAGCAGTCTTTTTGGCGAACTACCGCGAGAAAATGCTAAAAGGTAGCGTTGACGCGGAAAAAAATATTCCCAGACCATTAATTAATTCAATTATTTCAAATAAACGCTTTTAAAGAAATTAGGTGTGATTCCAGTGTGCCAAACAAATTAAACTTGCGCAAAATAAAATTTTAAAAATGATGCTCTCAACCACAGAATTACACAAAAGTTAAATTAAAACGTATTACAGGCATATTTTTCTTAAAGGGGCATTCTCAAAATAAATTTAAGAAATATATGCTATTATATAAATATTTCATCCGCCCTTCATCGAATGGAACGCCTTCTTATTTTCACTTGTTATTTTGATTTTCAAGGGTATCTTGGCAATAATGCCTGACTAATTGTGTAAGTCTTTTATCAATAGAATCAGCGCAGATTAGTCATAGTATACTGAAAGAAAAGTCATTGTACATATATTTTGTAAATATGTATATGTATCATATATAAATTTACTATTTGACAGTACAAAATGCAGTCATAGAGATTTTTCAGAATTTAACAGCGACCGTAGTGGCATTTTACAAGTTGTATTACAAAATTGACATCTGCAGAAAATAAACAGAAACAATGTTAATTATACAATGAACTCTTTACAAATCACTACAAGAATACTATGAAATAATAAAAGAAAATGTAGAAAAAAAGGTAGTTTTAATGATTTTAAGATCATAGCCGTTGATTTTACATGGCAATATTTAAAATTATTATACAAACAAGCATGTTCAGTAAATATGTAAATTCTAGAACGAATAATAAATATAGATTTTTAATTGAAAATTAAAATTGTGACGCAACGATGATGTATGTACATATGTATATGTATGGTATCAGAATTTCATTTCAAAAGATGTAGTTAAAATCTCAATCACTAACTTTCAATCCATTTCAAAACTCCGTAGAAAATTGTTTTCAATTTAAAATGTCGAAATATAATTTAAAACGTAAGTCTTATAAAGTAAAATTCCGAACGTTTTAATTTACATTTATTTGATATGAATTTACAATACCGCTTTTCTCTGAGTAATATAAATTTTGCGCAAGATAAGTTGTCACACTTTTAGACGCGTTTTTCGAGTTTGTGCAAGTGATTAAAAAAATCTGATGGACCGATTGGGACCAAATTGTAAGCCTTTGCAGTTGAATGTCGCCATTGCATTATACTATAAATACGCTTATTTTTCATACAGCAGCAGGTATTCTTATAATCCCTGATGTTCTTGGTCTGAAAACGTACTAATTAATTAATGAATTATGTAACTCCAAATTAAACTCGCATTGACGCAGTAATAAAGCTATTTTAATTATTTCATGAAAAGACAGCGGAAATTACAAAGAAAGAGCAGATTACATCGCTCCAATTATGTAATTGTGATGGAATAAATTGCAAATAAAAAAGAATATTGATCCGCATCAAAATAACATAAAATATAAATTAGGAAGATATAAAAAACGCAGATGCTTCACTTTTAAATAATATTCTGGATGCGCGCAACTTTTAAACTTGAAGAAATCGTAATAGGGTCTCGCCTGCCATAGTTTGTACGATGGGAAATAAAAAATAACAATGTTCCTTGCACGAATGAGAATAAATCGCGAGTAACGAAAGTAATTCTGGCCAATTAATTTTGTAAATTTACAACACGAACAAAAACGGTGACGACATCCTTTCTTTGCTCAGAAAAGATTTCCAGATCAATAAGTTGACACCGAGGGTTGTAAGCAGGAGGAGAATTATTTCAATTGAACTTTCTTAGAGCAAAACTAGTAAAAGCCTTTTGCACGAATTCAATTCTATTTATGCTTATATCGTATACCATGCAATCGAAGTATATTCAAGAAGAGATCGAACAAGAGAGCAATAAAAAGTTTTTAGTATATGAGTCGGAAAAACCCTTAGAATTTCTCTTAAAAGACCAAGGAAGGAAAAAGCTTTGGAAATAATTTAGGGCGTTTATTAATAGACAACTTAGAGTCAGTATGGGCAGATGGGTGAAATCATTTGAGATTTCATAATAAAATATCTGCATTGATCATTTTCAAATGATATCATCCATATAAATATAATAAAATGGTACTTGAAATATTTGTTGAAAAAAGTAACGATAATGCGACCAAAATCGAAAGAAATCCATGATTAGCACTTTCAACCATTTTCTTGTATGAAAATAATACATAAGTTACAAATTTGAAAATTATTAAAAGCCTCATATATTGCGCTTTGAGGTTGATATGCAAGCTACGAAATGAAACGTTGAAATTTTCAAAACGGTTATTTCCAACATTAAATTTTAGAAGTTTATTATTTTTTGTTTTTTTTTTTAGTAAGCAAGATACATATATACAACATACAATATGACATAAATTCGAACAGAAACGTAAGTTGCTTGTTTAAAATACGTTGCGGGTCTTTCGTCGTTTATCGAACTATTAGAGGACTATCAGATATCAGGCAGCCTCGAGCGAAACTTGGTAATTAAATTTAATCGAGTTGTTCTCGAAACGACTTTTAAGTTGGCGGCACTCAGTCAATAGACATTTTGTCCAAGATTAAAGGAAAAAATAGTGAAGTTTAAATTAGGTATCACAGATATCTCATGACATCAAAAATAATGAAAACGATTTTTTTTTTAAATATCTCATTTAAATTAACACCAAGGAAATCAGCGTCCATGTTTACAATTAAATACAAGTGGTTATAGCAGGTTCATTTAAGATATAATTAGTACGCCAACGATCTTTCTTTATTCGCCCACTCTAAGAAAATATTGTATTACATAACAAACCCGAGTTAAGTTGGCTTTAAATAATTTGTGAACAAATTGAACTTGATTTTTTCCCACCATATTTTGACTTTCTTTCATCTAGTCCATGATACACCTTGCAGACAAAGAGACATCATTTAATCAAGTTGTTTGCGAGATAAAAGGAAACAGAGCACCCATACATTCGTAAGTTGTTAAGTAGTAATCCATCGCTTACGCTGTTGAATAACAGAAGGAGTAATGCCATACCTCTGTCAAAGACGTTAATTTGCGTTTAGTTTTCTTAAAGCGGATTACAACTTGCTGATGAAATTTATCCTTGGATAATTGATAGTTCTGACTGTGATTGGAAATTATCATCAAACAGACGTGAAATGGCGAAACATTCTGTAAGGACTTAGTCAGAGGTTATCTATAAGGGGTAGATTAGATTATTAGATGTTAATGAAAATAAACTAGCTTTAAATGTTTATTTTACAAAAAAAATAAAAATTAAAATAAATGGATATATAAACTTGCAGAAATGAACTTAAATTAAATCAAACTATAACGAATATAGATTGATTACAATCGATAGCCAAAAGAAGTGTAGTATAATTTTAAATCTTAGACTGCACCGTAGGCTGGTCTAAATCTGAAATCCTAACGATTTGAAGCAATTCACTGTAAGGGGTCAAAAAATACTATTATACTATATATGTTTATAAAAAAATTTTAAATTTTTAATAATCAAATGCCATAGCTTACAGAAGGTTTTCATAAATTTTTACTCAAGAACATAAGAAGGGAAGAGGCTGTCAGTCACACATTTCGCAAACGTCGTTCGACAGATCTCGGAATTCAATATTAGGTAAAACTTTAGTTACATTTGAATGTATTAATTTTTAAAAATAAAGTTTCCTAATAAGGGAGGATGTTCTATTGACGAAGTATAAATTTAATTAAACAAGTAAAATAAAAATAGCAGGGGAAATTCAAAATACATAATAGAAAACTAAGGAAAGGTATTAGGATTCTGGGAAACATTTTTCAGTGTATGCTAATTTTTTCCAATGTTTTATTAAACAAGAAAGTTATTTATATTTTAAATCTAGAAAAGAAATTAGTTTCTTTATGTTTTAAATGAAGTAACATTATTAGGGCAGCGTTTAAAAATCGTATTCAGTATTAACCCCTTTGAAATTAGTAATTTTAGATTACAAATGCATAAGTCTTCACAAAAAATGCTAGTTATGATATCTTAAAGGTTGTGGTATAGTATTAGAGATCAAAAAGTTTTTATAATAACCTCTAAATCGACGTTCATGCAATAGGTAGAAAGCGAGGTTTGGTGACCTTAAGTATATTTTGTAATAAGTCTTTTAAAATATGTACATTATAACATAAAAATCCGACTCACTGGAGATTTTTAAAAAGATTTTACCAAATAATCTGTTTATGGAAAAAATGTAGCCTACAGAATTTTTCAAAATTTCTTAAACTTTTTTTTTACGAATTCATAATCTACGAATAAAATTCCAATTTCGAAAAAAGGTTGGTGTTGACTAGCGTAATTTTGGTATATAATAAAGTACTGGAGCGGTCAAATATTTCTAGAAATACATATCGAATTGAAAAACAAATAAAAGGCCTGCAATATTTTTTTAAAAAAGCTATCCAATGATACCAAACTCGCTACCCCCATTTTTTATTGCAGATTCGGCTTCTACGCTGCAAAACAAGTAGTTTTTATCGGAAACATTTTTTTTTATGATTCGTGATATTATAGATGGCGCTGCAATCGGAAAAAAATCAATTTTTGATAGTTCGATACTGATTTAGGAGATTGATATTTTTGCTTTTATTAATAAGTTTATGAGAGGTAAAAGACTTAGAGCTCGTGAATTTTTGCAAGACCATCCCGCGAACAGAGCTCGTTATTTTTACAGCCTAAACAAACATCGAATAAATTGGAGATGTGCCTCCGGAGACCGAAAGGGTCCAAGTGCATTTAATAACTCCGTGGCTTGTTTCCGTTTGATAAATAACGGTAATTGGAGCCTATCAATCCGTCGCACGGTGCCCAGGGAAGGGATGCCCCTGCCGAGATTTCCGCGAGGGCCCGGATCGAAGCCAAATGAAATAATTTCGCATCGGCAGCGTTGGCGGTGGCGACGGAGACATCAACACACCCACCCACGTCCCACCCCACGGCACATAACGCACCGAATCGAGTGCGCGACGGAGCTCCCACGTCGGCGGCCGGTGCGGTGCGATGGATGCTGATGGCACAGCGCGACACCGCGGCCCCACGGCACTCACACAGCGACGGTGGCCGCCGCCATTGCGATGCGACGGCGAGCGCCCCGAAAAAGTCAACTCAAGAAAAAGGACAAGGCCCGAAGCTGGAGCTGGAACCGGAGCCGGAACGGCGCAGACTTGGCGCGCCGCCGACCGGCTCACTAGAGGTCCTTTTCCTCCGCAGCGGGCGGAATTCGCTTTCGCGCGTGCCAGGGACGCCTCGCGCGCGAGGACTCCACTCGGGGCGAACTCTCCACTCGGTCCATAGGCCCGTGGTATGCGTGGCTCTAGTTGGGATCTTGCCTTCGATTTGAATGCAGCGCGCTATGAATTTGGGCGTTCGCACGGGTGCATTATTCCTGCTTTTGTATAATTAGTCGCCCGCACGAACACAGCTGCAGCGGGCGGTGGGTGTTCGCGCGCACGGCGTATTGTGAAATTCGCAACTGGCGTGCAAGTGGACGCGCGCTCTGCGGTGTGGCGCGTTACGTGGCGGCCGTGTGCTTTCATGTGGTGGTGCTCGCGGCGCAATTAACTGCGCCCGTAACAAGTGTTTGCATAAGTGTCTGACTACGGGTTTTTGTGTCCCGTTATAGTGCCGCTGCCGTTACTACTGTCAGCCGCGCGAGCTGACTATTAGAGAGGTTAAGCGCGGATAACAGTGAAATTAACACAGTTCCCCCACTCCCACAATCCCCTCCCACAATCCCCTCCCTGATGCTCCCCCGGGAAAACGAGGCCCGAGCACTTCTCTTGCGTTTGAAGGTCTAAATTATCGCGAAATGCCCGCGGAATTGGGTCATTGCACAAGATCCTTGCACACTCCTAGCAACACCTTTGTTTAAATTCGCTCCACATGGCGTCTTCTATCTCGCGGGATTCCCCTTCTCGTGCATTGGACCATCCGACTCGCACTTACCGAACTCTTCGTACTTTAAACAAACTGTCATAACTTTCTTTAGGTGTGTAGGCTGAGTCGGAGTAAATGCAATTCAGCGCAAAAAGTAATAACGATTTTTTCTTTTTCCTCTTAAACGTGCTTCCATATCTTGAAACATTTAAAAACTTATTTGAAAACATGCGGATCACTTTAATAGACCCTTTTACCGACGCACAGTGGTGTGAAATCCTGAAAATGCAATAAAAGACCACACGTTTTAAGTTTTTGAGGATGCTGTATCCATTTTTGGAATTATATATTATTTTACTTAAGGGCTGTAAGAATTAATGTAAATAACCAAATACACATTACTTCACGCGCTGAAAAAAAACAAAAATTGGTAGAATAGAACAAAACATCAAATTTACACTTATCAAATATTGGGCAGATTTTTAGCCTACCTATAATAAACAAATTAATTTTGTTAATTTAAACTCAACCAAATTCACTGGGCAAATATCAGCAAGGTTTTGTTTAAATTATACATATATTATATTGTATTGGTTGACATAATAAAATTTTAAACAAATTCTTGAGAATTTAGACAACCAAAATGTTAGTTGATACAAGGGAATTTTTTCTTTAAATGTGAACCAAGTATACCTAATTGGCTTACAGTCTTACTTACAACAATTAATTCGGTATAGTTTCAGGTAAATATTTAACCAGACCTCAGTTCGTTCCAATATTTAAATCCAAATTTTATTTTAGGTTGCTTTAGTTCCATAATTCATTTATTAATTGAAACTTCTTTTTTCATTTAGACCATTTCTTGCTTTCATATTTCTTTTGATACGTTCTCTTAATTTTTGCATTGAGATGGTTGTATAGTGTGTATACATATACTTAGTTGAAGTATTACAAGAAATAGTTAGGAATTATACTCTGGAGTCTAGACGGACTATGAAAGAAATTTTAGCCATATCTTATCATCTTTGATTCCAATTCATACTGAAAATTCTTAATTATTTTATTCATTAATTGTTAACATCTTATACCTTGTACATAACTCTACTGTCTAAATTGAAAGAGCCCGTATACTGGAAATTTCACGTGGTTTAAAAAAAAAACATCTACAATAGTACTCAATCTATTAGGTGATGCAGAATATTAGTACATACAGTGAGTAGCGAAACACTCGTGGTTCTTCAAAACGCTTTATGTTACGAATGGTCACTCTTACGAAAAAATACTACTAGGCCTTTTTGTAGAGAATTAACTCAGCTACAAACTATTGTTGAACTAATTGTTGAAAAGTTCACCATTTTCGAGTTATTTGCGAAAACCCGTATTTCCCGACCGTTGACTACGGTAATTAATCGCGAGTCACTCGGATCGATGGGGCTCTTTCAGACATTTATAACACTAATACGAAGCTGCTAATTTTTTCCTTGTTGAATGTTTTATTTTCGTGTGTCGGTCTTCAAAGTAAATAAAAGCTTGCTTTTTAAAAATATCTTATTATTGTTTTTAAAGCATCAGGAACTGGCCACATTAGTTCAGTGGTTCAATTGGTGACCCCTGGCTATTCCTATATCATTCTGTTTGAGTTAGATAAATTGTACAGAGTTCGAAAATTGATACGTATTTTTACTTTTCACATCTTGTCTATTATAGTTTTAGATCTTAAGCAGTTTTGATCCATTTTCGAATTCGCAAAATTTTAATATTATTACTTTGTTCAATTATATGTGCATGAGTAATGAAATCTAAATATTATTTTTCCATGTTTAAAGTTAATATGTATTTAACTTCAAAGTTAAAAAATAAGTAATCACAGAAAGTTGAATGTTAATCAAATGACAAATTATTAAGATATAGGTATATGTAATATACATTTGTAGTTTGTATAATATTTATTCTGTCTTAGAAATACCTAACATGTAATGGTAATAATTATAAAAGTAATCACATACTCCAGTGTTCTAATGCGAATTAAGAAATGATTGTCTTGAAACAATGTTTAAAGCATTACGTTAAAACTTTTAGCTGTTTTGTACCTTGTCATAACAATCTTTAAAAAATGAATTTTTGATATATGTAGGTATTAGAAAATCCTAGAAATTAATATTATTTTCCAGTCCATATAAAAAACAGAGACTCCAAAAAAGTGCATTTGAAATAAAAAAGGTTAAAAAACAGTCTATGTATTGTTTGACCCATTGTTGTAAATCTTTGTACAAAGAAAATGACATCATTCGAGCCCTTTTACTGTACCCATTTATTGTTATTTATTATACCGAATTATTTCTAAATTACAACAATTTAAAGGCATGATTTTTACGATTTTCATAACGATTCACTTCTACATGTTTCAAAAGAAGTATGCATGCATATTAGGTTAAACAAATTGTGTCTACCTGATTGCAGCTTGCCAAATTCTAAAGGCGATTTTCGTAAAAATGGGTACTTATATGGGGTATAATTATGAGGGGAGGGACAGTTTCCCCTGCCCCTCACTTACACCCATGGGCACATATTTTGTTTTCTTGTAAGGTTTTATAAATTATCTGTGCTGCTTTTGCTTTGCGTTACATTTTCAGATCATTTTCATGCTAACCAAATGATGATGTAATCATAACATATGCAGCTTAACTGGTTTTAATAACAAGGGAACCGTCGAATCGTATTCTTTATTTATGGCGGATAAACGCTTCTAAGGGATGAAATCACCTGCCAAAGTTCATACATACCATATATGCATATCATAATTAAGTAGCATTTGAGCTTCACTCATTTGCGGGAACGATATTCAAATGAGCTCAGCTGCAAAAATTTAAGGGGAAAACTGCTCCAAAAATAAAATTTTAACTTTAGTGATTTTTAACCGAAACATTTACCATGCTAAAAAAGTATTAAAAGAAGGACAAAATCAGAGCGAAAGGGTTTGGATTCTTAAAGCTAAACCCGCCAGAGTTAAGTTTTATATACATTTAGATGTGATCAACATATTTTCTGAATAAGTTATGCTCTTTAGAGACTTCATTGGAAAAGTGGATGTAGTGCAATAGGGTCTTCGATTTCGTCGATTTTAATTGATAAAAATTGGGTAAGATGGGAAAGTGTAAAATTTATCCACTAAGGATTTTTCGAAATAAAACCCTTGCACGATTTGAAATTGCGGGAAAATATGTAACTAATCATACAAGAATTTAGATAAACTTCCATGATGAATTGAATCAATGTATAATAAAGGCAATGCCTAGAATAACAAATTTTCTTAAGCGATGACTTTGAACTGACCTTGGATTAGCGCAAATTAGAATCCACTTTCTACAACATGAGAGAAATTTAATTTAAGTTCAAACTCGTGCTCACTCATATATTAATTATACAAACGTAGGTAGACTGAAGAGCACTATTAATTGAAGGGAGGCGTGCAATAATGTCTCAAAATTACATGTGCCCCGGGGTCCTGAAGCACTCCTCGTCGTAGGTAAATTAAAATTTGACATAATTTGCCACTTAGAGGAGCAACAGTGACTACGGTGGCGCGTTGTGCGCAAGAGTCATGAGCTTTCCCATAAATTATGTGCGCGCGGGGCGATAAGCTCGCGGCACGGTGCTATGTTAATTTTATGCGTGAATTTATCAGTCATCGAACGAATTTATTAGCTGCCGCCCGATAGCTCCATCTCCATGCTGCTGGGGCTCGGCAAAAAGTTATTATATGATCGCGCGAGCGGGGAACAAATTCAATTACAATATCTTTGTCAATTGGCAGCGTATAAATTAATTTGGCTGACGTTAAATTGCTTATAACCACGCGACTATTAGCCGCGTATAAATTGCTAATTGTGAGTATGTCGCCTTAATTAATCCGCAAATGTCTCAATAACCGGCGTAGAGGTGCCTCTATACGTGGACGCCTCGGGCGCCCGCGGCAGCCGCGCGCCGCGCTCCCGGCAACCCGGCCCCGGCTCCGGCACGGCGACGACGACAGTGAGAAATGAAGCTGCACGGCGAGTTCACACCAAGAGCAGAAGACTGCGCCATCCCGGCGAAGGAACTCCGCTAATCGATTAGTTCTGTTCGACAAAATCCTCGAGTTAATCATTTGCGAATTTACGCGCCGATAAAGCTGTCCTGTTAGTCACGTACCGGAGCCAATTGGAACACAGCAAAGAGCCACTCGAAATGGATATTATGTGTAAATGGCCATTCGCTTAATTTTTATGCGTGCACGCTGTTCATCTTTGAGGCCGCCGGCCGCTGGAGCCGTTCGCGGTTCGCGGTCCGCGGTCCGCGGCTTCTAACAGTGCGCCATTGCGCGGTTGCTGCGGCTCCATGGCCGCCACCGGCCATAGCAAAGCAAAGGCTTGTCGGCCGTCGGGAGCGGCGACCGGCATCTTGCGATCTCCGCGCCTCCACTGGATGCCGATGCGGCCGCACGGGGGCTCCTGCTCCACCGAGGACACCCGAACGTGCCGTGTGGCACGATAACATTTTTAAAACAATTTAATCAAAATGCTGAAGCACCATCCCAACTGCAATCCTCATACAATGCTCCCAAGTTAATGTATTTTAATTTGCTTTTTTCACTCTATTTAGATGTAATTGTTACTCTGTGCATATACTAAACTTATCAATTAACATTTTACAAACATCTTCATCAAAATCCTTGATCTAACTTAAGTATTACATAAATGTTAAGAACATTTTGAAAAATCGATCAAATTAAGGAGAATCAGAGGACGTTTATTGACCATATTCCTCAAATTGTACTATATTTAAAAATAACCCAATTTCTTAGATGCCCCTAACTTAAGGGGTTATCATACTTTCAAATTTCAGAAATAGACTGAGTTTGAGGGATCCGTCATTTTTCATATATGTAGGGTAAAGGGAGGTTATTTGGTGATATTTTTAGAAAACTTGATGTTAATGTTTATTAGTATTTAGTTTAATTAACTGATATAAGCTAACATTGTTACTTAGTATCCAGAGCAGATATTCGATCCATAAATTATAATAAATAACTACGGATAATATCATAAAATTTATTTTGAAAAAAGAAACTTTAGAGAGGCAATTTGGTGAGATAGGTCGGAAATTTGGTGATACGTTCATGACTTAAGGAATAACTCTGGATATAGAATTTATTGGACACACACTCATAATTTAAAACAACGACAGACATATAATAAACTATTATTGAAAGTTCCATTCACTTACCTTAATCAGTTCAGTAATTCTTCAATAAAACAAATTACACTAGAAAGTAGTTTACAATAATGGCCGCACGAATGAACTTTTGACAGAAAGTTTTTTTTAAGTCCTACAAAGCGCGAGAATGAAACGGGCAACATGTTATCATGTCTTTCGATCTTGCGGCAGAGTGCTTGCATCATTTCGCGTCACTGCGTGCGTAAATAACGTCGTAAAAGTCTTTTAAAAATCTATCACCAAATTACCTTTCTCACCAAATAACCTCCCTTTACCCTACATCATTTATATTTAAAATTTAACCAAATTCATAATGAAAATAATTAAATTAAATTTAACAACAACCAAATTAATTTGAATGACAACAAAATAAAAATGAGAACCAAACAAATCAAAATCAAGGACAACTTTTTAAAATAACTAACAACTTTTTCAAATTCGAATGCAATCATATAAACTTGAATAGCAACTACTTCAACGTGAAACACAACTATGTACATATATCCATCCCAAATGCAACTAATTCAAAATCAGTAACAACCAAACGAATTTGTTAATAAATACATACTTTGGATATTCGAATAGTAAGAAGCGAAAGGTTATTGAATTTGAAAATGATATTGTTTTGATTAATATTGTTTTTATTTAGATTCTAGGTTTGATATATTATACATATCTATTTAAATTACGAACTATACAGTTGTTTTTGAAGTTGAAATGGTTTTTTTATGAGAATGGAAATACCTTTACCTTACATTAAAACTTTGTTAACATATGCACAAAATTGTGACAGAAAATGTATAATAACTTTTCGACATTTTAAAATTAATAATCTCGGGAAATGTAAGGGATCGACAATTTATTATAACGTATCATCAAAATCCGTGAGGAAATCTAAAATCAATTTATGCCACATTTTGAAAACAAATTCTCTTTATTACGTCATAAATTAGTTTTAACTTTTAAAAACAATTATTATATAATTGTTTCCGAGATATAAGAGTTTGAAGTCAAAACATTACACGCCTTTTTATCAAAACATATTTTTTCTAATACCTTCGATTGATTGAATATTCAAACCACGTAAGCTTTCTTAGGAGATGTAGGATTTGAAATGCAAGTTTTTTAAATCATTTACTTTTTTAATGGCAAGAAAAATTGGTTAAATCGTCTGTGGGAAACGAATATCGTTAATAATTTCTGCGATAAGGCAAAGCGGTACCCTAAAAATTCCATCCGTTCTATACACATATCAGTTACTTTTGAATCGGTTTTATTTCTAAAAGCTAAACATTTCAAATTAGAGCATATACTAATTGTAAGAAAATTTCCGTAAATTCATTATAAATAGAAACATGTTAATCAAAATATTTTAAGTATGTGCATTATGACGTTTTTACCAAATTACAACAGAACCAAAAGATTTAAATCCAATGTTTTTTTTTTATGAATGTTTCTTTGTTATTTACCTAATTCCTCTATGTCAAACCTTTTTACAATTATTATTTTAATTTCTAAAACAAGATCTAAAACAGATGGAGAACACTAAATTGAAAAAGGTAATTCATTCATTATTCTTTCATCTTACACATTTAAAATGTTTTAAACTTTGTTAAGATTTTTCAAACAAAATGTACAGTGCATAATAATGAACGGAAAACCCTAGCACTATATTAGTGATAAAGTTACTAGTGTTGCAAAAATCATAAAATTTTTGTAATTGTATAATATGTGTAGGTATCTTTGGCCATAGGAAGCAGAATCTCATTCTTCTTATTTTCTTATCTGTCAGCGAATTCGATTCATTTTATTACGTATATTTTCACAATTCATTTAGACCACATATGTACAAATAAAATGAGTTAATCATCTTGGAATGTTAAATTTTATATTAAAACCTCAACAAAGATAACTACGCGAGTGCTTTTAGGTTTAAACATTTCAAATTAAGCGCTTGTAGAAATTCTAGCTAAAATTTAGTCATGGACAGTGGGAAAGAAGCAATAAAACCTTTGTTTAAAATGTAGTTTGGAAGAACGATTTCAGGGTTGTAAGAATAAGCCAGTTACTAAATTTTAGTCACAATACGAATTGGCTCCAAGTGGCTAGCTTTAAAAAGTAAAAGATGAACAATATACTACAGATGTATGATGAATTCTGAGTATTAAGATTAATTAAATTCTCATAACGATCTATAGAAAAATTTAACTGACATTAATTCTGTGCTAGAAATAGCAATGGCATTTTCAAAGTAAAATTTAGCTTTCGAATTTGAGAACAGGACATTAATTTTTTGAAGGCGTTTCGTTTCTTTGTTTTCAAGGTTTTGTCTTAAATACCTTTAGCAAAATTAAAATAAAAATTAATATTATGATAATTATTCTAATTTGTAATATAATACATGTCCCAAAAACATATAGTTTTATTCATTCTTTCTTCTCGGTCGATCGCACCTGAAACAAAAGCATACCGATGTTGAGAAATAGGTTCTCATGAAAACATATATAAATATATCATTATAATTAATAAATTATGGTTCTGTTATGACAGAGTAGCTCTTTTTATTTTAGGTAAATAAAATTGTGGCTCCCCAGTTGTTGCAATGTCGCTGGTCGGGAGCACCGACCGGCATCTCGCGGTCTCTGCGCTTCCCCTGGATGCAGATGCAGCCGAGCCGGGGCTCCCGCTCCGGTGAGGGCCCCCGAACGTGCAGCACGATAACATTTTCATCAAATGGCGCTGCAAATGTAAACAATTTAATCAAATACGCTGAAGCGTTAATTAACTCCTTCGGTACATATTACACCTCCGGGAGCCATCCAGTCCACGCCGGATGCTCCGGCCGGGAACGAGCGCAGAACTTTGGCGGCTGATGGCCGACTCGATTCCGGGCCGGGGCCTGCGGAGCCCTGGGCCTCAGCCTGAGCCTGTGCCGGCGCAATCGGCGGCTCCTAGGAAATGCGCGGCTCCCCGAACCCGAGAGACCGGCAAGGCAAATCGTGCCTCGAATCAAATTTGATCCCGCTCCGGCGTCCCGCGCCCCTCCTAATGAACTACAGATTAATTAATAGAAAATTTGCGGAGGTCTAGCTGTCTGCCGCACACGAAAACACGGCCAGCGAGTGCACGCCGCCGCGCAGTTTCAATTAAGAAAAAATTTCAATTTGATCCGCAATCTTTGACATCTTAATTTGACTCCTATTGGATGTCGGGCGAGCGTGAGTTAGTCAAATTAATACGTTCGAGTCGCGATTTATGTTCAGGTAATATGTTCCGCCGGTGAGCACCGATGTCGTGCTCCCTGGGAATTAATCCGGCGTCCCAGGCCCGCAGAAGCCACCGACGGTCCCGGACCCGCAGTGATCAAGGAATGCTAGGCTAAAGTTAATTTGCGCTCCGGTGGTTGCGACGCCAGCGGAATCATAGACTTAAGACATCTCGCGGTTTCCTCACTCGGACTTGCTTTCGGTGGATTTCAGCGGAATCGCCGGGGAACATAAATTTTGAGCTGAAAAGTTCTTGAACCCATCGCGGCGGTGTGCACACCAAATAAATTCGGTGCGCGGAGCAGAAGTCCGGGGACCGTGCGATACTCCCGGGGTTCGCCTTGGGTGAACTGCGGAGGCTATTGAACAAGTCGTTCGAGGCAACCAAGCAATCAGTCGGTCGGATGTCGGCTACTATCATCTCACTTTTAAAAGGTACATCATAGTTTCACAGTCAAAAATTTACTAAATGCTAACATCTTTAGGTTTCTATACATGAAAGTTATACTTTAAGGCCTGAAAATTCACCAAATTACACTTGAAACCTTTGGACTATCGTTTATGATCTTGCTACAGCATGACATACATATATATGTATGTACATACATTTAAGACATACTCGTATTATAATATAGATAAAACCTGTCGCCTATCGCGTACGTCCATGTTTTGTATAAGTCCCATCTAAACCTTTCGCTTTTAATCCAAATAGAAATTAGAGGCAAATAGTTTACTATTTAGATTTTTGCAATATCTAAAGGTTAAAGGGGTTTGGGAGATAAGATCGATTAGCTTAACTTGTATAAAATACGTCAAGTTTTTGAATACGAAAAAATTTATTTTTCTTTCATACATTATTTATTTAATAATACAATACAGCACAGTAATTTGAGAAGTTATTTTCATTTGGAACTAATAAAGACAAATACATAAGTGTTTCTTGTTCTTTAAACTAAACATAGATTTCAGTTAATGCTTTGCTTATTGCTTAAAATATGAAATGATACAATGAGAATGCGTATCATATAATAGTAGTGTATGAATGTTCACAACATTATTCAGGGGCATTACACTAGTCTGGTAAAACAAATTAACTATTTTCAGAAAGCAATTTAATAAAGAAAGAGTGGACCAATAATTTTCAACTTTTAAGATATTTTTATTGAGGGTCTTTGCATTTTTTTTCGAAAATTCAAAATAGCGCCTGTCAGCTTGGTTGCCTTTGTACACAAAAAATCCATTTCGTCCAGGCTAGTGTTGTTGCTATTGCGCTGAAACACGTCAAACAATATTTGGTTGCTTATTTCGTAAATTACAACAGATTAAAAAAAAAACGTGACTTTTTCGAGATTTTTGGTTTGCATAAACAAATTGTTGCAAAACGCTAATTGAAAATTTTTCCATTTATATGTTGCGGACAATTATAAAGAATATTTCTTCTAATTTTGAGCTCGATCGGACGAATAGAGATCGAGTTATCGGGGACAAACCGACGAAAAACGTAATTTTGTGTAAAATGCGATTAAAGTTTCGACAACAGCCTAGGTGGACGGCGAGACACGATGAATAAAATTAGTTTTAGAGAGGAAAGACTCGAGATATCAAAAAAAAAGCTATTTTTGCAATTCATAAGACTTTTTACCACCTCTTTAAATAAAGAACATATAACTTTTTTGTTTTGAGTTTAAATCAAACTCAACAGAAAATACGCAGGCCGGACCACTTACAAACTACGGCGGAAAAAAAAACTAGGCTCCAAGCCAAACCGAAGAACTGAAAAATTACATTTTCGCTTACAATTTGTTAATACTTTTGGCTTATATGGAGTAAAAGCCACTGTGGTTTTAATTTGTTAAAACTTTTATATACTTAGCATTCAAAGAACCATATTTAAATCAATTTATCCTGGAGATTTCATTCAGTCTCCATAAGACTAAATGAAAATTTCTCGAACTGTTGGATCGCAAGTACGCGGTACGCACGGCTTGTAAATATATTCGTAGAAGGTTTTGGTATAAGAAATGAAAATGAAAAATACGAACAAAACAACCGAAATACAGATGAACAAGAAATATAAAAATAAATCAACAATAAAATACATATTTCAATACCAATTTAAAAAATAACAATCCCAAACAAATCTTAAGTATTTAGGTACCAAAGTTTAGACTTCAATATATAGTACATACACTAAAAACGAACAAGCGGACACATTTTCGGGGCATAACATCAATATCAAACTCTTCACCATTCATGTTTGTTTGTTATAATCTTTTTTACTATGTATAAGTTATAATGTTAAAAACTTGATTTTACCTTTTCCCTGATTTAAGATGTTGTATGCGAATTTTTTGAATCCCTGCTTGTTTGTTTTTTCACTCTACAGTTTATCAGTCGATAGCTCTCTACGAAATTCGAAAAATTTTCTGAAATTATTTTATGTGTCTAATTCCATAGTATAATTCTACATTGAAAATATGTACGTTCCTTAACCTTACGCAGGATGAAAGTATTTAGAAAACTGATGAAAGATGACCAAAGGTTCAACTATAAAAATGAATATTTAACGGCAAATCTTAAAAATTGATTTACAACTTCATCAAAACCCATAGAATTAACAAGTGAAAGAGCAGATTGTTCAAAAGACTACTACATCTGCGAATGAGAGGGTATTTCGTATACCTACATGTATCATTCGAATATTACACATACTTCGGTATCTACCAATTTCCTTTACGTAATTTGAGTCTTAAGCAATTTCTTTGCCGACTTCTTCATAAACATAAACCTTAATGAATGCCGGCTCATATCCACCGCGATTTTATAGAGTTCCAAGCAATTCCTCGCTCTTCTTTAGAGCTCAATTAAACTCCCATTGCAGAATATCAGGTGTGCTGCTATTTTGGTATCTTGCTGCTGTAGAACTTACATAGTTAAGTCATTTACCATCCAACGGTGTATCAAGTTTCGAATTAAATATAATATGGGCCTATGATTTCTGGTGTCACGTTCCAGGATAGTTAAAATAATATATTACTTTTCAGAAGTACTAAAATACTTAGTTTAAGTAGCCAAGGTGTCTGTCTACCTATTTCGGCCAATGATTGGATTTAATGCATAGAGTCAGAGTAGACTATTTTTAGAGAGTTTTTAAATGTAGTCTTTGGCTCGGGATTTTATTATTGGAATAAAATACTGGGGGAATAAAAAATAATTAGTGTATTTTTGGACCGAGAAGTTATGTTCTATAAAAATGGCATATTATACACTTTTAACATTTTGTAACACGTTTGAGAAGTACTTACGGCCGTTTCCTACCACCTTTCTGAACGAGTCACAACTTCAACAAAAGTTTAAATATTCGTAGGATTAATGGATATATACTATGTACTTTTCGAAGAAAACAAGAGCAATATGAAGTTATGAAAGTGCGTTTGGTTTTAGAAACTAGACAGTCTGAAAAAGCACAACCGCAGCTCTTACGAAGCTCTTGAGTACCTACCGAAGGACAAGATATAAGTTACTAAAACTATGTTAACCCGTGCCTGAAATAGCTGGTTAGGCATTTAGTTAAATTTATTTCCACCGCAACATGCTTAAAGATTTGGTGGCATCAGAGAATCTTCGTACCGAGAACTGTTGCGGAGGCTGCGGAACACCCATTCGAGATAGGTATGTTGTATATGCAATAAAAAAGATATATAAAATGAAAAAGGAGGAACCCCTCATGCTGGCGGGTACTGAACAAAACTTGGTACATTGGAATTTTTTCCAGATTTTACCTGTTGGCTGCCGATCGAGCGTGGCATGGCCAATGCTTGAGATGCTGCAAATGCTCCCAGCCGCTGGACACTGAACTGAGTTGTTTTGCACGGGAAGGCAACATCTACTGCAAGGAGGATTACTTCAGGTAAGAGGCTCTAAATGTTAAAATGTGGATGTATAAAACAATTAAATGGCCAGCGTAAGAAAATTGTTTATGCCGGCCATGATATTCTTTATGATGTTGCTACCCACTTCTTTTCGAATATAATAATGGCTTGTCAGGGAGTTTCTCAGATAAAGACCTCTGGAACAACCCCACATTTATTTTATAGGCGTTTTTACCATTGCTTAAGTAAGAGTTAGGTTATTAAGGATTTTAACTGACATAGCACGCTTACAGTAGTTTTCTTACTACATATCCACGGCGTCTTAATTTTGCATCCATAGCTCTGACTACACATCAAAATCCATTATATACATATACAGGGTGTTCAGAGGTGGGAGGGAAATATTGCAGGAGGTGAAAGGTCAGGCCGAGGCAAGCAAAAAATCGTACGGGTGGGGGGGGGTTATCTCGCACCGTTCGGCAGGGTGATTCGTAAATCAGGATGTTGCCTTATATGGGAACCGCTATTGTATTTTTATCTTTTTTTCTACGCATCGCAGCGACCCCAAACCGGTCTCAAAAAATCACTATTTTGAAACCCTTTCCAAAAAGGTCAACACCGCCCCCCTACCCCCAACCCCTTGGCCACAATCACCTCTGCAAGTTGAAAAATTAAATTTTATTTAACGATTTTTCACCTTTCGCCCCACTTTTCTCCGTAATTCACGTTATTAACATACCTACTTTTTATTGTATTTAAGTTTCCTATCTAATTACCTTTCGAAAAAGGTGCAACATGCACAGGTAGAAAAAGGATACAAACATTTATTTACAAAAATCCTTTTACAAAATATTAGGACAATTCGAATTTTTAAGAAATTATAATTAAATTAACTAAAAAATACATTTTATTCACTTAAAAACTAATTACAATTAAAACTTATGTGCAACAAAAGCTGTTCGAAATGTTCTCCGCCAGTCTCGATGCATGCAAGTAGCCTTCGTCTGATTCCGCGTTTGAGGTCTATGGTAGCCAGTCTCTCCCGTATTTTCGTCGCTGCAGTCCCAATCCTGGTAACTAATTCTTCTCTGGTGTTGATTGGTCTTGAGTAAACCTCATCTTTCATCATTCCCCATAAGAAAAAGTCCAGTGGAATAAGGTCCGGTGATCTAGCAGGCCAAGGAATCGGTCCACCTCGTCCAATCCAGCGCTCTGGGTAATGTTCATTTAACCTTGCCCTAACAATGTTCCCCGTATGCGCAGGTGCTCCGTCGTGCTGTAAATACATTGCGCTTCTGGTGGCCAGGGGGATGTCCTCCAACAGATCCGGAAGGTTATTCTCCAAAAAGTCCGAATATAGCTGACTATTCAGCACTTGAGGCAAGATGAAGGGTCCTATCAACTGGTTGCCGATGATGCCAGCCCAGACATTGACACTAAATCTTTGCTGGAAGGACCGACACCTTGTCCTATGTGGGTTCACATCTGACCAGGTGTGGAGGTTGTGGAAGTTTGTGATGCCATCCCGGGTGAATTGCGATTCATCCGTCCACAGAATTCGGTCTAGAAACCTTCTGTTTTCGATGTCAGACTCGAGCAGCCAAGTGCAGAACTGCAATCGTCTTTCGGAATCTCCTTGATGTAGTGCTGGGACCGGGATATGGTGGTATGGATGTAGTCCCTCTCGGTTCACAACGGTCCACACTCTCCCTGCAGACAATCCTAACCGTCGTGCGACCTGTCTGATGCTTATTTCAGGACTGTTCCTGACGATGTTGAGGATTTGTTGGTCGGTTTCCGCTGAATCGGCCGAAGTTCCTGATCGCGCTTCTGCTCTAGGGGCGGTTACACTTCCGGTTTCTTTTAACCTCCTGAAAGTCCTTGAAAATACCCTTCTATCGGGTACACGCCGATTCGGGAATCTCCTTTGGTATTCCCGTACGGCCTCACTATCATTTCCGTCTACTAAACCGTACACGTAAATTATGTCGGCATACTCTTCAACAGTGAATTCTGCCATTTTTTCTTAATTTTTTGTGTTAAACACCCGTTCTTATCGATTGTTTCTTCAACTATGGTCAATGTCCTTTCAAACGTACCCATTTTTATACCATAATTCATAGGAGGTATTAGACACGGAGCGTCAGGATACTTCGAAGTCAATACTGGATATCATAAACTAATAACACCATTTAACGAGATTACATTTATTATTTTATAACAGTTTTGCTGAAATAATAAAACTTTATTACCTGTGTTTCCTAAATAAACATTTCCGAACTTGCTGTCATAAAAATTCTTTACTTAACGACTTTTTCCATTATGGTGCAATAAAGTAATTAGGTACCTGTGAAGACTTTTAATTTCAGGATTTTTGTATCCTTTTTCTACCTATGCATGTTGCACCTTTTTCGAAAGGTAATTAGATAGGAAACTTAAAAACAATAAAAAGTAGGTATGTTAATAACGTGAATTTCGGAGAAAAGTGGGGCGAAAGGTGAAAAATCGTGAAATAAAATTTAATTTTTCAACTTGCAGAGGTGATTGTGGCCAAGGGATTGGGGGTAGGGGGGCGGTGTTGACCTTTTTGGAAAGGGTTTCAAAATAGTGATTTTTTGAGACCGGTTTGGGGTCGCTGCGATGCGTAGAAAAAAAGATAAAAATACAATAGCGGTTCCCATATAAGGCAACATCCTGATTTACGAATCACCCTGTAACTGCCGAACGGTGCGAGATAAACCCCCCTCCCCCCCCCCCACCCATACGATTTTTTGCTTGCCTCGGCCTGACCTTTCACCTCCTGCAATATTTCCCTCCCACCTCTGAACACCCTGTATAGTTGGAGCTACGGAATAACTTTTTTTTAAATATTTCTATAATAATTCTATTTAATTTTTATTCAAACTTCAGAAAACCTTATAAATCGAATTGGCTAAATAATAAAGTAATATATTTTAGTTTTTAAATTTCGAAGTTAGAATTAAGTAAGACATAAGAATGGAAAAATGTATGTATTTTACTAATTAAAATGACTTTTGTGTCTATTAAAGAAGAATATTAAAACTTTGCGTAAATGTTTTTCCTAGAGTCTCAATTTAATCGCCAATAAGTTTTAATTTTCTATTATTTTAAACATTTCTATTTGTCAATTTACCCCAAACACGAAAACATTGTAACAATTTGCCTCAATTCCCTCAAGAAAAGAACTTCAACGGAAGAGTGACAAATATTTATATTTTATTCAGAGTAATTTTATAACAATATTTTGAAAAATCTAAAGTATAGTTATCGGGTCGGCAGACTAAAACACTTACTAAATCCAAAATGATCCAATACCGATTAATATACCCATTTTCTTTCATAAAATAGAGCTTTCACTGTTATCTTAATAATATATTGTATTAAAGTAACTAATCCTTAATCCTCCACGTAAATAAATTTTGTCAATTTGATGACTATATTTAGTCTGCCGATCTTAATAGAATTGTGAGTTGTTAAGACATTCATTTTTAATGGATTTTAGCACTATAATTTTGAATAGAGGACGTAATTCATCGGGGTCAAGATAATTAGGATTATTCATTACCATTTAATAATATGTTATACGTACTAAAATATTATCGACATTCAAAACTTATGTTTTTTTTACAATTTTACAATTTTTCAAAATTTAATACATATGCATACATTTAATATAAATTTTCTTGTCTATAAATAGTACAACCTGTTTTCTATGTGGATTTTAGTCTCATGATATTATTAAATTAATAAATACGTAGTATGGTAATATGTATATCTTAGTTTTGCTTCACGATGAAGTTCAGTTGGTTCGAACCAAAAGTTAAAACTTCTGAAAGGTATTATTCCAAATCGATTCGACACTGATTAATGCTCCTAGGGTTAAGTATAACTAAGAGGTATAATGGCATTAAATTAGAAAGATCGTTGTAATTGTGCTACTTGATTTAGATACACGGTATTAACTGACAATGTGACGCTTGGAAAATTTGTATTTTCATTATATGTAATATTTATATTTTTATTATTGTCTACCGTTTGTATGAATTGATAATGCCGCAGATTTCGACCCAATAAGCAAAAGACTAGTCTAAAAAAGTTCATGAATAAGTCGAAATGTCCAGGAGAAAATTTACATAAAATATGTTTACATACATGCAATCAGTAATTGAATCGAAAAACCGCTTTCCTCGCGACTGAAAGAAGGTCAGACCTCGAAGGGTCCAAGAAATGCAATGGCGCAACCGAAAAGAGGTCGTGCCAGCGGGCTCCGTCGCAAATCGGACATTCATCAAAAACAGTTGAAACGTTTGTTTTTTCGGGTCCCACTGGATATTCTACAGTTATGCGAAATTTCTCCCGGCCAAAGATTGGGAAGTTCCCAGTCGACTGATTCTGATATAAGTTTTATTGCCTTTTAAGACGTTACTGGCTAACGAGAATTGTCTGCCGTTTGTCCTCGACTTTTTTTGTCTGGATCACCTTTGATTGGATAAAAACAAAATTCGTGAAATTTATTGAAATCGTTCCCGTTTAAAAGAAAAACGCAAAACCCCGGCCCGGGACTTTAAAGGAGCTGGACCTGGACCTGGAGCCCTTCACGGCACTGGAGGGAAAACAAAGAACAAAAACTTGTCGTACAAAGGAGCATTAGCATCCGCCATTTACTGGGGCCCAGCAGAGACAGAAGCTGCGGCAGTTCCCTGTGGCATGTTTCGCCTTTTTCGAGGTGCGCAGATAACAAAGGGATCCAAATGCAATAAAAAGACGAAAAATAAGATGGAAAATAAGAGGCATAAAAACGGAATAGAGGTTCGATAATCGGACTTACGTTTTTGTCCCTCGTGTGTTTCTGGAGGCTCTGCTGGTACATAAGGCCGTGTCCCGGCCGCCCCGGCCCGGCCCCGGGCTCCGGAGCCCCGCTCAGCACCCAGGCACACAGACAGTACGAAACCTTTTCTCAGAAGTCTGCACGTCCAAATCGAATATTGACTGGCTCTATCTGATCCAGTGGGATCTGCGTGGCTCCGAGGACCCCGGGCCGTGGTTATTTTGTTTTGAGGCGATTTTATGTAGATGGCATCCTTTGTGGCAACTGTGGGCGACGTGTCACGCTCTCGGATGTGCCGGTGCCTGCAAGCGCGCCCGCTGGCTTACACGTTGCTGGGATCTCGAGATCTCGGTTATGATGACAATTTTTTGCAATTCCGTGCCTCTTCAGCGTTCAATTGTTATGCAATTATGTTTACTTAAAGAACTTGTGTTAATTACAACAAAGAAGGAAAAAAATGATAATCAAATAATTATGGACCCTAATAAGTCAATACACAAAATTTGATTAAAATAGATTACAAAATATGGAAGTTATACAAGAAAGACTTAACCCCTCCCTTTGCTCAACTGAGACACTGACCTCATTAATACATAAACAAAGTTCGTCATTTAGAAACCTTTGAAATTTTCCTCAGATGAGTTTTCTATAATATTATAAGTACAAGTAGGTAATGTATGTATTTTCTAATAATAAACTACTATTACTACTAATTATTTAGGATTTAAGAAGAAGATATCTTATATAGCATATTATACATTGAACTTATGTAAATGTTTGTTCAAAACAACTGAAATTAAGAAATTTATTAAATTATTATTAAGGCTCTGCAGAACTTATAATGGTCCAACGGCCGGATTGCTTCTGCGAGAATGGTTTGTCGGAAAAAAAAAGCCAAAATTATTTTAATTCTACATAGAATATTATAATAATTTTTTCAAGAATATTATAATAATTTTTTAAATAATAAGAAAATGACTACGTGCAACCTTAGCAAAGCGATTACAAAAATTTTCGTTAATTAAAATTTAAAATTTAAAATCGAAGAATTGTAGAGGGTTTTGAATTCGGCATAATTAGTGAGTGGCACGTAATAAAATTGTTAAATCAGCAAAAATATTCTTGAAAATATCGACAACCTATCTACATATGTATGTAATAGGTTAGTTTAAAATTTTAAGAAGTACATTGAATTTGCAATTGTAGTCATACATACATACATACATATGTATTTACATTACATACAACAAAATTGTTGATGTTATATTTGGATTAAAAATTCATTATTATTTACCAATTTGCCTTTATTTAACTTTCTATTCTGTGACTATTTCAATGAGGATGGAAGCAGCAAATATGAAATCGTGGAACAGTCAATGGTTTATAGTATTATTTGGTTGGGGAACTACTTGTTTTTAAATTTCAATTAACTAAAACTATTTTTTATTAAAAGAATTCCCATGATAAATAAATGTGTAAAATTAAAAATTTAATGAATAATCATAATTAGGATATTGTATTGCCAATTGAAGAGACGTAATTTCAGAAAATGGTATTCAAATTTAAAAAATAATATATTAGGTGTTTTTTATTATATATTTATTAAGTATATATTATATAATTTTATAAAACTGCTTTAATCTATTTTATAGAAATATGTTTGTAAAAAATACATTTTGGATTTTATGTATTTTCTACCTATTTAATCAACCCAACGGGATGGAGTGCTAGTTTAAGTACATGGTTCTTTTTTTTGCAGACTTTCGCCTTGTCTTTCTTCATTCGTTAGTACGGCGCAATTGCTTCTTGTTGCATCCATCTTCCCGGTGCCCTTGCCCCAATGATTTCCAATTTTATTACATAAAACCAAAAATTAAATTCTTGTTTTGAATGCAAACGATAAATGTTTCAGAATTCAAAGTAGGTATCGTAAATTTGTTCGGTCGGTTCGAAGAGTTTTAAAAGTTTTAATTTCAGTACTAAATAAAGCGATTTGAGCTATTATGATTATGATTTTAATAACAATTGTAATTTCATGAGCATACTTTTTCTTTGTCCAATATCATTAAAATTGTTTCATGATAATTTAAAATAAATAATTTAGGCATTGCTGAATATTTATTCCTTGTTTCAATTTTACCATATACAGTTTTGCATACATACAACAAAAATTTGGAAGCCAAGCATAAATCGCTAGAATTCGCGTCTTAAGATATCCGTGAGATACGAAGGAATCTGTTTTAAATATGAAACCAAATTATTACTTTTATAAATATTAAATCGTACCTACCTCTAACAAATATTGAGACCATATGTAAATATTTTTTTAATTGCTGGCCACTTTAAAAATACCTTCCACTTGAAGGGTTGACCACATTTTGGAACTTATTAATGATTTATCGAAAATTTCAGGCTATTTTCATCCCGACGGTGCGCCCGGTGCGGAACAGGATTAAGCTCATCGGAGCTGGTGATGCGGGCCCGGGAGTTGGTGTTTCACGTGGATTGCTTTTCGTGTGCACTTTGCGGGATCCACCTAAGTGCCGGGGATACCGCAGCCGTTCGAGGAGGACGAGTGCTTTGCGGTGAGCACTATGAAGCCGATATTTTAAGGTGTTAATGGACATGTTATTAAGCCAACCCTTAGCTTTAACCAAATGATAACGTATAATCTTCCAGTGAGCCCAATTCGGTCTCCACGGGCGCCCAGTTCTATGCAGGAGGCCCCCAGAAGGGGCGGCCGAGGAAGAGGAAGCCTTCAGCCCACCATTCAGATGAGTCCTCGGATATGCTCGACAGGGAGCCCACCCCCATGCGGATGGGTAAGTTTGCACTTTTGAGATGGCATGTTTACGTGAAGCGCATTAACCCACATACCCGGGCCTGAAGAGGCACGGTGGCAACTCGTCGTCTATTGAAGTTTCCTCGATCCGTCTGCCGGTGCTCCTCCAGCATAAAGCTCATTTCGCACTGTGTGCACGGACCCAGGCGCTGTGTGTGCTCTTAGTCCTGCGGGAAAACAGGCAGAATGGAGTGAATGCAGGATGAGGGCTGGCTCTTGTGAGATTTCGACGAGTGGTTGCCTCGTGTGAAAATTTTCATACGTGACTTTCGAAGATTATCGACTGATAGTACTTGCACCGCTCCACAACCATCCCCGAGACTATCTCGAGAGCGGCTAAGGCTTCTTCAGTGAAGGTCTGTTTTCACTTCGTCCTTTTTTGTACATAGATAGGATGAAATTTTCAGAGGGAATGAATACAATTTCACATGCAAATGAAATAAGATTTCAGAATATTATTTCCTCTTTCTCAAGGACTTTTCAACTTCCTCCAAAAGTCAGCCAGCCTGCACAAAAAAAAAAGTATTTTAGACTTCATTAAAACGGCTAGCATATGCAGAAATATTGTTTTTCTTTTTCATTTTTTGGAATGTAAAAGGTTGTATGCCAACAATTTTTGTTCTTTTATTATACATATATACCATACAACCTTGTAGGAATATTCTGACATTATAATGTTATTTTGCACGAAGAGTCAACATTTTGGCTGCCCGATTTTATTATAGAATTTTTATAGGTCAACTGTGTCCCTTATGAAAAACTAACAATTTTAAATGCCAAATACTCGAAGAATTTTGTAGTTGTATATGGTTTGGATGACAATAGAAAATTATATTTTATGTAGTTTAGCTCCGAGTTAATCCTTTTAAATAAGAACATATTTAAGTAAAAGAAATTTATTTCGTGGGGTGCTGTGGACTAACTAAAAATGTTAATTTGTTTAGATACTAGAATTTAACCAAAATTTTATTTTCTTGGTTTTAATCGTTAAATTTAAATAAAGTCCAATAGGAAATTATCACTTCGAAAAATAAAATAAAGACTTTTCCTTTTGTCCAGTATTCCCTTATTATGAAAATCGGTTCCATCAAATTTAAAATTAATTATTTATTTTACTTTTCTTTGGTAAATTCACTAATTGGTATATAATCGGTATATATTTTACTAGTTTCTAGACCCAAGTCCGACGCTAACTCGCATTTAAGGGATAGTGCCACACTATAGAGTTAAAGAAGAAATAATTTTATCGATATTTTTTGGTAAACGGAAAGATCTTTAAATTATAAAAAGTACCTAAGAAAAATCGAAGTACATATGTGTTTTATTGTACAAAATGGCAGCAACAGAACCTTGAAAATTGAGTTTTCTACAACTGACCGCAACAGATCTTTTCATTTTCTTTATTGTAGCTTTAAAATTACATTATTTACAGAGAAGTGCATATGTACGGATTTTACTTTGTTGTGATAAACAACTTGTCACGTGAATTTTGTATTATTTTTATATAGAAACTTGCGTATTTCTGTCGTCAGTCTTATCTTAAAAAAAAAAGTGATATTTTCCTATTTTGCTACATATACTTGTCGAACTTATCTTTAAGGGAGGAAAACCCTGAATAGGTCTAGTCTAGAACACTATTTATAAGGTTAGGTTTTTCTTTTTATATTCTCTAAATATAGCGATATAGCTGAGTAATATTATTATTAGCACAAATTTAAAAGTATACATGTACATTGTAAATGTATATAATTTTCCTAAAGGTCTAAAGGATCTTTTTGCAATACGTTTTAAAATGTCGATTAGGTATAGGTACCTTCGCAGTAATCTGCTTGATTCTTGCTCTTGAAATAAATATTTGTTTTACGTAAAGCAAAAATTGGTTTTGTTATTGTTTTTATAACTTCCATCACAATTTGGTCGGGTCTGATACTCTAACCATTGCTTTGCGTGTTTACCCTTAGGCCAATAACTACTTATTTGCGGAAAATATATCCAAACAAAATACATATATTGTATTTATGTTGGTACGTGGGCCCTATGTTTTGCGCTGGAATAATATAAAAGAGTGTGTTTGCTGATTTACAAGGCTCGTAAAAAAGAATTGTAATTGTTCTTTAATCGGGCGAGTGTATGCAGGTCCACATGAGGGCATTAATTTATAAATCGGGCTGCAGATCCTCGGATCGTTTCATTGTTCCTGGTCTCAATTGCCCCTCTCCACTCTCCGGTCGCATTTCGACTCATTTCGTGTTTGCAATAATCTCGAAATGGGTCCGCGGCGGTTGTTTATGTTTCGCTCCATTTGTTATTATCGATTTAAGTATTTACACGAGTCCCACATACGCGCCCATTGTTCTAGCTTTTATTGCAAAATAGAAACGAGAATCGTGCGCGCCCCGAGCACACATCCTCGGATCAGAGGAAATGGCTGCCAGATTCGCTTTGTGCCCGACTATTCGACTATCAATGGGCCGGAGGAGCACTCTCGGGAAAATGTCAGCAAATATCAACAATAACTTACCTTGGCCGGGCCGCGTTTTATTTGCATGCACGTCACCGTTTTTTCCACTGATTGCTTCACCCACTTGCAGAGCTCGTGCACGGGGAACTCGCACCCTCGCTGGATTTAACGACGTACGACGGCAGTCAATCACCTGGATCAGGAGGAAGTCTCTCGGGGCAAACACGCACGAAGCGGATGAGGACATCCTTCAAGCATCATCAGCTCAGGACAATGAAGTCGTACTTCGCCATAAACCAAAACCCCGACGCCAAGGACCTCAAGCAACTCGCTCAAAAAACGGGCCTTTCGAAAAGAGTGCTTCAGGTAAGTTCATGGCTTTGTTTTCTTTGGGGGTGAAACATTTTTCAAGCCTTTGTTTTCCGCGGTGTGTGTCATTTGTAGCAATTCTAATCTTTTTGATGTCCCTGTTTTTCCCTTTTATTTTTTCCCGACTCTTCCTCGAGGAGTCCGAAGTTTGCTCACGGTAACACACTTCTTTTCGCTATTCTGGATCTCAACGAGCAAGCCGAGGACATCTGTTTCAAGCATTTGAACGACACAAATAAAGTTGTAAGGCACGAATCCTGGACTGAATTTGCATGAGTGCTCTGGCTCCAATACGACACATTGGTGCAAGAATCCTTTTTTGTTTGTTTGTTTACTCAATGAGGTCTACATTTCGATATTTTTCACTATTTATCTTCACAACAATTTTAAACATAACGAGATTGCAATGAAAACTAGTACTTGGGATTTTTGGTTTCTCAAAATCAAGGTATTTTTTGAAGATCATAAGAATGGCAGTTGTGGAACCTCCGAATTAGGACTGTTACTACCCGAGTACCTACTTTTAAACTCTACTATTCGAAAAAAAGAGATATAAGAGCATTAAGTCCTGCACCGGTACGAAAAAGTCTAGTTTTTAAAATTTTAAAATTAAATATATCCGGAAATACAAGTGATCGAAAGCATAATTTTTGAGTTTTTGTTACTTATAACCTCAAATTACAGTCTTATTCTACAGTAGGTACTCAAATATTCAAATATTTGAATATTCGTAAACTCAAACACAAGTACTCGAGGAACTTGAGTACATTACTCCTCTTTTTTAACCTTTTTTTAAGTAGTACTCTACTCAGGTTCAACTATAAAAATTGGAAAACTTAAACATGGCGAATCTAATATGAAAACAAAAGAAGAAAATTTCACAGCATTGATTTTAAATTTACTTCATTTATTTGTTTGCTAATCTAAACATTCAATATTTGATCTGTCGCGCGGGGTGTTTTTCACGTTGACCCTTAAATGATATTATAGGTGGATTTTTACCGCAAGAATATTTCATTTAGTAATTTTATTCGTAGTTACCACCGAAATAATACTTGAAATCCACTTAGAGCAAATATTTTCGTATTCTTAAAATCAGTAACTAAGAAAATGTGTAATTTTTATCGAAAATCGTAATATTAACAAGTACTTTGAACGATCGTCATTTTGTTATAAATTAATATTCCAAAAGCCTTCGGCTAAAAAGTAAAATATATATTACACTAGCTGTACCCTGCGCGTGTTGCTACGCCACCAACTAAAATACATTTGAAGGAAAGACATTACACAAATATTCAATTCATTTTGAGTCATTTTATTGATTTTGTTCATTTCGAAAAATTGTGACATTGCTGCGTAAATTCTGACAGTCGGGTTGAAATCAGCGACCCCGAAAACGCCCAAGTACCAATTTTGGTGGAAATCGCATAAAGCGCGCCATCTGTCGAAAATTGGTCGTACCAACTCATTAATCTTCTTTGGCTCATGCACAACAACTTTGCTAAAGATCATCACATGATCAAATGCATAGTTTACGATTCTATAAAGGGCATACAGACAAACATTCATTTTTATATATAGGTATAGATATAAAAATCCGTTTCATTTTTTATTTCCAATGATCCCAATGATCGGAACAAAGTAATCTACGCAAAATGACAAAACGTTCATTTCTACTAAAATTTGAAGGTGTATAATATATTTAAATATACATCTTTAAGTGTGTAATAAATAGCTTATAGATTTGGTTAGTAAAAATTCTGAATATCACATTTTCTTTTTAACCTTTGACTGAACTTGATCCCATAAAACAAAAACTATTTAAAGACCCACAGACTTTAAAATTGGCACTTATAATGCTTAAAAATTTATCAGGTGGTTTTCTTTATAAGTTGCAAAAGTAAAAGACGAGGATTAACTTAAAAATAAGTTTTCTTTTTCTGTCGTTTGTCTGTTTTAGACCCAAATTAACGTTTCATCTATCAGGAGACTTAAAATTAAATCTGCTCCAATTCATTTGACAAAATGTTTATCTCATTTTGCTATATAAGTTTTTTTCCTTTAAGGTGTGGTTTCAAAATGCTCGAGCAAAATGGAGGAGAAACGTCCTCAGACAGGAAGGTGGCCAAGGGCAATTAAGCGCGGCCGCGGTCATGGCAGGTGGACCACAGGGTGTTCAGTCAAATGGCAGCAACAGCGTCGATGGAGCCATGGGTTCGTCGCATGCTCTGGAAGAGATTCACCACATGACCTTCGGCGACCTCTACTAAAAGATGGAATAATCCACGAAAAGGGAATCTTCGACGACAGGCTTCCCTTGCCGTTTCGCTAGCGAATAAACAAACATAAAACTCTGTAAATTAATGTATGTACGCTCTAGGCCTGACTGTAGCTGAAATTAGTAGATAAAACTGTGGCGATGTGTGTTAGCGAGGAACTGAAAAGTGTAAATCCCTATAGAGTCCCTCTGACTACAGAAATTGTCTTATGTAAAAAGTAGCATTAGGCGGTGCCGCCAAGCAATGGTATTTTTCTAGGTGACTTTAAGTTAACGCGTTTCTTGTGTACGAACTTGCTGCCATAGCGAACTATTTAATAAATGTTTACAGGCAACGTAATCTGTAAGTACTCACCGTGTAAACAATAGCTTATAAATAGACGAATTTTTGAGTAAAACTGCATGTTTTCTTTCTCGCTCTTAGTATCTAAATCAAAATTTATACCAAGACCAGAATGGAATACTATTTCAACCACTCCCTTTTACATGTTGGTAAAAAAAGGAATCCAACACACCGGAAAGGAAAATACAAGAGTCAGTCATTTTAGTTTATAGTTTTTCATTATTAGACTACCCTGGGACGGCGACTTTTCTACTCGATGATAACTTCGGATTGGAAAGTTGTAGAAAAGTTTTTGAGAGGTCATTATTTTCGTTTTTGAATGTGCAATTTAAGATTGTTGAACTTCCCCCTCTTTAGCTCTAAACTTTCATAAGTTATCAGGTGTAACTATACATTTGGAATACCCTGTTCATATAGACTTGGGTTTCCCAGCCTCAACGGTTTTAAATAAAGTATCCTTCAAAAGAAACAAATGCACCTTAAAAAAATCATAATTTTTGGCTAATTAAGATATTCGTAAAAGTCCACCTGGATTTTTAAAGAAATTTTCTCGTCCACAAAAAAATGTATTACAACATTTTATGCTAGTCTTCGAGCTGAGTAAACTGGGAATGGGAAATAGATGAGTTATGAAGAAAAATAAATATAAGAAAATTATTTTAAATCATGTTAAACTGGCAGCCCAAAAAAATATAGGGAAATTGCTTCATACAATAGCTACTAATTTGTTGCCCCAATCGCGATATTTTTCGTTTTCGAAAAAATCACTGCCATGTCAACTTCACGTGGTAGATGCATCCGAACATTGAAGCAATTATTGATTGGAAAAATATGGATAGCTACCTAGTTTAAAACGAAAGAAAAATGACAATTTATACGAAATTATTTTCTTGACATTAATGATTTTCACGTGATTGCAGGATTGATGCAACGAATTTATAGTTTTTTACATCATCATCTTTTGAACTTATAAAATGTCATAATGGGGCACTTTTTGATGAACAGATTTCAACGAATAGCCGTGAATGCTTTTAAATTGTTGTAGGTACTGATTTAAAACAAAAGATCAGCCCTGTTGAAATAAGTCTTAAAATTAAAAAACAAAGCTTCCCTTAGGATATCAATCGTTCTAGAATTAATCGCCCAATCATCACCTTTAAAAACGAAGCTATCGTGTAACTTCTAAAAATTAAAACAAGCCTTAAACACTAGAAAATCAACAGTGGAACTCGGTTTATGAATCCCTTTTTTGTGGCTTATACACAAATTCAAAATTAAAATATACCAACTGCTTCCAAAAACTGTAGATACAAGGATTAAAAATTGAAACGAACAAAAAATGTTGAAAAGTTTAAACTATCGAAAAACATAATTTCGAGCAAAACCATGTGTCAGCTTCTTTCACGACCAGGTTTATAACTTTGTTTTATAACAAAACGGAATTTGTTTTAAAATGTTTTTAATAAATATATGAGCTGAAGTGAAATAAATTTCATTTTTTGAAACATTCTCAATTTGTTTAAATTATAATTTAAAAAAGTGGACTAATACAACTGAAATAAATTAGGGTTGAAGGGTACAACAGACCGTAATTTGTCCATTTTTGAAATCTTACTCTTATTTATTTCAAAAGGTTTTAAAAATGTTTGTATTTTTATATACATATATTCGCTTAAGATTCAAGTTTTAATTTGAGCAGCTCTTAGATCCATCCGTTATTTTTTTATAATTTTTAATAAATGATCATAGTACGATCTTTTGTACGTTTTAACTCTGAAGGAGCTAACTGGGAATTTATGTTTATGAATTCATAATATACGCAAATTAAAAATTATATACTAATTCTTCCTAAAAGTTAGTGTTGTCCAGTGTACCAGATAATAATAAAAAAATCCTGCTTTTAAAAATTCTTATGAATCTTCCAGTTCAGTCCTGACTTTGCTCAAATCATTCCACCATGATCTTGGCCTTGATCTTGCTAACCGAGTCTTGGTCTTGCGGTTTCTACGAGACCAGGACCAAGACCGATTTTGTTCATCTTTGCCCAGCGCTATCGAAGGGGCTCCTTGATTACGACTTCACACGCATAAGTTTCACATTAAGCAGGTCTTGGATGGGTCCGATGTTATTAAGCGATAAAGCCCACTGCTGCTGCGCCCCATCGCTGGAAGCCCCAAATTCCACCTCCGCCAACACGCGGCCAGAGGAGCCCGAGGCGAAGGGTTCGACGTGGTGATCGAGAAACATCGCCTGCAGCACATAAATCACTCGACCCACCAAATAGGTGGCCAATTAAAAGTATGTGAGGAAAGCCCAGCGGTCGTCCCTCCGCGCAGCGCGGCTAGTTTATGGCCGCGGCCCCTAAGTGAGACGCTGGCGGGAGGAGCGCACTTACGATGCCCTGCGGCCGCGGCCAGACCGGCGGATGATGTATTTACATATTTTGAAAATTTCCCTGATGAAAGGATCCCTCGGCGGGTGCATGGGAACAGGTCCAGCCTCGATTGATCAGTGGCATCCAGAAGTTGTGGAATTCGAACCCAATTAACAAATTTTTGGAGACCGCAGCATGTCGGCGCAACAATTGAATTGCCCTTGCCCTGCCCGTGCTTAGACCAGTCTGCGGCTAGCCCGCGTTGCCCAAAATCGCCCCTCCCGGCTGCTGGTCGCTAGATCTATGATAATGCTTCTGGGGATCGTCTTCCGAAACTGTTTACCTTTTTGCACATGTCACCGGCGGGAAAGATAAAATTTGCGTCTTCCTTCCTGTGAAATGGCTCAACGCAGAGGGACAATGCGAACGGCGAGGAATTTTAACAAGGAGCTGCCCTCATTCCGATCCCAATCGTTTTTTTATCGCATAAAACTGAATGTCGAGGCCAATTTTCGATGCAATTATTCAGTGGATGTCGAAAATATGTATAACGTCTTCAAGAAATTGTTGTAAATTTAGACCATTTGGCCCACTTGCTGCGTACTCATGGGCGGGGCGTAAAACATCACTTAAATTATCTTGATCGCTGTTTCTCTTAAACTATCAAAGCACGTCACGGCTGAGTGATCATTTCATTATAGGAATGATCATTTCTTATAGTGATCAGCATGAATGAAATCTCACTACCTGAGGTTCACTAATTTTCAATAAATTTACAAGAAGCCGTGTGTCACACACCAAATTAATGATGATTCGAGGTGTATATCACTTAAAAAATTGATCACTTGAGCTTACCGCGAATTATGGAAGTCATTCAGCCTCCAGGCATACATTTGAAATGATTATTTTGAAATTGCTGTAAATACATTGTTTTGCAAAATTGTTTCATCACTTTTTCTAGTTTTTCTAGCTTATGTCCCTTTTATTAGGCTCTAAGAGTGAGCGGTTAGAAGTTTTCTTAATCTTTCGAAAATCCTTGTTGCTTTCTAAGAAACTGCGGTAGCCGTGGCATTGTTTTTAACAAACATAAAAGAAGAGAGGCTAACAATTCGATCCGTATGTTTTTCTTGTTGTCTGTTTGCGTATAAATTGAATTTGGGTCTAGAGGGTTCCACAGTACAGGGTTAAAATTGAATGAAAATGATAAAATATCCTAGGTTTGTATACAAAACAAAAATATGTATGTATAGTATATGCTATACATAATGTCAGTTATAATAATAATTCAATGAGGATTTTCAAATTCTACATTAGAAGTTTTTATAGGTGATGTCTAAATCTCACAACTTTCCCAAAATTGAAAAATTTCATATGTTGAATTCTAGATGGTATTAATCTTATTACAATACACAAATTCAAATAAAAACTTTTCTTAAATAGGTAGAACCACCTTAATAAATGCAAAAATAACTTTCAATATGGAATTTGGTGCTAAAATTTGACTGACAAAAATTCCATACTATAGGAAATAATCGACAATCAGTTTGCTTATTTATCTTCGTAAGATATTAAATTCCATTCATTCGTTATAATATCTGCATATGTACTTTTTCTTATTGGAGTTTCATCCTCTTTAATTTCGAGTTTTGTATCTATGAATTTTCTTGAAATGAAATTAAAATTAATTAATTGACATCATAATATTAATGTGGGTTTTTTCGGCCTTGTAGTTTTTTAATAATTACTTAAAAGTTTTTAACAATTTCTTTACACAATAACAAAACGTTGTCATGTATTTCAAGATCACAATCCTTAAAAGTAAACAAATTAATTCTTTATAATTTTTAACTAAAGTTTACAAGTTTGCAAACGGACAAAGAATGTGTTTTTGTTTTTCTGTAATACATTACTTATGAATACTACAGAAATGTTTAAACAAATTCAGTTGATGTGTTTCTAATTCAAAAAAAAAAAAAAAAAAAAAAACCAAATACATATATTAGTTGTGTTGCACTTGTGAAAACTTAGAGCCAAAGGCAATTTATTTTCTAATGTTAATGAATGTCTCCTTGCAAAAATCAATTATAATAATGGCTCTTATTATAATAACTAATCCACACCAACACCAACGTTTCTTTACAAAATAATATTTTCGAAAACCCGCAACGGATGAAAAATACTTGATCAGGACATACATATAAACGTTAAAAAATTTGTTTTCATTTGAAAGACAAAAAATAAAGCCTATTATTTTGTTTATGCTTTTGCATTAGGTACTGAGGATAAATTCCGTTTGATTATTAATAAGTCTATTAAGTCAAGAATACAAAAAACATTTTTTTCATTCCATTTATTTTCTGCTAAATTAAACAAGAATTCAATTTACACTTTTTTGAGAGACTGACTAATCTGAAATAAAAATATCAAATTGATTTTGAAAGATTCTCTACTCATTGTAAAGTTAAAAACCTGCGCGGGAAAAAATCCATGCGAATTTATAAAAAAAAATTTAAAAAATAAAAAAATACCCTTTTCAAAATTCCATATTCTTGGTCCCTCGAAAATAAATTGTGGAAACAAAGTCCATATTTTTATGATCGCCTGAAAGATGAAGATGGAGTCATTGATTATATAAAGAAATAGATATGCCATTTTGACAAAAAGGTGTTGTGCCATTAACACGTTTGGTGGCGCTGAAGTCTCCTATTTTCGAATTGTTAGAATGGTGCTTGGATTTGCTAAGATAATTCGGCTGAACATTAAAGCTTCTGCAAAAAACTTAAAAATTCGAAGATTTCACTATGCGAAAACGAAAGCTCAATCATTTATAGAGCTAAAGTGCTAGGAGCATGCGAATATGAGAATCTGGATTCAGAAAAGTGGATTGCTTTTCTCTTCTCGCTCTGACCTGATGCCATGTGGGGAGAGTATGCGTCAGGTGAATTTCTTTTCACTTTTGCTTAAACCGTTGACAAGTGAGCAGCTCCGTGCCTCTTTTGCGATTAATGCAAGCGATTTTTATAAAAAAAAAAAAAGTATTTTCCAGCGATATCTTTGGATATTTTTGGATTTTTTTTTCTATACTTATTTGAGGGTTTGAATTTCTTGTTATTTTGAAATTATTTTGAGTTGCTTTTGGTTTGTTTTTGAACCCCCTTCTGGATTTGCTGGGGTGTTTTTTTTTTGTTTTTTTTTTTTTTTTTTTATCAATATAATTTATAATTTAGGACAAGATGTCACGATCTTGTTCCTATAAATATTGCATGAACATATACACTTCGTGTTGTTCGTTAAGTTTTTTTTCAATTCCAAAAGACAATAGGAAGTCTGTTTGGTTAAAGCATTCTGGTGACGTTTTTCTCCAATTTAATATTCGTTCATCTGAAAATCTTCGTTTCTGCGAAGAACATTTTTATGAAAAGGACGTACTAATACGAGCAGGAAAAAAAGTTTTAACTTCAACAGCAGTTCCAAAGCAAGCCGATCCATTAATTTGTTCTTGCTCTGATTCTGTTACAGATCCGATATGCGCATTAATATTAAAGTGCAGTCCCCTTGTAAAAAATGCAACTAACCGTGCTCCAAAAAGGAAATCTGCCCCTGTCTGTACTGCAGTTGCTCCCGAAACGATAAGAGAATCTTTATTTATTGAGGATTCTTCTGAAGATGAGTTAGTTGTTTGTAAATCTGGTAATAAAACCTATAGTAGAAAACTGGAAATACCCACCCAAATTGAAACTACTCATATATCGCAGGATCAATTCCCTTCTCCCCCAAGAAGGAGATTATCCATTGCTTTCGAAGATCCTAATGAGGATCTAAAAGAAATGAGACCACAGTACAGTTTTCCGAAACGAGTAAAAATAGATGAAAATCACTCTAGTTTTCAAGAAAAACTAAGTGAATTATTAAAAGACAAACCTGATGATGTCCAAGTATTTCTTCGTTCTCAATTGTTTAATTCTCGCAAACACCATTGGAATGAAAAAGAAAAGAATTTTGCTTTGAAATTATATTACAAATCTCCTACTGTTTATAAGACATTTTTAAAATCCGGTTTTTTTTTACCTTCGGTGAGAACGATCTTTCGTTGGCATTCGGATCTTCGGTTCGGCACTGGTCTTCCTGATGTAATTAAAAATATGCTTACAAATAAAGTAAAGGATATGGACGTATTAAATGCTAAATGTCTTCTTTTATTTGATGAAATGTCTTGTAAATTTGAATTGGACTATAATATAAAAGATGACTTAATCTATGGTTTTACTGATCTGGATTTTCTTGGTCGGAAAAATGTAATGGCATCTAGTGTGCTAGTATTCATGCTTCGCGGTCTCAATAAAAACTGGAAACAAGCAGTAGCATATTACATAGGGAAGCCTTTAATGAATGAGTTGAAGGAAATTATTAAAAATTTGTTGAACCAACTCTTAAATATTGGTTTTGATATTGTGGGCATAGTTTGTGATCAAGGAAGTAGCAATAGAAGCTCTTATAGGCTTTTAGAAACTTCAAAAATAAAGCCATATTTCTATGTTGAGGAAAAAAAAATATATGCTTTGTATGATATACCACACATTTTTAAATGCTTAAGAAATATTCTTCTTACAAATGATATTCAAATAGGAAGTGAAAAGATATCATGGTCTATTTTACGGAAAGTATACAGCATGGATAATGGCACTATAAAAGCTATGTTCAAATTAACGGAGGCACACATAAATCCGCAGGGCTTTGAAAAACTATCGGTCAAACGAGCAACTCAAGTTCTTAGTCACAGCGTATCAGCTGCGATATTTGCAGCTGTGAGCTTAAATTTATTTGAGGAGGAAGAAAAGGATTGTGCAATAAGTACTGCAAAATTTATAGCTAGATTGAATGTTGTATATGATAACTTAAACAGTGTTATTAAGTATTCCAAAAATCCTGCAAGGTGTGCCATTTCCGAAAAGAATCAGATATTAAGTAATCTTTCTGAAACAAAAGCATGGGTTGAAAGTTGGATTTCTACTGGCAGAATAAAACGTCCACCTAGTTTCGATGGTCTTATTACTACAATAACTGCTATTGAGATGCTTTGGAATGATTTAAAAAAATCCCAAGAGTACCTTTTAGTAAGCCACTTAAATACGGATGCTCTTGAAAACTTGTTTTCAATGATCCGGGGTTTTAAAGGAACTTATGAGAAAAATCCTTCGGCGTATCGATTTTATAGGAATTTGAAACAGGTCATGTTTCAAAATATTTTACCATCAGAATATTCCAGTTATAATTTGTCTGATTCTGCAAATTTAATAACTGATGTGCCTTTGTCCTCTTTAAATTCAAATTTGCATTACTTTGAACAAGGCATTAATGTTTCTCTCGAGAATGAGTTAAGCGAAAATGAAAAACATGAGGAATCACAGGAAAATGATTCAGATGTTGAAATAGCTGGGAGTATGAGTAAGTTTCAAACTACTTCTTTAATGTATTTCTTTGGATACATAGTTAATAAAATGGTGAATTTAACAAAATGTACACATTGTAAAGAATATATGATCTGTAAAAATCCTGAGAAATGCGATGAAATGCAGTTTACATATTATAAAACGTTTTCCCGAAATACTGAAGAAGGAATGGATAATAATTTAAATACCTCATTAAAAGTGCCAAGTGATTCGTTCAAGGCCGATTTGTCCAAATTGTACGCGCATTTCACAGAAATATTTAAAAATACTCGCTACTTAAGAAATTTATTGGAAGATAATTTGCTACCTGTCCTTCAATCCAAAATCAATCAATGGCCAGGCTGCCATCATAAGGATTTCGTTGTAAGGCATACCGTGATTTCTTTCATAAGAGCAACAGTAAAAAATATTAACACTTCTCTCAAAACAACAAATAAACATTTACGGTCAAAGATTGTACAAGGGCGAGAATAATATAGTACCTTTGGTTAAGGCAACTTTTGAATTTCTTTAAATTAATCCCTCAAAGTTTTTCAAAATAAAATATAAAAATAAGTGCAACATCTAAAGCCGATGTGACCATCTGTTTAATCTTAGGATATGATAAGCTAAGATATCGGCTTGCTTAGAAAATTTAAAATTTACGCACATCATAAATTTTCCCATACATATCAGAGCCCTGCTGAAATCCGTACGAGCAGGTTATATCACCGTCATTTACATTCTTACACTTCGGTTATGTGTGTGGTAGAAAAAGCTTCATTCGAAATTAAACTTCGAATTTCAAATTTGTCTTAACTTAAAATGATGAATTGACACAAGTATCGCCATCTATCGCGCTAATGTCAAGTACCGGCTGACATATCTATTTCTTTATATAATCAATGATGGAGTGTAATTCATTCACCCTTAAAATTCGTAAATGCGGTTCGGATATCAGATAAACTTTTGTTTTCTTTGAACTTTCTGCAAAGTTGAGTATCTCCAAAGCTTCAAACCGGACTGACACGAATGAATACACCACGTTGCCACATTTCTCAAGGATATTTTTAGCCCAAAGCCTTTATTAATTTTCTGAAAGTGCATTCAAAAATGTGTCAACGTTATGTGGTTTCTTTTATTTTAGATTTTTTTTAACCATTTTGCCGTTGGATCATATAATAATTTTGTTAAATTTATTATACATAAAATTGTGCTTGCAGAAGCACCACTATAAGAAAACAAATTACATATACAAGTTTCAGTAAAGAAAATTAATTTTAAAGCTTTTAAATAAAAGAAGTATTATTTAAGAGTCCACTTACCTTATTTTATTAATTTCAAGAAAATGACCTTCATGAACACAGGTATATAGAGGATTTTAGGATCACAGGTATATAGGGGATTGACACACGCTTCGAAATTTTGGAAATGCAATAAAAACAGCAACACGAGAATTAAATATTTAGCAATTATTTTATTTACAGAGGCATACAAAAACCAATTAAGGTATCAAGGACATTCATATTCAATCATCTGGGGCTCCTTATAAATTTCGTCCCTTTGTGCTATTTCAGCACTTAGACATTTTCTAAAAACTAAACAGACAAGGTCGCGAAGTTTCCGGAATTCTATCATCGCAAATCCAACTTTCGCTAAAGTATACCTCCAAACATTCATTAATTTAGTTCCATTCCGCATTTGCCCTGAATCCAGTGCAATGATGACGAAGACTCCTTCGGCCTTTAGTGCCTCGTACGCCTTTCGGCAGTACTCCAGACGGTCGTTCGTATGATAGGGCACGTACAGTAGGAGGTTGTTGATGACCACACAGTGGAAACTCTCATAAAAATTCCCCTTAAGAAAATCTATACCTTCTCTGAGGGATGTTACTTCGAAGGAACTATGTGTTTCAGCGATTTCGTAACAGACGACGTCTTCAACTATTTTCGGGTGAGGTTTGACGAACATCCCTTGCACGCTGATGTAATCATCCAATGTACGTCTCATGCTGATGTCTAAAAGTGTCTTTTTCTCAATGTTAAGAGGAAGATACCTGCTTTTGGAGAGCGGAATGCAATTGCATACAGATGCGATGTGTTCTTCTCTCTCGCGGTGTTTGAGATACAGTTCTTGAGAGAAGTACTGTTCACATATGAAAAATGTCCACCATTTGCGGCTTGGCGATACTTCGCTTTCCTTGTCCTGAGGGATGTCTAACTTTGGCGCTTCATCGGGCTGCTCTGCTATATCTAAACTTGGTTTCCTCTTAGACTCCTTACCACACAAAGAGATAGAACTTACCGTTTCCTCGATTTGTTTGTCCTTTGAAATATCTAAACATGGCGCAATCTCAGATTCTGTGCCCTTCGAAATATCTAAACATGGCGCAATCTCAGATTCTTTGTCCTTTGAAATATCTAAACATGGCGCAATTTCAGATTCTTTGTCCTTTGAAATATCTAAACATGGCACAATCTCAGATTCGTTGTCCTTTGGAATATCTAAACATGATGCAATCCCAGATTCTTTGTCCTGAGGGATATCTAAGCTCAGAGTCATTCCGGGCTCAAAGGCAATATTACCCCATCTTTCTGCTACATCAGCATCTAAAGACTTTCTAAATATTAAGCAAGTAACGTGAGGAAGTTTTTCAAATTTAATTCTCGTATAACCCATTTTCCCTAAAGTATACTTCCAATTTTTCATCAATTTAACATTCTTTCCCACATGCTGCGAGTCCGGAGTAATAATTATGAGAATTCCTTCATATTTTAGTAGGTCATATGCCTTTTTGCAGCACTTTATGCGCTGCTCCGACGAGGGCATGTACTCTAGAAGGAAGCTGAAAATGACAGCGTGGAAGTAATCTTTCGGTAGGGCTTCTATGTCTGGTCCATTTATCCGGAAGTCGTCTTCCAGCTCAATCTTAAGAAAGTCCCCACGATGGACACTTTCATCCGCTGGGTAAAGATCGATTGCAGTTACATCAAAAGCAAGATATTTACTAAAGGGGTTGAAGCAGCTGCCGACGTCTAAGATTCTTAGAGATTTCCTCCTAGCGGCTATTTTGTCTGGCAACAATCGCTCTTTAGGAATTCTTCGGCTTTCAGATAAAAATGAGATGCGCTCCTCTTTCTCTCTTGCTTGGAGGTATAAATCTTTAAAATAGTACGAATAACATGCGGCTACCGTCCACTTAATGCGACTTCGGGCCCGTGATCCTACTTGCTGGACGTTCTTCTCCCAGATTTCAGCGAGCTCCTTCATTGCTTTCGCGTACTCCTCCAAGGCACTCTCGTTCTTCAAGTGCTCCTCCCACGCTTTTTCGACGCCAAACGTTTTTGACGACTCTCGTAAGTCATCATGCAGACTTTTAATGATATCAGACAATTCTAAGTGTCGTCTCGAGGCTTTAAAAACTGTAAAGGTTTAAAAAAAAAATTAAGATTAGCTGAATCAACAACATAGTTACTGCAGAATAGGTTCTAATTTACTTCTACATAGGTAATAAGTATGATCCAATTCGAAAATCTTTATAATTTTGAAATAACTTTAAAAGTTAATTTTTCCTATTGATGACAGATATTATTAATTATTTTATAGTTAAAATGTACACAAAAAGTAGTATTATAAAACCTTAAGTTTTTGTAGTCATAGATCTTGAGTATTCGTTGCCACTTTGAAAAAAGTTTCTGGAAAATATCTCGCTTTGTACTAATGTTTATAATTAATTATAATACATATGTATGTACATATATCTAAAGGCCAAAAATCCAAAAATTTGGAACGGTTTTGCTGTTAGGCCTTAAAAGCCTTTTTGGAAGTCAGTTATCAAATTTTGTGACCTTCTAAAGTAGGTTTTCTCTTTGAAATATTCATGAGGAAAGATTTTACAAATCAATAAAACTTTCAGGATTCCAATGTTTGCGAGTCGCAAATTTCGAATCTGTTATTAATTTAGTAATTTATTATGTCTATAAACATTTCTCAACTTTAACTGATTTGACATTTTATCCTAGTTATAATAAAATTGGCTTTCTTTTTTCACACAATGATGAATTTTGACTTGGACCTCTAACTTATAGTTTTCAATTTTTTAATAAAATATTTACTGATTGCAGTTCGAATGTAAATAAATCAAAAATATTCTTATAATAAATATGCAGACTTTAATCAACTGGAAAAAAATATATAACCAATTTTACGTAGAAGGCTGATCCGATGGTTCCATATCACACCCACAGATTTAAGTAACATGGCACGCCTAAACTGGGTAAACAAATGTTTCGGATAAATCGAACCAACGAATTTGATTTAATCAAGTAATTCTTAGAAGTAACCCAAAATCTGAGAATTTGCATGGGTCTCTTAGTCGATAAATTGCTGCGTGGTGGACTACTCGCCCGTAGAATGATACACAAAGCGTTGAAGGTGTGATTTAAGCTACCGTAGAGAACTCCAAAAAATTTACTAAGTGCTGGTAAAATGCGAACGGAACGGGTTGATGAAAAAAATCATCTTTGGTAGCCAGCACAGCATGGCTACGTTGAACGAAATCTCGAGTTTGAAAGTCTTCAAGAGAAGTTTATTAAAATTTATCAGGTGTCGGTAAGAAATCTAAACATACTCTAGTCCTGTACCGGCTTAAAAAATAGCTAAGTGAGTCTATATCATGGTCAAAGAAAGTTATAAGGCTTGGCTGTTTCGCGGAACTATGCCAAATAAGAAAAACAGTAGAAATTAAAGATCCTCTATCCTGAAAATTTCAACTCTCAAATATTATACAGACCGAATTTTAGAGTTTAAAAATTTGCAGTCATTTCGACAAAAGGTACGGCAGTGACCCGTTCATTTGCTCGTCTTGATGGATAATTCTACTTAACAAACAATTTGAAGATCAATCACCATGTGAAATAAAAGAAGTTCAATCCCAAGATTACCAGTTGATAAGGGCTGAGTCGTCGTACTGTAATCAGAGTGGCTGGAACAAATGTGGAGCTCTGTGCGGTGGCGAAGATTGAGTACAACCTTGAGCTGGATCGTGATCTGTTAACAGAGATCTAACGACTCTCCAGCCCTTCATCATTTTCTCAGCTGTTTTTACAACTTTACTACCCTATTTTTTGAAAAAATGGACTCTTTAAGGAAGACTTCTACCTTCTGTCGAACCTTCGTTGATGAAGAGGCCTCCAACCTTAGGCACTGCCGGATTTCAAGCAGTTCGAAGGGAAGCCGGTATATAGTTTCGGCAGAATTGATTTTTTTAAAAAGGGAGCCAAAAATACCTTCTTTTTCCCTAGGCCGTTGACCTTGCTCCACGTTGGCCTCTTCAGAGCTCTGGGAATCCGCCGCGCTGCTCACTGCAGGGGCTGAAGACTCCTTCTCTACGTTCTCCATGAAGTCGAATACTCTGCTTGAATTCATAGTGAATTTTAAACACATGCAGCTTACCGCTTTCAAGCATTTTACGTACCTTTACGCGCCTTCGACCTCTTATCAACTGAAACGAACCAAAATTACTATCAGTTCTGTCAACTCTTGTTTGACGTGTCATTTGACATTTGTCAAAACATTTTAGGGTTTCTTTAAGAATTTTCGCGCAAAGTCATTTAGTTTATCTTTTAGAAGCGCGATTGTATTATTAAAATAAAAGCATTAATTTCTAAAGTAATGTAAAAGCTGTATTTAAAGACTGAATTAAAATTATAAGGGCTGAATGCAGCCAAAAGGTCCATTTTAAAATGTAAGTGTTCAGAAATTTTGCAGAGCTCAGTGTCAAATCAAAACTAACACCTCTAGCGGCCCAAGTGGTGTTAGTGGTCCAAGCTGCAGCGACCTGGAATTTGTAATTCTGTTTTGTTACAGCTGTCAGTCGCGGGATAAATTGGGCAATTTATGGGAAACACCTGCTCCCAGCTAGTCAGTTTTGTTTTTAATGTGAATTTTAATTTGCTGTGGTAATGTCGTCGTTATCAGCCAGTGCCGAAAACCTCTCCAGTGACACACAAGTGAGTAATTTGTCTGGCACGAAACGCGGACGAATCATCGCAGATGCCAAGCCCACTTTTTTCTATATAAAACCAAAATCGGAAATTTCTGTACGTTTTTTAATAATTAACCCACTCCGCAGAGCAACGATGGCTCATCGATGTGCTTGGAGCTGGCTCTCGAAGGGGAACGGCTGTGCAAGGCGGGCGACTGCAGGGCCGGAGTTGCCTTCTTCCAGGTAACCCAAACAAAAGATGTTTTTCTTTGTCAGCTAAATTCTGTGCTCTTGCAGGCGGCTATCCAAGCGGGAACAGATGACCTGCGAACTCTCAGCGCTATTTACAGCCAGCTAGGAAACGCTTACTTCTACCTGGGGGACTACTCAAAGGCCATGCAGTACCACAAGCTCGACCTGACTTTAGCTAGGTAAGAGGCTCCATTTAGGTCCTTTTTCGCGGGTAGTAACAATTAATGCCTTCGCAGATCAATGAATGATAAGCTGGGCGAGGCGAAATCTTCCGGGAACCTCGGCAACACGCTCAAGGTGATGGGTAGATTCGACGAGGCCGCAATTTGCTGCGACCGCCACTTGACTCTAGCTAGGCAGTTAGGAGATAGGCTGTCCGAGGGCAGGGCTCTGTATAACTTGGGGAACGTTTATCATGCTAAGGGCAAGCACATGGGACAAAGGGACCCCGGCGATTTCTCAGAGGAAGTTAAGGAAGCACTCACAAAAGCCGTCGACTTTTACAAGTAAGTTTTTTTTTGTTATTCTCCAATCAGCACACTTATTTTTGTTTTAATTTAAATAAAGTATTTAGTACTACATACCCCCTCCAAACTGTAGTATAAGATACAAAATCAAAGTTTCTATAAAAAATTGGAGCAACGCAATAAACCTAACTTAATCGAAGTACCTTTTTTCCTGGAAATCGACTTTTGGAATTGGCACTTTCGGTACTAAGGAGCAGAAGTTTCCAAAAATCCACTAAATTTTGCTTTAAAAAGATCAGAAATTTATCTGCAATGTAAAGCATGACAATTTTTGGATGTAATTTTCTACAAGGGATATTAATTTGTCACAGAAAAATTAAATTAAATTAACCGTCCTATGACGATGAATATTGGCGAAGTCAGAAAAAAATCAATCGTTCATAAGATAATCTCTGCATACGCTACGTAAACTAAATAATTGATACCTATGAATGATTCCATCCAATAATAATTTATTTTTTTATTAACGGCGTAAATACTATAATAATAATGGACAAGTGTATTTATAAATGATTTATGATGATGATTTATGATTAATGTAAGTTTTATTAAATTTATCTGTATATAAAAATTTTAATTGAGAAATTATCGTTATAAATTATCGTTCCAATTACCAATTACTTTTTCAAAAAATATTTCATGGGTAGTTTCGGTCTGTACCGTAGAACGTCTGCAATTTGTCCATTCGATAATTTGAATGATCCAGTTAGAATCAAGAATATTTTTATTATGAGTTTTTGATATTGTAACCAACTAAATTATATGCTTTTTAGTATAAACCTACGATTGTTCCATTAGCTAAAATGAGCTTCTGCCGAAGCGTAGAGTTAGTTCAGTTTCCAGAGCTGGAGTGAGCAAACAAGTAAATTTTGAAGTAATTGGTTGAGTCAATTTCGCAAAAATTTCCAACAATTTTTGATAAATGAATAGGTTCAACAATCTATCTTTAGGGGATTGAATTGAATATCTTTCATTCAAATTTCTTGAAGCAGTCTTACAGCCCAACTTTAGTTTTCTTTATCGCTGAAAGTATGCAATAGCTTATTAGCGTTATATAAAAAAGAAAAAAAATGCACTAGGACTAAAATATTTTTTTTTCAGACAAAATTTAAAACTAATGCGGGAATTGGGCGACCGGGGAGCTCAAGGAAGAGCCTGTGGTAACCTGGGAAACACGTATTATCTTTTGGGGGATTTTGAGGCAGCTATAGAGCACCATCAGGAACGTTTACGCATTGCAAGGGAATTTGGGGACAAGGCAGCGGAGCGAAGGGCCAACAGCAACTTAGGCAATTCACACATATTCCTCGGACAGTTCGAGGAGGCAGCTGAGCATTACAAGTACCTAATACCTGCTTCATTAATTACCGCAATTAAATTCTTTAATAACGAAGATCATTTCCCTCAGGCGGACGCTCTCATTAGCCATAGAACTGGGGGAGCGCGCAGTTGAGGCGCAGGCCTGCTACAGCTTAGGCAACACGTATACTCTACTTAGAGACTATGCAACTGCGATTGACTATCACCACAGACATTTAGCGATCGCCCAAGAGCTAGGAGATCGGGTGGGTGAGGCACGGGCTTGCTGGAGCTTAGGGAACGCCCATTCCGCGATTGGGAACCATGAAAAAGCCCTTCATTTTGCTGAACTTCATTACGCCCTAGCCAAAGAAGTATGGGTCATTTGCTTTCTAAGGTTTACTAAATTTAATTATGATCAACTTTTATCTGCAGCTGTCCGATCCTGTTGGGGAATCTACTGCCAAAATAAATATCGCCGATTTACGAAAACTTCTTGGGCTGCCGAGCTTAAATGAGGAAGAGGACCCACCGTCTGAAGCGCACTCTTCGACTGGATCCGAAAATACCCAAGTAAATTCCGCCACTAATAGTAGAATTCTTCGAGTTCGTCGCCAAAGCATGGAACAATTGGATTTGATTAAGGTTTTGTTTGCTTATTATATCCTGAGTTATCTCGTTTTTCCTTTTATTTCCACATATTTTCTTTTCATAATTTTCATTTGCGATGTTCTGCGTTACCATTTTTTTTAAAAGTTGAGATGATTCCAAGTAAATCGATATGAAATTTCTGGTTTCCACCTACAATTTGTTTTAAAGTGGTTAAAGCAGAATTTTTCGTTTCGAGTTCCATACTATGTATGTTCGGAGCTTACTTGTAAAAAAAATATAATGTATTTTCTCATTGCGTAAAATTGGATTGTGAGAAGATTCATTTTGTTTTTTTACGATAAAGCCCCTAAATTTAAGCCTGCGTTTTTGAACTAACTGAACTGAAATCTCAGATTACGCCTGATGGTAAGAGGAGCAATCAAGTAAATCAAGAAGAAGCTGCTCAAAAACCGCAAAAGATGAACGAGGAGGAATTTTTCGAAATGCTGTCGAGGTCACAGAGCAAACGAATGGACGACCAACGGTGTTCTATCAAAGTACGGACAATTTTGAAGCTATTGGATATGGTAATTTTTCATGTTTTTTTTTATAGATGATCGGCAAAGACAGCCAAAGGAAACCATTATCGCAACAAAATATTAATTCTAATGTGCCAAAAGATAATAGGTGAGTTTAGAAGGGTATTACTTAGGAAAATTAGGTTGTCCATAGCAATACGACTTTAAAAATAGGATAGAAAAACGTTAAATAGCAAAAAATAATAAAAATAATAGAACGAAACATTGACGTAATCAATCCAGAAAAACAAATTAATGCTGCAAAAAATAATTTCAAAAATGAGTCTTTTAGAGAGTGCGCAGTTCAGATAAAGAAAGTGTAGAAGACAATTTTTTTTCGGGCTGTAATTGGTAAACAAATTCTCATTTAAAAGATTACATTGAAACAAAGCCCACAAAAGTACTTAGCACATCTCCAAGAGCGGCTATTCAGCTATAGCTATAGCTGAATAGCTATCATATCTGTAGGTTGGTGACTTCATAGTTTTCACCTCTTTCAGAAATGCCTTACTAGAAATGATAGCAGACCTTCAGTCCGAGAGAATGGATGAACAAAGGGCCATTCTTCCAGGGCTTAAGAATCGCAGTGCCAACGTAATCAGTGCGCAAGCCCAGAGCAACTCAGCTCCGGATGACGCTTTTCTAGATATGTTAATGAGGTGTCAGGTGGGTGGACATTAATTAATGTGTAGAAAAAAAAAATTATGTTTGTTAATTTATATATTTTTAGGGTTCCCGATTAGAAGAGCAAAGATCAGAACTGCCACGTTCGAACATTACATTGGACGCAGAGAACGGAGAAACTAGAGCCCGCGGAGCTTCAAATATCGGCGCAACTGTTCCCGATGAGGACTTTTTCTCGCTCATCATGAAGGTTCAAAGCGGTCGAATGGAGGACCAAAGAGCTTCGGTGGGTTAATATTGCTTTTTATCATTTATCTGGGTGAAAAAGAAAACACACTTCTAATTTCTATATAACTGCAGGTTCCTTTTGGAAACAGGCAAAATTTACATTCCACAAAGAAGAGCCTCACTGACTCGTCCAAGAACACTAAATAAATTTGTGTGTTCCACAGAAAAAATATATCGTAAAAGTTGTTAAAAACTTCTTTCATTCCTGATATTTGAAAGAGTGAAAGTTCCGTCGCTTCCTACCTGTTCTGCATTGTGTTCAAAGATCTAACGAATTTTTGCGTCTCGCCCCTGCGGGGCATCATATCTATGCAGCTGTAAAGTAATCGCCACCTGGTAATTTATATATAATATACATATTAAAAAAAATTTTTAAATTTAATGGAGCAAGTGCTGTTGTACGCGCAAGTTGGAAGAGAAAAACAAAACCCAGTCGTCCTTCGGCCTTTCACTAGTAAATATTGTAATTTGTTCAAGAATTACAAAGTTTATCATTTCGAATCGGAATCAGTCCCTAGAAGTAAATTGTATTATTCATTTATCTGTTTAAATTTTACCTTTTAAGATTTTTATTAACTTTTACACTTCCATCAGACATGTAACCTTTTTATCCATGTTAGCGTAATTCATTAACGACAAAATATGTTCAAAGTACGTGTGAAATATATTCTCTTTATGAAATACTTTTTTGTTTTCGTTCAAATTTGTAGAAATATGAAACAGATTGATTGATGTCTTCATCGAACGAATATTTTTAAGCAGGACAGTTTAATTAATGGATCTAAAGTAATGGTCTGTAGGTAAAAAACAAGACGAGCTTGATGTGGTAAGTAATTGTAGAAATTAAAACCCAGTAAGAGTCTTGTTGAAAAATGTTTGGTTTATTTATTTTTTAACAAATATCAAAACTACATTTAATCTAGTTGTCCTCTAAAAACTTTGTACAGGTTATTATAGTTTCTTACGACGAAAACCATAAAAAAATCAAAATGTTTTCTGCTTTCAAAAATATACATCATATTTACGCTGTTCATAAATTTATCTAAAATATTAATGTCTATAAAATTCTAACAGTGTTTCTAATAAATATGCATTTAAAACTTTAATTATCCTTAACTTTCGAGGAAATCGATTGAACTTTGGTGATGATCGTCTACAGAAAAATTAGGAGGAAGGGAAGAGGAACTCGGGTAGTGGATATTTTAATAAATACGAGTGCACGGATTATTGGGGGTGTATAGGTTTGGATAACGCAAATTTACTTATGAGTATGAAGATTTTATTTGACTGAGTATATTTTTTTACCTCTATTATGCACGTTACTTTGTGATTAAGTAGATTTCGTTAAAAGAAAGTCTGGCAGTGATTATTGGCAATACATATGACATTTTTTTTAAATTTTTTGAAAAAAGTTTGGATTTGGATGTTTTTACGCGTGTTCGAGCGATCTGGCTAATTTATATATAGGCGGTAGATACTTGAAAATGGCTGAACTTAAAGTTTTTTTCAGTTGAACTGAATTGTACCTTGCCAAATAATTTAATGGCAGTCAAAAATGAAAATGTATTATAATGCAGCCATGCTTAAGTTCTTAAGAGCGTAATTTATTGTAATTAGAGTTCTGTTATTGTGTTATTTTTTTGTTTTTTTTTATTATAAAAGCCCATATGATTTCTAAAATAAATTGATTAATATTTAAATACTGTAAACTAGTTGTGACAATCAAGATTGCAACTATTTCTGCCGTTCAGCTACCGTAACTTTGAAAGTTTTAAGAATTGGAGTGAGTAATTTAATAATATAATAAAATAAATTGGCAAAACCAACCAAGTGAAAAGCTTATGATATATTATAACGTCATTCTAAAAAATAATTCTTGAAAATTTCTAGTCGTCTTTTCTTTCTTATTTTTTTTTTTTTGTAACAAAATGAGCAAGATCCATATTTAGGAGATTTAAACATTTCCTACGAATATTTTTCTGAGTTTTTCAAAATTTGGTAAATTAATCGATAAATGTTCACGTCCACTCCAACTTTAAGGTAGATTTTTACAAATTCTTAAAAACGCTTACTGTAAGCGTTAATGAACTACCAAAACAAGTTAGTAATGGAAGGACAATGATTCGATACTTGAAGTTTATGAAAAATTAACAACATATGAAACATGAATGAACCCCATATTTTGCTCTACCATTATTTTGTATGCTATATAGTGCTGAAAAAGTTATCAAACCAGAATATGTAATGTTCAATTTTAAATATTAGAATGTGAATAAATTCGTAATAGAATGGGGAAAGATTAGTTGAAAAACAAGACATTTTATTTATACTAAATATTTAATTTTTGCCGTATAGAAAATAGTGGACTTTGGGACAACACCTACATTCTTGAAAAAAGTTTATTTAAAATTTGTTTACTTCTCCTATATACAAAATAAGTATGTGTAGAAAAAATAAATATGATAGATGGTATTTTCACACTTATTAATTATCTTTAAGCATTTTATATTTTCTTTAAGAGTTCAAAGTTTTTCTAGAAATAATGATTTAAATTTGAACTAATGCTAAAATAGCTTACCTAATAGAACCATAGGATCTTTCGAACACGTCGTAAAATTAATGTGTAAAGGTAAATTCGTCAAAGGGGTACAGCATTTTTAATAATTAAAACAAAATGCTATGCAAAAACAGAAAATTTTGAATTTTAAACGTTTTTCACGAGAATGTAACAAAAGTAACCGAACGCGAAAGAAATAAAATAAACGTAACAAGTTTTCACACATTCACTTGTCAACATATAGAAGCTTCGTTATATCGAACACTTACTGCGTTTTTTTTTTGTTTTGCAACGAGAATTAATTGTAGCACTTCGAGAGAGCGAAGAGGTCTGTCTCTACGACTGCGCGAATCGCTAAATATATTTGGCGTACGTTCGGTAATCACTTACAACAATGTTTTTTTTTTTAATCTTAACTTAATAAATAATTAAAGCTAGAGACTACGCTACACAGCTTAAAACCAGAGGGGGCCAACGCTCTTCTCGACGGTCTCGACCACGTCCTGCCGGTTCATCTCCTTGAGGACCGACAGGAGCTCGATGATCGCCTTGGGGCTTCTGTTTCGACATTCCCACAGGTTAAGTATTTGCTCCGAGGGGGAGGGTTTCGTGGCGAAGTAGGCGATGTATCGGTCCATGTGCAGCAGATTCGCGAGCAGCCTCCAGTCGTTGCCATCGGCCCTAGGGGGATCGAGGCAGCTGCAGATCATTTTCTTCGTGGTCCTTGGCAACCTTAGCTCTGACTGAATGTCGCTGACGTAGGACCCGTCCTTGTCCAGGACCGCTGGCTTCTTCTTTTCTGGCACAGACTTGGGGAGACCTTTGGCGGTTTCTAGAGAGGCGTGGGGAATAACGAACATGTAGGAGTCGACTATGTCCTCCGACTGGGAGTAGTTAATTTCTAGCTTCAGTCCGACGCACGGCTGTTCCGTCCGCTGCAGACTGAACTCACAGTGGAGGATGGAGTTGCTGTTCAGCATGTGGTGGTAGGGAATTGTCTGGGCGTCGGATCCGCTGCAGGGCTGCCACTCCCCCACACAGTTGAGCTGGATGTTGAAGTCGAAGTTGTTCAAGTGGAAGACGAAAGTGGCGCTCTCACCCATGAAAGTTCCTCCCAGCTGGGACTCGACGCGGCCACACATATCTTTGCAGTTGGGATGGTCGTCGACGACGTAAACCCTCAGGCTGCAGGTGGCGCTAGCCGGTGCCACCTGCCCGAAGACGATTAGCTTCATCTTCTTAGTGGCGACGCAGGTCGGCTCGAACGGCTCCCCCAAAATGAGGTACCGCCCAAGCTGCTCCGTCATGATGTATGCGAACTCGTCGTCGACCTGGACGAAAATTGGGGTATTGATTGTCTCCTCGCCGACCGTCGCCAGCTTCTTCCACTTCACGTTCGACTCCTGGATGAAGCAGTCCGCGTGGAAGACGCTGATGCTCCACGCGGAAGGGTCCACCATGCAGTGGGGGATCTTCAGGACCACCGGCTTGTGGAATGTTAAGTCGACGGGGCCGCAGTAGACCACGGGGCTGAGGTACGTCGACGCGTCCGAAGTGATTATCCGCGAGCACTCGTCGCTCAGGATGGACAAGGACACCGTGTGCTTCAGGTTCTTCCCCACGGCCATGTCGGGGACGTACATCATCGTGGCCCCATTGTACAGCTTCAGGAAGCCTCCCACGCTAGTCATAACCTCCCGCGTCGTGCTCAGTTTGCACAGCCCTTTCGGGGGCATGGGAAGGGTCGGGGGCTCCGAGGCCACGTCGTAGGTCGAGTCCGCTAGCAAGAGATCCAATTCATTTTCGTTACATTTTGAGGGGTTTTTCAACTTACATGTGCTCGTCGAAGTGTCGGCGGTGTCGTAAGAATATTTGGAGCTTAGTCCATCGATTGGAGTAGTATATCTGAAAAATACGATAGTTGTTAATTAATTACATTTATTTTAATATCTAGGATCTATTAAATAATAAGAACATATTTTGATTGGCGCTACAGAACATATTTTCTTGACATCTTGATCCTAATTTGCCCGCGACAACATTTTATAAATATCACTACCAAAATTTGATAATTCAGGTAAAATAATATTTTCTTTGTTGGACGCACGAAGAAATAATATTTATGATCTTCCTTCCTACATTATGAGGCATTAAACCCATATTTACAAACAAAAGACGAAATAAAATGAAAATAATGAGTAAAATTGTTGAGTTCTTCTTAATTAAGAGACTTTGAAAAGAATATACATAAATACAATAAATAAATTCGAAGTAAATTTGTAAAAATGTTCATATTTTTGTTGCTTCGTTGAAAAAGGATGGTCTGTCCAGCACTTTCCGTAACTTGTGGCCCCACATATCAATTTTGTTGTGATTAAAATATCTTAAGCTTTTCGTAACCAAAAAATGGTGCTGATATTATTTAAGGGCAGATTAACAGACATTTTCCCTCCCTTTAGGGGTTCAACACACTATCCTTCTAGAATCTAGATGAATGGGACAGAGACACTCAGATATTATGAAATATCTCATTGTATAAATTAGAAAAATTTCATAGTTAAAAATATGGAGTAAATCTCTTTAAATTATTTTACGATTTTCTATAGAGTGCACACATAAGAAGGAACGAGATAGTACATATTTTTAAATGATATTCCGAGTGAAATAAGATGAAAATTTACTCATCAGTAGAACATTTTTTGAAGAGGACAATCAAGCTTTTGTAGATACCTTTATTTTTTCTCAATTTTAATGCCTATCACACTAAATTTTGATTCGGTAATTTGAAAGAGTTTTTTTTATTATTAAGCAATCTGACTTATACATATGTATGTATGTACAATGCCCCAATTTTATATTAGGCTGCAATAAGTAATTCTCTTTCAGTTTTTAAAACGTTTTTGTGTTTATCCCTATTTACATAGATTTTTTACTAAGTTATTCACATAACTCTAAGAATTTAATGTGAAATCTTAGTAAAAGAGATCACTTATTATTTGGTTAAACCCAAACCAGAGTAATAATGATTATGAAAGTCATACCTTGTTTTTAATTTTTAATAAGTAGAAGCAGTTTTCTAACTATTAAAAGTAACATGGAAAAATAATATTTTTAGGTAAATATGTATCATGCAAACATATCTTATCAGGATTATAATGAAATTTATTAATATTATATCGTAAAATTGTTGTGCAATTTACCTTAACTTTGACTACAATGGAAAACTGAAAAAAAATACAAAGCTCACAATACCACGAGCGTTAGTAGCAATAATTGTGATATATTTTGGGGGAAAAAAATTGAGAATATCCATTGGTATAAAATTTAAATATAGACCCAATTTAAAAGTAAATGCTTTGATAAAGAGTGCAAATTGGAGCAATAGCCCCTGTATCTTCCATTTCCTCAACAGCACACGTGCTAATCTCATTTTTCTCGAGGATTACACGTTCTATAATTGTGTTCCGAGCCAAATAATCACTTGTTAGAAAACCATTGAGCGAACCGCGTGGTTCAATTAATGAAAAGATAAATAAATAACAACGAACTGGCAATCATCCAGTTTCCCTTTTAGCAATTTATGCATTAGAAATTCATAGATATACGAAAATAGGAAATGCGATATTTTGTAAAAACATATTTAAATGTTCACTTTACAAGTATACGTACGTATTTTTTTAATACGAGACGGAATTCCACGAGCCGTAATGTAGGTTGTTATTCTAATTTACTTTTCTTAATTTGTTTTTTTATTAGTATTATTTTTTAGCGGCTAAAATAAAAAAAAAAATCCTATAATAGTTATTGAATGCACTAATAAAGTGCATCGTATAAACTAAATTTAGCAAACTCATTGGAGAAAAACAGTTGTGAAATTGATTGAAGTTAAGCCTCAACTTAAAGTAAGCTTGCTAGCCTTACTAACAATAAGTTTGAGTTTAAGCTAACACTGCGAAATCGGGTATTTAAAAATTTTATAGTATAGGTCCGACGGAGCGTTTATATTTACAAACGTGATCTTAATTCATTTTCTTGACAAAAAAGAAATCCTTTGTTATTAAGGTAATTTTTTAATTTATTTTCATTACTTATTTATTTATTGTTATATCAAAGTTGGTATATGATAATAATGCTTGTGACCAATTTTAATAAAAGCGAGTTACATAGAATCATAGAATCACGAGGCTGTTGTTCAAGCGCTTTACTTATTAGAGGAACTCTATTTAATCAAAATTACTGGTTTTTTGCAATGTTTCGAATATTGTACATACATTAAAAAGGTTTTGAAGTGATAATAAAAATGAAATGATAATAAAAAGCTTAGGCACCTTCTTTCATGCCCATCTAGCGTTGCCCCACATATTTTTTAAGTGGGTACCTTCTTATTCCAGCTGAGCACCCCAACTGTTCCAACACTTGTGTATTTTCAAAAAATTTATTTCAAAATCCTTGAACTTTTAGAGCTGCTTCTACTGCGGCAAGAAGCACATGACATCCGCCATGTAGCCATATAATGCCCATTTTGATGACGGCCAAATTTAAGGTAAGACGGCATTGTTCCGTTCAATTGCAACTGAAGTGCGCTTATGGCCTATTGTCGTGCCCATCGCCTTCGAGCGAGCAAGTGAACTTATTCGTGACGAAGACAAATCTCCGAGCTACTTGAAATTCTTGGCGGAGCGTCTTGGTGTGTTTGAACGATGCACCCATTGTCACCGCAATTCGGGGAATTCCCGAGGCATTCAAATTAATCGAAACGAAGCAAGTGAAAAAGAGTTGAGAACTTACGTGGAGGCTAAATTTGGCACGTCATAGTGATGCTCCGAGACTGATCGGGTCATAGCAATGCTCCCCGTGAGGGGCCTGTGGGCTGCAGTGGGGTACTCATAGTTGGCAGTGGCCCCGGCATTTAGCTCATTGTGGAAGTGTATTGCCTTCTTGTCAGCTTCGTGCAAATACTCCGACTGCATAACTGAAACGAGAACATTTAATTAAAGCATGTGCGCTCGATGGGGCCCCTGCCCCCCTCGGGCTGCTGCAGCACGTCTTTATGTGACGAGCGTCGAGCGGCGACATCCTTCCGTGAAGTGAAGCTCCCACTTTCTCTCGATAGCTCCTTATACGTTTTATGGCAGAAATTACATAAAAAGACCGAGCTGAAACAAACGAACATGCAATTTATCATTTGGCGGCGGCATATTTTACTCCTCCATGCCTCAGCAGCATCATCTTAGGGGCTAACATACATTCGTACATATGTGCTTCTATGCTGCGATGTGACAGTGCAGTGACACGTGTCACCAATTCTGAGGACTCGAAGTTCAAGTGTGCACCACATTTAGGGTTTGCCCTCTTCCAGGCCCCGCTCCCCAAAGACGTGCTGCTCTTGTCGGTGCCACTTTACGTTACATAATGAAGCTCAAGTCAAACACAAAAACTCCTCGGCATCGCGAGGGGACGCCTCACTGAGCATCGTGCTCTTTGATTTTTTCTTCATTATTTTTATGATTTAGAAAAACACTTGCGTGCGGGGGAAGGGCGCGAAAAGTGTCCGACAGACAGCCAAGTCGTGACGGACATTTATTTTACGCGGAAAGAACTAGACATGCTAACTAAGTGCCCAAAACTAGGGTGCTCTTAAAGTCGAGGTCCAGTGTGGGCCCCACTTCGGGAAGGATGCTCTCGACTCGGGCTGAGGGGCTCCGGGCACTTACCTGTGCGGGCCATGTTATAGGGCGGCATGTGTCTTCCTTTCCGCGCCGTCCGGATGAGCGCCGCTCCAAGGGCTATGCAGACTGCGGTGATCACGGTTAGCCCTAGGTACAGCGGCCAGTCCGAATCTGAAAAGAGGAGGAGCTCGTTATTCTGCAAATTTAAGTTTGTGGATACTTTGGATTTGAACAAAAGACGGTTCGGTTCGAATGGCAAATCACATGTGCGTGGGGGGCGGCGGAGGTCGTGATTTATCGACACTTCAAGTCACCCGCAAACATGTGTGTTTGGTTTTGAAACACGATCTGAGCTCTCTGTTTGTTTTTAATTTATTCGGGAGAGTGTTTGTCTTCTTATTATCGCGTGCCGCGGCGATGAGCGCCCGAATCGACGGATACCCCGAAGGATGGCGATATTTTTCCTCTTGGTGCCATCAATCACTTTTTATGCTCTGCGGCCCCGGGGAAGGAAGCTGAAACATGTATGCGGGCCTAATTTGGGCACAAATGGATTTGTCTCGAACTCGACTAATGAGGGGCTTTTAGGGTCTTAATGCGAGGGCGTTACAGTGCTGCATATCATGCGGGTTTGCGTTCAGATTATAATTCTGCAATGTTTTGCCTAATGCTACGTAATAAAAACTTCAATTGCACAAATGAGGAGTCGGCGAACAGAAGTCACAGTACCATTCTTAAATTTTACAGAAAACATTAAATTGCATAAATTTATGCACTCTATGTACATCTCTGAACCAATATTAGTTGTATTAGTTGTAATAATATAATAAATAAATCTTGATTGTCTTTAATATTAAATAAATTTTAAATAGAACTGAGTGAGTCAGAAAGACGCGTTCCAATCGATTCTATAAATGGTCCTGATCAAAATTTGTTCGAACACCTAATAAATAAGAGAGAAATATCTCAAAATTTAAATTTTAATAACCCAACAACATTAGAAAATAAAATTATGAGCCTTTTAGAGGTACCTACGTGCATTGTGTATAGTACTCTTATACAATAAATCGGTAATATAATCAGAGATAGTGAGGTTTAGGGCTTGTTGCTTTGAAACGAATACTCTACATAAATTATAATATTAATTAGAGTTGTAATTCTTTCAAACATTATTGTGAATTATTTCCTGTGGTAAATAAGTCACTGTTACTGTATACGCACATTTAAATAAACGTAAAATACTATAATTTTACCTTTATAAGTAAATGGGTTTAGGTATATTGCGTTTTTTCAATAGTTTTTCTGGATTAACTATAGGAGCTGCTTGAGTCAGACAATTTCCAATAATAGTTTAATCTACTCAAGGCCCAGTACAAAAATTTCTAAACTTTTACCTTTGTATTAGGTATTTGTTTCGAAAATTGCATATTTCTTATTTACCTATTTTTATAAAAACACCATTCTTTAGGTATACTAATTTTTGAGGACCAGGTTGAGAAGGCATAAAATGATATTCTTTCAGAATTATTATTATCAATTTGTTTGAAATTTGTAAATGTCACTTTGACCGTACACTTAAAAAAGTTGTGTTGTGTTGAGAACCGAATTTTCGGGGGGTAAGGATAAAAATATCTCGCATGTTTTTAGACCAATCAAAAGTGTCAGAATCCTCCCGGAAAAAATTATCAAAGTCTGATGTATGACCAGCCTCAACATCCCTAAATTGATAATGCAGAGCAGAATCATAAACAAAAAAATGTAATTTTGATTTATCCTAGCTAGAATCCGTGTTTATTTCGGTTAGACCCTCCCAAAAAGATAAACTATGCCTAAAGCCCTATTTATCGTTAAAACCGCCCTAAAATAATTTATTCGAATACAGCAACGTGAAAACATTTTCTCTGACTCGGCGGGGCAATTAATCTATTTTAGGAACGTTAATTTATTGCCACAAGACAATAACACTTATAACAAATCATTTTGCACTTGGAATTGCATTATCACAAAATATTCTAAAAATAAAGCAATTCTAGTCCACTGATATTTCGGGGAAAGATGTTAATAATCCATTTCTGACGACGTTTAAGTAAAAGCCTCTTATAACAACAGAAATGTAGAAAGATGCTTAAGTGCCTGTTTTTAGCGTCCATTTTTGGGCCCCCAAATAAGACCACATATATGTTATATGGGAGAAATTTTTAGATTCCTTCCTAGTGCGCAGGAGAATGTATGTCATTCTTCAAAGTTATTTCTTCTATTTTCGTTGCGACGCATTCTGAATAATTTATTATCTGCACACTTGGGGATGCCCCAAAATCTATTTACAATCTTTTCAGAGTCGGCATATGTCACGATCTCTTAACATGCCATGTATTATCCAAAATGATACAGATTTTCTAATCTCCTTTATGCTTCTTGTTATCAAAAATATATCGCATAGTCCGAATTATGTGGAATGGTATGTTTGACATGATCTTGCTAGTTTTATTACAGTTTCCAAAAGAGTTGTTGTGGAAATACCAAATTATGGCGATTAACAAGTTAATAAATATTTCATAAATAAATGGATATATGACAAATTGTTATACTGCGAGAATTGAATTATTGGTGGAGGATTTCGAAAAATATATAAAATACTTTGAATTGTAAAATTTTTGGGATGGGAATTTGTCGAAATGAAAAATATCAATTAGTACATGTGCAGATATTGTTAACTGAAATCTACCTTCTAGGATTTCTAAATTGGAAGTATTTTGAAACATGACGAGGGCTGAGTGGTTGAGTTAATCATTATTAATAATAATTAATCACACAATTAAACAATTTTCTTTTTCACTTTTGACTCTCGAATTATGTACGGGCGAACATTTTCTACGATTATGGTAAATTTCATGTCGATTGCTTTAAAAATTGTTAAGATAATTGACGGTGACATACAGACGGATGAAAGGACAGACACCAAAGTCAGACCAATTTATTTCCTGATTGAGACGTTGATGAAAGTAAGATTTTTTATTTTGAAATAATTAATACTTTGAATAAACCAGTGAACTTAGTATTTGGTGTTGTATTCTTGTAAAAGATGTTAAAAAAATCGGTTGCAAGGAAAGCAACTATGAAAATATAATATAAAATTTTATTTGATATACAACGATATTCCTAGACAATTTTTAACAACTTCAAAGTATGGCGAGCTATTTTAATTCAGTCATTTCGTTATTGGAAAAACTCATTTCGTTTTTATTTGTTGTTGTTAAGTATAGTGATAAAGACCACTTTAATCGTATATTGGCTTTCATGCACAAACGCTGTTGCAATAAATTCTAATTCCAAAATGGGCAATTAGTTCCAGATGCCCCTAATGATTTTGTGGCTTTTCCCCATCTACAACAGCTATAATAAAAGTTTATTTATCGACACGAATAGCGCCTTTAGTACGGTCAATTTATTAAAATCAATTCGCACAAAGTGATCTGTCCAATTTCTTTCAATCTGCGTCAGGATGTTTACGGGGTTAAAGTTTAATAAAGCGCTGCGCTGCATAACATCGGACGCATGTGTGCGCAGCGCGCATAAAATGTTAAAGAATTCCGCGATGCGATGTGTGCCTGCAGTCGCCCAATTAATTGCCCCCGTCCGGAATTCAATTAATTGCGACCAATCGTAGGAGAGCCGATGGAATTAAGTGATTACACTTGTAGACAGCGGGGTACTGCTGTGTCAAATGTCGTTATCGGACGCGTAAAATCGAATTCAAGTCGAAATTAAATTGATTGTAAACATCGGCGGCGATAAACTATCGTCAAAAGTGAACCCGTAGGGCGGCTGGACCCTCATTTTCGGGCCGGGCTCGACCCCCGATGCCGGATCGGCCCTTTGTTTTAACTCTGCGCCACCATAGGGTTCGGTTCGGGTTCGGACGGGCAAACAAACAATTATTTTCGCTATAAATCAGGGACAAATTAAACGAAGGGCACTTACCGTCTCTGCCGATCCTGCAGCTTCCTCCCCTGCACTCGGCGGTTTGGAAGTCCTTCCCTTGGCACAGCGATTTGTCATATCCTTCGCTGAAAGATACGCTTCCGCCCTGCGGGGTGTCGTCGACGGTGTGGGTGATGCACTTCCTCCGCCGGATCTGGATGCAGTCCACCGAGCAGGAGCTCCACTCGGACCACGGGGACCATCGACCTGCTGCGAACAAATACGCATTAATTTTTAAGCCTCTGGGGGCGGTCCATTTGAATGCGGGTTGCGTGGGTCCACCCACACCGAAAGCGGGGAGCGGGGGACTCGGGATCGGGAAAAAAACGTGCATTTATCTAAATTCCGAAAACAAAAACGAAAGCAAAGCGATGGGACACGGGTCGCTAAACAAATTTGTCAACGCTCTAAGTGAAATTAATGAAGGTTCGCTTACCGAAGGATGATTCGAAGCTGTCGGGGTTCACGATTTGAGTGTCCTCTGGCCAAGCAGAAACCCAAGGGCAATTTATTAGTTAAGCGATAACGAGCGTGCAAATCAATTTTGGATGCAGTTGTTAAAATGATTAATTTTGGGGTTCTGTTTTATGGTAACGCATAGTTTTTCATAGATGATAAGCTCCAGGGAGTGACTTCGCTCGATTGCGTAACCCATAAAAATTTCTCGAATTTCACTAGCCTTTTATGAGTTTAATAAATTGAGTACCTATGTACATATTCCACACTTTTATTCGATATATGATTTTTTAATATGGAGTTAAAATTATATATAACATGTATAAAAAAGTACATACTCCAGTTTATAAACTTGCTCTTTCTTCTTGTAAAATAGTTTGATTTTTACCCTTTTATCAAAACGATCTAAAATTACTAATTGCCTTAGGGTTTATTCGTTTCATTTTGTTTATGTTAGCGTTTTTTATAAAGTTCGTCATAAAATTCGTACATTCAACCTCCCATTTTTCAATAATTGTGATAGTCACAAACTTTATTTTATTCACCGTGATATCTCAAAATTTCGGGAAATTCCGAAAATAAAAATATTTTTTTCTCGTATACGTTCGAAAGACGCAAAAGTCACTAGCATGTTAGTTATTGAGATTTTTTGTTTCGTTCTGCGAAGTGTAAATAGATAATAGATAGTATCTATCCTATCCTATAAATTCCTACATATTATAGAAAATCTCAAATTAATGAAATATAAACACCTAAAAAAGTAAACCACAACAACTTAGTGTTTATATCGGACGAACAAAAAACAAAAATAGATATAAAACAACATTTCAGCGTGTTTTCAAATTTACCAATATTTCTCAATATTTTTCATATTTAAACCAATTACATGAAAGTTCAAGCTCATGACGATTCTTTTTCTGGAATTTCCTTAATAAGTCTAACATAAAATATGTATATAACATAAAGTATTTCGATTTCCTTTATAGATATGTTTTGTTAAGTTTATCAGAAGCCTCCCTGTATATGGTATATTTGTTTTATATGATATATTCAAAAAAGTTTTTTGATGAGAAAATGACAATAAGTGCATGCATATCTTATTTAACCCATTTACGCCCAAGATGACTCCATTATATGGGAAAAACGATGATGATACTATGATGGAATGATAAAAATATAAAATAAATAAATCAATTTAAAATGATTTGATTAAGCTTTGCGTAATTTTCCAAACAAAGTATAATAATAGTTCAAAAACTCATAAAGGCGTGATGAGCATAAATGGGTTAAACAATAAATCTTAAACAAACACTTATGTATTGCCCCTTCACCCTAGCCCTATATTCAAACCCATTTCCTCGTCTTATTTTTCGACTTACCTCCTAAGGAAAAAATATAAAAAATTAAAAAATTATTAGAATCTTTGGATAAAATGAATTTAAGCTTTTGTAAACATATGTTTTCATCGAACATCTTTGATTAATTTGTTTTATTTCGATACTGAGGGCCTGTCCGAATCCAAGTCTTCGTCTTGTTATTACAGTTTATGACGTCAGCAAACAAGTTGAACTAGTATGTATTACAATTAAACGAAGATAAAGCTAAAATTTTCGAATTCGTTTGCTTAGCTCGAAATTTGATATTTTAAATTAAACAAAGTTTCACTTAATGCGTGTCGTAATGAACTGTCGTAAGAAGACGAAGACTTGGATTCAGACAGGCACTGAGTATCGATACGTAATTGACATACTTTTTTTTCAACTAATTTTAACAAAATAATTAGATACTTTACGAAACCTTACCATGTATGTATCTATATTGCATCGCTTTCTCGGAATTATATGAATTATTATTTTATGTTTTTCAGTTAAATTTTCTTCAAACTTCAACTTAACCTGAGCTATCCTCCAAGTTTTTCTTTCAAATTTTCTTGTTATATAATTTTTAATTGAAATACATATTAAACTGCAATTATATATGTAGGTAGGTGCCTGACATAATAAAAATAATAATAACAATTATTTAATTAGATATTGTAGAAAACTAAGAAATTGGTCAGCCTTGGGAATTAAAAATAATTAGCAGCTATAAGTGTTACCTTATTTAGCATTTACAAAGTAGTTTATCTTTACACATAAAAAGGGATTAAAGAATGTAAATGTACCAATTTTTCTTCAACAGATGTTAACCAGTCTTATTTTTATCGAGGATTATGGATGTATTCATTCGCGCAGCTGCATGAAAAGTGGTATGCTGCACACAAGGAAAATATTATCGTAATCATTGTAATCACTAAAAAACGTGGCTTTCTTCTTATATAATACAATAGCTACAAGTAATTGGATGTAGTTATTTTTCATCTAAGTTCACCTAAGCACCTGGGACCTCGCCGCCGTCCCTGCGTTCAGAACTGGGCATTCTTAGCATTATTTTCTACAGCCTCGAGCTTGGTTTTCATGAAAGATAGAGCTAGTCGGAACCGGTTAAGGACCTAATTATAGAGTTCAATTTGCCTAACACTAGATAGCTGCATAAATCTAATAAAGCGGCTTAAAATGTGCATTATTCCGTGCAATAATTTCCCAAATCGAAAACATTCAGATTATGTAAATGATCTAAATGCTCTTGTGGCACTAATCGCATTCCTATCAATTATTACTGTGCCGCTGGAAGGCAACATCGGTCTCGGGGAGGGCCCGGGTCACAGACGCATTTGCTATGCTCATGTTCGGGAAAATCGATTCCATTATTATTCAGGCCTTATCGAAAACATTTCTGGCATATTATGGTTCATTTCCAAGTGATTTTACAAGAAGAATGAAAGGTGAGATGTAAACGAGTTCCCGAGATGCTCATTTTCTTCGATTAAATTTAAATAAATTGCCGCGTGGCGTCACGGTTAAGGGCTATAAAGTGCCACCATGGTGAGCTGTACGCAGCGGAGTGAAGCCTTTCCCTCGAGTCGATTTATTGCCGGTGATAAGCACCTACCTGGGCACGATATGCAGTCCGGTGTTTTTTGGACATTAGGACCTTCGCACTGGGCCCCGCCGTTTAATGGTAATGGATTGCTGCAGTTCCTCGTCCTCTTCTTTCCCTGGCTTGGCTTTCCGGGACATTTGCATTCCATCCAAGGACTCCACGAGCTCCATCCGCCGTTCACTGTCAACCAGAAATTATACAAAAATTACTTCGGAATGAATTTGGGTAAAATTAAGGTGAAATAAACGAGCGAGGGTCTGACCTGGCTCCTAGCAGGAGTCTGCTTAGATTGAGAGAAGATAATTTATTTAGAGAACCCCGCACGGCTGCGGTAAGTAAAGTTTTAAAAGCTCTTCAGATTTAGTGAAATTTGAACTCTACCTTATATAAAGCTTTTATTTTATTCGAAACCAAATTAAGCGGAAAATTTCGAAAATATATGATCCATAAAAAATGTTTAGGTACTGAGATTATAAATCCAACTTTCCTAACATTGGCAATAAATAACTTCACTGAAACGATTTGGTAAAGTTTGAATTTGCAAAAGAAAATTATCGACTCACTTCCTGTTATTACCTCAAAATTGAGAGGAATTTGTAGTTTTAATTTCCGATTGCTTATTGTGCATTTGCAACGCAAACATTTTTACAAATAGTCGGTTTTAAATCTTTTCAAATATTTCAAATCATATCCCACAGGTAATTTGAATTCCCGTAGTAATGAACATTTTTATTTTATAATTTAAATTGTTAATGCCTTAACTACAGATCTTTAGCTCCACAATCTTTGCTAACCCAACTCAATGTTATTCAACCAATATTTATCAAATCTTGTCTAAGCTTGGCTCAAAGTTACCAAACATTAGCACAAGCCTGGAGCAGTCAGTCATAGGTGTTTTGGTTTTTTCTACATGGTTTTTTATTGAACAATCGGCAAAATTATAAAGTTATGAGAGTCATTTATTAATGGGTATTTAAATTTGTTAAGTTACTATTCCTATTGAATACTCGGAATTTTAGTATTGTTGTGGGTTTTCGAAATTTACTCTTAAAAGAAAATGAAATAAAGCAACGCGTATTTTTATATTTCGCTTAAAAAGGAATACTCTGGATCAAGATTAAGACGGTAAATAATTGAAAATTTGTTGTAAAAGTTACAGATTAGGATTCACGAGTGTTGATTATACGCATTTTTTTAAAAACATGAATTTTTAAAAGGCAACTATAAGTAAGTTAATATGAAAATTGCCAAACTCAAAATAACCTCATTTGCAATCATAACTTTTAGCACATGGGGCAAAACTTGAAAATATAGATAAAAGCATGTTAATGATTTTTCGTAAATTTTCCGAGACATTTAACGTTAAACAAATAGTTGGCGAAAAACTCAATGTTTTAAATAAAATAAAAAAGAGTTAGATATCTCCTAGAATATGTATTCCTAAAGTTTCGCAAATTAGTGAAAATACTCAAAGATCACCGGAAAAACGTGACTTTTTGAATATTTTAAACTACTATAGTGTCGTTTTAGTTTAATGAGTAACATTCTCATGTCAGGAATAAATTAATTAATATTACACGGGAAAGGGCGGGATATTCTGCCCTGCATCCGAGACAAACCTCCTGTGGTTGATGCACTGAATTTCAAACTATCGGTCTTGGCAAATATCGGAGTCTGGCGAAAATTGGGTTTGTCGCACTCCGAATGGGTTAAATATTCAGTGCACAGCTCGATAAATGTCTCCGCGTTTTGTGGACCAGTGGATGCAATCGGAGCACAGTAAACACGTGTAATGGAAATATTTATTATTTAAGAGAGAATTAAACGTAGCGCTTACCGAACACGGTGACGGTGGCTGGATCTGATATCCTTTTGCCCGCCATATTCTCTGCTATGCACGTGTAGTTGGCCATGTCCTGAAATAGAGCAGTCAGAGGTTAAGCAGAGGCTGAATTATAACCCCCGACGGGGCACCCTCACCTGCAGCGAAACTTGAGTTATGTGCAGACTGCCTTCTGCTGTTATCACGACAGGGTGCTCCGGCAGGATCTGCATGCTGTTCTTGTACCAGGATATCTTGGGCGTTGGAAGTCCACTCGGCGCCTCGCAGTGCATCTCCACTCGTCCTCCGAGCTCCACTCGCACAGATGACGGAGATATGGCAAATTGTTTTCTTATATCTGTCAGGAAAAAATGCAGAGAAATACATAAAAATCAGATATCCCCTGCATGTTGACCTTATATGCACCGGGCTGCCCTCTGCGCGCATATGTGTGTCCCTGCGAAAAATAATATCCCACCCTGCGAGTGCGAAGGGACTCTTGGCTAGACTCGAAATGAGAAAAAAGTTCATAAAAAGCCTCAATTTTGAAGTGAAATATTAAACCCAGGCTCATTGTTCGCCGTGAATGGAGCCTTCAGCGCGCTCAAAGCGAGCTACCCCATTTAATGAATACGTAATCCACCTTCGCATCTGGCGTGTTTGCATTTAGTTTTAAAACAAGTGATTTGGTTGGCATGAGATGCTGCCGGGATGCCAAAGACTGCCAGGGACTGCCAGGATTAAGTTCGAGGAGACAATTGTTAGCCAAAGTACCACTCTTTTCCAGATGCGGTAATTTAAGGACTTAGGGAAGGACAAAGTCAATTTTTTTGTTTAAAACCTAATTCGAGTTTAAAGCATTACACACGCAAAGACAAAGGCGAGCCTTTAAAAGATGACTGGGTTTTTATATAATTCTAAATTTTAATATAAGAGAAAGAACTTCTAAAGGCAAAAGTTTCTCTGTAGCTCCTAGCAATTAGGTTAGGTATATATAATTTTACAAAATAAAATCGTTGCTTTAGTCGTCGCATTTTGCGAATTAGAGAATTGTTTATAACAATTTAATTAATCATTATCAAGACGAATAGTTTTCTATTCTGATCGTTTTTGAATCGATAGAAAAAATAATTACGTCATTCGATCAATAATTGTGACCTGTAGTGTGTAATCATAAAATCCCTTCTTTCCAAAGAGCTGAATTAAAAGTTTATGTCTTGTAAAATTAATCCAGACATCATTACTTTTATTGGTTTTACTCTAGAAGCGCTAGTCTACAATATAATTAATGACTGAAATAGTGAACAATGAATGAAATAGTGAACTATCGAATTTAAAAACAAAAAAAAAAAATATTGGAAAACAAATCCTTAAATATTCCATACCCGCAATGTCGTTATGAATTCTAAAATGTTGGTTTTATCAGATTTCGTATTTTAACGATACCTATAAAATTTTTATTGACTTCAAATTTTATGATTTTATGGCTTTCGTTTTAATAATTTTTTTGGACCTGGATCGTAACTAGAAAATTTTGTCCGAGGAAATGTCTGCTTTGCATCATTAATTAAATTTAAAGTTCGTAACATTTTGTAGTATTTTTGATAAACACTGTTTTTAATGGAAAGTTAGAGTTAATTAGAAGATATCTTTGCTTAAAAATATACTTAAAAAAGCAAAGACATTGACTTTTTTAAAACTACAGATATACATACTAGACCGATTTTATTCTTTACAACGTAAAATATTTTTTATTAAGCGCACAATTGATATTTTATGACGTTTTAATTTTAGTTTTAATTGAAAATCCTATAAGTTTTTCAAGCCGGCCAAACAAACATTTTTTTCTATTTTACATAGTGCTTTTGTTTTATGCATGTTTTTAAAATCTTCAAGATGGTGCAATCCCTTAAGGACTCAAAATGATAGATAACTATTAATTACTTGAGAAATTCAAAAATGTATATATGTAGGTATTAACAATAAAGTGTGAGTGCGATTAATTGACATTTTTTTTTATATTTTATTGTAAAGGATAGACTACACAATAAAACTATTGTGGGCATTAAATTAAACTTGGATAGTGTAAAACGTTTCTTTATTATTATACATATATGTACAGTATATCAAATTCAGTTCCACGCACGATATTTTTACATAAATATATCCATTTTATAGTTCTTAGCAAAGTGTTTGCAATTAAGTTTATTTTGCAGTATTAAAATGTCCATTAGAGTTGATTTTTAAAACTGTTGTGAATTTTATCATTATAATATTTTGAACCTATAATTCTTTTCCAAACATGAAAAACGTATTGCATCGCATGACATACAAATATATAATAGCATTTAAATTTTTACTGTCGATTTACTGAATTGATTATCATAAAATGCATAAAACTAGAGAAGAGAAGGAAATATTGGAGTTGATAAAACAAATTTAAAAAATTTCATTCACAAATACGAAAACGAAAAAGCAGACTTGATTCGTTCGGTTATTTGATGTCAGCCAGCTGGCGCAAAATAAAACTCATATCTAATGCAAGAACCGATGATGACTTCATTAAATTCCGTTCGTCGTTTGAGAAAAACATTCGCCGTTCCAGAATTTGAGGGGTTTTTATTCGCCCAAGTAAGGTTTCTTACAACCCATAAAAAGCGAATATAAATTGAATTAGCTCCATGTGTTGAGTAGTTCTAGTTTCTGGTGAATACCGCCGTGCGTCGTATAGATATAAAACTGTTCCTGGTTACCTAATCGAAATCATAAAAATTTTTTATATCCCGAAAACGCTTGAAATTTTCTCACCGTAAAAATGGATCTCACTTTGCGGAGCCCATTCGAAAAATTTTCTCAGCAGGACAGATTTTTGATGGGCAAAGCTAGTCGGCATTATAATTAAAAACTTGGCCGCATCTTACTACATGATACAAAAAAAAAAAAAAAATTATCATTTACATAAAATAATTGAGTTATCCCAGTCGCTGGTGAATGCGTTCATTAAGACTTCGTTCTGGAGGCATTGACACTACCGGGGCCAATTCGGGACGCGCGGCTGCTGGTCATTGCTCATGCAAACGACTTCTTCGAGAGGTCCATGGCCCAGCTGAATTCTTAAGACGCACGCCGAGCGGGCTGCGAACGTTCTTAATTACTAGAAATGTTCTCTAATCAGCCCGACCGGGAAGATCTCGTGCTGGGCGCTTTTCCTGGGCGTATCACCGTAAAACTGTGAGCTACGAATGCGAGCATATTAAGTGCTTCTTCGAAGGCTCCGCCACCGTAGGGCCCCTTCAGGACGGAGCGGACGGAGCGGACGGTACGGCTTCTTGGCTGTGTCATCAAATTTCATTCAAGGCGTTTTAAAATCCCTTCCAATTCTTATGTTACTCGCAGCAGGACAGAGTTCGTTTAAGACCCTTGCGATAACACTGCTGAACACATTTAGCGGTCTTCCACAGACTTTTAATTAAACCTTTTCTTCTGCAGATATCTTGTGGCTCCTGGCTTCAAAGGGTACAAAAGCCACATAAATTCAACTATTGGATAAGAAGGAGCATTCCGGTGGTTTCCGCCTCCTTTGAGCTGAGAAAAACTTCCCAAGGAATGTGTGTCCGATTTCAGAAATTGAAGGCATGTCGGGGGCTGTCTGGCCCTGAGCCCGGTGTCCCGGGTGTGGGGGCGGACATTTGAGCTCGGCGTGGGAGATTAATTTTTTTTTTTTAATCCTGCGGATAGGAAGAAAATAATTTACTTACATGCTACTTCAACGGTGGCAACTTGACTTTTAGCTCCTCCACGTGATGACCAAGCATGACACTCGCATTTGAAGGGTCCTTTTCCGAAGTACTCGTCTACGAGATCCCTGGATATCGTTGCCGTCACCTCCTCCAAGTGAACCCCCGTGTGAGGGTCGACGTGGGATTCGTACTCCGACGGCGGGGGCTGGGAGCTCCCACTGCATTTGAATGACAGCTGGAAAGAAGGAAATATTCAAGTGAAGACCGGGAATCCAATTTGTGCATTTTTTAGGACGAGGCAAACATCAATCCTCACATTAGGGCTGAACATGGGCCAAATGAGCCCTGCCACCGAGGCCGCTGGGGTAGCCGGCAATAAGTCAATTTCGGAGCGTGAAAAATGGCATTTTACGATGGTCGGAGATGAAAGGCGCTCGGGGTTCTTGTGGGAAAATACCGCCACTGCCTCACAATGGATCTTGTGATGAGGCCCTTGATAGCAGATTCAGACACGGACCGGCGCACATGCAGGCACCCGATTTGAATTTGTTCTGGCCCTATGGAATTTTAATTAACTGCTAGAAACTGCCCTAGACTCCTGGAGTCGCCAGATGTTTTGTTTCATGCCAAATATTCCTGTCGAAATTTAGGGCAGGAAGCAGTGTAATCTTACATGGACAAAATTCATTAGATTCCCCAAAAAGTTTGCAGCTGGGAGTAATTTGAACGAGTTCACTAAAAAAGTCACTCAATGGAATTCTCTGATTGAATAGAATCAATCATTTTCATTCTATGATACTTTCGTTAGTAATCCAATGAGAAATCTGAATTGTACAATTATATTTGAAAAAAAAAATCAATCCATTTGTGTCAGCAAAAGAAAAACCAAGAAAATTCGCATTACGTTCGGAGGCACATAAAAGGATTTGAAGAAAGGAAAATTTTTCCACCGTGAGAAATTGTTTCTTTAACCCTTCTAATCGAACCCTTCAGAATGTATATAAATTGAGTAGATCAACCGCTTGCAGCACTTTTTTTTAACCCTCAGTATCTCTGCAAAAAATTAAATTCAATGTTCATGAGAAAACTCAAAGGATGTTAAAGACCTTCTCTGATCATTGGTAAAAACTTTTCCACAGAATATTTCAAATTGGATACTAAATAATTGGTAATTGGCAATAATTTTATTATACATGATGAACACTTTCATTTTTGAATAATTTTTTCAGAATGAAATGTACTATTTATTATAAATTATTAGAATAACCCGCAAAAGAGTTATTTAAAAAAAACGGATGAATTTATAATTTTTACAGAACATTTGCGGTTTGATCTCTTGGCAGAAATTGTAACGATTTTGATGAGGGACTGAGCACCTTATTTTATATTTTTGGATCTGACGAACAATACCTACCTTTGCGAAGTTAATGTAATTTAAGATAGTTGGGTTGTAACTTTGTTATTATTTCACTGTATTATTCAAAAAAAAATTATTATTTCACTGTATTATTCAATAAAGTATAGTCTGAAATATTTTCTAATCGGTTGTCTACCATTGCTCCTTGAAAATTAATATGAATTTCAATTTCAAACATTGGGTCTTTTTGAATTCTGAAAATAACGTAAATAAGGAACAAAAATACTAACACTCGGTAAGGTGTCGAGTACTATCGCAGTTTTGTAGTACAACCGATAAAAACGAGCACTGTAATCAACAAAATATAAATATTAGGAATTTATAACTCTGAACTCTCTGATAATAGAAATGAGTCGCATTAGTAATAAATGTTCTATATCAAAAAAATATTTCGTCGGTATAAAATTTACTACCGATGGTTTACTTAGTGAGCTAAAAGCTATACACGAAAATTTGTTCAGTAAATTTATTTTTCGAAGTCTCGAAGGCCTAGATTTGGATAATATTTAATTTTCATCTTATAATTCAGAAATACTTTGGTAGCCCTGTAAAATTAGATTTTGACTTACACGAAACCTGAACAAGCTAAATTGTTTTGGAGGCCTTTATTTCGATGTTTTAATGAAATACTAAGAAGTATTTTTAGTTTGCAGTTTAGTTGCAATGTTTGTAGCTTTTTACTTTAAACTGAATTAATTCCACAAAAAATTCATAGAAACTTTTTTTGTAGAGAATAAATTTTATATATTTTTCGTTGAAAATTGATAGTTTTCGAGACAATAGTAAATAACTAAAATATGTACCCACTTTTTTCTTCTCTACGACCATAAATTGACGAAAAAGTTATTAAGAAAAAAATGTTGATGGGCTTCATAGATGGACGCAATATCTTAACTCAAAGGTTTAAAAGGGTGCCATTAATCTAAAAATAACAAAATCGTAATAATAGAGGACCCTTTTCTTACTTATAGAATTAAAAGATAAATAATATTTGCTCCATTAAGTGTGGTAAAATATGGGTTCTTACCTGCAAAGCGTGCGCTGCTCTGCACTTTAAGACAGCGGGCCTGTTTCGAACTACGAAGGCGCTCTGCGGTTCTTCCAAGAAGACGGGCAATGAGCTGCCAGCTTCGTGTTCGTCAAACTTTGTTCCAAAAGTGTCCAACATTGGTCCCAACTGTCTCTCCTCGTACTCGCTGCTTTTATAGTCGGTTACATCCCCTGCGGCTTTGTCCCGGTAATGAGGCGATTCGATTTCATCTTCGTCGTAGGTTTCATCGTCCAGTTCGTCTGACTCGTAGTTACCGAAACCAAAGGTGTTACCTTTCGAGGATTTATCACTTTCCACCTCTTTGGTCTCTGGCTTTAAGGCCTCAGGTTTTTTATCTAAACTAGTTGAAGATTCCGGAGAACCTGAAGGTGTTTTGTCTGTGTTTAAGTTCCGATTAATGGATCCAGCAGTCACATGGTGAATATAAAAAACGTTAAGGCACAGCACAGCAGTAATAACAGCGTTGTAAAGTATCATTTCATAACAAGCGAGAGAGGTTGCCTTCCTAGATGCTATCAATCATATTCTGACGCCGACAATACCCTCATCTTCGATGGGTCACACAATACCTGGAAAGAGAGGTTCATTTTGTTAGAAGGGATTACTATCTGCGGACGTAAATAAAATACTCTGGGCGGCGGTATCAAATTAATATGTATGTTACGACCCGCACATGTTTCGGAATTATCACTTAATGGCTTATGAGTGGGGCACGAATAATTTTATTAGAATATGGGACCCGGGGTCTTAGCATGCAGGGCCGCGTGTAGCATATGTGAAATTTTAATAACCAGTAGATTGCGCTATAAACGCCTCGTATTCGTCTCTTATTAGGCGCTCGGCTCGTCTGTATGGAAATTCTTAAATACTTGAGGTTCTTGACGAGACCCAATAAATTGACTTGGACAAAGTGATGTCTTTTGAGAAAGCCTTTCATTCCATGTTTTATTCGCTTTTAATAGGAAAATTCTCGCGGCAAATGGTTTTCGCTTGGATGTTGAAAAATTATGGGTTTTCATTCTAATACCGTGACATTTACGAGAATTTAAAGATTTGAAAAATGAGTCAGACTCAGCATTACTGGAGAGATATCACTGCGACATAGAAGAACCAACCATTCACCAGTGGATGGGCAGAAGTCAAATCTGCAGGGACCAAGGGTTTTTAAGAAATGAAAAATAATCAAAGGACTTCACAAAGGATGAAAACCAGAGAATAGAAGGCGGAGATGATCAAAGGGTAGCGTAATTCAGTACTCTGTTTTTCATCATACAAAGCATTGATTTTTATGCGTGTTTGGGATGGAAATTGTTAATAAGGGAAATGGGTTCAGAAAACGAACACAACTTCTTGAATCTATCTCTCCGAAAATCATAAAATTATTCATATCATATGGTTCTGAATATTTATGCAATTCATGGAATTATTTCCAATTAACGAATTTATTCATTTGAAAGGAACGGGGATACAAATATTAAATTAAAGAAAAAGTTTACTAAGTGTCGAAGAAATAAATGTTTTGATTACTCATATTCAATTCAATTAACCTTTTACTTATGAAGAAATTGTTTATTATATTATATTTATTTATTGAAATAATTTGCAGGTCTGACAGGATATCTCAGAATATTTTCAGATTTTTATTAGTGCTGATTTAAGAGATATAGGAATGAGACATCGATTTTTAGTGCTTTTTGAAAATTTCATCAAGTTGGTGTTTAAAGTTAAGTTATTTTGATCCCCGATTCATTAGCTTTCACCTGTTACCCCATGAAACAGGTTTAAGAAAACAACCCCCTAAAATTACCTTTTAAATTGCAAACTAAAATTCTAAACTATATCTGGTAGTACATTTCACTTTACACACAAATTTCTCATTAATGAAAGATTTTAAAACGTTTACTTCATTAAAAATAAAACAAATGATATTTGGCGCGGAAAACCAGAATTGAAATAAATGAATCAAAATTAAAATAATTATTCATCTTTATAAGGAGGTACGAGTAGTTCTAATGTTAAAAACAGGCAATCTATATTAGAAAACTAGATTTTCAAACTAACCCAGCCCTTAAAAACAAAAGTAATATAAATTGTGTTATTTTCGCTCATCTAAAGGTACTGGCCTCCCTTAAAATAAGTCTATTAGAGTATTCAATTAATACCTACACCAGAAAATCAAATATTTATTTCCTTTTAAATTCGGATGCTCATTACCCGCAAATCGTTGCAGATAGAATTGAGATATCAAAGAAATCTAAATCCAGGTTTCCCCTTCGTAAATAAATTGCCGAAAATTGTTTGGGACATTATTATCACGGATGACCACAAATTTGCTGTGAAATCCACTCCTAAGCGGATCGTCGAATATCCCGAGGGATTACCCAGGGTGTGTAATTGAAAGACCGACAATTGGCGGCCCGAGGACTCCGAAACTTGAAAAGAAATACAACATTTGGTCAAGAGCAGTCGCACAATGGCAAGTGCGGATTAAAATTTTAGTCAATTATTTGCTATTCATAATATGTATATATGTAATATGTACAAATGTACGAGTACATATGTATGTATGGATATCTCTTTTTGATGAAGTGAAGTGAAGTTGTTATTTCTTTTGCTGATTTTTTTTAAGATGATTATTCCTGACGACCGATGGCTTTAGCTTGAAATGTGAATGGAAGGTGCTACCTGGAGTCAACAAGGTAGTGGTTAATTATGTTTGATTTGAAAATAAAAACGAATTGCTTATTCGTAATAATAATATTTCTTGTTAATTAATGTCGGTAAGTTAAATCAGATAAATTCCTATCAAAGTGCTCGTTTTCTAGCAAACTAGCCTAATCCAAATTCTCACATTAAATATTATAGATATCTATTGCTGCCCTTGACAATGTGCCTCTCTATGCCTTATTAAAGTAATTCTTTCGGTCATTGCATGTTGGTTCTTTTAAAACCGCCCATACACCACTTCAATTAAATTTATCAACTTTACCTCAATTTAAAGTTAATGCGATAAATTCATGTATTATTGCTGAGGATGTTGAACTAAAACTTGATGAGCTAATGATCTTCTACAAAAGCATGTGGTTGTAACAAATTACTATATGTGAATGTGTGCTGCGGTTAAGTTGCTTTAATAACTAAGCTCTTAATTTTTGCAATTTGTCTATATTTAAATTATCATTTAGTTGATTAATATCAAGATACTTACTAAATTTTACTTTGTTGAAAAAATGAAAAATAATGTTTCCACCTTCATTCTGTAGAACTTCCACAAAATTCTTGAAATTAACGAATCAAAGGATAATATTTGTTTGGACATATTAATGGTGACAAGCACGCATTAGCAGTTAATTAAAACAAAAATACGTGCTCTATAATATTTTCCGTACCCCTCTGTTTAGATCCTATCAAACAATGTGTCGAGATTAATCGGGGTAATTCTAATCGACATTGTACCTCGTCGGGACTCTTGAAGTCGAAATTTTGAGATCTAAATTTTTCTCATGTCGAGATTTATAAAAGCCAACTTTGGTTCCCCTTCAATAAATTATCTTTGTTTTTAAAGATTTAAGCAAATTTGTTTTATTAGAAATTATATTACTATTTTGTCTTCTCTCCTATTGTCGTCAAAGTACTTGAATTTGCAAACTGTTACTTGTGAACAAATGAGCTATAAATGTTGTTCTAGGTACTTAGTAAGATGTCAGCGAAAGTGTCTAATGATTAATTAGTTAGGATAATCGAAAGGATATGGCAGTTAATGCGTACTCAAGGTAATTAATCCGATGTGCAGCCAAATGCGCTGAAAACAGCAAGTGCAGCTATGCAAATTGGTTGTCGCGCGTTCTTTGAAACTATCTGGCCATCGACGGACGTTGAAGTGTTCAGAGCTCTGACCGGAAAAATGAATAATCATTGCATTGTTCGAGGCGCTGGTGTCAGCTCATTTGCCTTTGAATGCGCGCGATTACAATTGCTGGATTTTAAGCAATAGCGCGCCAACAAGACCGCCAGACAAAGCGCGCCGCCAAATATGTTGTTAGAATTTTAATGGGCAATTATTGAAGTGGCCGGCGACACACGGCCGATTCGAATCGCAACAGAACTAATTTGAATAAGCGCGTATTTAGTTTTGCATTAGTCATGGGCAGGCCTAGCGCTCCGTGGCGCGACGGCTGCACAAATGAGCCGCCCGCCCCCGCAACTAGTGCTCCGCAGCAATGTGCCTTCTCGGCCGGAGGAGGTAAAAGAAAAATAATAAAAGAAAAACTCCAATAAACCACTCAAAAAGTTAAGTGGACTACTTTTGAATTCTCAAGGAGGGCGTTTCGTGCGCAGGCAATGTGGTTTAATTTTCTCCTTATTTATCTCCGGAAGCCCGAGCTGCGGCCGAAGGAGTTCCTTTCCCTTCAGCCGGTCCCGGGGGCTCTTCAGGCCCATTTAATCGCCAGGATAAAAACTATAAAACTACTTAACTCAAAAGTAAAACACACTCGAAAAAGGGCTCCGTGAATCGCAGGATCTGTGAAAAAGGCTGAAAAGGGATGCTGCTGTCGGGGGAGCCTTTGAGGTATAAGGAGCCGGCCAGACAGCGACCCGGCGAATTTATTATTAATGGAAGGATCTCAAGTGAAAAACGAACACAAATCAATGGGGCCCCGAGAGTTTGCAACAGAAACACTTCTGACCGGGAGCGCTAGCGCTCTCGGGTTTCTCGTTTTTTTCGGCCCCAGCCGAGCTTGAGCCCTCGAGACCCGGAATGAGTATTTTATGGGGCAATAAGTACAAAAGAAATCAGCGACAATGAGGGCTTTACAAATAATTTCAATAAAGTACTCCGGGAGGTAATGCATTGTGCCGGCTCGGGTGTGTGCCGAGCATAAAAAACCCATAATACCTCAGCGAAACCGGGCTGCCAACGAGGGCCTCCGCACGGGGAAGCCACTTCAGAAGGGCTGTTTTTGACATAGAACGCCAGCATGTGGTCCAGTTCCTTGCTCGAGTGTTTGTGCTCGCCCAGAGCCCTGCGACGCCGGGCGGCGCGGTGCGGCTCCGGGAACGGGGGCGGGACGTCGGCCTGTAGTTAAACCTATTCGCAAATACTCCTCCTGCGGAAGGAGATTTATGCAAATAGCCCCCCCGCGCCGGATGACTCCATTTCGCCCGGTTTCAAATTCGATGAGGGTGCTGCGCGGGTGGAGTTTCATTTCATAGTCATCTTTGTTACTTTCCACACGTTTAGGGCCCTTGCCCAGCGAGATGATATCTGGCCCTCCGCAGCAGCGGTAGGTGGTAGAATCGACAGACTTCTAGGGCTCCAGGTAGTGTCCTCGGAGCCTCGGAGTCATCATTTATTCTATTGTCGCACTCGCCCATTGACAACTGCGTCTTAAATCATTCACGGCGTGTCTTCACGTCAGACGCACACAAAGCGCTTAGTATCTGCCGATCTGTCGCATGTCTCCCCGGAGCGGCTTCCTTCCTTTCATTTTGACTTTGACATAGGAAAAAATCTTTTTATTATGAGCGGGGAAGCTCAAAAACCGCGTGATAAATATTTTACGATTTGCAGTAATTTCACTGGATAATTGCGATTAGGTCCCGACCGCGTCTCTCTCGTCGATTTGGCGGTGTGCCACTCGCTCGGGTGGTCGGAGGTGGTTTCATGCAGATGAAATGAAAAAATATTTTCATGGTAATAAAATTTACGCATATTTTGCCATTATGCTTTTGTAGGGAAATGAAGACACCAAAGAATTTTAACGTCAAGCGTGATCTTAATTTTTTTCGCGTTTAAGACTGCTTAAAAACGTCCTCGAACTGGAACTTAATTATAAAGCCGCACTTTTTATTATATGGAATTCATCTGGGTTTAGTACCCATTAAAACGCCTTTAGTGGAATTCTTTGAAGATAGTCGAGACGACTATTAAAGATTCTTACTGAAAAGGAAAAAAAAATGTCATGAAAGTGTGCATCGTTAATCGATATTAATACAATAATTAAAATTCGATATTTCAAAAGGACAAGGTATGTATTTGATTGCAAAATTTGCTGATTCTAAACTTATGTGCAAACAACACCGCTCAACAACTTCTTAATGTACATACTTGTTAATGAAAACTACGTAAGGTATAATTTAAACCTATCCTTACTCGCTTAAACATAACATTTCACGATTATATTTCATGCGCACAGGATATCATGTCACATATTTGGGTGCTTCAACAAGATAACGATCCGAAACAAACTCCGAAGTTGGTAAACAATTGGTTTCAAGAAAAAGGACTTTATGTTATGAACTGGCCCACACAGTCATCATATTGACAAACAAAAATCAAGCAAAAATTAAGTGGTAATTGGTTTCTGATCAAAACGTTGTTATTTGAAGCCATTAAAACCCAGTAGGAGAGTACCAATGGACACTATTATTAAGTTAGTAGATTCTATGTCACAATAGCTGAAGTGAATAAAATCATGGGACACCACATGAGTAATTAAAGAAATTTCAATAATAGTGGTATTGCTTTGCACAGATGTTTTACGGATTTCTGAAGGAATTGCATTTATAACTTGAAAACGAATCAATGAAATAATTTGATTTTTTTCTTAATTAATTATATAGTAGCAACATATAAAATCGCGTATTAATTACTATTGTACCACATTAAATGTTCAATTAACAAGTACCTGTATTGAAAAGTCGTCGAGCAGTGCTAATGTTTTTAACACAAGTGTACGTAGGTATTCTAGGTAACAGAATATTGCTTTATTTCAATAATAAAAATTAAATGATCCGGCCTTAATCCGATTTTCTGATCGAGTTCGAATCATTTAAAGCGTCATATCCCTCATTAGGGCCTGATAATACTTCCCGTACCGACCGTCTCAGTATAAGGAAAACTGGATCCGGGTTTGATTCTAGCCTGAAGTTTATTTATATGCATATTTTGTTACTTTAATTGAGCATTGTTTTTAAAAGAGTTTGTCAAAGTAAACATTTTTAAATTTAATGTGATTTCGTAAGATATAACTGATAAAACCGGAAAGACGTAGACTTTTGTTTTGAAGATATTTGTCTTGAAAAAACATCAATACCGCCCAAAGGTACAATATGACTGAACAAAATTTCATAATTATTGGTAAGTCCATAGCGAAATTAAATAAAAAAGAATAGAATGCCGCAGGTCTTAGTCATATATTTACATATTCATCTTTAAAATCGGGATTCGCTTACATACATACATTAATCTAAAATATAGGGAATTTCAACTGTTTGTTGTACATATCATTCTTGAGGAGAAAAAAACATTTCTTTTCAAAAATGTTGTAAGGATATCTTTAAAACTATGTAACAGCGATACTTTTTTATCAGTTTTCAGGTCATTGGCGATGTAATTCTCACGCTAGACTTTTCGAAAGAAAAATAGAAATGAATATGTAACGTGAGTGTTAATCTACACGCAGTTGGATGCCTTCCCAAGAAAAGAGCAATAACCCTCCCAAGACACTGCGCTGTAATTACTCGTGTTTTAGAATACCTCGAAACCTTCAATTAAGCCCACTGTCCTCGCACGTGGTGCAGTAGTTCCTGACTATGTCGTCTCGTAATATGACACCATTTATTCGAGCGAGGAAATTCGATATCGGTGCTGGCAGGGCACATCTATTCAAAGTTCTATTCCCACTCGAAGGGCATTTTAAGGGACCTTCTTCTGTTCCTGCCCGTGTGCTCGGTGCCAACAATGAGCCCGGCCGTGTCCCCATCAGCTGAATGTTCCTTGTTAAACATCATGGCTCCAACGCAGCCCCAGCAGACATGCGACGGACCTGATTAAACATGAAAATTTACTCTCGAACGGAGCCGTTTACATCTCGATGAACATCTTGGACCAGCTCCAGCGCGCTTACCTGTCCAGGTCCGGGCACAATCGTAATCGGAAGAATCACAAAAGAAACTCGTTATCACCATTTAACATCTTATGTAAATTCTAAAACTGAGGACTCTGTAAACATTTCGGGAAGGCCCGAAAACGAGGGAAATTTATAACGAGCGCGGCTTTTCATAAGTGTGACACCCACAGGCGCTCCGGGGCGGTGTTGTGGGGCCCTATCGAGGTGCCGAAGTCGAAAACGACATGCAGCATCCGTGCCCCGGCAAGTGCACAGTAGCAGCGCATTGAATCCGCGGCTCCGATGCCCGCGATAATGAACGTCTTGGAGCTCGTCTTTACGTCGCGTACGCATCTCGCGCGTCGCAATCGGAGCCGCTTTGTTGCCGCGCTAACTTATGCAAATGTTCCAGCGAAGTGAGCACGTTCCTTCAACTCGCAAGTCGCAAGACTTCAGAAGCTGTCGAGGTGTTCTAAATAAGTGCAGCAGACTGCGCCATTTGTTACACTTCGGGGCTCTTAGCACTTTTCAGAGGGTTTCGTGTACAATTCGATAGCAAAGTACGAAGAATTGATCTATCATAAATTTTAAATAAGTAGATATTACAAGCTTTACATACATATGCAATAAAAATTAGCATTTATTGATTGAAATTTACGAAAAAGATGTTGACTATTATAATATCTGTTAAATTGCTATACATCCTTTTTTTATTATATCTACTATATTCTACTTGTTTTTCTTTTTTTTTAAATCAGAACAAAGTATTAAGTCGATTTTGGAAATTGAAAAATAGTGCCCTATTGCAAATTTAATGACGAACCGAAAGGATCATATATAGTAGAATCCAGTAGTACCTACATTTGATAACGAATAGAATAATGTAGTTACATATATTAAAATCTGGCGCAGATACATTTTAGGTTCCAAATGAATCCTTACTACTTTATTGGATCAATTTGTTGTCTCTGCCTGTCCGCTAGAGGTATTGGGTTGAATTCCAAATTGTAAAGTTTACAGCCTCATAGTCCTGTAAGAAATTCTAACTAAGTTTCTAACTCAATGCAACAAAAACATAGTGCCTTTCAAAGGCGTGTATTTTAATACTGACTGACACAGCAAAACCTATAGGGCACTTCACGGTGACCTACAATCTTGAAATTTCGCACGAAGGAAGCTCTCATAGCACAATTAAGGAAAATATCCGGAAATCATTAATTTATATTTCTGCACCTTATATAATGGTACTAGCACTGGTTCATCTTCTTTTCTTCAAAAGTGTCTACTGGATGTATGTAGAGTAGGCGCTAGTTTCAGCATCAGAGTTATTTATAAATATAATATTTAAAAAAAATGTGTGTTGTATACCTACTAATTTGATAAAGAATAACAAATAAAAAAAAACTATTGGCCCTATTTTGTAATTGTAAAAAAGAATTCCTAAAATTTGATCATTTTTCGTCTGTTCAAACCAGAATAACCTCTTAAATTTATTTGTCTTTACATGTATTATATATCCTAAAAACCTTTTCTGTCAAGTGAAGTAGAATGTACCTAGGTAGTTAAATGAAAAAATGAATTTGGACTCCTGACCAAGTATACTAACATATGTAAGTAGGTTGATTAGTCGTTACAGTGAACAATCCATTACTAATACTGCCTTTATATTTAAAGGACTTATATTGCTTATAACATAAATATGTATATAAAAAGCTTTTAACGATTACAATTATTTAATAGAATTAAATATTGTTCTTTTATTTGTAAACAAAAACAAAAAACATGGATTTACATAATTTTCAAACTAGTGTCAAAAGTCGCTATTCATAGCATTAAACCTTAATTATACATATATTTATCTATTTAGTCAATCATTGGTATTTTTACAAGGTGAAAAACATACATTCTAGAATTTGTTTTTCATTCATCTGCATTATTTTATTTACGTGTGACTTAATTAGACAGTGTAAATTAAGTAAATTACACAATTTGGGGAAAATTCCGTACAACACTATTGAATTTGTTTAATCAACGATTGGATACTATAATTAATTAAGTCACTCTATATTTTAAAAACCACTTATGACAACGTATTATTCGTTCTTGAAGAAAAAGTGAAAATTTCAAGTTCGTTTATAGCATTGAAGAAGAGTGTATATAAATGTTTTTACATAAATTAAAAACTTGTATATGTAATTATATGTACATATGTATGTACATACCGTTAGGAAAGCAAGTTTCGAAGAAATCATTTCCGACCCTATAACATCAAAACTGATCGATTAAAAAGAAAAACGGACAAAAGCAACATTTTAACATGACACCAAATTCAATGGGGTTGACAAAAATTGTTTAAACCCTCGTTGGAAGGACCTGACAATATTTCTTTTCAATTCTTTCCCTTAGATTTGCAGTTGCGTTTGACAGCCATCACTACTTATAAAATTTCATCCTGTTGCCTTGGAAGCTGCGGGAGTTAGAAGACTGCGACAGATGGCCAGACGGACGGACATGGCGAAATTATAATAATTCATGTTACTTTACTATGGAACCCCAAATTTATAATGATTTGAAATCGGACATTCCTGAATCAACCTACAAGTTGTAATTTTATATACTCACTATGATAGCAAACTACATTTTCTGAGTGTTGTATTACTTCTCAAACGAACATCTTTTAAAAAACACGCCTTTAAGGAGGAAAAGTTTAATTAATTTTATTTGAATTTGATCTTTTTAAATATTAATTTAATGCCCTGTCGCTGTTTCATAGTATACAATTTTGATTACTTATACCTTTGAAATATGATGTATTTTCGGGATCATATGTATTGTAGATTCCGCAAAAATATAAATCTTAATAGTACTACTATTTTAATAATTATGGTAGTTATTTAAACAATCGATGTTGTAATATTGTACTATTGTATTGTTGTTTTATCACAATTTGAAAAATGAATGTTATGAGGTTTTCGTAAATTACGTGTTCGTTTGATTTTTTGTTATTCTAAATTGAACTGATTGACTGATTGAATCATATTGAGAGAAATCAAAACCAGTAATTGATCAATTAGGCGTGGAGTTATAACCAAAATTATAAAAGTTAACGGAGGGCAGACAGGCGAGCTTAACTGAAATTTGACGTGTGACATGCGAGATTAACTCAAATTGAGATTGTTATTGTACTTACGTCATGCTTTGCATCTACATAAATTTTAAATTGATATACACATGTCCAATAAAAACCTACAACTATTGTCTATGTAATCGTTAGCATCATTAATTATGTCGAAATAATCACATTATATGATGAATATTTTAAAAATAGGATTACATTTTTTTTAATCTTAAATAATTACCTAAATATGTTTAAATGCATTTGGGAAATCGATTTATCTACAGTCCAATTACGTAAAAACATCCAAATGAAAATTGATGGCCGCGATAGTATTACAGCAAAAGCGACTTTGTGGGCACAGTTGGATACATTGAGAAATGGATTTCAAAGAAAAATAAGTAAATTTTGGTACCGGCTGGAGCAGGTGCTCAATGGAGGTCAACTGAGTGGGTATCAATAACTCGCCGAGGTGCTCAACCAACTTGCTCTGTCTTGTACTTTCCGCTACAGGTGTTTTATTGCTCTAATGATTTCAGCACAGCTCTAAGATAATGATTAATTACAATGTCGGGCATTTGTTTTGGTAGTTACCCTGATTTGCTCGGTTGTTCGAACACGTTTAAAACATTTACGACACTTGTTAGAAAGGTTTCCAAATCAGGCGAAAAGAGTGGGAGTGTTTCAAAAACATTAAACTTCGTACATACATACGCACTTACATTCAAATTTTTATAATTAATCTCGGTAAATAAAAAAAGAATTTTATTTTTTCATTTCTCAAACGTAGTACATACAGTGTATATGTAAAGTGTGTTTACGAACTTATTTTTTAAAAAAGTAACTATCATTTTATATTTATTTTTCCAAGTTAAACACTGACTAGTTACTGTCCTGCATTAGACGGTTGTATTTTTAAAATTAACAATACTATTATAAATATTTGTATCTATTCTATTCCGCACTTTTTAGTTACAGAAAAGATTTTCAGTTATTATTTTAAGTTACCTTTTGATTTTCCCTGGTTTTGTCAAATCGACATTAATTTTTTTAATCTAAAAGTAAAATATCTGCAAAAAACTGAATATTAAATTTTTTTTCAATTGTCAAAGAATTATGCCACAAAAATATAATTATGCTTTAAAAAACATACATTGTGCTAACAGAGTTATTATAAATAATATCAACAAAACATACTTTATTACGATTTAATTTACTCATTTTGTTACTTATCCCCACTGTCACAGTTTTTCAAAATCCATAAAAATTGATTCTTTCTACTTTACAAGTTAATCTCGATGGGGAAAATAATAGTGACATTACTTACTTACTAAATACAAAGAAAGCATATTTTTTAGGATCATTAGTATGTCTGCATTTTTAAATAGTCTGCACTAGCTTCGAAAGTTTTAGGTCATCTAATGTTCCGACCGTCACTTTTTACAAATGTAACAAATGTGAATTTAACATGATTAATAACATTTAAAGTGTGTTATATAATCAAACAAATTCATATGTATTTAGTTTTTGAATTGAATAATTCATTCCCTTTGACAAAACTTGGACTCGAAGGGGATTAACACTTTTTTCCATTATTCTGAGCCGTTTTAGAGTTTTGAATATTTGGAATTAGTAGAATATCCAAAAAGGTTTTACAAAATTCAGTATTTAAGCAGTTCATAAGCTTAATTAAACATGGTTTAAAAACCAGAATAAAGGTTGGAGAGAATTTAACTCTTTTATTAAATATGTTTACCCTTCAAATGTTGCTACCGCTTCTTAAAACATCAATTAATTTTTAAAAACATTGTTTTGGATTCAAAAAATATTGATTTCCACTTTATTTCGCTATTGAAATTTCCAAATTCAAGAGGATCCAAAACGAAGACTCGAATTCAGTAGATTTGAATGAAAATAAAATAATATTGGAATTTGCTTTTCTTGCCTGCGCCAAATTTGTTAAATTAAAACTTATAATTCAAGAAATTGTAATCTAAATAGGTACACAAGGGTTTTCGAGTCGCTAATTATTATCAAAATTTAATGAATCCATTCAAATTTTATTGAAATGCGAATGAATTATAAATTAACTATACCTACCTAATTACAACTCTTAGAAGTAAAAAGCAATAGCAAGCACGTAATTTTAATGTATTATAAGAGCCAGTTCTATTGAATACAGATCTAGATCTAGCAAATTAGTTAACTTTCTTTACTTAAAAATTTCTAAATATTTTGTTTGATCTAAGATAGATATTTGAGATCTCATAAAATATGTATACAATACACTGTCGGAAATTTTGGTCTTAATTTTAAACAAAAAAGATTGTATATAATTCCACACGGAATATTGTTTGAAAGGAAAACTTTCAAATGTTTAAATTTCTAAGATTAAAAATAAACTTTCATAGTTTCCTTCAATTTATAATAAAAATTTAGACTAAATTGCTTCTGAAATCAGTTTAGATGCTAAACTATTAGCTCTAATTGGTATATTTTTAAGTTTAATTTTGATCAGCACAAATACATGGTAGTGAAATACTTTGAAATCTGTTATATATGTATATAGACTACATTAAAAGAAAAAAGAGTGTAAACAAAAAAATGTTTCTGAAAGAAACTTAAAAAGTTTTAAAAATACGGTAATCTTTTTTGGTTTAAAATGAAATTTTTAAAAATAACCCAAATTTCCGACAGTGTAGTTATGCCCCAATATCAAATATTTGCTATTTGTATATTTTGACAGTGGTAGGTGTTCCAGTAAAAATTATATTTTTTGATTAAGAAAGACTAATAACAAACTAAAAGATAAAACAGATTTATAAAACGATCTCAACTTTGGTGGCCGCCTCATGAAACGATGACAGGGGGTTTGATTGACTTTAAGTTGCAAAACAAGACTGAAATTCAGATAAGAGGATGAATTCATCGCGAATAGGCTAATAACAGCGAAGATAAGAAGTTCATCAATTATAAGTTTCCTCGAAGCCACCCGAACTTTTCATGATTATTCTGAATATTTAGCTCAGATAACGAAGTGCGTGGTGTATGTTGCCCAAGTAGAGCTCAACACGTCCAAGAGAATGCGATTCAAAATTCTCGAGGGTGTCCCAATGATATCAAAAGAATTAAAACATTTTTAGCCGGAAGTTCGGCGATAATTAATGGATTTGTTCTAAAAAATTTCATCGAAAATATATTCATTAAATGTTTTTGCGCTTTTGAACAACTTCATAGACTTTGAAGAGATAAGTATAAACTTATTAATCATTATGTTTTATGCAGGAAGAGGAAGACAGAAATTTAAAAAATTTACACAAATGTCTCGTTATTGAAAAAACTAAATTACCTTTCATTTATAATCTCAGTGGTAATTCCACTCCAAAAATACTTAATACTTTAAATAGACTTCTATGAATCCCTTATTCGTGTTTGTAAACATTATCGCACGTAAAATTTTACTCTCTTTGAAGTCACCTGTTTTAGAAATATTGCTTGATATAATTAGGACCACGAAGACAAGGTGTTGACTGAGAAGATTTTCGTTTATTAAGTGTTTTCTTCTTCGGTCCTCGGGGGAATTTTATTATAAGCAAACACTTCCAGTGCATGATCCGATTGGAGGTAAAAAAAGTAATTATTTAGACCTTAGCGCCTGTTACCTTTAGTGTGAACAGGGTTGCACCTTTTATTTTTAATTTTTGGTTATGTTTCAAAACAAAACTTCAAATTATTTGGATATATTTTTAGAAACGCTATTTTAAGACTTTTGTTTCGAAACAGTTCGTTCGACAAAACTTGTTTACGAAAATTGTCGGAATCGTTGTGACTAAATTCAAAAATGTTCCCAAATTGTAGTTTTTCATAAAGAGTCTAGTTATTCAATAGAGAGATCTTTTATCGATATAAAAATATAGTAATAACTATTTTTATTTTTATTCCTACATATTTCTCCATCTAATTATTACAACTTACGTATTTATTTTCATTAAGTAAATCACAGTTTTGATTCTGTTTACTTTGATTTTACTCTGGTATTTACATTCTAATTTTGACCTAATACAGTTCTGATCTTACTTTTTATTGTAGATTAATATTTTCTAAGTTCCATTCTGGTTCTATTTTGTTATAATACAATTTTTAAAACGATAAGATCAGAATGAACGAATCGAATCCGTATTTAATAAGAATGAAATTAGACTCAACAGTTTTGTTCTCATTCTGCTTATTAGTAAGGAATCAGAACTTATTTAGAACTAAATCAGAACTTAATTTTCGATTCGAGTCCTTACTTAATTAAGAAATTAATACAAAACGCAAATTTTAAATTTATAAAAATAATTAATTTGTTTGTTATTTAATGGAATTTTGTTTGGGAATGGACGATTTTAAAATAAAGTTTTTGAAAGTATTCTTGGTACATTAAAAGTAAAAAAAGTTCACCTAAAAATGGAGCAAATCCTAGGTATTTATGTATAATTAAAACTATAGAGAAAATCTAATTTTCAATGAGTTCCACATATGGAATTACGAAGAACTGACTTAACCACTGACGTACGTATACGGTACGTCACTCAAACGGTTTTCCGTTCAAAACTTGAATTTTACCTGTAAGGTTATTACTGTTTTTTTATTATTCCTATTTCATTTGAATATGTCTAAATAAATAGATTGCAGTAATCATGATAGTTATACTCTATACTCTATTGATGCATCAGAAGGTCTTCAAAATAACGTACCTATACTATACGTACGTCAGTGGTAGTGCAACAAAATGACACGTCAGTGGTTGAGGGTTAAATGTCATTCTGATAGAGACAAGATGAACATTTAAAATTAAAATTTTCACAACTCATTTCATAAATTCTCCAAATGTATGGCAATTGTTTCTCTATCTGTTTTTACACTTCCAATTGCAACATTTAGAAATATTCGGTTACGTTTGAGAACCGAACATAGGATTTTTTGGATTTGAAATCCAACATATTCTTCGCCACCGAAACTCATTAGGATGGTATTTTTAATCTGAATTTTACTTTGATCCATAAATAAAATGTACTCTTTCTTTTAAAAGCAGTATTCAACATTTCGTTTTAAATCCTTCTCAATTTTAGTGGATTATCACTTTATCAGTTTACTTTACTTTACTTTTTGTCTATCTCTATAAATTTTATTTATTTTAGTTCCAATTTTTGTTAGTAAGTAATGCAGCAACAAGAAAGTCGTTGACTACATGTAGTTATTTTAATATTTTGTGATAACCTTAAAAAAATAGCTTTTTGTGGTTTTTTGGAATTAAGAAAGATCACAAATATAGGACGTATTAGGGTTCAAAGCGAAGGATTAACCCAAAACTGTTGCTATTTTGTCTATCAGATATTCTAGGGTTATTCCTATAAATTGCCTTGATGAAAGAAGTGCACGTCCCACTTATTACGAAGATGTGCAAAGTTTAGAGTAGGGTTTTCTATGAATAACATCGCAGTGATAAAAAATTGTGTTAAATGTGAACCTCTTCCGAGCTATCCGTGGTATTTACTTTCCCAGAACTTAATCAATTGATTCCTCAGAGCTCGACACCCGCGAAGAACCGCTCAGGTGATCAAACCGGAGCAGATCACGAACCTTCGCGGTCGAAGATTCGTCGAACGTCTTGCGACTGCAATGCAACCTGAGAAAACGGCCAGAAACATGACGCCCAGACGCGTCGCATCGTCGGGAAAAAGGCACCGGGGCGGCAAGTGTTTGATTTTAAATTTAAACAAACCCACGAGGCCGCGGGGCTCTTGACCAAGCGCCGGCGACGTGTTTACAAATAAATCCGATCTGGCGGGGATTGGTGGACGTCCGCGAGCCAGCAACCCTCCCTCGCGTGCTGGGCCGCCGGGGCTCCTTGTGGCCGGTCGCAGGGGGCCCCATGAATATGCACGTCCTCATTTGCTTAACGAGAGAACAAGGAACCCGAGACTTCTTCTCGTGCGCTATTTACGGCTTCCCACACTCAATTATGAGCCGACATGGGCCTTATCTTGAATTTATCAATTAGTGTTTCGGGGAGATGTCCGAAAACCACGGACTAATTGCCCCCGTTGTTAGACCCAATTAAGATTAATCAGAGTAATGCGCGGACTCAATTGTTTTGCAATTAACATGCCAAGTGGCCCTCCGCGGCCGTTTTTCCAGGGTTGGCCCCGGCAGGAAGCGATTTAACGTCACTTCCACTTCGAGCCCTTGCCCTAGATCGCGTGATTCTTCGCGCGGTTTGACTTACATCTGCGAGTGCTGCTCCTTAATCAGGTGGTAAGGGGTTATAATCCGCTTTTTTTTTCGGTAATCCTTGTCAGTGGTAATCCGAATCCCTGCTCGTGGGCTGACACCTCATATCACTACACTTCTTAAATTCTTCGTGTTATTTGCACGCTAAATCACCCAATTAATCACGCGGCAAACAGCCAAAATAAAATAAGTAAATTACAACCGAACCGCAAACTGGCACAAGCACGCCGCGCGCTAATCTCCTCGCCAGTCAAAATCTGAATCTCATGACACAGCGAAGATACTTGAGATACTCGCGACGGGGACGATGACCGCACTCCGCTCTGTGGACCGTGCTGTACGACAGACGCAACGCAACTGACTGGAACGAGCAGCGAAAATCCCGACAGGCCGCAAAACACCGCCGCTGCTAAGACGCTGGCTCTTCGGGAAGGGCGGGGAGTCCACCACTTACCACTTCACCACTTCCCCGCCCCACACCGTGATGGACGGCCCGTTCCCAGCGCGCTCCGTCGGCACATGGGAAAACTGGGAAAAGCCGCGGAAAAGCTGGCCGGAGGGAAAACGTAAACAGGGAACCGGTGGGAACGGAACTCGCAAACCCACCACACTTCTTGTGCCAGCGCCGCGCGGACTCTTCGCCGGGAAGGCAGCGCTGGAAGCAGTGAGCCTTCGCGGGAACGGCACCCGTCCATGACCACTTCGCGCAGGGACAAACCGGAAGCCCGGCAATTGGGGGAGCGCCGCATGCCGCCTTCAGTTGAGCCTTCTTCGGGGGCTCCCCGGCGTGTGGCGCGACAGCTGATCGCGATAACGCCGCGCTCCGGCTGCATTCTGAGCAAGGGGTGAATTTGCATTTTCGCGGGCCGAGGCGACAAATTAAGCGGGACGCAACTTGCCCGGGGGACTGGTTTTGCTCTGCGGCAGTTGCGTTGTTACCAGCAATTGTAACTGGTGACTTTCGCCAGGTTCTTGGGCAAGGCGAAGGGTTGGACCTGGATTTGATACAGCGCTGGTTAATCAACTGCAATTGTACGGCGGACGACTGACGCGACAATCGGACACTTTGCTTGGTGTGAAACGATTGTCTGCGAAATAATTTTATTTTTAGGGTGCCTGGCCATTCATGGTTAAAAAGGGCTCTAAGATAAAGCAACATTTTCTGCCAATTTGATATACACAATTACATATGTAATTTGTTTCCTATATGGATCGTTTCACGAAAATTAGGTAACTTTATGTCGCCTACACTCTAAAAAAATTTAGTGTAAAATTATTTTCTTTTTGGAAGGAACAATTACATAAATGTCTTTTCCTGTAAATATTACTCAGCTGGGGGAAATTTAAACATAAAAGATTTTTTTAAGTATTTTTACACCAGATATTTATTTAAGGAGACAATGACATTCATACGATTATACTTACTAATTTTATTCTATTTATAATATAATTATTAGGCCTGAAGAGTAAAGAGTTTTTTATTTACTTAGATGCCTTTAAATTTTTTTTCAGAATAAAACAAATTTTATTTAAATCAGATAATTTAATTATTATTATTTCTAATTTTGTCTTTCTACAGAAGAAAATGTAAAATTGATTTTAAGTTCGGTGTGATTATACACTCAGTTTTTCAAGAAAATTACTGTTATATCAGTTTCATACAATGTAAAATTAAAGTGGATAATCCTCTCCCATTGGCCACTCAATTTGAGCAGTTACTTTATTAAGTTTGAACAAAATCACAATACTTTCTAAAAACGTAATTTCATTGGCGTGAAGCCATCATAAAAATATTATTTCAGAAATTTATATACCAATTAAAATTATATAAAAACTATATGAAATTTATTTAAAAACATGCTTAATTACTATTTGAAATTTGCTCTTAATAATTTAATCCGCTTAGCCCCATCATCTTTGTTCGACACAAAAATTTATAAAACCGGCAAAATATTTTCCAATTCGAAGTCAAAAATGTAGTTTTTGAATTTTTCAATGTACCAGGACATAAAAACTATCATCAAAAATATAACCAATTTTCTATCTGCATGTCAAAGTGCTAAGTTATATATTATAATTATGAACTTTTTTTTTATATGCCTTTGTCCTTATTTATTATTTTTGGGACATATTTAATGAGACCTAAAACAGTTGGATATTGCTAAATCTTGAAAAGGTTTTTCGTTTTTTTTCACTAAGGAATAAACGTGGAATAAATTGCTTGGGTAAATACTTTGATATCATAGCTGTAATGTAAAATACGTATAGGACATTAAAAATAATAATGATTTTTTTTTGAAAATTAACCTCAAAAATTCTATTTTACAACAATTTTCTAACTAAAATCCTATGTAAGAAAAATTGTTTACTATAAGTATACATATGAATGTATGTATAATGTAGTATTTCGAAGAAAATGAATTTCTGAGATAATAAAAATGAAAAGAATTATAAATCACCAAAGTATTTATCATGATTTATTAACACTACTTGCTAGTCTAGCCTAATTGGGAAACATACATTAGTTTTGTAAAGACCCTTAAAAACTAACTTACTAAAACTATGATATGAAAAAATACTATTTAGAATAGAACACCATGTTGAGATCCATGTCTACATATAAAAATTACTAGAAATTTTAGAACAGATTGACTTTGAGTCTACTCACGGATTTTGATAAAACTATGTAGGATTATTCATTTCGAGTCAAAAGTGACCTACATGCAAAAAACATTGTTCGGTCACTTGTACTTCCTGAGATATTTAACTTTAAAATTTCGAAAAATGACATTGTGCCGCCTCGATCTTTTGCACAATGTTTCGTTGCAAATTGTTTAAATACCTTAAATTAAGACAATTTATTTTCATTATAAAAAATTCTTCAAGAATCTTTGAAAAATGAATTAAAGGTAAATATATATATTTTCGATTTATCGACAGTTACAAGCACATATTTGACTTATAAAATGACAAATCGAAGAACAGTAAAATTTTCTTTATTTTCAACAGTCGTGTAGAATTATTTGAGTTTTTACGGAAAACCGCTGGAAACATTTTTAATTTAAAGTCTTTCCATAATTTTCACCAAAATATTGTAGAAGAATGGAGAAATTGCGGCGGAAAACTATCTGCAGAAATTTAAAGTTAAATATCTCATGAAATATACATAATATAAGCGACCAGCAAATTTTTTTTTCCACCTTTGACCCTAAGTGGTTATCCCTACAAAGATTCATCAGATTACACCGCAGTATTATAATAAAAGATTTGTTTTTTACTTTAGTCAATTTATTGTAGCATAATAGTAATTAATGGCTATTAAATTAAATATAAGATGCACAATAAAAATTCAACTTAAATCTTATACATGTCTGCAAGATGTGCTGTTTAAAATTACCTAATAGTTTTAAAAGAACGACAATAGGACGAGGACAGAAGAATGTCTGACCAAGAATGTCTTCAATTTTAATTGAGTTATAAGAATTAATGCTATTGTTAAGCAGATAGCCACCGTTCAATAACTTTCGTTAATTATTCCGAAAATGGGTTTACAACCATTAGCTTGTTACCCGAGGCAATCATGACCGTCTTACCAAATCGGTGATTAATTCCACCTTGACCTCTCACGCGCATACATTTTCGGAAGAATTCTAACGACACTGTTTAATTGGAAAAAGGCGAATCGGCGGCGCGGCGGTGAAATGCATTCCGGCCGGGCATAAATCAGTCGCCTTATATATGTCCGGAATGTTAAGTGTCACGCTGTAATTTATCATGCGACTCTTTGGATATGACAACGCAAAGAGACGAATAACCAACAAAGCTGCGGAAATACGCCCGCTGGGGCGCTCGCGGAGGGCTGCTTCTTAACAAGGTAGGCGCTTGGGACCGCCTGCGGTTTATCTAAAAATCTGGACGTGATCAGACAGACGCGGCAGCTCACACCAAGCCCCGTCAGTCGTCTTAGCTTGTCACAGTTTTTGTAAACATTTAAATTTCCTATTAAAACACAGCAAGTCACTTTGAGCCGATGTCTCTCGAATGTATTGAAAGATAAAAATTTATGAGCATCGAACCGAATGTTCATTGTTTCTTAAATGATGTGACGAAGCTTAAGTTAATCCGCTGGAGCTTCGTCTCTTTTGGAGTGGTAAATTATCGAGAAATCCCGTTTTATGTCCAACGCTTTACAAAGAACTTTGACGATCAATACGATCGCCATAAAAGATACAAATTACGATTTTAGCTATGCAGTTCGAATGCAATAAATAAAATTTGAAAAAAGGGTGAATAATTGGGAGGATGCTGCGGCACTACACTCATTTTGTGGTTTTGATCCACTTGACCTGCATCCCCCGCGGCAAAGCAACAGCCGGCTTTCGTTTGATCTCAGAACCGCACCATGTGAATGCGATAAATTTTCCTGGATAGTGAAAAAGCGCACTATCACTCTTGACTCTCCGGACCCAGTGGTGGTGGTGGGAAATGAAAAATTATCGCGGAGAAACGAAATCACGTCATTAGTCAAAATCTGTTGTTAAGTCTCGCATTTAATTAATATTTTTCCCAAAATACCCGCTGCTCAGGCAGTCGAAGAAACTCACGGCTCCATGGGGCTCCGTTTCATTTTATCTCTCGTCACAGGTCATTAGCGCATTGCAACATGTGACGCTGGGTCCGCGGAAGATGCCAGATCATGCGCGTCACGCTACCGCATGAAATGATAAAGCGAGTCAGCGCTGCGCGCAGAGACAAACGAGCGAGACGCTCGTGAACGGGAAATTAGTTGCGAGAAACACGAACCGCGCCAGTCAAGACAGAAAACATTTTAATTAGATTTGACACGATTCTGGCATCCCGGCATGTCGGATGAATGTGTTCCGTATGGCCCGCTAGAACAAAAGGAATTCGCCTTTTCACTCGCCTGGCGCTCGGTTTCTTCAGGCGAGACCATTAAACGAAGCACTATCAGAATCAGCGGTTCGAAGACGGAAAATCGAATTCGACGTCTATAAATTCAAATTGCGTCTTCTTTGTTTAACTCTTTCGCTACGAATTGTGCTTGAGCACGAAGCATGCAATTGTTTGCTTGCAGCATCATAGAAACAGTGATTAATTAAATTTGACTAGAAATATCTTACTTCGAAAAATCCCTCTTGCAATTTACTGTCTATATAACTATAAGAAGTTTCAAGTAGGCGTTAGCGGAATCTTAAAAAATAAGAGGTTAAGTACTCATGTATTTATGTATATCGAAACACACAAAAGCAGGCCCGAGTAAAAATATTTTAATTTTTTTCGCACACCCGCAACGCGCCCAATGCACACCCAAACATTTTCCATTTTTCAAGCCCGTAACAGGCACGGTTGTCGAACGCATTTCCCTAAAATATGCCCGCAACAGGCCCGAATTTTTATGAAACGCGGCTGCAACAGGCCCAAATATTTATAACATAGATACGCCTGCAATTGGCCCGAATTGTTACAAAATACGCCCGCTACAGGCCTAGAGTTTATATTCTTCCTTCCTACACCGACACACGCACACATGCACACGTACTTTTAAAATGAATAAATAAATTATTTTACAAAAAATTAATTATAAACAGGCGTGTTACAGGCGTCTCTAGGATCGTATTTCATTTAAAAAATGCTTGGAGCCCGATTTGGGCGTATATCGGGCGCTGCTGCGGGCTAGTTTCGAGCCTACATATATATTTTTACTCGTAGGGTTCTGTAGTAACACGGTTAACAATTTTGTAGATAATTTTAATATTTAATGTATTGAAAATAATAGTCGTTTTTTCACAATCGTATCTAGATCAGATAAATCAGCAAATTTTCTTTGAATTGAAATTATTGTGACTAGTTATACATATCAAACAATTTTTATTCTGTGAAAATAAAATCGAATTACTTTGCGTCAAAAAGGTAATCCAATAATTTGTTCGGTTCAAGATTTGAAAATCATGGCAATTTGATGCGCCTTTTGCAAATTTCAAAGTCTTACATAGGTGAGGGCTTGTAAACTTCATTCAATGCTTAACTAATCTGATCCGGATGTGATTGTGAAAAAATAACGCACCTTTTGAAAAGTAATAAACCGAATGTAACTTTTTAATTCTGGTTTTAGCTACAATTATAAGATTGAAGTTAGTTTTACTAGCTTGTCTGATCTGAAAGTTATAAGGGGATATTCTCTTTCTCGTTTCTTTAGTGATTTTATTAATCTATAGTCTTTTTAAAATATGGTCTTTGAAAAAATCAAAAAATCCTCAAAGTTGTCAACGCTTGTAGCCGTGTGCGAGCAGCGGTCAAAGTATGTGTTTATCTCAAAAACGTATTTTCAAACTGAAAGTATTTATAAAAACTCCAGAACAAATACATAAAAGTTTTTTAGAAAGCTGCAATTTTGTTTATGTTTTAATACACTTTAATGATTGTAGTTTGGGCTATATAAACATCAAATATACCTTTGTTTTTATTCAAATAAAATTATTCATCAAGATATAATGTATGTATACCGTAGAGTGGGAGATGCATTACAGCACGACATAACCGAGAATCACACTTTTCATACTTTTATAAACATTTCAATAAAAAAAATAAATGTTGATGACTTTCGTCACAAACTTAGAAACTTTTACAAAAAAAAATTCGGTTTTTTGTAAATAGTTGATAAAATATTTAAATATATATGTAATATGTAGGTATATATTATTTCTTTGATTTAAAATATTATTTCTATGTTATTAAAAATGGTTCTATGCCAGTTACTAAACGAAGTAAAGTTTTTTTAAAATAACGATACAAATAATTTTTAACAATTTGTAATGATATGATTCAAAATAAGTTATAGAAAATTTAAAAAAGCAAAACATGCATCGTTTAATTATAATTAGTCAAAAGAAGAAAGGCTTTGCTAGATTCTTTTAGTCCCTAGCAGTGAATGCAGTGTTCTTTCGAATTATCTTGGGAAAAATAAAATTTATTTTGTTCAAACCCTAATTGGCCTATAGTACTCCGACAAAGTTGCTATCAGATCATTAAAAATGCCAGGAATAGATCAAATAAATCTCGGGTGGTATGCAACGACGATCATAAGCCGGGGCGCGCTGTCATAGCGCACTAATTGCACTCGACGAACGGCCCCATCTGGCCCCGCATTTCGATGTCGAGGCAGGGAATGTCAAAGGCCAAATTACCCAATCCATATTTCATTTAACGACCTTTTTTGCCTTCGTTTATCTTTGCCTTAATTCCCAGACAAGTTTTAATGGCCGCTTTATCTGGGGAGGGTGACATTCGTATGAGAGGCTCTTCTATGCCTGTCCGCGGCAAAATGAGACGTTTTAAAGCGCCCCGGCTAAGAGCCCACGGAGCCAGTCCAGATCTCAGCCAGATAATTGACTTGTTCCTTGTCCAGGAATCATTTTTCATGCGCATCCTGACTCATACCCCGCGGTGATCAATCAATGCTAACATTTTTGACAAGGTTAGATGCAGAGTCGATAGCGCTGTAACTGGCGAGCGTGGGCTTGTCCGGATGGAATCTACGTGCAGTTTCCAGGTTAAACCTAACACCCATCTCCGCCATCGTTTCGCTGCTTCCTCCGAATTACAGACAGAAATTTCGGAGAAAGGTTTTCTGCATTCATAAATAAATCTGCTGTGCGGTGCAGCATTCAATTTGATTGCTTGCATTTTCTGGGCCGCGGTCTTTTTATGCAATCAAACCAATGCATTTAACTTAGACTTGTTCTTCTGATTACTCTGATAAAATATCCGCCAGTCTGCCAGACTGGTAACAAGTCACGACAGCTACAGACATTTTCAGGGAGAACTTTTGAGAAAGAAATCGACAATTATTTCAGATTTCTTATATCGAAAGATCGTGTTTTGCCTTCATCGATCAGACCTCCCAGTAGTCGATTCAAGCGGACGAGATGCAAATAAGGTTTGGGGCCGCCATGTGCGGGTTTAAAATGAAAAGAGTATGCCACCTAATTATTGAAATTTTACTAGTGAAGTTTTAATGAGACCCGTGCAAAGGTACATTATATGTACTTTTGAAAATGAAAATGAAAATCATTGGTGATAAATAATATGTTAAGAGATGCAAAACGAGATTTTCAATCGTTTTCTCAGTTTGACTACACCTTGTCTGCCACGTATCCTAAAGGTTTGAAAACAGTTTTACAAATGGGCGTTACTTTCAGAAAACGTTTCTCAATATATGTATGTATAAAATAAGAAAAACCAAAAGAAACTTAAAGATTTAATTATTATGGTGCTTTAATAAACACTAAGAAAAGAACTAGCAGCTAAAAGCTCTTAACATCTTAATTGTTTTACTTAGAATAAGTACATATAGAAATATATTTACAAAAATATTCACAATTAATGATAAAACAGCGTTAAATAAATCGTTTATATATTTTAAACAGTCTTGGAGCAGTACTTAGTCATAACATTGTAATTTAGGTAAAGCAAAATATCTTGAAGAACGCTTCATGAGGTCAAAAGTTAGATTTTAAGTCGATTAAACAAGTAATCAATGTGGTTTGCGTGGTTAAATTTTGAATTAATTGGTAAGCTAAAATCAACAACACGATCTTGCCGGAACAAGGGTGTGTTATGAATTTCATAAGTCTAGTCTAAAATTGAACACTTCCTATTAAAAAAAATAAAATTGCACTTATTAATATTTAATTCCATGTGATTGTGTGAGCACCAATTTGCAAAAGTATAATAGTAAGATATTTTTGAAGTAATACAACATCAGCATCAGCAAGTCCAATGAGGCAGAAGATTTCTAATTCGAGCAATAAAGCACTTTGTGAAACACTAGACGAACCGACGTAGGTTTAGAAAAGTTTGTAGAAAATTTAACTTTACAAAAACGGTCAGTTTATTCGGTAAGCCAAGTGATTTGCCATCTACTGGATTTGTTGTCGTTGGTTGATGTTTTTATGATAAACGTAAGATTACATTTTTGGGATAAAGAGACATAAATTGGAGAGTAGTGCACTATTTGTGGTTTTTGATTACTTTTACTATTAGTGGAAACAAAATTGCACTATCACTAAATGGTTTAAGGGTACTGAAATTAAAATCACACTACCACAAAACGTTTAGTGGAAATGGAGGCATATTCTATTGGCATTACAGTGATAGTGAAAATCGAAATATACCATATACGAGTATATCGTTGAGTACTTAATGTATTCATATATGTAGAAAAAAGAAGACCAAATCTATGTTAATAGTACATAAGTAACAATTATTAATTAATATCTTTTATTCATACAAAATGTTTGTTATCTTTTCGAGGTGAGATTCCGAACGATTTAGTCGCCGAGAAGTATCTATGGCAGGAAACGAAATAAGACGTTCTACTGAAAAATAGGTTTACGTTCGTTATCATTTCACTCTGCGTTATTAATTTACATATGGTAATGCACTTCGATTTGCACTCTCACTATAAAGCCAATTGAATTTCACTCATTACAACTAAACGTTTAGTAAGAGTGTGATTTCAATTTCATTAACACTAAACGTTTAGTGGTAGTGTGATTCCAATTTCATTAACACTCAACGTTTAGTGGTAGTGTGATTTCAATTTCATTACCACTAAATCATTTAGTGGCAGTGTAATTTTGTTTCCATTAGCATTGAGTAGTTCAGTGGTAATGCAACCATATTGCATTAACTTTTCAATGCACTAGGCCCAAGTCTGCATTGTACTACGTGGTTTTGGAATCAATATCTTTTGTTTATTGTAAAGACAAATGAGCACAATTTTTAAAATCGACTACTTTGTTTTTGTCTAAAAGGCACTAGTTGTAAAATTTAATATTTATGTGATTCATGGAGGACAGTGGGCTTCATATTTCGTATGCTGGGTAGGAACTCTAAAAATACTAAAGTTATGTAGTAAATAAATAATATGAGTATATGAGTAGGTATTTTTAATTTTGCGCGATAATTTGTCATCGCAGACCACCCATCATGCGTTATTTAGAGATCTCCGCATATAATTTCATGATCACGGCCGGATGCTTGGGTAACAAACAAATCCGTACTCCTTCGCGGTCGTAAGATGAGTTTTGAAAACTTCTTAAGGAGTAATTCGCACTTCATTAAGGATTCCCAAGGAGCGCCAGTCGCACCGCTCTGCGTTGCGAGGCGATGAATAAAATTTCCTTCGTCCGGAAATGAAGCGACTCACAGCTAATCTTGGGGAATTTCATTTCTTTTACGGGCAAGAATCATTTGACTTGCAGGCGAGCGCGCGGAATCCTTCAAGACGAAAGCAATGTGACACTTCGGCGGGAGCCCCATCTCAAGTAATTTAAGTTTTATGGGCTGTGAAAGTAATTTTTCACTCGGGAATGCCTCGTTATTTTGGGTCGTTATGTGCCATGACATCAAAAGGTCTATTTTTGTCCTTCCGGGGCCATGTCATTAGTTCACTTCGGATTTTCTTAGACGTCTCCTCCAAGGCAAGACACACACCCGCCTGGCTCCAAAGTCAAATGGTGCAGCCAGAAAAGTTTTTGTCTTAGGTCAAAACAGAAGCCACCGGGGTGCTGCTGCGGGAGTTCTTCTCTTAATTCTTAATTAAACTCGCCGTCCTGACGAGTTGCTACGAGGTGCTTTCTCTACAGATTAATTTATTTGATGACTGGGGATTTGTTCTGTAAGCAGGGTCATGCTTCAGAAGAAGAGAAAGATATCCCCCAAAATTTATTGCCATCTTATAGTTAAAAATATTTTTGTTAATATCAAAGATGAAATGTTGCCGGTGAACAGATCGGGACAAGTTTCTTACGCTCAAGGCACTTATTCATTCGTAACTACGTCCCGCATGTCGTGTTCCTTGCGCACCGTCAGCTGGCGGACATTTCATGCATCATTCACTTCAAGAAAGGACATCAGATATTCAAATTTAGTTACGTATGCACCCCTTTCAGCGGCGACGACGTGGAATGAAATTAATATTTCAAACAATCGCTTCTCAAAGCACGAAGGACGATTCGTTTTCTATTGAAGGCCCTTCTCTTCAGCTATTTGCTCCTTTTAGTTACGATTGTTGCACGAAGATTATTTTTCAATCAATTTGCTGGAAACGAGGCGAGTTTCATTCATTTGGCTCTTCGTTCGTGATGTGAAACTTTATATAATTTTCCCTTCGGTCTCTGCTGTGATAGAAATTGAATATCGATTGGCAGTTAATACTGAAGCTGAAACAGCATAAGTGCTGTAATTACACAAAAGCTAATTACTTAAAATCTTTTAATAATAAATTGCACTATTATTAGGTTATATTCTTTTTCCATACCTGCACCAATCAACGTCCAAAAAAATTTCAACAACACAGGCACAAAAATGTTATTTATAGTAATTTTAATTCGAACTGATTTGGGTTTTATGGCTTGAATTGAATTTGAGGGTTTCCTCACGGATTTTGATGAAACACGAAAATTAAAAAAAAAAAACCTTACACTAAAGATATATTCATCCTTTCTAAGCAGAAAACACTGAAAGAATACCTAAAATAAGGAAATTTAAATAAAATTTCCAATATCTTTGATTTCACACAACAAATGCTTGTCACCGTCGATAAGTTGATTGAAATTTATTGAATAAGAGGGTGCAAGGCCTATTTGCACCAAAGCGTGAATACCCATTATGATCAATGGTCAAATTTAATTTAATTATTGCAAAGTAGTGAACTGAAGGTTTTTATGGTAGTTAATCTGCAGTTAATCAAGAATATAATGGTGTTAATTTGCGATTGGTAAATTTTTCTTTAATTTTCTTATTCTACATATATGGTACATATATCTACTATCGGAAATTTAGGTCTTAATTTTAAACAAAAAAAGATTGTATATAATTCTACACGGAATATTATTACATATATATTGTTTATGAAGAAAACTTTTAAGTATTTTAAAATGAACAAAACCCATATGTTTAAAGCCCAAACTAAAAAGGTTTAGAAACGGCATTTCAAACCTTCCAACAGTTCAAAACTGAAACCGCACATAGTTTAATAGGTACCTACTGCAAACTTGTAAATTTTAACAAACTTTAAATATTTAAAACTTCTTAAAGTTTATTAATAAAACTTGGGCAGCATACAATGATTGAAAATGTTGTGAGTGAGCTTGATGAGATTGAATGAGATTTTTTCCAGTTCCAAACTTCAAAAACTAAAGCGTCCTACTTTCCAAAAATTTAAAAATATTTTTTTTTTTTTTAATTAGAACTGAAGTATTATCTTTAAGAAATTACACAGAGAAGACAAATACTGCTAGTTGCACAGCGGCGCACCGAAAGGGCGCCAACTCGTAAACTGCACATTGGCGTGCCCTTGTTCTTAGGGAGCTTTCTAATCTTCAGTAGTTTAATGTTTAAACCAAATTTCTTTTTCATAATTTCCTTGGAGTCATAATCAAAATTTTGACCAAATTGCTTATGAAATGAGTTTAAATTCGTTGGCACAAATAAATGGTGATCAAATATTTTGAAATCTGATATATGTATATACAGTCTGCTTTAAAAGAAGAAAAGATGTAAACTAAAAAATGTTTTTGAATAAAACTTAAAAAGTTCTAAAAATGCGGTAATTTTAATTAGTTTGAAAAAAAAGTTTAAAATATAATTCAAATTTCCGACAGTGTATGTGTATATTAAAAGTCCAGAAATCAGGCAAATATTAACAAATTCAAAGTAATGGAACAGTGGCAATAAAGTAATAGATGAAAAATAAATATAGAGAACAAAACTGAGTTACTGAGTCATCTCTGTGTCTCGTTGTCAACAATGTCACGAAAAACAATTATCTCGTTTCGGTTTCATAGAACAGTGACTCCCCCGCTTGGTCGTCGGGAGATTTCCCTTTGTGCTGAACAATTTCCACCCCCTCAGCAGGAAGGGCTTTCCCTGCGACCCGACGCAATATTTATGGCGGTGCTGTTCCCTAATGTTAAAAGCTTTTTCAGATTTCTGCACATCGCAGCGACGGTGCATATTTTGTTTCTCGAATTGAATCACTTACGAACAAAGAAACCAAATCGAGCAACATTCATTTCCGCTGGGGCTATAAATAATAGGATGATTGATCACAGCACCGCAGCACCCCGCTGCGCCCGATGTGTGGCGAACGCTTAAAATTGCTCGCATTTCGAAGGAACGAAAGGAAGTTTGTTTGGCATACAGCAAAATGGGTTCGTCTGGATGAAAACCAGCACAATTTGTTTTTCTGCTCTGGAATCGAGTCACGGGTAATTATGAATATTTGGGAGCTATCCTTCATCTCTATTGTATAATCGCTGACCCATCTCGAGAGTGACAACGTACCCTCGACAATAAAAATATATCTTTCCTCTGTACTTTGGCCGCTTTAAATCTTAATAGTCAGGAGCATCAAAGATCCTTACTAATGTTAATATTCACAAGAAACATAAAACAGCTGGACTCCATTCTTTTTCTCTACGAACCAAAATTTATGGCAGCCAGAGTCAAAATATAAAGGTAGAAGGAGTCTTACAAACCACAAGATGGTTTTCGTAAGGTACCGCCAAGTCCCCCATGTAGGAGGAGATTCCGTGAGATTTATCGCGGTGAAGATAACGAATTCAAATTGCAGGTCGGCAGCAAAGATATATTGGGGTATTCAATGGTCGATTGAAATTATGAAACAAGGCATTTATTAAAGAGTGCCTTCCGCTTATTCCGGGGGGCCGTAATTATTTTCTTCAGTTGCAGTCAAGATTTTAATTGGAGCCCGTCTGCTTTATGCGTCTGGCCCTTAATTGGTCGAAAACACGCAACGATGACTGAAGAATGAAGAATATCTCAGTGTTACTGATTTTAGACACCCACTCAGTTTTAATTAATAGCTGGAGGATTCGTTTTTTCTTTTATGCGAACAACTTGATAAGAAAATCATGTTGCATGATGCTCAATTTGCATGGCATTTTAAAAATAAATAGGATGAAGTATGCAACTCTATTCCTTGTATTGTCCCTTCAATATTCGTGCTGACAGCCTACGCCTACATCACTCTAAAGTGATCTTTATAAGATATATGCGAAATTTTATGTATCTGATTAATTGATCCGCTTAACACCTTGAAACTTTTTTAATTCACGCGAAACAAAAAACCACTTATGTATCATGGTCATTGCTTCATATTAATATACAGTGACTACCACGAAAAACTGCACAAGATTTATCTTTCTGGACTATTTGACTCAGTTCTGCTAATATCCGATCAGGGATCAGAAGAAATTTGATATTTTACCAGGATAATGACCATGAACAAGCTGCCGCCATAGTGAAAAAATGGCTGTTGTACCAATTGCTTGCCTGATTTTTCGTGGTAATCACTGTATGCCCATTATAAGTAAATATGAGCCGGTCTTTAAAATGCATCCCTCAACGATGGTATTGTATTACATTCTCTAGCAAAGTTTATATGAAGCGGCAGTTATCAAAAATTAGGTACATTTCCATTTTTTTCAATATGTTAAGGATTCAAAACATAAATAACAGGTATTATTAAATTGATTGGGTATATTTTTTTCCACGGTTCTACAATATTTGTCTGGGCCATAGGAGACATTTCTGAAATAAATGTTGTTTTTTAGCTCTTTATAACGAGGTTTTTTGGAACAAAAAAAAATAGTTAGTGAGTGCCGATTATCTGTCTTTACATAGAAAATATTAAAGCTTGGAACTAACTTCTAAAAAGTGTTATACTGATCGTTCTGTAAATTAATTAAATATATTAAACTCAGGATATTAAACTTAATTTTAATGAAATGATAAACTAAAAATATACAGATGTTATGTACATACATATATATTACGCTTACGATCAAAGATCCGCCTAAAAGACACTGTCACTTGTTTAAGAAAAAGTGTTTTCATGTCTTCAAAAGAAATGGAAAGAAAGAACGTTTTCTTGTAAGGGTGAGCACATTGTGAGAACTTCTCTAGCAGCTAGATACTTTTTAAAGGGAAAGCATTACGTGGTTATCTGCGGCGCTGAAAATCCTCACCGTACAGCTGCCATGTCATTGTTAACGCAATTGTTAAGCCCCTCGGCAAGGTAACTTTATCCGCTTTGCCATTCATTGGGACTACCTGCATTTTATGCGCCAAGATCTAAGATAAGTGTGTCAGGAGAAAACCGATTGTCTGAAGGAGGATCAAATTATAGAAATACATAGGTACGATCTGCTGCTGTCTCTTTCAAGGCTAATGAACATGTTACTTGATATTTTCGTGGACTAGGGGGATAGTGTCGTGGGAAACTAATTGTAATAAATTTTATTTTGGTTATTGAAAGTAGAAATTCTTGTATTTGATGATAGCTCAGTCAAATGGTCTATTTCGGTTAAAGTGAATAATTTAGTCAAATAAGTTCAATTCTGAGAAATGTTATCTGCTTCTTGGAAGAATATAAATACCGCGATCATTTTTTATGATTAAAATGCAAACATCAACCTTTTAAAAAAACGATATCGATGAAGCAGGTTCGTACTATAATTAATTCTGATCGGAAACATCAAAGAAATTTTATAATATGTCCGCACAGAAAACTCTATTCTATTAAAAGAAGAAGACATGAAACTACAGATAAATTTAAACATTATATTTTATTATAGGATTATTTTAAAGAAACTTACAATTATGTGTGTAGGGTCTAACACATAAATAGGAAAAAAAAGTTGTTCTGAAAATATCTTTCTGTTGACAGTGCGCGTCTTATTACTTCACTACCAGTCATTGCCTTTATGTTGAATAAGGAATTTGTTAGGAAAATAAAAATAATTTGCATCCTACTGCGCCACTATGATTCTCAGAATATTAAAATGCAGGCGTTCACCAAAGACAGCCGCTATTAGCATAAATCGTTCGTCAGCAAAAATGCAAATAGTGCAATATTGCTCCGATCGCAGCACGGCACAGGTAGAGCGCTGTTATCTGCGATCGCATGCCTATTCTGCTTTTTCTGCCTATTCCCGAGCGCATCCTGTTCGAGTGCAATAATTACATTAATGTTTCATGAGAAAACGCCAAGTGGCAAATAAAATCACGCGTGCTTTTCCTGTCGCCGTCGAATCAACTGGCGGGCCCTATCGACGGATGACGCATGATTCTCATGCTAATTTGCAATTTTGGAATATTAATTTTAATTTTGACATAAACGCCTGACGTGAACAGAAACATTCTGCGGCGCAACGGACACTTAATGCTCGTGTCCATAGATCGGAGTATAGGAGCCAAAGAACGTGATAACACTGTGCCAAGAAACAGGACATAAATTTTTTTCGCGTCCGATTTGCCATTTAAATCTTTGGCCATTCAATCCTTCTGACAGACATTGCATCCCCTGAATATTGAATAGAATCAGTCGGACAAATTTCCTTACCGGCAATTTTCATGAACATGTGTCTCTTTTTTTCCTGAATCGAAATATCTTCGAACTGAATCATATTATGAATTTTGGTTTCTTCCACCTGTGGCTTCCTTTAAAAAAGAGCGAGCATCAGGTGTTGTTACTTTTGCTAATGACTTTTTTGCATACTATGCAATGCATGCCACGCTATAGCTAGGAAATCTATGTTAACTCAACAAGACATACTTTTTTCAATTTTAGCAAACAATCAAAAACTTATCTTCCTTTAAAGGGTGTTAATCATTTTGCAGTTTACAGATGTATTTGATATATTGTATAAATATTATATATTTGATATATTGTATAAATATTTAGATAAGGGACTGAAAATAATGAATATTTCTGAAATTTAAAACAATAAAATCATCATTTTATACCAAGCTAAAATCAATTATTTCATTTGTATGGCCTTACTTACATAGATTCAAAAATATTTGGAATAAAAGATTTAACGTTTTTTCGGCTAAATAAAAATTATAAATTGGATAATATCGCTTGATAACGATTAATTATTATTTTTTGTATGTTCGTAAGTACAAAAAAAAAAGGTATGATTCGGAATGATAGCCTCTTATTTTTTTTTAAGACGATAAAAAATTGTCTCTTAATATTATTTATAATAATTAATTATTACTTGATCGTTATCAACCAAAAAATAAAAATAACTTGATAATCGTTATTAAGCGATCGAAAAATAAAAATTACTTGATAATCGTTATTTTGTAATTTATATTTTTTTTTATCATAATCATTACATTCCTTGATTGAAATAAAAATGCTATGTTGAAAAATAAATAAAATAAATCGGGTTTTAGTAAACATATTTAACATTGATTTCATAAACTTTCATCTACTATGTTTTCCAGCAGCAAGTTCTAAGGTAATCTATAGACTGTAATACAATAGATTTAAAAGTAACCATGAACTCGTAGATAATAAAAATAGGTCTCTCTGGAGTTCCCCTAATTTGTTTTACTTATGTTCGTATTTCCTAAACCTGCTGACTAGTGATTGCGTAAAACTACGGCATCGCAGTACCTTAATCGATCTAAACTTTTGTTTTTCGTTCGATGAACAATTTTCGGAGATTATTCCTGTCATGACGGGCGTTTTTTGCAGCCGCTCACTGTGTGACTTAAGCTTAATCGACTGGAAGCAAACATTCCCCCATTTTATTTTAGGGGGGATAAAGTCATTTAAGTGATAAATAGATGCAAACTTTGCATCCGCCGGGCTCCAAGCCCTGTTTGCCTTCCATTTGGGTGATGTTTGCTTTTCATTCTTGTTAGCAACTGACATCTGATGTTTCATCCTAGATAATTTTTCACTGTTTTCGAAACATTTAATTTTTAATGCTACTTTCTTGAGTATGATGCTAACAAGAGAATTTACATAGTTCCCCTATAAATAAATAAAGTTAAGAACCTTAGCTTAACTCTCATTAGAAGGAAAATATTATATATTTTTATTATATATGAAAATTCGAAAGGAGTTAATTAAAAATTCTTTAATAAGTAGTATAAATTAACAATATTAACACAGGAGTAGTGTCTGTTTTAGTTTAAGTTGAACACAGTTGAACCTCACGACTTTTGATGAAACTTTAATTATTTTCGATTTAATATCTTTCCAATTTAAAATGTCGATTGAAAACAATAATTTTTTAAGGCAGATATATAAATGGTTTAAGCTATATTATGTAGTCTTTTTAGAATACTTAGCGGAAGTCGTTCTAATAATACATATGTATATGTATTATATAAAATTAATATACTAAAAGGCTCGAAGCGATTGTTCCGTCGGTGTTTTGTGAAACATTTTATCTATTGAATAAAGTAGGTAACATTATTTTTATACATTGAGTGTTTCAAAAAATTTGATTTTCTTGTTTAGCTTATTCAAGAAAATTAAATTTTTTGAATTATTAAAAGTATAAAAATAATGTTATTATATATTATTCAATTACTAAAAGGCTAATTTCACAACTATTATAACTAGGTCATATTTTAACTTTAACTATTTACAAATTACAACCGAGTTGATATGGGCGTTAAAATTTTTTTTTAAGTTCCTTATAACAAAAAATTAATTGAAAATAGTTTCCCTCGACATTAACACAAAACTATGACCATTTTGCGCTGCCGCGCCGTCTTGATTCCTTTACAATTTGAAATATATCCCCAGAGCTGTCTGATACTCTTCTTTTCTTTCGTTCTTCGGTTTAATCCTGTTTTAATATTTAATACGCTTTATAAACATTAAGTTTCCCCAAAACGTTGTTAATAGCTTGTAAATAAAATAATAATGAAATAATTTGTTGCACCTGCTGGCGTGACTTCATTCAAACGTAATTGCAATTAATGAGTGCCATAAATATTCCGCACTCAAACTAGAGACGCTTTAGCCGGAAACATCAACAAGTGGACCGTGTAGACATCAATTTATATGCAAATTGAGGTGACGATAAGGCTTGGACTCACGTTCCGTTCTAATTTTTCTCCACAGTTCGCGCAAAATATTACAAATTGCAGGACATTAATTTTATGGCTGCAGTGCTTGTAATTCAAATGTCTCTCTTAAATACGGGGACGGCAGGATAATTTCAGGGCTGTTTCTTAAATTACAGCACTGAAATTTAAATGTGCTCTGCTCTTGGGAGCTCTGTCTGTCTGTTTGTCTGTCTAAAGCAGGTTGGATGAAGACGAGTGGTCTTCTGAGGATGCAAACAGGTGGATGTCCTCTTCCATTAAGCACGTCAGTGGAATTGTAAAATGTTCTCTTTACCTTCGAACTCCGATCACCTCTCATTTACCCACAGCAAATTTATTAATTTCCCCCGACTGACAATCCGCATGCGGAAACCTTTCGCTTTTGTTTACGTTATTCATCAACTCGACTTGTAGTGCCATAAAAATTGTTTTCGTCGGAGTAACGCCAGAAAAGGGGCGGTGAACATCTTTGTTTTTGAATTAATTAAAGTCAATGATCCGCGAACAAAAGAGAATAATTCCGGGAATAGTAACTATACCCCGTCAAATTTATTATATAGAAGAGAAAGTTTCAAGCATAAAGTGGGAATGATTTAATTGAAAAAGTTTTAATGTCGACTGCCCCGCACAGGAACAGAGAAAAAGTTCCCTCCCCAAAAACTGAATGAAATGAATTTTTGTCGATTAAGTGGTTGGCTTAACTTCAACCAAAGTTCCCAGTGCAAATTGTTTGATTACAAGCGGCACTTAACTTTTATAATCGGAAAAAAATTAGGAAGATAATTTTTCAAACTTTTGCATTCGACTGTAATAGATATTTTGCGCCTCCATAAAAAAGTAATACGATTTAGGTTTAATAAGCTACGCAAATTACTCTAAAAATAGCACCTATTTGCGTTTTTAAGATTTCAGCAATTTTGAAGACGAATATACGTGAGAAGCTATAAAAATTAGTTTTTGAAAATGGAATCTGAGAAATGTTTCTGAAGTGTAGGTGATGATTGAAAAAGTTTCTATACTCTTCGTTCGTAAAACGATAATTTTGGTTATAATTTCGTGCACTCGAGTTTTTTATATATATTACCTAGAGATATGTACATAAGTCTACGGAGTGCGAATCCTCTTGGATATGCTCACTGCCCCCATTTTAGGAAATGCTGTTTTATTATTTTATCATTTCTAATGATTTCAACAATTGGGACTTTAATATTTAGTAATGCTAAAGAATAATGATTGCTGGTTCCGTAATCTATCCATTTGGAAGGAAATAATCTGGTGAAATAGTAGGTGTTTGGCATTTTAATACATTTGGTTACTTATAATTCACCCGTGGATTTGGTGGAATATCTCAATCAAAACTAAAGATATTAGGCTAAAAAGCTTAAATTAGTATTCAAAGTTAGTGAAATTTGGCTGAAAAACTATCAAAAATAAAAACGTTCTTTGGAAGCTGATATAGTTTATTCCGAAATTCTACTTTTTATGTTTAAGGTCTAGCTATTTATACAAAATTCTTATGTTACAAAACATTTATATATTTCTATTTTAATCTGCCGTCAATTTTTATACTTAATCAATTTGCGCCCACTTTTGACATCGGATTCAGAAAGTGCGTGACATTTCACGTTCAGATATGCAGCCATGTAATGGGTCACATGACCTCCAAAGTTCATTTAGAGGTCTAATGTCTTTTTAGCTAGAAAATCATAGTTTTACAAAAAATGACCCGGTTATAAGTTGGAAGGTGTCAGAGAGGGCAAGCCAATGGTGACCTTGACCTTGGAGGTAAATAGCGTTATGGGTCAAAATTACGTCCAGAGGTTATTCAGGTGTCAAGTTTTTTTTGCAAGAAACTACTATTCTTGGCGTGAATGGAAATTTTGTTGTTCACATTGAATTATTGAGTTCTGTGTGTTTAGTTAGATTCAAATAATTGCGTGCGATTTGCCAGCGATAGTATGTTGCATAGATATGGATAGATTACAACATTCTTACCGAATTGAGCAATGACCATTTAGAAAACAAAACATAACTTACTATCATGTCGTTAGTCTCGTCATGCTTTCCAAGTCTTTGATCCGAAAAGTGAACAAGACGAGTTAAAATAGGCTCCGCACGTAAAAAGCAGTGCGAAGCGGTTAAGTGCGAACAGCCATCCGTCATAGGACGGGATTTCCGGTGCCACCATTTTTCAGCACATCCGTTTCTGGGGTAATAGCGCCTCAAAGGTTAAATGGCACCATCGCTCCTCGCAGCATTTGGAGCTGCAGCAATTAAGCGGCTTTATGTGGAGACGTGGCAGCACTAAATAACTCGCTCTTTCAGTAAGATATCCTTTTTGCGGAAATGCGGGATAAACCCAGACATTCTAAACATTCTGTGAAAAGGAAAGCGCTTTAAAGCCTCCCCCGGGAGCGCCTCCTCAGTTTATCACGGCCCCCATTGTGGGAATTATTTCTGTGCGCCTCTGCCGCCTGCATGTGGGCTTAAACTTCGCTAACGACACTATTTCGGTGCATTCAACCATCATGTCGAGAGCTATTTACGAGCTGTACTATTTCACTTGTATTGTTTAAAATGAATCTTCGGATCTCGGATTCTCCGCAGAACACGGCTTTCAGCTAAACAATGAGCTATAGCGAATATTTGCCGCACAGCACTTCCTTTTTAGTGATTTAAAGTTTTGGAACTTCTTCCGCGCTTTCTACGTTTAAATCTCTCTGCGAATAAATTTTCTTGCATTTCATGTCTTACAAATTATTCATTTTCGCAATGAAATGTCTTGGACGAAACTTCCTTAAGTTAAAATGCTCAGATTAATAGGGCGGTTATTGTTGTTTGTAAAAATTCATATTTTATAACCGCTGTTTAAATTCAAGATACTATAATAGCATCATTCCTTTACCAACTTTTTATTTTACCAAAAAAATAAACCTGACTGTGATAATACAACGCGATTTCGCTGAAAAAATTCTAGTTTAATAAATAAAATATATAACAATTACTTTAATAGGGAGGTTAAGTTATTATTTAGTATATTATTTGGTTATAGTTACTAGGGCCTAAATACCAATTAGTTATAATAACATATTTAAATGTTTCAGGTCTAAATATAAACGAACATAATTTTTTGAATTGGGTAAGTTTCAATGTTTTTTATAACATAATGATGGCAGAATAGAATATGTTAGAAAGTACATGGATCACAACTTTATAAATGTATAATATAAATTAAACCCTCGAAGGACTTGAACTCTATACAATTTTTTCTTAAAAATTGTTTACCAAATGTTAGTTTAGCGATTTAAAAGCGTTCTATTTCATTTAAAAAACAGTAAATGGATTGTCAATGCCAAACATTCTATTTCGATAATTATTTTCAAATTATAGGCAAAATTAGGCAAGTTTAGACTTAAAAACCGAAACTAAAAGTACAGAATGCCTTTCAATGTTAAATCGCTACTAAAATAATTTTTACTGGATTTCATCTTTAATTCAAACATTTACATAACATTGATCAATCTAAAACAAATACGTCGAAAACTTTTAAATTTGGACCCACTCATTCTTGCCGTATTTCATTATCCGAAAGTTGGCTAAAGAACTTGTATAAAGGCTTGATAAATTCTAAAGATGTATTTAATGTGATAAAAGCTTTAAAATTTATGCTAAGTGCTAGAAAAACATAATTGATTCACTTTCGACGAGGCTGTGCCCGCCTTGCCACAACTTTGTGACCGCACAGGGGCATAAATAGCCGCTGACAAGACTGAAATCTCACCACTTCTGTCTCAAAACTTTCGTCATAAATACTCATTTATGTCAAACGCAGGGCAGTGGCGAGGACTTTTGAAATATGTCCCCTCACGTTTGTTTTACGACTTCTGCTGCTGAGCGCTTTACTTTAACGAATTAATATCCGAGCGGAACGTCATCTTCACAGATTTATTGACCGCAATTGTCCCATCAAGGGGCTGCCGGGGAGTGCACCGAATGGGAGAAAAATTCAAACAGCCACATCCTTGGGGCTGCGAGTGTCCTTGCCTCACAACATTTCTACCAATTCCGAGCTTCTTTCGGTGAGATACCGTGGACATTTATTTTTTTTAGTGTATGGCTCCCCTTGAATTAAGTTTAGTGCGCTCGCTGCACTATGGTGGGAGTGCAGATTTACATTTAGAAAATCTCGAAATTATTTCTCTGTGCAAAGCCAACGCAAATATTGAATAGAGGAAAATCTCTGGGTGGATCTAGTGCACATTGATTTCTTTCATAAAGAGAGTATTAAAAGATTAGACTTATTGAAGGACCAAAATGCGAATGTTCGAGGTCCCTATCGAGGCGGATTTAAAAAGAAATACTTTTCCGTCGCTGTCGTCGCCATAATTCTAGACATTTGGGTTGGGAGTTTTTAAAAAAACTCAACGAAGCAGAAAGTTTATTTGCTCAGATATTGGTTTCGTCCAAAATAGATTTAAATTTTGCAAGATGTCATGTTTCTTTTATGAAAAATATGTGCATTTTTAGAACTTATGCAGTTTGCAAAAGAATTCCTATCTAATAATACCCTACATAAGTTGTACCTAAATTAAGAGGTTATAACCGGGAAAACTTAGTTGACGGATTTTAATACAGAGTGAAAAAACATTTTGTCTATTCGATTTGAAGAATGAAGATTGAAGAATTGCTAATCATTTTGGAGGTTTTCTTCTTATTTTGCCGCAGCTAATTAGAAGAAAAAAAGCGCACAGAATTTTCTTCCAGAAGAACTTGCTTTTGAAAAATTTGTTCATTCTTATTCTTGTCTCTTAAAGGTAGATAATAGATCGTAAATAAATACAAATGAAAATTTCGGAAATATTTAGACATGTTCAGCATATTTCATAATTTAAAGTCAAATCTTTCGAAGCGTAAAGAAATTTTTTGAACATTCATTATTTTTGATCCAATATTAACAATTTCTCCAATATTTCATAAGATTTCGGAAGATCTTGCACTTAATTTAAGCCGAACAAATATTTTGTTTTATAAGAAATGGAGAAAAATATTAAAATTTTCTAAATTATTGAAGCTTACAATTATCAGAAACATTAAATTTTACAATTCGAAATACCGCAAAAACTTTTCTCGGCAATTATAATTGCAAAATAATCAAACAAATTAAATCCTAGCAAACCTGTACCTGTACGTGATGCAAATTAATCAGAACACTTTCACGGAGACACCTAGATCCATTAATTACCATTTTATCCGCCTGACGCTAGAGTAAAATTTAACTAAATCAGATAAACTTTTTGCCACAGCTGTCAAATAATGAAACAAACTTTTAACGTCAGCTGTTGATTCCTTGTCTTGTTTCTTTCAGACGTTGAATTAACCGAGTATTGTTACTAGTTCAAGAACGGAGAAGGAACATTAATCTGCGACGACAGATTTGAATAATTCTCGTTCTCTCCAATAATTCTCACGTAAAGACATTTCAACATTTTCCGTAAGGAGATATCACGAATCTTCGTCACGTAAAATATATAATACCATTTCTTCTACACACAACACATTTTCAAGGATTTTAATGGTTTAAAGAAAGCCGATGAAAATTTTTGTAATTTTTCACTTTTACAATTACCCTACAACTCCTGGCAATTTGTTAACAGGGATTTAGCGCCATTTGGAGCTTTCTCAGGAACTCGATGAATTTCAAATTTCCTTCTGTCTTCTGAAATAACAGCAGACAGGGACTCTAGACCTCACTGAATTGATGATACTCTAATAGGATTAGCCCCAAAGCTCTCGGCTTACAAATAAACACCAAAAATGGCCAGAATCAAATGACCCGTGAGTAAGCCGACAAACTGCTTTAATAAATTTTTAAATAATTCCCCAAAACGGGGTTGTGAAAAGGGGCTTAAAAAAGTGTATTATATTACCACTGGGAAAGCAATTAATGAGGATAAAATCTCAATTAATTTGAGGAAAAAATCTGATATATAATTAGTTTGCAGCGGTCGATTCTGAAAGATTATAAAGCAATATATTTCAATTTGGAAATCGATATCTGTAGACCTTCTGCGGAGATGAAAACAGCAGGTTGTTTTGGTCATGAAAAGAGATATAAAAATAATTTGATAGGAAAATTACATCGAGTAAATAATATTGGCCCGTAATTGTAGAAGCGCTCGGTATACGCTCGAATCGGGCCACCGTTAGGTATTCTATAAGATAATGATTCCTAAATTTAAAGTATAATCAAATATTGTCTGATCGGTCAATATGACGAAGTGATAAAAATGCGTCATTCTTTTATTTAACTGTTTAAGATAAGTAGGAATTTTATTTTGTTGTCATAGTGTTTACATATTTTATTAATTTTATTTGGTTAATATTTTTTATTTTTTACTTTTTAGTTAGTTTAAATAAAAGAATTTTTTGTAAAAAATTTTTTTTTATATTTTTTTTATTTTTTTCTTTTTAGTCTTTTAAATTAATTATGTTACATTTCCAAATAATCAAAAAAAAAAAAAAATGTACACCACTAACTTGTATTGTCACCGGAGCTGAACATGTGTTCCAATTTTCATTAAGATTGATAAAGTCTAAGTATAAAAATTTTGCATTGAAAGAATTCATCACACAGGTGTAAGTTAAATAAAAGAATTTAAAAAGATAAGTTGACGATTTTTAACTCCAGTCAAGAAAAAACTAAAAAATAAAATTTTGTTCCTTTAATTCACAAAAAAGAATCATTTATCAAAAAACGTTATTCTCTAGGTCAGTAGTTCTTAACCTTTTCATTATGATGGACAAATTAACACAATTTTTGTTTTGCCGTAGACCATCAAGTATTTGACGGTATATTATATTGTATTAGTTTCACAAAAAAATATTTAATATTTATTAAGAAAACATAGGAAAGTTATACCTAGCTATAGCTTCAGAATCATTGCTAGATAGTGAGATAGCCTACTTAACTATGATTTGGAAGTAAAAAGGACACAAAATTTTGTAAGAATTTTTAAAATTGGTTAAGAATTTAATATTTTATATAGTTTTTAATGGCTAATAAAAACTAAAGAAATTGAGTGTGGAACATCGAATATCTGCAAAGTAAAAGGTAGAGGAATTGTTAATATGCTGGGAGTTAGAACCACTTTATGAAATACAAATAAAAAGTTATTATAGTTATACGGGAATATGTAGAAATGGTATTTCTAGTTTAATATAGCCTTCCGTTAATTTCAAGCAAACAGTAAAATTTCGACGTGTACATTTGTAATTTAGGCAAGCTTAGCGCGTCGCTTGGTCGTGCAGTGCATTTAAGGAAGGTTAAACTGCACCTTAAATAATGAATTCATCCCTTAAAAGTGCTTATTCCACACAACCTGCAGCTACAACAGCATTAAATGCAAACAATTTACTGAATCACGGTCTGAATATTTAATCGTGTTCGAAAGCGGCTCGGCGGAGCGCCTAATTCCGTCCACGTGTATTGGAGCGTGTTATCTGCAGTGATTCCCAATTAAGCGAATCCGGTGCACGGAGTGAATTTATGCTCCGCAGTTGCTCCTGTGTTCCGGGACCGGGATCGGGTTCGGGAAGCTTTTGAACTTTCTATTCGACATAGGCGTCGTATCACACACATTTCACGGGATTACACAATTCGACTGCCCGAAGCCGAGTGCATCCCTTGTAATTTCAATCCGGGACCGAATCGGATCCGCATTCGAATAGCCAAACACCAATTCTCAATGCTCTGTTGACACATCATCGTTCAGTTAATGCCCCCACTGTCACACCTCAAAATTCGTTTTTAAATCACACTTTGTCTTTTGCCTTATTTTCATTCGGGGCTGGGCGTAACCAATGCGGGTGTTATTCAAATTTTTTTAGCTTTTCCATTTCATAAAATGCTCTCTCATTCAGTAGCAAAACTCATACAAAATGCAATCGATAATAAAATATGCATTCAGACTTTGAAAGCACAGTTGAATTGGTATTACCGCCTTATAATTTGATTTTATCAGAATCAAAATAAATTTCTACCTTCTGCATTTGTGCTAAACCCTGGACACTCTATAAATATAAAATATAAAATGAACAAATTTTAATGTATGACCATAAATTGGGCTATTTCACAACTATCTAGGTTTATTAGAACGTTTATTAATCACGTTAAATGTTATGTATCCAATTAAATATCTGATCATATTTGTATTCTAAATTGATAAACCTAATAAATGTTTTAATTATTGTTAATTATGCTCATTTATTGTTATTTATTATTCAATTAACAATAAGTGTGTGCTCCCGCTTCGCCTGACACTGTAATTAGAACGCCAATTTATTGTTTTACTACTCTAGATCGATAGAATTTTCTTACCCTTATTACTTCTAAGAATGTTGTTTCTTAAAAATATAAGAACCACGTTTTTACTCAGTTTTTCATCGGCTTGAAAAATTAAGTACTTAATTTAGAAAACAAACCAGAAACCTTTTTAGTGTTTCCGATATTTAGCAAGATGTATCTCAATTTTTTGTAACATTAAGACAAATATGAGCCAATTACAAAACAAGTAATCGAAAAAATTACAACCTCTATTCAGTATTAAATTACGTAATGCATCTTTAACAATTAGATTAATTTGGACCAGCAGAAACAGATACTAAGGGTTGCGGAAGAAAAATGTTAAGACATTTTGGATTGACGTAGTCTACACTTTTCTTAGTCCTGATGGACGTGCTAAAGGACTCAATCAAGTTCCATTTGGTAAGACACTAAACGACGAGGAAATTAGATAAATGGAAGTCGTAAATGAAGAAGAATTCATTCGATTTTCAGCGCAATGACGACAAGACAAGAACTGAATATAAAAATCACTTCCTTGAAGAGAGATACTTTCCAGCGTATTGAGCTCCGTAATATGAAGCGAAAAAGCGTTCTCATGCTGAAAAGCCCTAACAATCCATTAGACCGTCAAGGTAAAATTAAGAAGACCCTCAAACAAATTGGTCTCATTTTCATAAAGAATGCCAGCAGGATTGGGGGATAAGCGAAAAAATTTATCAAGCCAAGCTTCCGGAGGCCCTTTAACTTTATAGCCTCGAAAAGTTTTCAACCGGCTTCCGGAGAGTCATGTACAATCCTGAACTTTTCGGGGCAGGAGCCCACATATTTTGGTTAATTATATCTTCCCAAGGCCCGACATTTTATGGGATGTTTGCAAGGTATTTACAGCACACGGTGAAATTTATCTACTTTTTCCTACAACCTGAGCACCAATTACTATATCCAAGGTGGACCCTCCATTAAGAAGGTAATATCAAGCCATAAGGGCTAATGTACTTAATGCCCTCTCGAATTTCCTCCACTACCTCTCCTCGTGGACCAAATTCTCCCAATCACTTTTTATGAACGTAATAACCTCCTTCCGCAATGTACTACCACTAAGCGGATACCCGAAATCGGTGATTCGATAATTTTTCCCTCTGATTTGCAGTTGGGTCAGGACTCTTCGCTATTGCGAAATCTTTTTCATTAGCGGATAAGAGATATTGGCTTTGAAAATAATGTTAATTTTATTAAGAGGAAGAATTTTCAATACCCAAGTATTTGTAGTATATATACTGCATACATCTAATGAGAAACGGTCGGTTAATATTATTATAAAAGGACTTTATTTACATTTATTATAATTTGCTGTACAGTGTAAAATAACTTGATATTTGGTTTTTTACTTTTAACTTTGAAATTTATATTTCAAATTTTCATTTTCATTAGTTGAAAATATTACTGTGATTACATGTTTAGCATATTGTATTTATGTTTACTTTAATATTTTCGGGAGATTTATTATTTGTGTGTTGCTACTTGTAAAATACGAAGACAAGTTGTCTAAATTTGGTATGCAGAGTGTATATTCTGTCAAAAATTTTTTTCGGAAAATACTCAAGGAGAAATATGGGTCAAATATTTAAGGTGAGGGGCTTTGGGCACATAATGAATGCGCTGTTCCAGAGTTCGACCCTTGGATTCACTCCCTTAACTACATATATCTTAGAATGTATGTAAAAAATATTGTTTTCTTAAAAGAAACGTAGATACCTTATTTGGGTATCTATTCCATAAATAGCTATATTTTCTTGTTTTAATTTCTTCAGAATTCTAGTAAAGTTAATTAGTATTAAAAAAATAGGACTAAGTTAAGTGAGAATGTATGACTGACTACAATTACCAATAAGAGTATTGAGTTTGTGAAATGATTTTCTGTTTTGTCAAAAAACTCTCCTCTAATAAAATGGCATCGTATTACTTCTAGTATATGTGAATCATATTATTAGTAAATATATTATTTTGTAGAACGCATTTTTATAATTAGTACAATTGTTTTTCAAAACAGTATTTTTAAAGCTTAAAATTACTTTAATTCTTAACAGTAGGTGACTGCAAATTTTAATTTTCTACAGAAATTCTAAATCTTTAAAGTAAAGGGTGATTGGGATAGGCGTGGTCCGAGATATACCAATCGAATCCATGGAGAGTCCTGATCAACGTTTATTTCTGTGAGCGCTAAGAAAATCAAATTAAATACCTTCTTGAAAATTGAAATCAACTTATTTCTTCTACTTGTTGTCGAAAAGTACCTATTTGTTAAAAATTCTGTTCGTGTGAAACCCCTCAACCAATTGTTTTTTTTTAATAACGAGAATTAATAAATGAAATCAAAAAGGGAAAAATACTTTTTTTGTAGCTGGTTACATACGAGTGTAGATATAACCTATCATATTTAAAATTGATTAAAAATATTATACTTATTTTACTTATACTTGGCATTTCGTTTTTATGTACCTACACATAGTTTGTGCGTGAATTTACCTACATACGTATTTCTGTTTACTACAATTAAGTGATTGCGTCCAGAAACCCAGATAAACCTATAAACCCATTTTAACCGAAAATAAAACGCACCTAGTAAAAGGCTTCATAAATAAAAAGAAGGGCTTCCGAGAAGTGCTTTACATCGCCTATTTTAACCTCTCCCGGTCAGGGCAACAGGGGTGAATTTATTATTAATGGAAGTAGTCCAACGAAAAGTGGTATCTACCGTCAATTCCGGGAGGTGGTAACTGAATCGGTTTGATTTCCTTTTCGGGCGTGGGTTAGCACTAAGCGCCTGGAGTTACTTTTTCCTGGCTTCAATTCAATTTTGGAGCATACGGAAAGAATAATTTATAAGGCCTCAGTACAAAAGAAATCAGCGACAACGAGAGGAGCTCACAAATAATTTCACTAGAAGTGCCTACTTCAGGAGGGCTCGTTCTGTGCCACTGCGACCTGGGAGGGCAGGGAAGAGTCCCGTGTAATGGGGCTGCATGGGGACTTCGACTGCAAGCCGCTTTTGTGCAAGGAGCCCACTTGAGGAAAGCTGCTTTTGACGTAAAATCCCAGCGGGAGGTCCAGGGCTGAATTGGCTCCGCCGCTCAAAATGGCGTGAGCAACAATGGCTCAAAAGTTATAGTAAAATCTGCTCAAAAAATCTTTGCGATGTTCGATAAAATTTATGCAAACATTCCCAGTGAGCGATTATTTTTTCTTCATTGCATTCGAATTGAATCGGACCGAAGAGGAAATGACTTTTTCCAAGAGAAATAGCTCCAATGCCAGTGGACTCGTCTGATGATGAAGTGGCGCAGTGTGGGGCTCCGCACGTTGGAGCCGAGGGCGATTCCCTTCACGGCAAGGGACACACGGCGGCGCCAACGAGCGGGTGTGGGAAACCGCGAAGCGCGCGCAATAAATCTTCCAAGATTTGCGATATTGTCGCCGCATAATTGCAGCAAGTAGATTCCTCATTGTCTTGGGTCACCGACAAAAACAAAGTAAAAAACCAATGCAGATGTAATGAAAAATTTTTTAGGGCAATAAAATTTTACGCGCCCCTTGTTATGAAAGAACTCCCGGGCATTTACAGGAACGGTGGAATTTTGATGAGGCACTAAACCGCGCTTTTACAGAAAGGAATTTAAAGCAGGGGCTGGTGCATGGTGGCCGCGACGAGACGGGCATGTGGAATCAGGGTAACCACGATTGCAACCACTGAGGAGAAAGTTATTAGTTCAGTGAACTGCTTTATTTTGCATATGACCTGCCACATCGTTCAAACTTTCTCGAGTACTTATTGCCTAGAGTTTAAAATTTACCAAAATCGCGAGGGAACTTTTCTAAATAAAATCAAATCGCACTCAAACATCCAGAAATGCAGATAAGTATATTATAACTTTATATTTAGAATAACCAATATAACTAACATACGAAGATTTTTCTAAATAAATTCCATATGAAATCATCACAAATGAAGCTACACCATTTCGATGAAACTTAATAAGAATTTTCGTTAAGATATAAGGAAATTCACCATAATTTTTTTTTAAAGCATCAAAATTGATCATTATCACTAAAACACTGGAAAAGTGTGATCCTAAAACTCAATTATCATGGATTGATAAAATCGTTTTATTAATGATATCTTACGAAAGCAAGTATATATGTATGTACTATTAGGGATATATGTACATATAATAAAAGGTCAAAAACCTATACCTGAAAATATGATACAATGTTTATCTATTTTTTTTATTTTCATTTAGCTGTTTTTTATATATAAATCACTAAGTTCATTGAATTCATTACTTTGCTTTACTTAATTCGGAAGAAGTTTAAATGTGCTTTCTATTTTTAATTTTATTTTTTAATATATAAAGAACTCGTCACAATAGCAAAAGAAAAGGCATGTATAAGAATTTAATAAAAAGTATTTTTTCTCATATTTTTACCTTGTCTCATCGTAATAAAATGTCGAGTGGCATTGGTTATAGGAGGACTGAATTTAATGAACGCAATGATGAATTTAGATTGGATTAGTGCTTTCGTGAGCAAATAATTCATGTACATATTTGTAAACTATTCCACTAACTATTTATCCTTAAATGTGTATTACCTTCTAAATTTTTAAGAATTATCACACTTGTTGTTAAGAAATGAAAAAAAACCTTATTTGCTGAGTGTTATTAAAAGAAATTCTAATTCTTGTTGTGGTACGTTTTAAAAATGATGTTCACATTAGTAAGGTATTACCGTTCCTATAAAAAAATTGATCATAATGTATTTTAATGTGTTTCTGAGATATTTGAACAGCAATACAACTTAAGTATACATATGTATTAAGCCCCTAAAATAATGTTGTGGGAGTTTCAAAATATGAATTATAAAAGTAGTAGTAATTATGATAAATTTGTGCTGTTTGAGAAAAATCAGTGGAAAAATTATGAAGATTTGTTATGACCACAACGTACTTAGAGTAATTTGTAGTCGCTATTTAATTAAAAGTTTTCTTACTATTTAATATTAGTAATAGAGTAATTAACCTAAAAAATACTTGTTTCAACTATCGATTGCTTAATTTTCCAAAAATACAATGTTTATTTCAAACTAATTGCACAATTAAATAAAGGAATTGATGGCGTAATTTAAAATTTTAAAATTCCAATTGAAACTAATTGTGTGATGTTTAAGAATATACATATGTACATATGTTATATGTCGGTAATGAAAATATATGTAAAAAATAATCTCGACAATCGCGACTGCTATATTATTGCACAAATAAGTTCTGTATACCATCCTTGATAATATGCATTCTAATACCCTACAACACACAACCAGCGCTGAAGACAGTCTAAAAATCTACCTACATAATTGCTTATTTTCCGGCTATTGTTTATTTCCGGCCAGGTGACAAGCATTGTTTAATCGCAAAACACAAGAACAAGCAGTTTTTTAATTTCCTCTAAACTGTTTCAGTTGTGTACTGCGCCAGCATACCCGCATATGTTTCCGGAACATAATTGTCCACGGTCGAGGGTGCATTATTTCGGGGCAATTGCAGTGCACTCCTCTGATCTCCGACATTCAATTTCACGGTTTAACAAAAAAGTGTACCACATTGCGCATAATAAAAGTGAATGGAGTTCTATCGACTTTCTAGGGCGGATGGAAACTGGGGCCACTCCGAGACTTTTTGAGTGTCGTGCATACTTCTGCAGTTGGTATGCCAGTTGAATGAAACACATGGCCACTTGGAAGAAGTTATTTTCATTTCGAAATGGGCATTATTTGGGCCCGAAATTGATTTTGATAACACCTAAGGGCAATCCTATGATATGAAACCTACTTGTAATACGTTCGTTTTGATATATTGAAAGCATATTTGGACCTCTTCATCCAGTGCGCTTTAAAGAAAATTAGTAAAAAGTATGCAATAAAATTGAAATCTTTAAATTCATTTCTAGTTTACGAATTTGAGCTTAAAGTGTCTAAAAACTTAGTACTTGAATTCTATTTACTTGAATTATCCTTCAAAAGATATATGCATATTTGTTTAAATATTTTAGTTAATATCGTGAAAAAAAACTATATAGGGTTCACTTCCTGATGAGATCCTATTTTCGTATGACGATTGTAACCCTGAAAGAATGGAAATTATTTTCTCCAAGAAAATCTTACACCCGTTCATATCTTCATATATCACTGCCACATTGCTTGTAGCACATGTCTCACAGAAAATACAAAATTGCAACTGAAATTTGTAAAGGAACTTAACTCTTTAAATATGGAAAAAAGAAGACATAAAACATTAAAGTTGTTTCACATTGAAATTTGCTGTGAAAAACACGCACTCGAAATAAGTGACAGGAGACATTTCAATTAGATTTTACACGAATTCCGTCTCGTTAAGTAGCTGAACACTTTGTGTCTTACATTTCGCGGGTGGGCTGAGAAATCTCAAGAAAGTGTCGTATTTTTTCTGTTTTTTAATTATGAGAAAGAAAAGCGACATTAACAAGGAGATAACTTAATTTTTCGCACGGTTACATAAACAATTGGAAATTCATTGGCTTTGTTGGTAGCTACATATTTTGGGGCACCATAATCTTGTATATAGCTCTATATGAGTTTTTTATTGGCTTGTGCGAAACCACAGTCATAAGTAAAGCATTAGGTTAAATTCTTTTTATAAAAATAATCCAATTGATACTTGATTATTTATTTATTTTTTCAACATTATCGAATCCTTGTTTGATCTGAGATTCAAGAGTCATATGTAGGGCGAACTTAACAATTCTCATAATATATAACTAATATCCATGTTAGTTTTGTTAGCAATGACCAAACATTTATTTTGTCGTTATCAACAAAGTGGTTGTTAACTATAAATTAACTATTTTCTCAGTTTGGTATTGTAACTTATGTGTTAAGCAAAACTTTGTGAGTATGAAATCGAAAATTGGGTGTCGGACACTGGTGATGATTAATTTAATAGTATAATTTCCAGAGATTCAGAGTGTTTATTAACGTGGTACTAAAAGAACGCTATTAATTTTATTCTAAATAACATTTAGCAAACTAAAAATTATGAAAAATTTGTTGGAGATTATTATTATTATTTTTAATTGAAATTAAAACGAGAACAGCAGAGTCAAACTTTGATTCTTAAAAGTAATTGGTTTGATATTCATGGGAAATACATACATATATATGCATACTTCCTGTTTGAAAATCGTTTTTTTCCCAGTCAGTTAGAAATAAAAATTATAATTTTGTAATCTTAAACTGATACCCATTGGACTGATACCAATTACTCATACAAAATTACTTAAAACGATTTATGGCAATTGTTATTATATGTATGTACAATTATAAATTTTTATATAATTTAATATGTAGGTACCTACCTCCTCTTGTGTGTATAATTTTACTATTAATCTTCTACAATATATTGCTTCTATATTTCTGTGCTCCATAAATTATGTGAGCCAAATGATAGTAATTAATATTATTGTTACACATCCCCCATAAGTCGTTGCTCGAGTATGTGGTGCTAATTTCGGCTAAGTGTCATCTCCAGAAAAACGCAAGACAGGCATTATGAGGCATTCCAACGACATTCAGTCAGTATGATTGCACAAAGGATACTTTTGCCGACATTTTTCAGGACCCCGACGGCTGGCTCAGGGATGTTTTGTAAGAGACAAGTGATTTATGCCAGCAACAAAAATTATACGTCACATTCCGGAAGGCAGAATTCCTTTCACCGACTGCGTGGGGGATGTCAACGATCCTTTGCACTTTGATGATAGGCAGCACAATGACCGTCTGATTGAATTAATCGGAAGGCTCCTCGCTCACAAGGACACTCGTGACTCGTCCTCCCGACTAAGGAGCAAACTGTGCGGAAATTACGACATACATCTCCCTCAAAATTCACGCTAGGGTTGCTCTTCCTCCGCCACGAATTGATCCCCTCGAGGGTTAGACCTTGTTCGGATGACACGAGCTTTCATTGAAATTCTAAAGTTATAAATGGCGGACATAATTTCGACTAAAGTGCTGTGTGTCCTGGACGCCATAATTTGTTGAATAGAACCAAATTATGGTAAACAAGATCCGCTCGGGTGAGATAATAATGCTAGAACTGAACGCGGCCTGTAATTCTGGGCCGTTTGCGAGCGTTTCGCCCGCGTGTCGTCGTAACAATTCCACTTCGGTACGTGTGGAAATTAGAGACTCATGCAATTAAGATCTCAATTCTGACTAGAAAATTACAAATTGGCAGAAGCTAATGCGAATGGTGACGAACTTGTTTCGGGTGATAAGAAATGGGATGGGACATTAAGGATAACCGACAATATTCAGGGAGATACAGAACTTTTTAAATACTTTTATTTTTCTGGGATTTTAGAATTAAATTCCTTGCCTTACTGAGGTTAGGTACGTAAGTCTTCAAATTATTAAAAGTTTTATTAAATAAAATATACCATTCTGATTCTATTATACTAAAGTGCTTATAAATAACAACAAAGTAGTGTATTGTATACAATTTTTTCAAATAAATATTCACTTTATTTCGTCACTTTTTTTAATTTTTAATATATCTTGAAAAATGCAGCTTATTTTTTTTTTAGTTCAAAAGCATGAATAATTCTTATTTCCATTCTGTCATCCCTCTTCCACAAAACAATATTAAGCGTGATTCACTTATTTTTATGAATTTAAAAAATTTAAAAAAAAGTCAAATTATAACTGAGGCATTAATTGAGAAAATTGTTGTGATAGTAAAAGTATACAAGTATTGTATTTTGCTATTGAAATGCTCTATATTTATAATTTCAATCCTTCTATTAATTTATTAATTCTTAAATACTTATGTGCATAGTGTTTATATATCTAACTATGATAGCTATGTTAGCTTATTTTTTGAATTCACGCTTCAGTTAGAACACATTTGATTTGAAAGAGATTTTATTTATTATTTAATGTTGTTGTTAACTTAATGTTATATGTTATGTTAACAGCGCTACTCCGATTTTAATTAAAGTTTGATTTACTTTTTAGAGGCTCTGGAAATCCCAAATGTGTTTTTGAAATATGGACAAGATGGCGCATTTCAAAATGGTGACTTCAAATTTTCAATTACAACTAGAAGTGTTTCGAATAGATTGGGGTTTTGGGGGTATTTTATACTATAAACTTAACATCTTAAATCCATTCCTAACATTTCCACATATGTTCTTCAGATACTCGGAAAGGTAATAGAAGCAAATAAAATAGTTGCTCTCAATGAACTTGCACTGGTCGTCTTTTACTTAAACTCATCACAAAACAATCATATTTAAGTCAAATAATAGGTAGCCCGGTTAACGCCAGGAGTGGGTAAGTTAGTTATTCTGTAGTTATTCTTATTATACCTTATTTTATTTATTTTCAGTTTAGGTTTTCACAATGTTTCAAATAGACAGTAATATAATTTATAATACATAGAATAGGTGTAAGTTAATCTCTCAAGAATCCTTCGTTTTGAAAAAAAGGTAAACTACAAAAACTTGCCTAAAAATCTCTAAGTTATAATAATTTGGAATTGGATCACAACAATAAAAATTGTATTAAAATTTGTTATGCTGTACTTGTATTTCTTTGGGGAGCCTAATATTATCCATTATCTTTTATACAAAGCAACTGAAGAATTTAAGTTAGGCGAATGTGTACTATGAATAAGGAATGTGCTTCGCAAAAGCACTTTCCGGAAGTATTACGTCGTGCCTATATAATCCAATTTCAACTCGTTTAAAAGCGGAGATAAATTGCCAAAAAGATGTATTGTGTTCCATTTTTAATAGGCTGGCACCAGCTGCGGATCCATTAGAAAACTTTCGGTTGCGAAACATGTCACAAATCCCATTTGCGAGGAAATTGTATTCCTGGAGAAGGGATCATTTCGTTTAAATCAATATGCTAATTCATGCCTCCTCAGAATCGCAAGCTCCGTCGTACAAAGCGTTTCCCGTCGAAGAGGAAGCACACCGTGCGGACCCCAATGCAGGCCCAAATCAGGGCAGTGTCAGTTGTATGTGCGAACAATTTGTAGTACTCGAAAACATCCGCTAATACGAATCCAACCTTCTGAAATCGATGACATGAGCGTGACTGAGCAACTCCATTTCGATTCGCTACACGTGTCCCCTTTGTGCGAAATCGGCGGCGTCGTCCTCATCGTCGTCTTACATTCAGTCATACTCCGCAGGACCCTTCCAGATATGACTTTTTGGGGTTTCTCGCATTGTTCTGATTGTCCTGGCGCTCCATTCAAACGTGCGGCGCCCGCAAACTGGTTGAAGTCTGAGCTGATTAAATACGAACATTCAAATAATGGGTTTCGAAGTGCTTTTCAAATACTTGCAGCGAACGGAGGAGGAAGCACTCGCAGGATGACGCTGGTCGCCTTTGAACCAATCTGAATGGAAAGAAATTTCTATTGATTCCGTTAAATTTGCATTATGTTGAAAGGAGCAGGACATGTGCAATGAGCAGCTCAAGAAAGTATTACAACTTATGAAACCTTCTTCAGTCAGCGTTTGGGAATTCCTAAGAACCCACTTTTACCTATAATACGATTACACAATGAAAAATTGCATAAACGAATTTTCTGAATATTCAATTACGAAGTCAACATCATCAAACTGACGGTTTTCAAAAAGTTTCAATTCATTTTCTTCTATTTTGAGCCTGCAGAGGCTGCACTTATTAAATTTTAAATGGTCGCTTCTCTAAAGCAAAATACATATGTAATATTATGTTATATTTGAATTTTACATTTATCAGCTTGAAAAATAGCAAATAGAAAACTAAAATTATACTCAATATAATCATTATTGTCGTTCATAATATTCTTGGGCCGAGTTAATCCTTTTTAATTCAATGAATTATTTATTATTTACTATATTAATATTCCTATATTAATTATTAAGCCAAAAACTGCACTACAGCCTATAATTCGGGACTAGGGAAGAGACATGGCATTAAATCTCAAACGTATTTATAGGTACCTACTTTACTCATGAGTAGTATCGAATAAAAACTTTCACCATGAAAAAAGTATCGATACCTCATAGTACAGTATTGGAAGTCTTAAAATTTTATAAATAGATGCTAGTCATCTTCAATAAAATGCCTTAAAATATGTTACCAATTAATAAAAACTAAATTGCTGATTACTCAATGTTTGTGACCAATTTTCTCACCACCCAAAAACGTTTATGCTTCTACCGATTTTGATGAAACCAGGCGATCGTTAAAAATGGGAGTGAAATATACCTATGATGGGCTCCACTTTCCAGAGACTATGGATTTATTGACGTGTGACATGTCTAGTGATCAGCCTACATACGAAACTATACAATATATTTACTAAAAAGTACTGATATCACTGAAGTATCGAATAAAAAGTATCGGTATCAAAGTATTACTCATATGAGTAAAAGTATTGATATATTTTTCATGTCTTCTAACCGGGACTAAGGATTGTACTAGAGGAAGTTTTTATTTTCTTTAATATTTGCATTTGACATATTATAATTTAGTTTTTAAGCTGAAAAATTTATTTAAGAGATACTATGATAATTTTATTTTTTTAATAAAGGAAAATGTGTATGTTTTGTTCACAAGCTCAAAGTACTTAAAACTATGTAAATCTCCAACTACTGCGGTAGCTTTTCCAACTGATTCCTCGCATTATTAATACTTTGTTTTTTTATTGCACTACTACTATTTTTTGTATAAAATTCGTTTATAAATTTTGTCTATAAGCTTACTATTACTTAAGTACTTATATTTGCAATAGACAAGTCTAATATTTTTAATAAACCTACATTTTGCTTTCTCATCATAAAAAGCACAGAATTATATCCGAAGTTTGAAATTACATTCCGCCCAAATATAAACGTACCTACATGTATTGTAGATTGTAAAATACTTTAAGTGAAACGACCCGAGAACCTCACGGAAATTAAAGTGCATGAAGTAGCAAATAGCAAGAGTGTCCTTCCATTTTGGTCAGGGCTTTCGCTTTTATTTACTTTAACTAAGCTTTCACACTAATCCTATTACAGGACCATCAATTCCCCATGACACACCCTTTGTTTTTATTTCAAATGATGAAAACAAATTTTAAATTCACTCATTTCCTGGGAACGGAGCACATGCTGTTGGTACAAGTGGCAAGTGGCAGACAGCACTTTTCCAAAATGGGGATCCCCCCGCTTTTACCATGGAAAAAGTAGTTTCGGTTGTTTGTTTAAGGGCTTTCGAACGACCAAAAATTTAAATTCCTAATAAGTTTTTTCCTGGCTTGTCGAACGAACTTGTGTGCGAAAGGGTTTTAGATTTGGAAGGTTGTCCGAATGCAAATTACTGTTTTTGTACAATAAATTAATTCAACTGCAAAATCTAGTGTACTTGTTTTAAGTAATGGCATTTTTAATTTGATTTATTTCTGTTCTGCTTTCTTTAACTTGCTTATCTTGCATTTAACTCTTTTGCGTAATTGTAAATAAAGAAAAAATTCTGATAGATTTCGAGATTTTATGGGGGAGTATTTTCTGAAGTATCTACCCCTTTGAATCCATCCGTATTTGCTTTGGTCGGCACTTTTCTTATATGTTCGCTCCCAATTTCCTTACCCACCGTTCGGCCGGGTTACAAGAAATTGATTAAACCACAGGTCCTTTGATGTGAAATCTTATCTCTTCGGATTCTATTCGATAAATCACCTGTAATTGCATATTTCAATTAGGCGTATTTACTTAGGTCTACCGATTTAATTGAATGGCTTGACATTTCATCATCACCAGCGCATTAGAAATCAATTGGATTTGATTTATGTGAATAAATATTGACACTGAAGCTCTCAAAGACTCTATGCAAATGAGTTAAAGAGCGATTAATTTAAGTCGAATCGTTAGATTTGTAATAATAAATGCTTAGGGGCTGCCTAAGACTGTCTCAGCAACAGTTCTACGGATTCTTACTACAGGGTGTTGGGCTTTATGCAGAAAGCTATCCAAATATATGTATGATTCGACAATGCTCTATCCATAAATAGAAGGAAACTAATAATTTTAGTTGAATATTTTTATGCTCATATTACACAAAAAGCAAAGTTGAATTTACAATTGTTTAACTATTCTTCTTTTAAAAAGGAAGGATTTTAAGTCAGAAAAATAGTACAATTTGATAGTTGGCTGAACTACGATTTGTAGTTACAAATATCGATATTTTAACTTATATTTCATAGTAAATTCGTGTACATACTATTTTTAATAATAAAAAAAAAATAATTTCTTTTTACAGGGTAGCAGTAGGTAGTGGGAATGAAACCAACAGCTCCGGAATGGCATTATCTCAGCCAAGCCGTTCAGCCAAGTATATGCCACTCGAGGCCTCTGGAATCTTTTATGAATAACCATCATATATGAAAAATAGTAAAAGAATAAAAGTTATTTGTTATTTTTACTGATGATTAGGAGTTCTTGTGACTACATTTAAATAGCTAGAGGTATCACTAAGAACGTTAGTAATATGTGTATGCTATTTTTTATTTTACTTTTGTCCACAGTACAGCAAACCACTCTGAAGTATTTCAACAAAAACATATTTTTTTGTTATAGTAAATTTTACTAAAATAATAATTTTTGCAACTACCTAATATTTCAGTTTTTACTGACGAAAATACTTAGTTCTATAAAACATTCACTTTTTGCTATGTTGTGTACTAATAACACTGGTCTGCAACATTTTTCCTTCAAATAGGTATCTAATAGATTAATTTTATAGGATTTTTCTTTTAGATTATGGTCTCAAAAATGAAAATGTTCTAACGCGTCATGTTTTTAAGAAACGTAATAAAAAATTATATCTTGGTCATTTTGGAAAATTTCTTCAAAGATGACGAGTTATCGAACGAAATTGAAACATAACTCAAATAAAAGGTTAAATCTTAAATATTATACATATAAGCAAGGGCGTCGCCAGCTTATGACTAAGGGGGGGGCAATGGGGCAATATTATGGAGGATAAAAAATATGAACGCCGAGAGCATGAAGCGTTACACTTTGGAAGTCTCTGCCTCGATGACGATTGTAATAAGAACGGTTCTAATATCAATGTATAAAACTTCACAAGCCCTCGACAGCACAATAACTAAATCAAACTTTTAAACACAGTAATAATTATTTATTTATTTACAATATACATTAAACCTTGTGAATTTATTTACGTTTTGTCATGCGATGCGGAATTTATTAATAGGTAAGGAAGTCAATTGCTCGCACTTTGGTCGCTTTGCGGCTAGCTACATTTGATCTCTAAGGGGGGGCAACTGCCCCCCCCTTGGCGACGCCCTTGTATAAGTGCAGTTAAATACTTAAGTTTTATTTTGACATATGTTTCGAGCTGCCACGCGATTCCATTATTTTTTAATAAATTTTCAAAAATGTCCAAAATAGGGATTTTTCCACTTTTCAGCCCAATATTTCTCAAAAACGTGATGTGGTGGAATATTTTCATTTTAAGATTAGTAAGCTACAAAAGAAGTCCTATTGAAAACACCTATTAAATATGCAGAACTGGTAGTCTGAGTAAGGAATAAGAATAACTAATTTTTGAGTGATCTAAAAGAAATTATAAAATTATTATTTTCTTATTTATATGTAGATACATACTAAATTCTATTAATCATTTTAAGTTTATTCAGACTTATCTGACTTATGTAGCAAACACCCATTCTTGCACGAAAAAATGATAAACAACCTGCCACGTCGCGAACGTCAACCATTTCGCAATGCATAATCGCATGATTTTCGCGATTAATCTACAAACTTATTACCGTAAAGAATTTATGAATGTCTTTTAAACAGCGATTTACTTTCATCTCTGTTTCACACTTGGACGGGCTCAAAGCAAAATTAAAAATTCCTCCCATTTGTTTCTGGCAAATAATTCGCCGAAACCAAGTTTTTGTCTGGCACTGTGCACGGCGCGCACGGCTCCATGGATGCATTGCAAAAAGTGAAAATGAAAATATATAGCTCATGGACGATTTAACGTAAAATATGAGCCTCATCTTCCCGATGCCATAAGACTATATCTTGAGAGAGTGGAGAGGCTGCTCCTCGGTTTTGTGGATCTTCTAATTAAAGCGCCTTGCATTTTGCGAAAACACCGAAAACGATTCCAATTTAAATTACTTACAGTGATGCTGTTAATTGCATAATCTTTGTCGAGAACAAGATCTGCTCCGCAAACACGGTAAAAGGCATGAATTATGCTGAATGTCGGCGGTTTCGTTTATGTGCCACTTTCACTTTGAGAGTGGTTAAGTCCAAAGTGGTCCTGCAAGGGCTTTCATGTTAATCAGGACTTAAAGTAGCAGCCCCTATGCGGCATTTTCGAACCTGTGAAATACCACGGGCTCAGGAATGTGTAAATAATACCCACATATTCCTTAATGCAGCGTAAACTGCAGGAGCGGAGCCCCATGGAATTGCGCCTCAAGTGCGACCAAACGCAAGTTCGCTCAAGTTAACATCGGCGGGGGCGGCAGATTCATCCCCTGTTTGCCAAACTAAAAGTGCGGAGTCTGTGATTTTCAGCGCCGACACGAAGATAATTGTTTATTAGTCATCAGCCGGCGTAAAGTTGGAACGACCGTGCAGCGCACTGGCGATGACTCAATTCTTTGGAACTTGGTTGATGGGGCGTCACTGATTTCGGGGGATGATAAATCGATTTTTGCCGATGCCATTTTTCGCTGATTGTTGAAATATTTGAAATGTATAGCAATTAATGAGACTTAATGTAAATAGCTTTTTGCGGTTTTCTTTTATAATTAAGTTTAGATGTGATAATTAAACAGTTGAAATAAGTATTTTACTTAATTTCTTTGATATAGATTACAAGTGTATTAAAGGGGCAGAAGTTATTCATACATTCTTATATAATTATTAGGGATATTGGGGTAAAAATTAGGTATTCTTTAAAATAATTGCTTACTATTAAACCTATATTTTTTAGGAAATTGTCGCAGAAATATATGTATAATGTTAGATGTAGATGTTCATTTTGGAACTAACACCATTTTTTATAAACCTCGAATGCTACTAAAAATTGGATATACAAATATCGTTACATAAGGTATTTGATCTACATATATCGACTGCGTATTTTATATAGGTATAAAAAAAAACATAGTTGAATTATTAACAGATTTTGAAATGGCAAAGAAACCCATATAGGATACAACAAAAAATAAAATAGTGAATTTCTCTATAAACACATCTGAAAGTATGGAGAAATATTGCCCTGTCAATATAATATTTTGTAGGATAATATTTAAGCTCATAAATTCGAAATAGTCATTTTACATAGCGTGGCCTAGCTTTTTTTAAATTCTTCTTTGCATTTTGATAGGATAAACTTTTATACATTTGAAAAAGAGCGAAAAGTTCATACTATTGTAAGTTTGCAATAGTTCCGGAGAAATTTTCGAAGACAAGTAGATGAATATAATTTGCTTTTAATTTATAACTTCTATATAAGGCTTAAGACTATTTTATGAATACGGCCCCCAAAATAAGGGTGAAATACCAATTACGAATTATAACGATTAACCTCTTGACGCCCTTGGCCACATATGTGTACGTTTAGTTTTTTATAAATTAAAATTATTCTAACTGGAAAACAAACTAAAATCTGTTAAAGAACTACACATTAGATTATATATCAACAGTAAAACCAAACAATTTGTAGTATGGCAGCAAGCATAGTATTTTATTCTACTTGAACTTGACTGCTTTCAAAATATTTCAAAGTTGCCTCTTACCACGAGGTTTCTTTTTAGTTTATTAGAAAAACATTTGAAATATTTGATAAATAAATTATCCAATGTATAAAATATGGTTAGTTTTAATAAGTGCTTTATTTTAAAAACATAATTTGTGAAATGAGTTTTTTTATTTTTTTAATAATAGCATTTTACTGTCAAATATTTGAACTCAGTTTTTTTTTTTATATTAATTGTTTTTCCAAAATTATTCTTACTTACTGAGTAGCTGTCGGTAAAGAATAAGTAAATAAGTAATCAAATAAAACATGAAACTACTTTTTCCACCTTTGAAAAATTCGTCCCTGAAGAGGTTAAAATTTTATTTCTAAACTTCATTACAGAACTTTGGACTGAAACCTGAAACACCTCGTTTAGAAACAATTTTAAAGGAAAAAGGTGTGGAAGTGAATTTATGCAATACAAACTTCATTATTTCTACACTAACTTTCTTGTGTACATTTGTATTTTAATTATATTATTAGTAGAAATTTTTCATTTGAATGGTACGATATTTTTGTGAAGAGTTTTTGGGAAATGATTTAATATTATGGTTACAGAGTAGTGTTTTTGAAAATTATTATTTTGTTAATTTTAAGTTTTTCATAAGTATTTAACAAGTTTTTCTTTTCTGTGTATTTACCAATAATAAGCTAATAAAACTTTGGCAGTTATTTTTAAAACCTATACATATCTATATATAGGCCAAATATTTTACGATTTGTGCACATCTTGTGCTATTTTGACAAATTTAATTTTAAGTGGTTTTTTTTTAAATTCCCCACATATATCTAGTAAGTTTCATTTAATAAAAGATGATTGTTTCTTTTATCCGAAAATTGAACTATCATGTAATAAAATCAGCAAATACTATAAATTTACTCTTCTAATTCATAGAAATTGTATTCATCTATAAATTTTTATTCATATAAGCAAGAGTCGTTCATTTTAAGACCCAATTCAATGATAAGCGCATTAAAACCGCTCGACCTTCAAATATCGTGGACTCTCCGGAAATTGATTTATGTCCCATCAGGCAAGTACAAATTTCAGTTCCTTCCCTAAAGAAGTCGAGCTAAATCTTAATTGTGAGCATGTCAGCGTTATGAGGGTCATCTTTTTGTGCCGATGTATCTGAAGATGTGTGGAAATGCAACGTCTCCCGCCTATTCTTCGTGGCCAAAATTTATGAAGCCAAAGAACCGAAATAAAGCAGAAAATCCAACGCAACTCAGCCGCGAATTGTCTTCGTTAAAAAGTGCCGAGTCCACATGTAGGTGGAGAATCCAAGTGATTTATGGTGGCCAAGATAACGAATTCAAATTGCAGGACGGCAGCGAAGATATATTGAGAGAGGCAATGGTCCATTGAAATTATGCCCGCGGAGGCACCGACTGATGAGAGGCAGTGCCATAATTATTTTTTTCACATGAAACCGAAGGCATAATTGAAAATTTTTTTGGATTTTCACCACATAAATTTAATTACTGCGGACTGGTGGAGGTTGCAAAAATCAGTGCGATGCTAAGGAGGAAAAAATATATAACAAAGCACGCAGCACACGACAAAGTTGAAATGTAATCAGCGGGTGCAAATTGTAAAAAGTTCACCAGTTGAAATTGTGACACAAAACTCCTTGAGGAGGAATAAAACTTTTACTTTTTTCCAGAATATGTAAGGAACCCCCGAAGGAGGGGGATGTCTCTTGATATATTGTTGCAATCAATCATTTCATTATTTATAATTCTCATCGGAAATAAACATCACTCCGGTGATTTCTTCGTCTGCTGAGTGATTCAACTCCTGGCCAAGGACATGCAGCATCCCTTCACAATGTGCACAAAATCTGAAAAAGCTTTTAACGTTCGGGGGATAACGACCCATAAATTTTCTTGCAATTGCTGCCAGTTTGTAGGGAAAATTCTTTCGCTTGGGGCTGACAGATTCTTCGGGTTTTTTGTGACGGAGGGACTCGGGAAGCAGGGCAAAATTCGAAAGTCGTTGATTTTCAGAAGCCACCACGAGAATAATTGCTTTCAATTTTGGGAGAAATACCCTCTGATGCTGCGGTGGAATGACTCACGGATATATGTAGGCCTGTACACAAACATGGGGACTTCCCGATGATGGCAAAATAGGTCAGATCAGTATCTTAAGAAAATCGGATATAAGGTCCTTCTTTATCTAGACACAAATTGCTGGTAAACACGATAATATTTAGCAGAAAATTGACTCGGTCCACGTGACAAAATACACCTAATTCAGACACTGTTTGCTTCGCAAGTACCCCAGCGACGCATCGCTACAGTAATTCTCGTTCTCATTTTGATCCACTTAATTAAATGAAGACGTTTATAACTAGGAAATATGCGTGGGCCACAAGCGGTCTGTCTCTTCTCCCTTGACACATTTTTACCCAATCATTTATAGCATAAACTAAGCAAAACAACTTGGAGATTTCCTCAGACTTTCTTGATTTCTTAAGATATCCTGCTTCATTACTTATCAGCAAACCGGATCTCTTCAAATAGAGGAAGCAGTTTTTCTCATATCAGAATTTGTTACTAAATTCGTTTTTTCTTATTCATTCGAAAACTATGTTTTTTTTTTTAGCTTATCGATATCTAGAACTTGTATGATTTAAAACTTAACTTTTCTTTGTATGAACATAATTCGTCATTAATATTAACATACATATATTTGAAAATTTTTTGATACGGTGATATGAAAATGTTGACGAAAAATTTTTCCATTATAAAATATTGAATCTTGTTATAAAGAACAAAGTTTCCTTTTTCGTAAAACTTCTTCGTCTTGGAATTTTGAGGTCCTTGCAAGGATTTATTAGGATACAAATGAGTATACATTTCAAAATCGATTTTAAGGCACATTATCGCAATAAATTGTATGCACTTATTCCTGTATCAGTATAATGGAAGTGTATGCATTTAAGCTATTGGTTCAATGCGGCAGTACTTTTCAATTTGTGGCGAATGTTTTGAGGGTATTGCTCACATTTACAAAATTTTAAAATGGGTATAATTTAATTCAGCCTTAGTACTTAAATCTGTTTTTGTTTGTTTAAAAAATCATACCAGTTAACTGGTTTTGCTTTGAGATATTTTGTAACCCAATTCATTATTATTATTCAATGATATATTATATTATTGTACAATTAAAAGATTACCTTTTTATCTTGGTGCCATAGTCATAACCGCTTCACTTTGCTTCAAATTGTATTCAAAAGAATACTGCTGGTTACTACATAGTATGGCTAGTCGGCCACATTTTAATACTATATTTATAAAAAGAAATAATAAAGGTTTCAAAATCTTCAGGATATATATAAAAGTTATCACTGTTTTTTTTTTTTTAATATAAATCTTATCTCTTAATTAGTTTTAATATCTTATTATAGATATCTGCAGCAAATAACTTTTTTGTTATTTAAATTCTGCTCCTGTTCTATTCAATAATGTTCCTAGAAATGTGATTTTTGACATGCCAGTTTTCAAGCCTTTTAGGTGAAACAATATCAATTATAAAACCGCTTCAAGAACCCTAAATTCCGGATGATAGATTACAAATATAAAAAAAATAACTTCTTTTTAACTTCATAGCACTATCCAACCAACGCCCTTCTGTTGATTTTCGCCATTTCACACTTTGTGAAATTACTACCCAAATCGTTTACAAATTGTGTTTTTTTTTTCAAAACACATTGGCACGTGACACCTCGTGTTCCGACATCAGCACAAATTAAAATTACATCTCTTTTATTTTAATTGCCTTCGTTTTTGATATTTGTCTTCGTTAAAAATAGGAATCACAAAGCAACGCGAGTCTTGTCACGTGTTAGCACGTTTCTTTCCACATTTGCACTCTAATTAACGATTTTCCCCCTGAACGTAAAGGGAAATGGGGTTCATGTAGTTTGTTGACCTATGTGTCAATTCAATCATTTATTTTTAATTTTTAAAGTCTGCCTATTACTATAGCTTTTATTTTAAATGTCTGTATTATGTACAGTCCGCAATACTCAACCAAATTGTGAGTCATTCAGAAACTTTGCCAATTTAATGTATGCAAGAATGTATGATTTTACTTATAAGTTACTTCTATAACGAAAAGACATAAATATTGGAACTTCTTCGTAGAAGATGAACTTTTTGGCAAGTCCAGTACTTTAGAATTGAATTAATAGTCATCCAGAAAGACATAAAAGGAATAAAACTCATCCGTCGTCTTTAATTCCTTCCGCTTGTTTAACCAGAAGCCCTCAAAGCGGCATCTTCGACTCTGAGAATTTTTGAAGAGGAAACTCATAAATATTTAGTATTTTGTGGGGGATACTCTCCATCGTCTTGTTTACACATTAACGTGCATATTTTTGTGAGTTTATTCAGCTTTAAGCCGAAAACTCCTTCGGATGACATTCTTTTCGGTATGCAAATGTTTGGTTAGTCTTTTGCCACGATAAAAAGCTATCAAAGTGCCATCAACAAAACTTCGCTGCAGACTGAGAAAAACTTGAAAACGTATACTCATTACTACATAGGAGCTGGCGACACATGCAAAAAGCATTTTCAACTTTATAGAGGATTTCTGTGTATGACAGGATTCGAAATTTATCGTCTATGTTTATGACTGTACGGAACAGCGATGTCTATTGATTTCCCATGCATTCAGGAATTTCGGATATAATCCCGCCGCCAATGAATTATGTAATAGGATTTCCATCTGAGTACGTCTCCATCAAAGGAATTTTTGTCTAAAAACCATCAAAATTAAAATATTTTCCCGGCAGAAAGTGAAGTTAGGGTTATCATTTTGGGGTATGTAGTGTGCGGTATTTATACAACTTTTTTCCTAGAACTGGATACCAGGGTTAACTTTAATAAAGAAGCCGAAAGGAAGCGGCTAGTCACTGGAGGAGTTATCTCTGTATTTATAAAAATATAAGTCCCATCGCCGACTATTCTTATCCCTGGACAGGACATGTTTTCGTGAGCGATGTTTTTCACATCGAAATAACCGAGTCACTTTCTTTCCCCCGAAAAAAGAGCAACATTTTGTCTTTTGCTGGTATTTCGACAATAGATTCCCATCCACCTCCTTCACAGGCACAATGGACTCTGGCTGTGTTTTACATCATCTTATGACAGCCACTCAAACAAAAGGATGCTCACCACGTAGCCAACAAATCGCCTCATTATCTTGAAAAGGCTTCCTTTAAGGAAATTTTCCTGCGTATTATTAAGCATGGTCGGGACTTTCTTTGTCCAAACGTCACTGGCATGGAAACACAAAAGACGAAAAAGCTCGTAACGCGGGCTGCATTTATTTTATACATATAAGAAGACGGAATAGGTCCTGTGGAGCGCGCGAGGATCTCTGATCCTTTCGAGATACTTCATCACGGGCGGTTCTCAACTTAGCTCTTTTAATCTGTACATGAAAGAAAAATAGCAGCACGGAAGTTAATAAATGGAAAAGTTTTGTCTCGTCTTCTCTGATTTAATTCGCCAGCAGACATACATTCTACCCTTTACCAAAGCTTTCTTTCAGGGACTATCAAGATACTTAAGATTCTTAGAATTTGGGAGATACGACAATTTTAAGTCGTTTACTCGAAAAGATGTGAGCATACACGGGTTGATAGAAGAATTCTTAAATATTCTAATTTTCCAACAGGAAAAACAATTTTTCAATAAATTTAAATTACAAAATTAAAATTTACGCTAAATTTTGCAACTGGTTTTACTTTTAAATTATAACATTTTCAAGGTAAAATAGTTTTTCTTCTTTTAAGTATCTAATGACATGACGTCATAGCTAGAGCGGATTTGCTTCATACAACGTAATAACAAAAAAAATAAAGTAGACCCTAAAACCCCAATACGGCTTTAACTGCTCATTCAAAAGTTATAAACAAAAATTACTAACTGCTAACCTCTACAGTCTACTGTGTATAATTATAAAAATAATAATATTATAAAAATAATAATAACACACAAAAAACACCTACTTAGTTAATGAAATATATTGGGATTAGTAAAAACGTCGTAGTCACACGTTTTATCTCAATTCAGATAATTATGACTACAGCGTTTTTACTAATCTCAATATTTTATTACAATACTAAATATAGTAAATGAAGAATGGTGTTTAAAACTTTTTCTTAGTATTACAATTTGATGTTCTATCATAATAAACTTATGTAGGTAATCTCGTTTCAAGAAAAAAACCAATATTATGTATCAGTTTATAAGAATGGTTAAGGTTGAGTTTATCATAGGAATTCATTAACTACGTAGGTGTTTTCTGTGTGTTATTATCATTATTATTATTATTATTATACACAATAGAGATCTGGTTAGCAGTTACTAAGACTTGTTTATAACTTTTGAATGGGCAGTTAAAGCCGTAGTGGGGTTTTAGTTTTCACTTTATTTTTATTTAAAATATTTCGCGGTTTTTTCTAATTTATTTTGGATACGTATCGTAATAATAAAAAGTGTAGGTACTTATATGAAAATTAATTTTTATTTAAAACATTTTTTAAAATTTTAATTTGATATCAAACTCGATACATTTGAAAATATTTGTCTTTTTCAACAGCCATAAGAAGTAATAATCAATTTTTGAATTATTCCAGCTATCACAGTATTCTTTGGACACTTAATTATTTTTAAAATACTCAAATCCCCAAAAAGTTTTCAAAATACATTATATGAAGACCTTGTTAGCAAACTTCTCTTTAGGTTGCTTTGATGCAGATAATCAAATATAAAGTATTAAATGTATCACCAAAATTACATTTACCCACAACAAGGTTTAATGTTGCTTTATGTTTGAATTGGGAGCTCTATAATCATTTTGGCTCAAAATTTCATTAAGTCAAATCCAACATTAATTCGACAACATAATATCAACCCTTTCGTTGAATTAAATGAAATATTGAAAACATAATCTGTATATGGAATCTGGTTGTACAGAGAGATTTAGACCGATTTAAACATATCACAAAATTTCTGCAGTGGTCTTTACAATCGCCATTCACTGGCACAAATGCAATTTTCCCACGTTCATTAATAAAACGAACATTTTCGGAGATTAAGGCTGCACGTTAATAACATAATCAGCAATGATATACATATGAGCATGAGCATTTCGATGCAATTTGCATATAAATTGATATTTATACGGTCCAATTGGTTCTATCACCGATTTATGTCTCATCACGTGGAACGTGAATCACTTATGTCAATTATTTGTTGCAATTACTCCCCAACTCTACAGTACAATATGTCAATTTGACCGGAGGGATTTCGACATGGTGTTTAGCTTTTCAGCTCATTTCGATGACGGATTTTAATTTGATGATGCATTTATGTACATATACAAACATATGTATGCTTGCGACTTGCGAGCATATTATTACGATGGAACTCACCAAATTTATTCTAAATATCGACTAAATTCTATGAAACACTGTATTTTATGCCTTATTAAAATTTTGAACATTTGGATTATCATTACAATTATCAATTAAAACTGTTATTTTATGGGGAGAAATATGTTTGGATTATGTACGGCTTCATGAGTTATTTCATAATATATTATAGTTGTTAAGCGGATTTCTTGAGAACTAAAATTATGTGGAAATTGGAGTCAATCTGCATAATATGAATTACGTGCACAATAAAAAAATAGTGCAGTAATAATAAGGCGAAATGCTTTATTCTATGGATTTTTTGTTATTTCGGAAATTTTTCAAATTTTAATTTTCATGAAAGTACAGTCTTCTTTAGTCACCAATATCAACTTTTTTACAAATCCAATCCAATTTTATAATATATACATATACATATACAACAAGCCTCTATTTGTTATATGTATGTAAGTAGGTACGGTTAAATTGAAAGTTTAAGGAAGTAAATTTCGGAATTTTTTTGGAACTGATGGGAATTATTGAAGTTTTATTCTTGTTTTCTAAACTACGGCATGGGAAAAGTTTATTAAATACTTTTTGAGTTATGTATATTTCTTGTTATGTTCATACATATATTTATGAAATGTTTACTCTAGATCAAAAAAAGTGGTTAGAATGGACTTTCTCCTCTCAAAATTCAAAACCGAATCAATCATTAATGTTGGGAAATTTTAATAAAAATTTGCAAACAAGAATTTTACAGTTCGTAGATTTTGGATTTGGAGGAATTTGGATTTTATACATATATCCAAATAACATAAATATGATACAATATGAAAAGTAATGTAAAGTATGAATATTCTTAGTTTAAATAGATCAAAATTCAGTGCCAAGATGTTAGACCCCGATGTACATTTTGTTGATAATTTTAGTTATATGGATTTCGTTTATCAATTCATAAAAAATATTAACATATGACAAATGCTTTATTAATGCATGAATACTTTCTAGAAACTAAACTAAAATTTTCCAATACACTCAGTTTTATCATATTTTATGTCATATTATTTAAATATTCTAAGTGCTAATATAGAAACACTTTTATAAAAAATTACCGTGAATTTCTCAGTATGAAAATAAACGTAAAGAAAATATTTCAAAAGAATGCAACAAAAGCAGCAGTCTGAGACCTTAATCCATCTAAAGGAATTAGCTGCAGCATACATCCGAATTACAAAAATGTCAAAACACAAAGTGCAAAGTGAAGACATTGAATCAAAAGGCACCGAGGGACATCATACTGAACATTGTTTAACTGAAAGCTAAAAGCAGCGGATCCTAAGATTCATTAAGGACAATACAATTGAAGGAGTACAGCTCATAAATAGCACACGTCCCCATGGTTGAATGCACCAAAATTGTGTCGTTAGCTCCGTCGAAGCTCATACACAGGCGAGCATAGAACACTAATTTGTGCAAAAGGGGGGCTATAATAAAGAGCCAGAGGAAGCGGCTATAAAACATTTCCCTTTCCTCGGGACGTTAGGAACGACTGGATTCATCCCACACTTCCGCAAAAAGGAAATCGTTCTGAAAGGACGAGTTATTTACAGCTCCCCAATCTCAATATAAAAGAATGTAATTGCTGCAGACCTGACTCCGTCGAGGAAAGACGAAGGCAGTTAACCTTCGTGGCGGGGGCCTCGAGCCCGACTATTGCCAGGGAGAGCGGAATCTGCTGAAAGGAAATCCTGTCAATGATCTTTGAATCCGGAGCAGTCTCCTTAAATCACACAAAAAGGAGCTTTTTCACCTTTTTCTGCTTTTATGTATGGCAAATTCAGGTTTTAATGGATGCCGCGTTCAAATCGTAACTTTCACTCTTCTTCAAGTGTTCTTAAAGCGCTCTGAAAATCCTCTGTTCAGCCGTGAATTGACTTAATGGCATATCAACTTGAGCGCAATTTTTGTCAGGTCCCATACGTAAGGTGAAAAATATCGTTTTCGTCACGTGCCTTTTTAACACCTTATTCTCTCACTGTTCACAAATTAAGTGAACTGTGTTTTTGGGTCTATTTATAAAGTTATTTTTTAGTATTGACTAGACAGGTGAATTGAAATTTATGGAATTGTTTTGCAGAACAAAAATCATACAAAAATGTTATTATCTAACTCTTATAAATAGTATAATTAGTATAGTATATACATATATAATACTTATTTAACACTAAATTTAATTGCTCACGATATAGATAACACTATCCAAACTCTTGTCCGTACATCATAAAGTAAGAAAGGAAAATAAAACTAAAAAGTTATTATAACAAAAGTAAAAATTATGTGCAAGATAACGTTAATCACTATATATAAAATTTAAAAGGTTATATTCTATTTTATTTTGATAAGCTTACTTAATAAAGTTTTTGACTGATCTGAATGAAAATTATTTTTTCCCGGAATGAGGCATACTTTGAATTATTACTTACAAAAAAAAAAAATGAAACAATATTTTGTTTTTTTTTTGTTTTCTTAAATATTTTAAGAATATTTTAGGTCATGATTTATTCTAATACTTCAACAATTGGCTGAGTTTTAGAGATTTAAAGTCAAATTGATCATTACCTCCTGTGATTTTAAAATATTTCGAAAATCATTTTTCCGAACTCGTTTAAACTTTGAATACATCTGACAAGTAATATTATTTTATATCGTTCTAGCAAATGCCCGCGACTTTGTTCGCGTGATATTAATTTTATTAGTTTAATTGATTGCAATTCAAAATAACTGAAATTAAACAAAACTAAGTACGTTCTAGGACTGTACGTAGCGGCAAACGATAAATTTTTCCTTTTACTTTATCTTATATTTGAGTTTTCATTAAATACAGCTTATAATAATCACTGTACCTACTACCTATTACAAAAAATTATAAAAACCCGCATCACAATACCTTCAGTCGTTTTTCCATGATTCTCGCACAGACACCAAGCGAGTTACGATTTTATTTATATAGATTACTATTATAAAAATTGAAAAAAGGTAGTAAGTATATTTTATAATTTCGAAAATTCAGTTTCGAAAGTATGTTTGAGGAATATTTACTATGCAAAAATGCAATTAAAATTCTTAAATTTAAAACTTTATATCGCAATATAACATAATAGCTTGCTCGCCTTCAGCGTTGCCCAGGATATTAATTATTAAATATATTTACGAAAATAACGCAGATTTAAAGCAAAAACATGTATATAATTTTCCATATTATTCTCTATTTCAAAGGGTAGGTTTTAGGAAAATAATTGCTTATTTTATCTTTAGGCGCGTTATGAAAAAATGATGTGAATTTTAACGATGCGCGAGCAACCGATACCCAAGTTTACCCTATAAAGTTGAGCGTTACTTACTATTAATTATTATTACATTTAATTAATTAATTATTTTCCCAAAATAATAATTTTTGATCGAATTTTTGCATTAATAAATGCCATTTTCGTAATCAACGACCCAAAAAACCTCAATAACGACACCCATATCGATTTTTAGGTTTATTTACCCCATTTCAACCCCTAAGGGTTTGATTTTCGAGAAATCGCGAAATACGTATTTGCTTATTTGTTTTTAGGAGTATACTGCTATGAAGTTTCAAGTCGAAATGTCTATTTAATATTTTTTCTCCATACAAATTTTGAACCCTCATTGTACCCCTTTAGGGGTTGAATTTCGAAATATCCTTCCTTATTCCTTGTATACATCATAAAGGGAACCTCTGTGCAAAACTTCAGCTTTCTAGGTTCAAAGGTTTGGGCTCGGCGTTGATGAGTCAGTGAGTGAGTCAGGACTTCTCTTTTTATATACATATATAGAAGATCGTTTCAAAAAGAGGCAACTCTAGTAGTATAAATTAGTAGTATAAATTACGTAAGCTCAGTTTTTTTTCTATTTTTTATGAAGTCTAAGTATAAAAATTTTATTAACTTTCAAAATCTCTATTAGTACGAAATATATTATTTACTTGATTTCGGATAGTCAATGAAAATGACAATATCAATGAAGTCGAAACAGATCCTTTTTAGTCCTTTTTTATGTAATTGAGCAAATTAATTTATTCAAAGTTAGGAACACATATTGCAACGTGTGGGATAAACAATTTTGTCGGACATGAACGAAATTTTGAATGACATTTAAATCAATTGTGTACGGGTACCTAGCTCTTTAGAAATGATATTTTAAAACCACTAAATTGAAGCCCTATGATTGTTTTGAAATGTCCCCATAATTCATATATATACATATGCAAATATGAAAACTCAATTTCCTCTGATAAAGCATTTGATTTACAACGGCACCAGCAATGAAAGCCAAACCAAAATAACATCTAAATTTTCAATCGACTGTACTTTGTCAGAAGCCATTTATCAAAGTGAAATGCCCTCTGCAAAGTACTAAGAGTATTGTGCACAATCGAATAAATTATAACCAGCGTGTATGGCGCGAAATTGTTGGTAGCATTCACTGCGGGCTTATGTCCTTTACAATTTCGATTTCATTATTCATCGGTGCCAATAAAAGATTCGAGGAGATTTTTTCCCACTCTTTATTAAAAACAGCCGAAGTGAAATTAAGTGGGAGGCTAAACGGATGAAAATTCATGGCGGAATATTATTATTGTTGTCAGAGTTCTGTTGAAGGATTTCCTATCTGGCAAAGCTTACAGTGATTTCAAATTAGTAATATTAAATGATGGCTGAATGCAATTTATGTTTGTGCTCGATATGAATCTAGATATAAAAGTTAGCTCTCTGTTTGGATTTAATAAAAATAGTTTTTATAAATTCAAAACCAAGAAAGTTAAGAAAAATGATTTGAAAATTGAAATTATGTGACTATGTTTTGTTCCATATTTCGAGCAAAAAGAAGGATGGAAACTTTTATATGTGTTTTCTTAATAAGATCCCGCTAATTTAAAAAATACGAGCATTATAAACTAATATAAACTGCTAACAGCAAATGTATGTTTTGCGGATTTAAGCTAGGTAGGTATGAAAAAGGTAAACCGATCTTCTTTAAAATTTGATATCGATGTAAACATTTTGGAAATAGTGGCGAAAGAAAGGCAAAATAGTAAGTGAGAATGGGACCGGGTTTTCCATTCGATTTCGAATTCGACGAAGTGGGGTTTTTGATTGTTTTCAAGTGCTGCTTTTTATTATTCATGATAAATAAAATTCGAAAGTGGAAACAAGTAAGAGTAAAATTCGTTATTCTAATCAACATCACATGTTCGTTCTTATAAGCTTATATTTGAAATTTTAAATTTGCAAAATATGCTTTAAGTGATTTATTAAATTGAAATTAACGACAAATTTAAGTCAAATTTGCTCTCTTCTTCCGTGCCAATAACCAACCATATTAAAATTAGCAGAAATCTTAAGCAATTTGAAGTTCAATCTAGGACTAGCTTAGTCTACTACCAATATTTTGAAACAAAATAAAATAGCCTGATAATAAAATTTTACATTTTGTCTTATTTGGCTTATTCCTTTCAAAGTCGATTACAAAACTGACGTCGAACTCAATTATTGTAAAATGTTCGATCTCAACTTCGACTTGATATAAATTGAATTCACCGGTAAGTGCAAATATATTTTTTAATATGTCTATTTATTTTGTACTAACTATTAGTTGAATTTAAAATGTATTTTCCATCGTAAAGCTCGCTACATTATCTTTTTATCTTTACTTGAACGTTAGTAGGTTTCAAGAGCATAATCTTTATACTCTCTAAGGACCGTGGTTTGTCCCGGCATTCTGCCACATCAAATCAGTGTTCTTGAAACTGGGGGTAAGCCAGCGGCTGTAAGGTGGATTACGAATTCATTAGGCGGGGCTGCTGCCTTCCAGCAGCCGCAGGAGTAGCTCATTCACGGCAACAATAAAACTCCGGGTGCAATATTTCACTTCAACAAAAATTGTGGTTCTTTATGAAGTTTTTTCTCATTCCGAGGCTCGACGAGTCCTTTTTAGCGCATACAAGTGGTAAATTATTTCCTGTGGGTACTGCACGTTGGTGCACACGGAGCCGGATAAAAGGGTCAACAGTTGCCCCGCAAGGGATGCTGGAGTTTACTTTTTTTTTCCAGGCAGACATAAGGAAGCAATTTTGCATATCTCCCCGACATCTGTTCATCCCGTGCTCAGGAACAAATCAGCAAACTTTCAGTCTTCAGATGCAAAAGTGGCTTGGATGGGGCTTTGCTTATTTGTCCAGCGGATTTATGTGACGTTGATAGGAAAACTTGACATATATTGCAAGACAAAGTGCAGCCAACCAATCTCGACATTGTTTCGTGAGTCGATGTCAATTTAATCACGGTTTTATTGAGCCCGCCTGCTTGGCGTGGGGCCTCATTCCCAATTCAATTATGCGTCTCACCGGATGAATATTTGAACCACTTCGGTTGTAGGCTTAATTCGGCCGTTTGCCCGGCCGTGTGTTGGGGCCCAGCGACTGGATTCATGCCCGACAGCCGGACTGGAGTTTGGTACATTTGGCCCTCCTGCTCGAATTAAACGACTGCAGAATTGCTCAACTCGGATAATCTCACCGTCATAAGTGCAGTCCGGGGAGGCTCGGTGTATTGTGCTCTTAAGTTGATTGGTTTCTCCTGCGGAACAATATCGCTTACTTTGGGTTATTTGGCTCAATTTCAATGAAAACCCATTTAAGCAAATACGCACCTTGGATAGAGGAAAATAAACTAGATTCCGTCTTCTTCACTAAGAAAAACCCCGTCAAATCTCACTTGTAACTTCATTATATTAGCTAATATAAAAAACAATATTTTAATTTAAAATTTGTTTTTGTTGTCGTAACGATTTAAATTCGCACAAAACTTGTTTCTAATTGATCATCCTGTACTATTTTAAAATTTATCCCCTACTGATTTCACCAGTTTTACGTGGACTTGTATTAAACAAATTTTGAATTAAAAGCTAACTAAACATTTTAAACTCTTACTTCTTTGTAATAACCACGAGTAATAGAATACTTTCTATGTCAGAACATTTACAATTAGAACATATAACTTTTCACTAAACTTTTAGCATATTAGCAAAATATATGAGCACACATCAAGTAATAAAAATAACTAAAGATTTAGAAATTGTACTGCTCTTCTCTTGGTATATTACGTTTCTTTCATAAGAAAAATATTAACATGGTCCATATAATTATAATATGCTAAGTTTTGCGTAAATTGCAATTTAATATGTGACATTTATTTAACGTTGCAGCATGTATCTACATACATGTTTTAACTATGCTTTACTATCCCTGTGGATTAGGAAGTTTTAAATGGAACTGGAATTCAAAGCAAGTATTTTTATTGCATTTCTTTAATCAGTGCAAATTCAATTCAGTATTTTTCTTCTTCAAATTCCTGAATCAGGCAATGAAGTATTCCAGCTATTACAAATACAAATATGTACTTATGTCAAAAAAAATTGTATTTAAATTTATGTCCAGGAACATACAATATAATTCAAATAGTATTAGGTACTCTGTAACATCAAGTGACTTTAAATTGAGGAATATTTTTAGTACCTACAATATTAATAAAATCTCAATTAAAATTCAATATAAAATAATTATATTTTAATACTTTTTTATTATACCTTTCTTTATTATAAACTAATTAAGACGCTATTGTGATTTTATTTGCGAACCATTTTTAATGTCTCATTATACTTTAAATGCAAGTCAAAGTTAGTGTGGTTTTATAAATAATCCAAATTGTATTATAATTTAAGCTAGAATTTAAGTAAAAACAGTGAATGCATTTATTTTAAAAGGTCGGTAAAATAATTTGTAGAAGTCGGTTTTCTATTATATATGAATATTATTAGATAAATGTTATAGTTTAACTAAACTAACTAATTGTTTTACTTATTACTTTATTTTTCTCTGACTACATGACATAAGTTTGTAGCTATTTTGTTTGTTTGTAGCTGCGTTTTTCTCACAATCGGATCTGGATCAGATTTAGCATTTTGCATTGAATTGAATTTTATAAACAGTACCCATATCAAATACTTTTTAATTCGTGAAAATAAAATCTAATTGATAGATTTACATTCACTTTGCGTCAAAAGGTTAATTCAAAAATTTGTTCGGTTCAAAATTTGAAGTTCGAAATCATGGCAATTTGATGTGCTTTTCGTAAATATTAAAATTTTTATAATATATAGGGGCTTATAAAATTCAATTCAACGAAAAATTTCCTAACTAATCTGATCCGGATCCGATTGTGAAAAAAAACACATCTATTATAAATATTATTTTTTATAACTTGTGATTAAAGTAGATGCTAATTGTACGAATCATCGTAAAATTAAAATTTTACATTTATATATGTATATACATATGTATGTATGTTATGAGTGTGATTTGTTTCCATTTGATATGGTTTAATTACAAAACTAACCTGATACAAGACATCTTGATTTGAATTAGTAAAAACAAAATTTTATAGTTTTGAATTTTCCAATCACTCATTCATTCCAATTTTTTTATTGGAATACATTTTGAGGTTAGGAGTGTGGAAAACAATAATGCGACCGCTGAGTCGTTAGTCCAAAACTTTTAAATGCGAGGATAATGACCGAAAAGCGCCTTTTTGCGATTTTTTGCGTGTCTTACCTTTGTTCAAAATAAGGTGTGTCCTTTCTTTTTATTTTAATTAAAGTAAGTTAAGCAGCTAAGTAATTTATCCATTCAAAACGTTTAAATGTTAGTACGAAATTTCCAGAGTTAGAAAATAGTCTGTCTATTTTTGTCGTTTTGCTGAACTGCCCTACTCAACTTGTAGAGTACAACTGCATATAAGCTAAAATTTATTCAGCTTTCAGGAGGTTTGAAAAGCTTCGGGCTCCAGGAAAAACATAAACAGGGAATTTACGGGAACTGGGACATAGGAAACATAACTCCCGAAATACGCTTCATCTCAAGTTCACCTCAGTGGTGTTCCCTGTTGGAATTGTAAGGGCATGAATGGAAAGGCGGATAGTGAATAATGAATGTAAGGGCACATCCGTGACTTGTTCCGGTGAGGAGGGAAATCACTCGGCTGGATTGCAAGTTGGGATATAGCCGCACGGAATTCAGCTTGTTGTTTGGGGCACACATTTCTGAAATATTCTCAACGAATTGGGAATTAAAGAATGAAAAACCTCCTGGGTATTTAAAATTGATCGAAATGAATATATGTAAATATGGTATATTTTTAAAGGAATTCGATTTATGGTTTGCTGTATCTGATAAAAGTATTTAGGATTATTCGTGAAAATAAGGAGAATTTCGAATTCGCTCATCAAATCATATTTAGTTGTTAGTATAAAAATAAAACTCAATACTAATGTTGGTTCCTTTTTGCAAAAACTCTACTCACAATTAAGAAATATAAATATGTAATTACTTTGACTATTCCCTTTCTTTCTAGTTCTTACAAATAATTCTGAGACACTTAATTTTATAATTGGAGTATTTTCAATACTAAAAAGAGTATTAGGAAAGTTTCTTCATTAATTCGTAAAAGAGTATGAAGGGTTATTACGAATACTTAGCTAGTAATATTTTCCAAATTATTCTATCTATGTAATTTGCGCTTTACGTAACTTTCGACCTATAAATTCAAACTATTCATTTAGTCGTAAATTCTTGAGGATGGCCACTTTTGCCTTAAATGTTTTGGAGTTTCAGTGAAAATTAAGACAAATACCCCGAACTTTTCGGACGAAATGTTCGAAATTAAACTTTGCTGTAAAGTACTTTGAAGCTAATCCATGAGAGTTTGTGAATATGAATAGTATGTACTTTAATTTTGTGAGTGATAATACGAAAATAATAAAATCTGGGTATGCTTCATGTGTGATACCGAGAGAATTGGCATTATTATATGAAATGTATGTATAATAGCTCACGTAACGAACAAGTCATTTAATGGTAATAAAAATGTTTATTGCTTGTTTATATCTGTTGAAGATATTTTGAAAGTTTGGATGTGATTACGATTTGTAGACGCAAAATGACTTCCGGCTAATTATTTGCATGATAGGAAAAAAACAAATCGCGTCACAATTTCGACACCAGCAATAAAAGCAAACTCCTATAATTATTTGACAGGAAAAGTTTTCAGCAGAAACTGCGAATGATTTAATTGAAAAAGTTTTAATGTCTTTCCTCTTGCTTAAACCAAAGGCAAAAGCAAAACTTTTGCCAGACAACTTTTTCATCGATTAAGTGGTTGCCTTAATTCGAGCAAAGTTTTCAGTGAGAATTGCTTGATTATGATCGGCACTTAACTTTTCTGGTGACACAGCCACCAGACCCAATTGGAGGGCAGTTGTTGAAACTATTTTTTTTTTTTCAAAATCAATGAGTCAATTCAAGTTGACCAACTAAATTACTTAAAAGCTTTTTCATACCGTGTTTTGCAGCTATTTTCAAGTGGGCAGAAAAATAGTAAAGTAAAAATGTCAATGCAGAAAAGCAATCTACTTACGAGTGATATTCCTCCTTTTTTGATCAGCATAGGGATAGGAGTATCATCCTAATTGCCATATTTTAATCTTTACCCTTCACTCTTTAACTACGTTTACGCATAGCAAATATATTTTTAGGTAAACTTTAGATATTATTCATAATTAATAATACCTAGATAGTTATTGATGATTCCGTATACTCTTCCGCAGCTGTACGTCGTTATATTTATTTTTATAAATAATATATATTATTAATAATAATTTTATCCATGGTGTTGGTTTTTTTATCATCGTATAGTTTTTTGTAATATGTATATTTCCAGCAAATACTATGATTATAATGTATTTCTCATTTAAGAGATTAAAAAATAAATCGATTTGTAAAAATTGAAATCCTCAATGAAAACTACAATAGATATTCTTTTTGTTTCTGAAATCAATTGCCTGAGCGTATCGTCGGCGATGCTGTTTTTTTGAATCCCCTGACAAAATCTTCCGACGTGATTTGAACCAATTTTAAGTACTATCAAACAGATTAGTGAGTAGTCCTGTGCCTAAACGATTGGGTCTGCAAGAATTTTTGAAATTTATGGTTTGTTTGTGGCAAGAATTTTTAGAGTGTTTTTGTTATTTCCTGTTTTGATCAGTAGCCACTTACAAATATAGGCCAAAATTGTAACGATATTAAGGTTTGAATCAAAATTCTTCCTTTAATATTTTGAAATATCATCCAAAACAGACTGGGCTTGAGCGTAATCGAACCGAGAGTAGGTCAGGTCAGTAATGTGAATCAGACACAGGTTTGACCGGACCTGGATAAAAGCGAAATTGAACTGCGTATGATTCGTGAGTGTAAATCAGTCCTAAAAGTTGTAACCGTTTGGTCCTATGAATCCATGACTAATTTCCGTTTATATGTATGTTGAAACTGTCTCCTGTCAGCTGTGATCGACTTGTTGACCATTTCTTCTATAGAATAAGGAAACGATTAATTTGTATGAATAACCATAATTTGAAATAAGTTGCTACCGTACAACAATGAAGTATGTTTGCAAAAGTTCATAAAAACTTTTTAGTGTACCAAAATAAGTTTTATAATTATATTAATATTCATCTCCTTGTATGTACATAGATATCGTTAATTTCAAATCTTCAAATAAAGAATTTCCCCTTTTCTATGGGCAATAACTTCGAAGATTTCATTTGTTGGTACGAAACTAGTACCACAGAGCGGTGCACTCATCCCTCACTTCCGGTGTCGGTTGTTCCTCTGAAAACTTTGTAATTTATTGTTCCTTTGTGAAGTAACAATGAATAGCACAAAAGAACGCAACTGCCGGAAACAGTTCTTTTCTCCAGGGTGGGCGGAAGCGCTCCCCTTTAAGAACTAAGTAAAGAAGGATTCAGTGAAGGGTGCAGGGTGAATCCGGTAAGACATTATCCTGTTACTGACCCTCGAAATCTGCGGACCTTGTTAAAATCTAAAAGCTTCCTCCGACCCTCCGAAAAAAGGATAGTCCCAGACAATGACTGATGAGTCATAAAGCATATAGTTGTTGCGCAAAATCTGGGTATTAATGTCTTTTCGGAAAGGTTTCTACACGCGCCCAGAGGCCAGAACTTAAGATGCAAAGCGGTCCGCATCCTCCTTGCACAGGAAGTGTCTGCAATTTTGCAGCAAACAGTGAACCAAAGTAAGCAATCGTTCTAATTGCGTCCTTTTCGCTTCCTGCATGCTCTGAATGTGATCATTACGACGACACAGAGGGCAAAAGCTCCTCAAACGGCGGTGATTTGCATAGGATTGTTTGAGCCCTCCGAAGGGCGGCATTGGGGCTGTTTACCATAATTTGCTTCTATTCAAGTCATTACGGCGCATAAGACTTACCCAGGTCTTTAGTCCAAATTATGTCGGTCATTTATTACTTTAGAATTTCAATAAAAGCCCATGTCATCCGAGTAAGGACGGCCCTTGAGCCTGACAGGGAGTGATTCCCGGCAAAGAGGAGCAACCCCACCGTGAATCCAGAGGAAGATATGTGTATCGTAATTTCCGCACAGTTTGCTCTTAATCCAGATGTAGGAGTGCCCCTCGGAACCAAGGACCTTCGGATTAATTCAATCAGCCGGTCATTGTGCCCTCTGTCATCAGAATCGTTACGAGTTCTTAGCGTCCTTTTCGGTGGGTTGACGAGCAGCAGTGGGCGGAGACAGAAGATTCTTGTTTTGAAAAATGTCTCTAGTAATTTTCTGTTCATGGCATAAATCACGTTTTTCCTGCTCTTTTGGTACGATGCTAAATGTTAACAATTTCCGCGGTTTTGATGATAAACTATGAAATAGTATGTTTTCCTTAAACTTCTTTACTTATATTTAGGCGGCTGCATACACGTAGAATGATACAAAATTAGCATGATTTCGAGAAATCAAATCCTTTTAGCGTAGTTTCTACAAACGTAAATTTGTATTTATGTATAAGAAAGAAGGATCGAAAATTAGCATGATAATGTACTTTTACATAGAAAAAGTTGAAATTAAAATGTTTGTCTTTTTCTTATAGAAATAATAAGAACATTATTTGACTCATTTATTTTTAATTTGAAAAATAACAAATTAATAATTAAGATTAAGATATAGATTTTTTATTTATTAATTTATTCTACTTAAGCTTTAAACAAAACATCCTCTCTTGAAATTTTCAAATGATTGAATATGAATTATGAAAAAAACATTAGCGAAATATATTCAAACAATCATAAAATTTTGAATTTTGGGAAATTTTAATTGTATAACATTTTTTACGTGTTTGCATCAAAGGACCCCGCTATAATTATATGGGATTTGGGTTTCAGCGGATTTGGCTGAATTTTTGATATTTTGTAGGTCTCATCATGCCAAACAAAAGTCTCCATGGGCATAAAGCTCGTTATTGAGTATTTTAAGAGATATATAAACATAAAACATCGGGACCATTTGCCGCCCCTTGGATATGCCGCCCGTGTGCGTGGCACACATCGCACTTATGGGCGCGAGGGCCCTGAGCGCGCCTTTCGGTTTCTTAGTCAGATCTAATAATCTATTGGTTTGAGCAACATAGACTGCATTTACACGGAACGGAGTTTAGTTAGCAATTTGGCAAAAACATATTTGATGATATATTTTGAATATTAATCAGCATTTTTCACTTTTTCGCAATTCTATTCAAAATCGAAACCGTTCACGGCCGATATCTCTTAAAATACTCAATAACGAGCTTTGTGCCCATGGAGACTTTTGTTTGGCATGATGAGACCTACAAAATATCAAAAATTCAGCCAAATCCGCTGAAACCCAAATCCCATATAATTATAGCGGGGTCCTTTATAAAATAATGAGCGACATCATACCTATATAATTCCAAGTATCTTCTTTAAATTTAATCCAGATCTCGATTTTTATCTTAAGCCATTTTCGGAAAAAAACTTCTGTTTTAATTGTAAACATTTTGTTTTAATAAATTTTGAAATAATATTTTTTTGTCCCAAAATCCAACAAATTTTGTACCGAATGACATAAGCTACTTTTGTTTGCTATTCAATTAAGTATGACTTGAATATATCCAAAACTGCGAAATTAGTTTCCAAACTTTTCAAAAAGACCACCCAATTATACCATACATACACCCAGAGAAAAAACTATTGTAAAATTACCTAAACCGGCTTGGGTAAAATATTTTGTATGGAAGTTACAACTTCGGTAAAAATTGCCTTAGTATTTGGTTGGTTTATACCAAGCTTAGGCTTCCTTAGATTGGGTAAATTATCGAAAAAAACTTAGGTAATTTGCGTTAGCAAATTTTATACAAGACTAATCATATTTACCTAAGCCATTATATGATTTTTCACAGTTCGATGTATAAAACTTTCGCCTTTGACTTTACCCTTGTATTTAGGCAAATTTCCTTACCAAAAGTGTATATTTCATTTTCATTTTTGCCCATCACTGTACCTATAAATCGGCTGATTCACCTAAGTTCTTGGGTAAAATATACAAATAAAGCGTCTTTCTGACACAAGTCTGCGCTTGATTCCCCAAGGCTGTGTGTAGAAGGATATGTTTTATACGAACGCTGTTTACGTGTAGTGCGTTGAACTAATCTCGTTGCGCTTCATTCAGAGTTATTCACACAGAAGGATCGGATCGTGAAATTTTAAAGTGAAAGAAAGTGAAATTAAGAAGCCTTAAGTGAAATTATAAAGAGGTAAGTTTAATTACTTTACTCTATTAATTATGTATAATAATTAATGCAATAAAGGTTTTGTGTAGGTCTTCAAAACTATGGAAAATTAGACTTTAGCGGGAAGTCTTTACGTCTTTTAAAAGTGTGGGGAAAAATAATTAGCTTGATACATCAATTTATTGACAATTGTAAGCAATGGTTTTATGCAGTATTTGCAAAACAAGTTTTGAAAATTCTCAGATATTAGTTGGACATCTAAAAATTATTCATGGGTTTAACAAAACAAGTCTCTACGAATGTTGTGAAAATGGTTGTCAACAATTATTTCAAAATAGTTCAGCTTTTAAAAAGCATTTGAATAAAGTACACGAGTGTGAAAAAAATTGTAAAGTTGATTCGTTCGTTCAACAGAATTTTGCTTGTAACAATATTGAAAATTTAAAATCTGCGCCAGTTGATAGGGAAATCAGATATTTTAATAACTTAAGCAACGACGAGTTCGACATAAGCAAATTAAAGCAACAACTGTTTACTAAGTTACTTGAATTCACTCTAACCTTGCACAATAATAACAATTTTACTAGAAAAGATGTACAAAATATTCAAACAGCAGTGAATGAATTTATTGTGTTGCCAATATTTGAACATTTGAATGTGTTATCAACTAAATTCTGTCAAGAAGATGCTATTGAAATTGATTTGTTTTCAAGTCATTATAAAGAGCTTTTCTTATCGATTGATTCAGAACACAAATTACTGAAGCATCTGTCCCAAAACGATGGATATGAGAAACCTACTGAATTTTTTATAAATAAAGAAATCTCAAATGTTCATCAAAGTGGAGTTTTCGCAATTGCAGAAAAGGTAAATAAAGGTGTAGTAATGCCATTAGAGTTTCAATTTCGTAAAATATTTGAGAAAGATTTTGTGTTAGCAGAATGCCTTGAGTCCATGGAAAAATTTAATGTAAGAAGTTGTAAATTAAACAATTTTGTACAGGGTGAGTTATGGCAAGAAAAAAAGAAATTGTACGATGGAAAAATACTTATTCCATATTTCCTATACATAGATGATTTCGAAATCAATAACCCTCTTGGTTCACATGCACGAAATCAGTCTATTACGGCTATTTATTATTCGTTCCCTACTTTACCAAATAATTCAAAATTAAATCAAATATACTTGGCTGCCTTATTAAAAGCTGTCGATGTTAAAAATTATGGAAATGACTTAACAATGTACACTTTAATTCAACAAATTATTTCTTTAGAAGTTAACGGGATAAATTGCAAACTAAATGGAACTGATACTAATATAAATTTTATTTTAGGTCTTGTTATCGGTGACAATTTAGGACTTAACCAATTACTCGAGTTTAGTAAATGTTTTTCTGCTAATTCTTATTGCAGGTTTTGTACCGATAAAAAAATAATAACAGCAACAATGTCAACTGAAAATGTGGATTCCTTGCGAACTATTGAAAATTATAAAAAGAGTGTAGAAATTTCTGATGTGTCATTAACCGGAATTTCGAAAAATTCTTTGTTTAATCAAATTCCTTCATTTCATGTTACAACAAATTTCGCTGTAGATATTATGCACGATATTTTTGAAGGAGTTGCTCACTATAATCTTTCACATATTTTAATGTATTGCATAAATAAGCGGTTTTTTACCATTGAAAATTTTAACCAACTAAAAAATACTTTCTCTTATGGAGAAACTGAAATTGAAAATATTTTCAAGGATGTATTACTGACTCACCTAAATAAGAAAAAATTTAATACCTCTGCTAGGGAAATGTGGACATTGGTACATCATTTTACATTAATAATTGGTCATTTAATACCAACTAACGATGAAGTATGGATATTTACTTGCACGTTTATTAAAATAATTGATTCTTTGCTTTCATCGAATTTTACAGAAGAAAAATTGCTTGAATTAGAAGAATTAATTAAAAAACATAATCAGTTGTATATAAAATTATTTGATGACACTCTTAAACCCAAACATCATTTTTTGCTTCATTACCCTCGAATAATAAGAAAATCGGGACCACCAAAATTATTTTGGTGTTTTAGGTACGAGGGAAAACATCGCGAACTAAAAACCTACGCCAAAGTAATAACTAGTAGAAAAAACATACTTATTTCATTAGCTACAAAATTCCAACTAAAATTTGCTTTTAACTTAATGGAAGAAAACCCGAAAGCACTATCTTGTGAAGAATCTAAAAAGATAGTGTTGGAAGACGAGCATTTCGTGATAAATTCCTTGAAAATATTCTCAACCGATTTTTCTTGCTATTCTCAAATATTATATAAAGGAACTTGTTATAAGGCCGGATTTTTCTTATCAATATCTTCGGAGGAATCCACTGAGGTATACTGTATTACCAAGATAATTGTTGTTCTTGAAAGAGATATCTATATAATGTGTTCACTAGTTCCAGGCCATTTCAATGATCATTATTTAGCGTACGAATTATCTACTGTCAATATTGATCATATCTCTATTTTACCAATATCATGTTTCGATGGGCCTCCAGTCCATTCTCATATATTGCCTAATTCAAAAATTATGTTAAGACTAAAAAGTTATTTCAACAATATATAAAAATGTAAAAGCTTGTGATAATACCGATTTTTGTTCTATCATTAAGGATCATTTTTCGAACTATTACTACCAGTATTTCGTGCAGTTTACAAAGTACCTAAATGGCAAGCCCACGAGTAAATTCAGACACACTTTTCACTGATAATCCAGAAATAATCTTTCTGGATAGCAGTTATAATATATTTTCACCGGAACAATCAAATATTGATGCACCAGAAACATTTAAACCATGCAATTCGAATTCAACGGCTTTTAATCCCACAACTGGAACTCTTTTACCGAATACTTTGGCATCCTCATCAGGAAACAATGACACGGCATCTCTAGAATCCCTCTTACGTAATTGGAATCTTTATGAGGAACTCTACGAACTTTTGACTGGTAAGCTCACATTAGTACTTTTTAAAGCATATCCAATAATTCAAAATAAAGAAAACGCTAAAATGTAAAAGCATAGATTCAAATCAAAATATAACAATACAAATTTTAAAAGTAATTATTCAATACAATCATTAATTAAAGTTGAAACAAACTACATTAAAATAACTTAAAACTTGAAATTACAAGTTCTGTTCGTTTCAAGCGTTTTACTAGTATTGTTTTATTTGTTATTTTCGAAAATTCTAAATCACTGAACTATTCATTTGTATAAAAATTCGAAAATTCTTTTCTTCTTCGAACAGCTAAAGAGATTACATTGGAAGGACTCAAATACATCAAAGAAAGACATTTAGATGAGCTTTTTTTCGGAGTAAACCTAAATACTAAAATCATATTTGAGCATAAACTTTCGCTTTGGCAAAATAAATATGTAAGTATTATAAGTTTAGAATATTTCTGTAATATATCAATTATTTTAATTTAGGGTATATATAATTTAAATTCAGCATCCAGTAGAGATACTCTATCAATGACCTCTTCCATTGAGTCGTGGATAAATAATAATTCACCATCAGTAAGCAGCAGCGCCAACATTTGTTCGCCATCAACAAGCAGTAGGAATTCAGATGACGTAAGTTCTCGAATTTTTAGCGTGGAATTTTTTTTTCGCTAGACGCATAATTGTTTATCTTTCTATGTAGATGTCGGTAAAAGATATAATATGTAGAACAGAACAAGGAAAATCAATTTTAAAACGATACCTTGAAGAAGGTTTCCTTTGTCCAGATGCCCGAAGAGAGCTTGTTCATAAAATTATACAATATTACATTGAAAATGACATTTCTCTATCGGTGTCAAAATGTAAAAGCCTAGGAGAACAAATTATAAAAATTTTCCCTAGTGAACAAATGGTACATTATTTCCTTTTCTTATAATAATATATTTTTTTACAATAAAAACCTAAAATTATATGCTTAAAACTAAGTAAAATCTCAGCCTCGCTTTTTGTTTTCGCAGAAGACCCGAGTTTCATCTAATTCAGGCTAAGATTGAGCTCAGTTTTTAAGCATATGGGCCATTGTTGCTTCATGACACTGCTGTTTATGTGTCAAACTTTTTTCCTATTTGGATTTTTAGTATTATGTTTTGAAGCAAATATTTAAGAGTTCGTTAGTATATTTGGTTATAACAGTCAGTCAAAAATATTAACTTATATGTTTAGTCTATCAATTGCTAAGTCAATAATTATATTATTATAAATTTAAATAACAATTCATAAATTGTAGTCAACATATTTTATTGGAAGAGGAAAATATCCACCCAAAGGTAAACTGTGGGACAGGTATCAAGGCAGAAAGCGCGCTTTGCGGAGGCTTCGAACGTGTACCAAGTCGACAAAGTCAATATTGAGCAATGAAATAGAAGACATTTCTGATCCAGGTTAAACATTTTACTAAATATATGTATATTCACACAAATAACCTTTCGATCTTAGAATTTACTGAACAAGAGTTTCAAGAAATGTCCCAAAGCTTAAAACATTTAAGAAAGTGGGATGAAGTTGTTTTGAATTGGAAAAAGACATTAAAATATCGGAGAAAGCAGTTGAATTCTAATTTAACTCTTCAGCAAATCTTTAATAACTGGCCTCTTTACAAATATTCTCAGGCCCCAGAATTGGTAATTTCCATTCACTTTCTATTTAATTCTCAATTTTGCTAGTCTAGTTAATTAAAAAAAAAATTATCCTTATTACTTGTTAACTATTTCATTACAATTGTTTAACTATTTTTTGAACTTAATTATAGATTGAAATTGACTACCATTATATTCATCCGAATAAAACATTTTCATTCACGCGTTGGGAAAAATTTTGCGAAGTAGCATTGGCATTATTTGAGGACAGAATTAAGGACGTTGCAGCAAAAGCCTTATTGGTAGAAATACTCAAAAGGAAGGATGAGCTTAACATAGGTATATTAAATAGATATTTCTGTTTAAACCAACATTTTTTAACTATTCACATATTTCAGATAATAAGAATATTATGTTTCTGCAGTTGATTCATGCTATTTTGGTGCCAACATCTAGAATTTCAGCTGTGTCGGCGAAAAGAGTGAAGTATACTATTAGGGACTCCCAGGAAGCTTTTACTTTATTAGTCTCACAAAGCAGCGATGTTGCCAATAAAATGACGGAAAAACGCTTGGAGTGTATAAAATCAAGTTCAACATTACAGCCCCTCATAATTGCTACTGGAAATGAGTTTGCGTATAATAATTTTTATGTAGATATTGATGGAGAGAAGTTTCAATTTCAGTCATATTTAGATGCAGTGCAATTTTGTTTTAAAGTATTCTTTGTCTTAAATTTAAAGTACCCAAATGAATGTATTGCTGTTTGGATTTTTATTCAAAAATTTCTTTTTTCAATTCAAGACACACAGGAAGAATTTCCAGTTGTAGCAACTTTTATAGCAGATCTTGAGCGCTTAATAAAATAAATTAATAATCATCTGCATGTAATAACCAAATCAACTTTCAATAAAAAAAAATTTAAATAAACGTTGCATTTCCTTATTTAAAAAATTCTAAAATTGAATTAATTGAACTTTCTGGGGCTTAATAATATCTTGCACACACTTTTCTACTTTGCTTTTTGTGGCAAAATATTTTTGCATTCCTCTCGTACTTATTTAAGATGAAATACACATAATGATCCCTACATTCCTACTTTTGTTTCTTAATTACTTTAAATTTTTAGGGCAATAATGTACAATGTAATTCCTACTTTTGTTTCTTTTCGGTATATGAATGAAAAACGTGTTTCGCATCAAAAATAAAAATATCAATTCTAAATCAAAATAAACAATTTCTATTCTTCTTAATTGAATTGTTTATTTTGATTTAGAATTGATATTTTTATTTTTGATGCGAAACACGTTTTTCATTCATATACCGAAAAGAAACAAAAGTAGGAATTACATTGTACAGTATTGCCCTAAAAATTTAAGGTAATTTACCTAAGCTCGCTATATAAAATTGCCATAGCCTCTTTAGGTAATTTACCCAAGCTGCTTGTATAAAATAAGCCTAGGTTACCTAAGTTTTTGTATATCCTGCCGCGATGATTTTAGGTAGTTTACCGAAGTTTTTAGTATTATTAACTAAGCTCAATGTATGGTATTGCTATAGTATTTTAAGGTAAGTCATCGAAATATTTAGGTAGTTCACCTAAATTTCTTGTATAAAATTACCTAAGTATTTTCAGGTTATTTGCAAAAGTTCTTAGGTAGTTACTAAACATTTTTTTCCCTAAGCTTTACCCAAGTTATCTTGGGTGTTTTACCCAAAAACTTGGAAGACCGGAAAATGCACTAGCAATAGTACAAATGGTATCAGGTTTTTTAACAATTTTACATAAGTTTTTCTCTCAGTGTAGATAGGTTAAGTAAGGGATTCTAAAGGAAGCCTGACTAAACTCTGTACAGTGTGCAGAGCTCTATGACTTGAGATTTTGATAATTGTTGTTCTCCCATTACCGGGGCAACTCCAATGCCGTCATCGATGCACTTACCCACATCACAGCTGTCACTTCTGATTAATTGTTCCGAGGTACGGGTTACAGGAAAACGATTGCACGACCCGGAAACAAGTCAATTATTCCAACAGATTTGATACTCTTTTGATAAATTTTCTGTAATGTCGCATTTCACCTCAAACGAGCGGCACCGAACAACTTGAATCGATGTCGTTCTATTGAGATAAAGTCCCAACAACCGATCAAAACTCATCGTCTCCAAATTAAAAGAGAGACGATAAATCAAAGCGTTAAAAGGCCGTTAAATGAAATATGGTTTAAGTGCTCGAACTTTGCTTTCGGCGCTCCAGGAAACAAGCGCTTCGTGCCATCGGCCCCATCGATTGCAATAGAGCCCCATGACCGAACCGATCTCAATTACTGCTCCACTTTATTCACAACTCATGGCAATGCTTTTAGAGTTATCTAGATGAACTTTTGAAACGGGTTCAACAAACCAATTCTTTAGCCTCTATTCAATTGAACTTTTCATATTTTCTGGTTTTTATTGTCACCAGTCTGTTAAAGTGGAAACCTCTTTATTACACTGTTTAGTTCATTCATGCCATTGCCATAGAGCTTCCGGAAATTAATTTATAGGGTGTAATTGTAGTGTCTTTATTTTCAAATTGATATCAAAAGCTGTAAAGTTTTACAGTCCAGTTCAATTTGACTGTAGATAGTATGAGCATTATAAATAATCAAGGTACAATAAAGTTAACTTTCCAAAACCTAAAAAGTACATTGTATAATTCCAAAAACAAAAGCTATTAATTTTATTCCTGAGAAACTATTATGAAATATGTATGTAGGTATCGTACATATTCAACTAACTAGTGAACAACTATTTTATTTTGTGGACACATTTTGTGAAATGATATAATATTTTTGAGGAAGCAGCTTAGGCGGTTAGGTTACAATCTTTAAGAAAAGAATTATTTATCTTAATTTGACTAAAGTAATGAAATAAAACTTTTGAAAGCAATTAGGCATAAATTGAGTTTGAGGTATCCTCACGGAATTTAATGAAAGGGGTTAAAAGAAATGAATATGCAAAATTATTTGGCAGTGGCATTCATTCTAAGTTTTGATTAAAATTGAATTGAAACCTTTATTTCATTCATATCAAGTTTTCTAGCAAACTGTTCTACAATACATAAGCGTGAACATCCTTAATTCTAATTATATAGGTACTCAATTTGCGACAGTGCAAAAAATCGTGATGGATGTCGCTTTTCATAATTTTTATTTCATTTATTAACGCTTCATCAAAAAACTGATTACTTCTTGATTCTTCCTTGAATGACCATTTTTTTACGTACTCATGACTGTGAACTCTAAATAAATATTTCTCCAAATTTTGTTTTATATCAATTGAGAGGTTTGTGAGATAGTAGTTATCAACATTTAAAACATCGTTTTGTGAAAGCGTGTTTTAATTAAAGTTTACTTTACTTAATATTTTTGTTTCACCATAAAAATGAGATACAAGATTCATGAAAAATTTTTGTCCTTTTTTTCGTTCTCTATTTAAATGCAATGCCTGCCAAAACTTTATATATTATATATTATACATACATAGGCATAGATTATAATTGTAGGTACATAAAATGGCAATGAAATATTTATCAGGCAAAGTCTACATTTTTCGTAAGCTAGCCCACGACACTTGCAGTTTTTACTGATTACTTTTTAGATAAAGAGCGCCCTACCCAAAATGCGGTATGCATGGGCCTAAAGATATTGTTGCTGGCTGCGTTGAAATATGCCATTACATTTTTGTACACAAAATATCGCTGTGAAAAATTCCACGCAAAGTAACAACCATAATGTTCTTTTGTTTCCAAAATTTATGACCTTAAAAAAGGGAGCTTCTCCCTCTTTTATGGGGAAATCTGGGAGCTGTCAACCCCTAGTTTAAGTATTTCAGCTATAAAATTTTAGCAATTTAGACAATTTATGGCCATGTTCCTTCCAGTATTTTTCTCTCAGTTTCCTGTTTTCCCTGTTAACGACAATATCTGTTTTCCATGCAGAATTGAATTGAATTTCACGGGTATGAAATTTACTTGAAATCTATAGAAACTGAAAATTAAATCATGTGGTTAAAACATTTATTTATATTAGTTTTCTTAAATGTGACAAGTAAATTATAGTTAATTACATTGCAACTTTAAATATGCCCAACATGAAATTTCTTACGAACTGATAGCACAAGGAGTAAAATTAATAACTTATTAAAGTGGAAATGGCAAACAAAACATTTTCCTGTGGAAAGGTTATTCTTCGGTTTGGAAGGATTTCATGTAGATGAAGTTTTAAAGGACTATCATGGAAAACTTGAAGTTCTTTATTAGACCAGTTTGCTTTTAGTTCAAACTTCAAAGTATCGATTGAGAGCAAACACTGTAACGTGAACGTGAACTGCACATATTTGAAATTCTCCAGGTTGAACGACGTCTACCCAACACATTAATATTTGAGGTACTTTGAATGCATTTTATGGAACTTTGAGAAATGGAATAAGCTTGGAGTGATAGTTTTTTTTTTTTAGTTGAAGTGTTTAAGTTGTATAAGATAAACTTTAAACTATGAAAACAGCTTAGGCAAAAAGGAAAATATTTTAAAGTTTTACCTTTGAAATAAATGTAGAACATTGATCAATAAAACAAAAAATATGCCACATTTTAATGTCTACACTGACAAACTTTCTATTTCTTTTCCATTTAAAAAATATTCTCAATTTAGAATACCCTAGTGGTAAAAGGATTTCCTACATTTTTGCACAATCGCCGCAGTGCCACGTGGTGAACCACGACGTAAACCGAAATTAAAAATTCTTTTTCACACCCACGTACGAACGAGTCCCATCCTCAAACATTTTTTTGTTATCCTACCGGCCAGAAAATTCAGAGCCCTGCAGGTTTCAGTTTTAAAATGCAGAACTGGGCCATGGTTTTTTAAACACTTTCTTAAAGTGTTTATCAATGGTTTCTAAAAGTAGATTTTTCAGAGAAATAATAATAATAATAATAACAATAATAATTAAGCCGACTACCGACTCTTAGAAACTATTAGGATTGACTTTTAATTCTTTCCCGGGCACGGACTCAGCCAAAGGTAAAAAGTAACTTCGTTGCTAAAAGAGACGGGTCACGGCACATACGAAGTTAACCCAGGCGCGGCACAAAAGATAAGTATCTAAGATTATGGGTGGTAATGAGTATTGAAAATTTAAATAGTTTCTCTATTCATATCAGTGGCTAAGGTGTTGTTAATATTACTATTTTTTGTTATTCAGGCGAAATATCGAGGAAACGTTCCTCAGGAGACCATGTAGATTCGATTGGCATAACCCTGTTCAGATCTTAGCAAAACACCCTGTATTATAGCTGAATAGACGTCATGTGCGTCAACATGTTAAGAGACCTCATTATCAAGATCAGCCAAGCAGTTTAGATATAAAAATTGAAAGAATGGCAAAAGATAGAAAAACAAGCAACAAAATGTTGAAATGCTTTTTATTTGTAATTAATCCACTATTCATTTCCTATATCGATCACACATCATTTGACACAATCAATAATAAGGTATGTAAAACAAAGTAACATAAGTAGGTAATCGAGTCCAGTACAGAATTCAAATCGTCGTAATGAAAACGTGGAACCAAGAAATAAACGTAATTTGCTGTTTTTGGAGTACTGATGGTTTTTAAATAATGGAAAATATAAAATTGTGGTAATATTTTCTACTTTTACGAAAAAAGGAATAAACAAATTTGCAATACAACAAAACATATAGAAATATTATACAGATTAAATAAAAACAAATAGCAATGTTAACACTTTAGCTACTGATATCGAATATGAAAACTATTTAGAATTTCAATGACTACCACCTATATACTATAATCTAAGATAAGTTTTTTTGCGCCGGAAAAAATAAAAGGAAAATTATAAATAATTGAACAAAATGTGTGAAATCCGGCTCGAACATTAAAATTATTATCATTGATGCATTTCGGAAGTAACGCGTTTACCGATGTGTTTCAACTCATTCGTAAGCAAAAGTCAAAACTCTATTTCCTTCGATAAAACGCATGATTTATAATAGCCTATATGAGCTACATATATTCAGGTCAAAATAACATTCATATGACTCTTCTTTATCGTGCTTACGTAATAAATCAAACACAAATGCTTTATTCAGGGGACTCTGCACCCATAAATGCAAAAGGATAAATCTGGCTGCTAGGTATATGTAGATTACGCGAAATTTCTCGGATTATTTAGAGAGCTCGAATTGCTGCGATATTGATTTCTCTATGTGAATGCGATGCGTATTAATTCATCAATTCGATTGGCACTGCGATTTGATTTCCGTTTACCATGCTTGCACTCTATTCACTTATCCTCTGTACTGTAATTCAAATATTATGTCACTACTACTACTACTACTAACGTTAAAGGGAAAAGAGAGCTATGGAACTTATAAAACAATAAGATACTAGTATAGTTGATGTATGCTTCGGTATAGGCAGTGTATAGATTTGAATTAGTTTTATTTCCAACATTTGATGATTACTTTTCACTACTTTGAGAAAAGAATTTAGTTATAGTCAACATATTTTTTACTATTATTGATTATTGCTAACAAGTCTCAACGAACTCAGTTATAAGTATTGTTGAGTTAAACACGCTTAAAATTGAGATCCTTGAGACTTGTTAGCAATAACCAAATATTTACTTCGCCAATCAAATGTTAAGATTACCTACGCTCAGAAAAAAAGGTACTGTTTTTAAGATAAACTACGTTCATTTTAATGAAAATTTATCTTAACTTGGCGCCAATGAAATCGAATCTTTAAAATAAAGGAAGAAATTACATTAAAACCATGAAATTGATTCTTTTAAATATTTAATTATATTCTTAAATCCAAAGACATTTTTCTTTAAAAATAATATATTTATTTTCGTTGGTTCAAACCAAAACTCTATTAATCCAATGTTAAGTTTTATATTTATGTTAAGTTTTATATTTATTCCATCAAAACAAAGAAAAGAATTCTTTAAAATAAAGCAGGCGTTAAAAATTGAAGTGAGTAAACTCATATATCGGGATGGCTCTTTTTCTAGATAAATGGGGAAAAAATGTACTAAAACAGCACTGTTTTATACACAAGTTTTATAATATCTAAGCAATACATTTTCCCCATATTTATCTAAAAGAATAATCACCCTGTAGGATAAACTCACCTCAGTTTTTTACGCCGGATTTCTTGCGTCCGTCACTAAGCATAAAGTATAAATAACCATTATTTAAATTTATTTAAACAAGTTTTTATAATAGTCAAGTTTATAAATTTTAGTTAATATATATAATGAAATGAAGCCGAAAACATAGGTATTTTTGTTATGATTTTAAATTTACGAAACTGCCCATTATTTTAAAAGAACTACATATATTTGAATCAATGAAACACACTAATTTGCATTAAAAAAGCATCAATCTTTCAATAGTTTTTTTCACATAAGATAGAAAAAGATGGAATGAAAATTAGTGTTTTCTTGTCAAACGTGATTTTGCCGTGATTTGTCCCTTCTATAAAATTGTTCAGAGAACTGTGGGAACTATCGTAGGGTCGGCGTTAATAAAAATTGCGCAGAGGGCTGTGATCGATGTTGGGTTAGTGCCCCCTTTTTCTCTTTTCTAATAATTTCGGCGGCACTGAGCACACACAAAAAAACGAGGTTACTAATACATCACGGGAATTGGTTCAACTAAATTTCCTAATTCCATATTCTGTGCTTTTTGGTGTAAGCTTTTCGTTTAAGCGAAATATTTTTTTATCACAAGGAAAGTGATTACATTCTAATAAGAAAGTAAATTTTTTTTTTATAATATAATTAATATTTTATTTGAAATAAAGAAAATTTCCCTTAGCATAATACAAATGCTTAGAAATTGTGTAGGAATTGCTCAAATCAAAGAAATTTTAGTAGTTTTAAAATAAGAAAAGATTTTCTTACAATTTAAGGTATATATCAGTGTTTCTTAGTGTATAAATAAACCGTTTTATCGGTATATCGGATACTCAAATGCCTGTCTGCAGCAAAACATAAATTGACTTTTTTAATTAAATAAACTTGACTGACACTTTCTTTAACAGAAATCCTTAAGTGCGTTGCTTATGGCAGCTTGCGTTCAAAATGCTGACCATTGTAAACAACAAATTTCAACAGTCGTCCTCAAAGTGCTCTCATGTTAGTTACCTGTTCGGTGCAAACATTAATTTTTGTTTAGTTTGGCCCAGCTAAGAGCTCTTCATTCTGTCGAACTATTGGCCCTGTATCGAGTTGGTTGTCGCCGCCACGTGCGTTAGTAAGCCATTATCATGACCATCAATAGGATTAAGGGCGACAATGGAACCTGGTCAGGATCCATTTAATTGATTGGAATTAATTCTGTTACGTATAGGTGTATTAATTACGGACAGGTCCCACGAGCCAATTTTCTTTAATTATATCTGTTTCGGAAATCGTTGGAAAAACCACATTTATTTATTATATAATTACATTATTTGGAGAAAAGAAATATACCCTCCGGTTACTTATTTGTTCGAATTTTGCCATGAAATTTATAAGGATTTTTCAAAGAAGTTGTTAAGACGGTTATATAATACAATGTTATATGTACTTGTAGTTGTTGGAGATTTATCTCATACTTTTGATAGGCCTTGAATCTAGTAATAAAACAGTACTAAAATGCGAAAAAGCAATAAATAGGACTAACAGTCTCATTTCTGAAGTCAGCAGTTGACCATGTCAATTACTTTATTATAAAAGGTTTCACTGTGACTACAATTCTTAAATGACTTTCACCAGACTTCTTGGACCTATAAATGCAAAGCTAGCATTTTTTTTTCTTATTATCCTTTGAATGGTTCAGATTTCATATCAAAGCGAATTGCAATTGGGAATATTGGAAAATTTGCTTTTTCCCGGGAAAGTTATATAAGCCCTCAAAATCCTTCATAAAAGAGGCATCAAGGGATTAGTCTGAAGGCTGAATGAGTATTTGAATCGATATGAGGAAAAATATTCCGATTTGAAACGATTGGAAAATTTGTTTTCACTAGGTACTCCTAGGTACATGGATTTATTCATTTCTAGTATTTAGGCCTTAGGCTTCCCTTTCAGAACTTCTACATATATTTGCATTGGTTTTTATTGATATATTAATTGTTTTACGGGTCCGATGAATGAAATATATTCAATGATATTTCGGTACTTAATCCTCTTTTTAATTTATATAAACTTTTAATTATCCACATACAGTGCTCATCAAATTAATTAAAGGGGTTCTCTTTCAAATGTGTATAATTTTAAATGCTTTGATTTCTGTAATATAGTAGTTTACCCGAATATTTCCTGATAAGGGGCGCGCTATACTCTATTGATGTTATTATAATTATCAACAAAAATTGTTAAATTACTTAGTAGCTTTCAAGTTTTAATGTCGTTATGATAATTTAAATAAAAAACAAAAGAAGTTTACTATTGAGGATGTTGTCCATATACATTTTTACCTAAATACACTTTCCAACTAAAGCGAAAGATGAATTGAAGTTTTCTTCACTAAAGTTTTAATTGCATTCCGGAGAATTTCTTGTAAATTTGTTTCATTTGTCACTATGGATACCATACATATGTATATTCAAACCGTATATTGCAATTTCCAGCTTTAATTAAAATAATTCAACATAATTAAACTTGTTGCCTAAATTGAGTGAAAAACAAGGATTCATTCGTACATACCTTAAACTCGAAGGATTTCGCGAAAACCCTTAATTAAGTCTTGGAAAATTAAACCGAAATAATCTCAATAAAGTTTCTCTATCTTTCAAGAACTGTGAATATTCTTAATCCGTATTTCAATGAAGTTTTGATAGAACTTGAAGTCTCCTTTCTCTGTTTGCAGTGCCTCACTAGAGGAACTCTGCAATCGCGATAAGAGTTCTTCATTCAGTTATTAGACGTAGAGCTTTTCGAATTTCTCCTGAGTATGAAAGGAGCCTGAAGATTTAAGTACTTAAATAAAAAGAAGAAAATTATTTTCTATGGTTCCGTCATCTAATTGAACAGTCTAATTTTCGGCTCTTAAAGTTTCATAAAGATATTAGGAAAATTTTTATGGAAGAACAGTTCAGGAAATGTTCAATTAAAAACCCAACGAATTAAGTATATAATTTGTTACATGTTCAGTTCATCGTTCATCGACATTGCATCTTTAAGAATTAATATGAGCTATTCCTGCTGTTTATAACACAAATAGGATTGTAAACATCTTTGTACCCAACCCACCCACCTTTGAAAAAAATAAAAAGAGAGAGAGCAGGTTTTAAAGGTGCAGTAAAGACGTATATTTTTTATGGAAATTGTAGAAATATCAGAGTATGACATAATGAAATCATTTAAAGCATAGATAGAATAGAGCATTTATGTAATTCCCTCATGTTAATACAACTATTTGATTTTTCCATTAGTTAAGTGCTGATATTTCATTTGTTATTCAAAATCTCTCAAAGAATCTCCAATTATTTTTTCAGACTACTGGTTAAAAATGTACAGCGAAAAGCAAACACATTATGAGGTATCCGTCCATTTTTCTTTGTGAAGCTGTGCTACAAATCCTATAAAAAAGCAACTAACTAAATGGAGGAGCATTGAATTATTTAAAAACTCGAAAGCTTCTTGGAAAAACAACAAGGAAAACTATTTGTGCATTCGAATGGTAGCCCTTACATTGTTAGTAGTATGTAGACAAAATTGCCACCGTCATCTGTTTCATTCTCAGGAACTCAATGAATTTTAAATTTGTTTTTGTCATTTGAAATGAAAATAAAGTGCCCGTTGTGCAGAATTGATGGAGTTGTAATAGGATTAGCCTAAAAGCTTGTCTTAAGCAAATATAAATCGTAAACAATTCCAAAGGAAGTGGATCTGTGTTAATGTACTTGTAATTTTCGGAGATTTATCCGTTGAGTGCTTAAGCCCTTCAATTTTTATGTATTATATTAAATTTGAAAATATATATAAAGCATAAAACCAACATTACCAATTTTTCGTTGAGTCTAAAGTATAAAAATTCGGTAAAAGTATAAAAATATTTTGCTTAAGACACATTCTTTTTAAATTTTTAAATAAAAAACTAGGGCCATTTCATTAAACTTTTTAAATTTTTTGAAAGAAATACCGCTGATATAAATGTGCAGATATTCTATAGAAAATTTGGAAAATTTGGACTCAACTTGTTTCCAAATGCCTAAAAGGCTCGGTAGAACGTGATTATATCTCGAAATAAACTTAGACATTGAGTTTCCGCATTATGTAGCTCTCCATTCATTAAGCGCTCTTTTATCACCTGCTGTTGGTAATTGCCGAAATTCTTGAAACTTCTCCCGAAGTCCTGAAATTCCAAAACTTTATCAAACCAAATCCTGAAAGCATCCTTCTGGCCTTTCTTGTTTTGGAACATACCAAACCAGTAAACTCCTCCAAAGTCTTCGTACTCAATAGTTTACCTCAAGTCAGTTTGTTAGCACTTTCTCATTTCCCGTGAGTTAGTTGTTGTTCTCCTGTTTAGGTTACAATGCAGGTTTTTTCGGTAATTGTACGGAAACAAAATAATGGGATTATCCTTGTAATGGAGCCCCAATTATCCAAATTGCACAAATCCCTGTGAAGCACTACAAGCTGGATGTTCAGGTGCAATCCGGATGGGTTTGCTACTCTGTGGTTACACTTCACGTGCTAATTTTCCCTCTCTGGACTAGATGTTAATTAATAACGCAAATGTGACTCTGTTGAGACAGCAGAAGCACCAATTCCACAAATGCGTAGTCATCCAAGCTAATGAATTGGGGAAATGCTAAGTTGCCTTTAACACAAAATCTAATTTGGAATATTCTAGAGATGATAGGATAAATTTTGTTAGCGCAATTCCCAAGAAGTTGACAGGGTGTAGTGTGTTGTAAGAGTTTTGTGGGAACTTTGTGGAATATAGTTGTTAATCATACATGCATGGTTGTCATAGGTATAAATATTTTTCCAAAAATAGTTTACTCTTCAACCGTTTTAAGTACATTTTCTTCTCTAACGCAAAAGCCCACTAAAAATAATTTTATTGCAAGGATTCATGAAAAATAATTTTCAATTTTTATGGAAAAGTTTTTGCGTATCATGACAAATACAATCCTACATAATTTGTTAAGGACTAAGAAGACAATATTTGTTTCTCTTAGTTACTTAAACAATGAAGTCCATTCAAGTTGCGTCGAGTACAATGGGCTCTGTCTGTTTTACATCATGTTATGACAGCCAGTCGAATAAAAGGATGCCCGCCGCATAAAAGACAAATCACCTCATTATCCGCAGGGACTTTTCTCAAGAAACTTTTTCAACATATAGTCTTCAGCGCAGCTGGAATTTTCTTCTCAAGCGGAGCTGCTGGGACATGGCTACAAAAGAAAATACGCTTCCCTCCCATGGATTTTGAAAAGGCAGCCAGCATCATGAGAAGTAAAAGCGAATAATTCCTTCCAAGATGCTCAATCATCAGAAACATTCCTGCAACTAAAGCTTTTATGATCTGTACGTGGAAAAGGGAACAAAGGGCGCAAAAGTTAATAAACTAGAAATGGATGCTCTTTCCAGGTCTTTGTTATATTTGTACAAAAACATATTTCGACTTGAGGAATTTGTTGGGCACTCAACTAGGGAAAGAAAAAGAAGTCTTTTTGCATAACTTAACTCTTTAAAACTTACGCTTTTAAGTGTTTTTTTTTTTTCAAACTTGCCTATTCTATTATAAGACGATTTATGGAAAAAACGAAAAAATCAAATAAACTGAAGATGACATCTAAAAGAAGTAAGTGAGCTCCGCTATCGAAAAGTAGTAGAAATGTGAAGTTTTTTATGTATTTAACCGGATGTTTTTCATAATTGCTTGCTAAGGCTTTATTAATTTTAATTCAATATTTGTTATTATACCATAACCTCGATTGTTTTTAGAGTGTAAATAATATATTCTTAAGTGTCTATAGAAATTTTCTGATTCTATTCCGTACATCTTATATACATATAATTGTTTTAGAACTTATTAATTTTTATTATAATAGTTAATTTGTTGATGTCGAAGAAAAGTTGAAAAACCTCATTAATTATACTTAAATCTATCTATTCTACACTATTACTATACTATCTTATCTATTAAGCCACTTTTATGTAAACACGAGTTGACTTCATAAACATTTCTGCATTTGAATTAAAAATTCACAAGTAACCGATTCTTGACTACTTAAAATTATTATTTGAAGGGTAAAAGGCAGAATAAGATATGGCATCTCATTCTATTCTATTTTCTGCATCCAATTGATTTAATTTTAATTTATAGTTTTCAAAATTAATATTTAATTTAACAAAAATAATGAGTCATTTTCTGGATAAACGAATTTTACTGATAATGGAGTGAAAAAATTTTGAGTTCATTTGATAAACACATAATGCGAAAAAATAACATAAATTCGTGCATGCCATATCATAAGTTCTTAAATCGCTTTCGTTAATGTATATAAGTAAAAACCTCCTTACGTTACTGACTATTCTTAAAAACTTGCTATATTACTTTATTACTAAAAATTTGATGTAAACACTTATCTACTCATAATTGAAAAAATGTATTTTAATTATTTAATACTATAGTAAATAGTTTCAAAACATAGAAATAAAAGCTCGTCAATAATACAAGAATTTGTAATGTATCTTGTTTCCAGATATTATTTTTATTTCTCAATTTAAGCTGTCAAGATTGTATTTACGCTACGCCACTCATCGAAAGTGGCTCTAAAAAGGAACCATAGGTGAAGAGAATAGAAAAATGCAGCTGTTTGACGAACTTTTCAAATTTGTTTGTATACAAAGAATTTTCAAGAAATTAAGCACATACATATTTTATCGCACTCCATTTGACTAAGGTTTTGTTCTTTTTCCTAACAAAAGCTATAAAATGAAGTTGTTCAGAGCCTAAGACTCAAAACTTTACTGAACAGTAGCCATCGCGATTGGTTACTAAGCTGTTGGTTCTAAAATATAAACGTGCAAGAAAATCTTCTAAAAGTTCGTAAATTGTCAATTGTGAAAAAGATCTAAAGATTCAATCTTAAATTACAATATGTAAAGTGTACATGCAGTTTTTGCAATCATAAATCTCATTTGTTTTCTGTGTGCAGGTCGTCGATGAACGCTCGAAAGGATGACCTCATTTTCTTCTCTCAGGGAGCAAAAATTTTTAAAATGTGTGGTGTGTGGGGAGACGATCAGAAACTAACTACAATGAAAAGAACAAAAATCGGTGTCATAATTTTAATTCTTCAAGTAATTGTAAATATTTGCTCATTTACTGGATATTTTGAATTGACAGGAAAAGGAAATACAGCAACAGCCTTAGCGTTAATGTCATTAATTCTAAGTTTTGGAGTATCTGTTTGCATCTTCAAGATGTACTCAATATGGCTTTCAGTAAAAGAAATTAAACAAAGTATACGATGGATACAAAATTTTGCTCATAAATTTGAAAATCAATTCTTCATACAAGAGGCTCTCAAACTTTATCGATATATGCTTTATGTTGGATCATTTTTTCTTTATGCTACAGCCGTCACCTTTTTATTAGCTCCAATAATCGACAGCAGAAAATCACTTCCCTTACCTATGATGAATCCAACTCAATTAATTGATGTATACAAGAGTCCGATTTATGAAATTTTTTACATTTATGAAGCCGTGGCAATATTTATATTTGGCAATGTGATGATAACATGTGATACAGTAAGATGTTTTTTTTTCCATAATATATGGAGGAGTACAATTTTTAACACGTAGTTGTTTTGCGGAATAATGGCTATGGTATCTGGATTTCTCAAAAGTCTGAATGATATTTTTCAAAAAGCATTCATTGACAAAACTATACCCGACATGACTGAGGAAAAAAAATTGAAGATATTTTCTGGAATTATTGAGGACTTCATAGAAACCTGCCGGTATAGTATCATAGTAACGATTTAGTACTTGAAAATAAAAATAACAATATTTTAGAATCATCGACTATGTTCAGAGCATATTTCATATAATCAGTCTCACTCATTTTCTCTTTAACACATTTGTTATTGCATTGGTTTTGTACTTATTTTCTGTTTTGGACGTGCATAATTCAATAACATTTGTTATGATGGCATGTTTTGGTCTTCAAATATTTCAATTGGGAATTTATTGCTATTTTGGAGAACAAATTGTCTACCAGGTACAGGTTATTTTGATTCTAAGTTTCTTTAATAATTCTTTAAATAATATATTTCAGAGTTGTATATTGCGCCACAAAATGTATGAGTGTGAATGGTATTCTGAATCGAAATTGTTTAAACTAATGATTTTACTGACACTTCAAAGAATGGAAAGAGAGCCTTTTATTGCTGCAGGAAAGCTAATACCTCTATCGTATGCAACATTTACGGGGGTTGGCTCGTCCAAAGTGATTTTGTCTTCTAAGTTATTGTATAATAAATTCTCTACTTTCAGGTTCTCAAAAAATCGTTTACATTTTATGCTTTCTTATATAATGTTAAGAAGATATAAATGACGAAGCGTATATTATTGCTTGCTTGCAAAAACTGACTAAGTGAAAAAAAAACTATATTAGTATGAAGAAAATCGGTTTGCATATTTTAAGAACTATTATTTAAAACGACTTTAATTGTGTTCCATAATTAAAATCGGAGATTCTCACCAAAATAGCTGAAGCTTTTAAAATTAGGTACACAAGAAATTAAAATACTGAAAATCACTAGTTTTTCTCTTGGTCAGTTTTGCCAGCCAAGTGACGATATACAGCAACATTAAGTGGATTTTATGGTAATTTACTAGTTTTAAGTAAGGAAAACTTATATGTAGGTAAATAAGCCACGTTACTTCAAAGAAAAAGTCTTAATAAAATCACTGTGCTATCTATCTAAAATAATGTGAATTAACATTTTGTGAAGTAAAAATTATAAAAGCTGATTAAAAGCTTTAATTTGCTTATTTTAAAGTTAATTACTTTTGGTAGAATACTCTTGGCTTATGTTCGTGAGACCACCAGGAAATTATTTAATGCACTAATCATAATGACTAGCCAAGAGCACACGTGAATTCAACGAAGCTGAATAATGACAAGGAAACTTTCTTCTAGAAAGGTCTTACCACATAATGGCTCGATTTTTCGACAGCAAGGAACATACTCCATTTAAGTGGCAGAGATAAGTTGACATAAAGCATCACAAGTAGTCCCAGCATTCTGCCAAAATTTAAGTTGATTACAATTCATTTTTTTTATGAGAGAAGGAATCGGAGGAGATTGTTAGCATTAAGAAGTGGCAAGGATTCCTTTTAGTAACGACGAAACCGAAAACAAAAAATGTGTAGGATTGAAAGAGGGTTTCTTGGAAACATTTTGTTTTTATAGAGAACGAAATGATTTGTTATAATTTATCATAAAAGATGCACTGCACGGTACTCAATATACATATGTATGCATAGTATGTACGTGAAAACTGATAACAATTTGCCATAATTCATAATTTATGATTATTATATTAAAATCAGCTTTACTAAATAGTGCATGTGGTGTCTTAAATATAATTGTACAAAATTTATAAATAAGAAATGAAATAAAAGGAAAATTTCTATTCTAAATTTTATTGTGGCCCCTGCTGCTTCAGTTGTACAAAATTTTACAAATTACTATCACCCACCTTTACCTCACGTTAAACCCTGCAGCAGAAAATAATGACTTGGAAAGTCGGTTTCTTCGTTAATTAGGCTATAAAATCCAATAGATCTGCAAAAAGGACAAATTACAGAGAAACTCCCGCAGGGATATACAATAAAGCCTTTAAATTCGATTATTTTATCCGAATGAAGCCACTAAGAGCAATTTAGGAATATTGAATTGATCTCATTAGTATCTAGTATAAATTCTTTGAATGAAAATGATTTAATTCAGTATTTTATCTGCACCATCATAGAGTACAATCACGTGAAAATTAATATTTGGTGGCACAGCAAAACCTCGTGGTTCTCAAAACTTTCGTCATAAATCCTCATTCATATCAAATCTAGAGGAGTAGAGAGAATTTCTAAACCATTCCTTTATATACATTAGTCTCACGCTTCTGGAGCAGAGTGTTACATTTAAGCAATTAATGTTCGAACTCAACGTCAGTAACACACATTTGCTGACCCATTAAGGGGTGATTAATTTACAATATTTTGAGGTTTCTTCTCCAATGATTGGGTTGTTAGGAAATTTTGCTATTAATTTTACGAAGTTGTCAGATTCGATTTCATTGTCGAACTCGATATGTGAAAATTAGAAGTCAAAGTGGTTATTATTTTCAATTTAGGTACTTTAAAAAAATTGTAGATTGTGGAATAAAATTTGTTTTAAAAAATTTCTAAAAATTATGGAGCAGATTATTTTAAAGGTAGTAATATAAAAATATGCTTAAAAAGTAAAATATGAAATCGAAGAATATCTGGCACAACAACAGAAAGCTTATAAGCTAAAATAATAAAAGCAATGAAGCAATTGGTAATTTATTAATTTAATATTTAATTCTATGTCTAACAAATGATATCAAATTTATGAAAATACATAGCCCGTTCTTGGTACGTGGTGGAGCGTGTGATCTGTGAAATTATAAAATACATATTATTAAATAGTTCTAAAAAAAGTTTTTCAGTGTAAAACTAATTAATTAATTAATGTTTTTCATCAATCTGTGAATTGCAGGATATTTTTTAAATTTATTTTGTGTTACATTTCATTTTGGATCACTGCTTGTTTGCGTTGTAAGATAAACTTCTTTGAATTAAAACTTTAATTCGTGTTTTCTTAATATCCCACGTACACTGAGAAAATATTTTACGGATTTGGTGGCAATAAAATGGTCATGATATCAATAATTTTTCCAATATAGTAAAATACTCTAAGATATAGTTCTAAATGAGATCATAGATGAGAGAATATAGTTTAATAAGTCTGGCATCCGTAAAATATAGTCCATCGAACTATATTTATGGTTCTCCCAGAATATAGATTAAAATTTCTTTCAGTGGATAAGTGAAAGTGATGAAAATGATAAATTCAATAAAATTATACTTAATCTGAAATGCTTTCTATTTCAAAATGCTTTAAAACAAGCGGTGGCATGTATAAAGTAAAATTAAAGCAAATTATAAACTATGAAAATTGGTGCATTATACTCCTTTCTCACACTTCTTCTTTAATTGTTTAAAATACTATAAAAAAATGCAAAGTCATAAGAAAATAACATAAACGTTTCGAAAACTTAAAATATAAAAAGGACGAATTAATTAACTACGTTCTTAAGTCGGTTGATACGTAATTTTGTTAAGTACACCTTTGAAGGCACAAATTCATCTCTTTGATTATTTTCTATATATGCATATATTTATGTATGTATGTATGTACGTGCCCACATTATTAAAATCAGTGGTTGTCGTAAATTTCTATGTAATCAGATCATTATTGTATAGGTATACATAAATTATTCTATTACGTAAGCTAATATAGTATAAAAATTGATATGAGGTAACAGAAAGCCAGTAGAAGAATTTGTAACTTACTTACAAAATTTCTTCTCCAATTTAAGTTATAAAGCTATAAAAAGAACCATAAGTGATTTCCTTAGAAAAATGCAGCTGTTTTCGAAACTTTAAAAATTTGTTTGTTTACTAAGAGCTTTCAAGAAATTAAGGACATTAATATATAATTACAATCCACTTGGCATTGCTCTGTGTTCTGAGAATTACTATAAAATGAAGTCGTTAGAGCTCAAAATTGAAATCTTTATTGAACAGTAGATACAACGATTAGATCCTGGGCTGTTATTTTGTTTTGAAATACATATATACGAACTTGCAACCAAAAATAAATGTTCGCGTCTTTAGAAATTATCACATTGTGAACTGTGAACAAATTATTTTGAGAAGTTTCAAAAAACAATATGTAAAGTGTATGTTTGTTTTACAACAAAATTTCTTATACCTACATACTTATAATCACAGGTCTTTGATTGACTCCAGAAAGGATGACCTCATTTTCTTCTCACAGAGCGCGAAAATGTTTAAAATATGTGGTATGTGGGCAGATTATAAGAAACTCACTTCAGTGAAAAGAACAATATTGGGTGCTATTATATTGATTCTTCTATCAGTTATTAATATTTGCTCATTTTCTGGATATTTTGAATTGACAATCAAAGGAGATACTGAAACAGTTCTGGCACTAATGTCATTAATTATCAGTTTTGGATTGTGTGTCTGCATCTTTAAAGTTTACTCAATATATAGTTCAGTAAAGGAAATAAAAGAATGTCTGAGATGGCTCCAAAATTTCGCTCGTAAATTTGAAAATCAGTTCTTCATACAAGAGGCTCTCAAACGTTACCGCTTTATATTTTATGTTGGATCATTTTTTCTTTATCCTACGCTTGTCATGTACTCCGTGGCTCCAATACTCGACAGCAGGAAAACACCCCTTACCTATGATGAATCCAACTCAAATAATTGACATACAGAAGAGTCCAATTTACGAAATTTTTTATCTTTACCAAACCATTCTCATTTTCATCTTGGGAACTGTGATGATATCGTGCGATATAGTAAGATTTTTATTCTTTTTGTGAATTAAATGAAGCGCATATTCACTTAATATGCAGCTGTTTTGCGGAATAATGGCTATGGTATCTGGATTTCTCAAAAGCTTGGCTGATGTTTTTCAAAGAGCATTCATTGACAAAACTATACCCGACATGACTGAGGAAAAAAAAATTGAAGATATTTTCTGGAATTATTGAGGATTTTATAGAAACCTGCCGGTATAGTATCATTTGCAGTAACGATTTAGCAGTTGAAAATAAAAATAACAATATTTTAGAATCATCGACTATGTTCAGATCAATTTTATATAATCAGTCTTACTCATTTCCTCTTTAACACATTTGTGATTGCACTTGTTTTGTACTTATGTTCTGTCTTGGCGGTCAATGATACACGGAAAAAAATTTGGATGGCAAAAATCCCCAATCAATTCATGAACGCTTTCGCTATAAAATTCAACCACATATGTTGAAAATATAGCAGATTTCTTTAAAAGTTACAGGAGTTAATGTTAACATTTTACGCTGATTCTTTTCCTTCAAAAATTTGGAAACGGCACTGCTTTAATTGGCTACTTCCCCTAAAGACCATGTCAAGAAAATCCCAAAACTTTCAAGAATGGTGAAAAAACCTTCTGTGGTTGCTATTTATTTCAATATTTTATGCCAACAATTTCTGAATAGTGATGACTATTTTTGTTCATTCTGTAAAAATTATTGGTATTTCTCGTGAATTAAAATTGATTTAACTTCCCTGTTTTTTGCACAAATATTCCCAAAAATATGCACTATCCCAAAATCCGTCGGAAAATACAGAGATATTGTCAGAAAAGTCGCGATATTCACGACAAATTTTTTTCCGTGTACAATAACAATTGCTATGATGTCATGTTTTGTTCTTCAATTGTTTCAATTGGGAATTTATTGCTATTTTGGAGCAGAAATTGTACCTCAGGTAAACATAATTTTAATTACAAATTAATTTTAATTTAATCATATCTTGCAGAGTCGGAAATTGCGCGATAAAATTCAGGAGTGTGAATGGTATTTGGAAACGAAATTTTTTAAACTAATGACTTTACTGACACTTCAAAGAATGGAAAGAGAGCCTTTTATCGCTGCAGGAAAGTTAATACCTCTATCGTATGCAACATTTACGGGGGTTGGCTCGTCCAAAGTGATTTTGTCTTCTAAGTTATTGTATAATAAATTCTCTACTTTCAGGTTCTCAAAAAATCGTTTACATTTTATGCTTTCTTGTATAATATGAAGAAGGTATAAAAACTTCAGGATTAGATAAAAAAACTGATTTTGAAAAGTCCGACGAGAAATTCAAGCTGATCATCTTTAAAAAAAAAAAATGTAATGTAATTCGTTTACGTTTTTTGTCCTATCAATTTTATCAATTAATATACATACTTCTTATATCTAACAAAAAGAAGGCATTTCCAGAATTTGCATCATGCATATGTATGTATATTATGTAATTTCGTTATTTTAAATATAGATTTGGAAGAAAATGAGTTTGTCATAAAATCTGATTTGTTCTGACTTGGTGACTTTATAGGATTCTAATACCTTTGCACATAACACTTCAGGAGCAGCGGAAAAATGTCCCAGGAGCTAATCGTTGTATCTACTATTAAATAAAGATTTCAATTTTGAGCTCTAACGACCTCATTTTGTAGTAATTCTTAGAACGTAGAGCAATGCCAAATGAATTGCGATCATATATTAATGTCCCTAATTTTTTGAAAACATGTAGTAAACAAACAAATTTAAAAAGTTCCGAAAACAGCTGCATTTTTCTAAGGAAATCATTTAGGTTCTTTTTCAGAGCCACTTCTGGCTTAGTAATAAACTCTTTATTCTTTATAACTTAAATTGGGGAAGAAATCTTGAAAGTAAGTTAGAAATTCTTCTACTGACTTCCTGTTACCTCATATCAATTTTTATATTAGCTTACGTTGCAGACGTAATATCATAATGTTTGTATACCTATAACATAATAACCTGATTACATAGAAATTTACGATATCGCTGATTTTGATAATGTGGGCACGTACATACATACATAGATAAATATATCCATATATAGAAAATAATCAAAGAGTTGAATTTGTGACTTCAAAGACCTACTCGTCCTTTTTATATTTTAAGTTTTCGAAAGGTTTATGTCACTTTCTTATGACTGCATTTTTTTATAGTATTTTAAACAATTAAAGAAGAAGTGTGAGAAAGAAGTATAATGCACCAATTTTCATAGTTTATAATTTGCTTTAATTTTAATTTATACATGCCACCGCTTGTTTTAAAGTATTTTGAAATAGAAAGCATTTCAGATTAAGTATAATTTTATTGAATTTATCATTTTCACCACTTTCACTTATACACTGAAAGAAATTTTAATCTATATTCTGGGAGAACCATAAATATAGGTCGATGGACTATATTTTACGGATGCCAGAACTATTAAACTATATTCTCTCATCTATCATCTCATCTAGAACTATAACAATAAACCCCATTTACACTATCATGTGCATGAGTCAGTTTCATGAGCGCTTCCATTGATGAAAATGAACGTTTCATCATGGACATGAGTCAATTTCATGAGCATTTTCTATCATGAAAATGACAATGTTATGTGCCGGATTGTCAAAATATAAGCAATATTTTCACTTTTTTCTCGACGATCGTCCCAAAATAATAATAATAGATTAATTAATTAATCGATAAATTGATTATCGAGTGGTATTAGTAGATTAATCGATAAATCGTCCTAAACCATGCAGCTACATAATAGATCGTTCCACTCGATAAATCAATTAAACGATAATTTGTCAATGTCAGAATAGGTTATTACATCATCCTCAGAAAAATGCATTTCGCAAAAATAAAGTTTTTTATTAACATTAATTCCCAATTGCAAATAATAATCACCAAAATGCTTTAGCCAAATATGGCGTCTGCAATCATCTGGTACCTTAAAAAAGGTTAAAAAGGAACCAGGACAGTGCATATTTTTAACGACAACAATATTTATTCATTGTGTTGCTGTGGTTTTTCAACAATGCAAAGTACAATCAAAGTTTAAAACAAGATTGGCTAAAAACCAAATAAATGGTTTTAAAAAATCCGCAATCGATTGTATATGCAATCGCCAAGATTAGTTCATACCAGAGTGAAACCAACAGAAAGATTTCTTGATTTCTATAATTTATTGATAAAGTTCAATAAAGACTATAAATTCAATATGTATTTTCAATCCCACTTCCAACAGATTCCGAACAATAATAATGCAAAAAAACATTAGATTTCGATGATAACGCGATTCTCTGATTCTCTGTTTGCTCTGTTTTATTGTTGGACAGTAGGTTACAGTGGTTTGTTTGTAATTTCACAATTTTAAATCTATGGATTTTCGGATGACAACCTTTCTTCTGGACAGAGCTGGATATAAGATGAGTAAGCGGGTAGTCCCATCGTTTAAGTTTTTTGCTTTGTGGTCCCCTTTCAGGTTGAGCCCGTCGAGCTGGAACGAGGACTGGATGTGGACAACGCAACAGGTTTAACAAGCTCAAGGTAAAAGCCAATTTTCTCTAAAAAATAAAATTATACCAATCCCCATGCAAAAATATCAAAATGAAAATCCAATATACAAAATCCAAGTTGGCAACAGAGAAAATTGTTAAATTACAAGATCGCAAGAATGCTCAAAAAATACGCTCAAATCGCAAAACCCTGATAATAAGAATGAAATTTTAAAGAATGATTGCTAGTTTCCATGTTCTAGAAAAGCCAAACAGCCTTCATTAGCCAATTTGGAATACATATCCGAAGATTTTTACTATCCGTACGATAAAATTACTATATCACCGTCAAACAATATATTATTCATTTAATTATGAGAATGTATGTAGTTTTTCAGTCAAAAATTACATATGTATATGCAAACAGAACTTTCCAAAATGAAGTGGCACACTCCCTGCAAACGTATGTTTTGCAGGCTTATTTCTGAGATAACTTACAGCTTTCTAAGCTTTTAAAGATTTATTTTAAAAAGCTGTTTAAATATCGTTGCTTCAAGTTGTTGAAGTGGTGGTGTACGAGCTTGGAAGCTTTTAGGACAATTAGAGCACATTTTAGAAGAGGCTAAATCTTGGTGGTAATGTTTGCTATATTTTTTAACAAACAGGGTATCCCAAATATAATATTAAAATACTTTTCTGTCTAAATTGTGTTTCTTCTTTACTAGAATTCTATTTGAATATAATATGACGGTTTTGCGTGAAAAAATACTTACAACTTTGGGACTACATATTTACAATATTATTTAATAAGTAGTTCAATTATAGGTTATGTGTATATGCGATATTTAAACGAAAGAGACATAGGCAGAGAGAGGGAGATCAACAACTATTTATAATGCAGTGAAAGCAAATTTTTTTTTAAATGTTTTCTAGTTCCAAAGCCCTTCATTTTGCAAATGAACACAACAAAAAATGAAAGCAAACCAACACAAATTATTCCACTTTAATAATTTTCGTATTGAAATAGCTTAGTTGCGTGAATTCGAAAAATTACGCTCAAATTCAATTTTTTAAATGTTCAGTTACTTGCTTTTGATACACCTATCAATTAAAGCTTTTCTGAGTAGATTCGTGATAACATTCATTCTAGCAACTTAAAATATAGAAATAAAAACACTTCACAAAATTTACATGTATGTATTAAAAAACATACGAACATAATTGTTTTTCTTCATATACAGACACATACTGGCTTATGTACATAATATGATAATAACACCTTTCGTATTTCTTCCTAAATGTTTTAGAAAAATTATATACTTCGAAATGGAACACTGGAAACTTTAAAATTCGGATTGTACAGGTGGGGTATTAATTTTTTATAAATATCGCTTTTTTACATTAGTATCTGTCACTTATTACTAATTTATAGGAGAAGTGTACGCCCATCATATTTTATTTATTTTTAGGATTTAATTAAATTTCCAAAAAATGATTTAAATTCCTGATTTCTTACCGACTCGTCTCATTGAACAATACTTATCCATCCCATCTCTTTAAAAGTGAAAAGGTAGTGAAGTGTGTAAATTCCATATAAAATCATTTTAAGGAAGTGGAATACATTTAAAATATGTAACTATAACTTTCATTATTTTGGCTAATTATACATAAAGAACCATTTAAGGACTCCCAAAGATGTTCCAGACAGTAATAGAAATGATTTATTTTGGCAGTCTGCAAAATTGTTTAAAATTATCGGGATATGGGAAGATAGCACCAAATTAAGCACAGTACAGAGAAATATAAAAGGGCCCATAATTATGTTACTAGGGCCATTAATTGTGAACATTTGCGCATTTTCTGGATACTTTGATATGAAAGCTACAGGGAACGTTACCGAATCCCATGTTATGCTCATAATAAGTTTTGGAGTTTTCATGTGTACCTTCAAGATGTACTCAATGTGGAGCAGGGTGTCTGAGATAAAACAATGCATCAGATGGCTCCAGGATTTCGCTCGAAAATTTGAAAATCAGCAGTTTATCAATCGTGCTAAACATATATATCGACTTATGTTCAATACAGGGCTGTTTTTTCTTAATTTGACTATTTTCTTCTTCGCTCTCGTTCCTACGGCCCGCAGTACAAGAAGATTACCAGTGAACACGAAAAACCCTACATTAGTAATCGACATACTTCAAAGTCCAACTTATGAAATTGTTTTTGCATATCAAACAGTGGTAATGGTTTCATACGGAAACATAATGGTGGGATGTGACACAGTAGGAAACACTAACTAATAGTAGACATTTTAATAGAACAGAGTTTTATTCGCAGATGATTTGTGGAATAATGGCGATAATATCAGCAATTTTGGAAAGTATAACTGATGTTTTCGTACAATTCTTTGTCTTAAAGACAAAGGGCGATTTGGACGAAGAGAAAAAGATTGAAGTAATGCGCAATATAATGGAAGATTTTAGCGAAGCATGCAGGTAACATCAGCTTTTGATCAGGTTCTTTTATTTATTAACACTATGTCCAATTTTTCTTGTTTTCAAAACGTAATTTAGGGTAGTCGATTTTGTCAAAAACTTATTTGTATTGATCACAATCACTCATCTCTTATATAACATCGGCATAATGGCAGTGGGACTTTATGTTGTTTCATTGTTGAATTTAAGTGACGTATTCGCTATGTCAATGCTAAGCAACATCATTCTTCAAGTTTTTCAATTGGGTATTTATTGCTATTTTGGAGAAGAAATTTCAGATCAAGTAACTAAAAATCCTCCATTTATAATTTAATTCATTAAAATAATATTTTAGGCTCGGAAATTTCGCAAAAGGATTTACGAGTGTGATTGGTTTAATCAGTCTAAAAACTTTAAGTTTATGGTTTTACTCACGTTGCAGAGAACTGAAAAGGAACCTTTAATTTCTGCTGGGAAAGTAGTTCCTCTTTCATACGCAACATTTGGAGAGGTATGACTTTGTACTTTTAAAAATATGTTTCTCAGAATGCATAAAATCAAATTTATATTTTGTTTTATTAATAATAATTCTTTAAATTTTGCTATCGTATATTGCTCAGAATCTGTAGTGGAGTATAAAATTGTATATATATCTAAATTAATTTCGGCATTATTAAAAAATAATAATAAATAATTTTCTATCAAGCATAAACGCTTTTTCCTATCAAAACAATAAATTCAAAATTTGAATTGGATAAGTTTGTACACGCAAATTGGATATACAATACTTATGTGTAAGTTAAAGCAATTTTATGTTCTGTTCTCCAAATTAAAATTTTTTACTATGAGAAATTTAACTAATCATATTCAATTAAATTTACTACTTTACTGCTAAATGTAATCCAGAGACTGTGCAAATATGTAAAGAAAGTTATACCGATTTTTCCTAAACATTAAATACCTAGAGCAATTTTCAAAATACATTCAAAGCGACACTTTTTACTTCAGGCATCAAAGATGTTTTTGGAAGATTGGAACTCGATCAAACTGATAGTAGATTTTATAAATTCATAAATAACATTCATTTACATTAAACAACCGTAAGGTTCTAAAATACTTCCTTTTATATTTCAGATTTTAAAAAAGGCATTCGCCTTTTACGCATTCATGTACAACTTTAAAAGTGCATAATGGGGTTCAGTCACATTGGAAAACTGCTTGAAAATTCTAACATACCCTACAGAGACTTTCTAAACATAATCCTCACATTTGTCAAATATTTAAATGCTGTATGTTTATGATATACGAGTATGAGATATATATGTATGTAGATATATTATGCAATTATAATAAGTAGGTACCTATTTATTTATTATTTGGTAAATAAAATTCAATGTTTTAGTTCACTGATACACTGATTTTAAGCCATTTAAGCACTTTTCAATTTCAGTAAACTTTTTCTCGCACGTCATTACCATTCAACCTTATGCTATAGTTTGATTAATATTTAAAACGCAATTTTTATAGCTTGATTATATATTAAATGTAATTGAAAATATAAGAAATTCTACGAAGCCAGCAAGTTTTGTTGTTGTACAAACTTTCGCAAGACACCGTGCAGTAGAATACTGAATTTTTGGTTATTTTTGAGAATTGTATGGAAAACAAAATGATACACCTAAGTATTTCCATATCTGAACCTTTTTTAAGTCACATTTAAACTAAGAAGGAGAATTCTTTCATAGTATAATATTAAATAGGTCGCCGCATTTGTGGAAGCTATAGGTAAGTATATCGTCACCGGTGTAGTCTAAAATTCCAAATTTGTACATATAAACGATACAGCTTTGAAAATAACTATTAATTATCAATAACATATAAATTTTAACTAATTGGTACTAATTTATAATTTTCTTTTGCTGAAATAAATGGTTTAATCGGTGAAACTAAAGAAAGATTGTGGTTTGCTAACTAGTAAAAACAGTAGATAGTATGTAAAAGACCTCAAATGAATATGTACTTTTTAAACAATGTTGCACGGTTATTTCTAAAAAAAAGATGGACAAGTGCGAGTAGAACTCACGCCTTGAGGGTTCCGTATCGTTATACTTTATAATTATCTATTAATTTTGAATCATAGAAAAGCAAGAACAAACTTAACATTGTAGTTGAAAAACATGTTCTCCCATACATTCCAACTGCAAATGTAAATTTGTACGCACAATATTGAAAGATTTATCATGTTATTTTAAGAGCATAGACTTCTTATAAGTTTTCCTGTAATCTATAAGTAAAGAACTATTTTCTGTATTTTTTTTCAAAATTTTAGGTTCAGTAGTTTCGCGGATAGGGGGGGGGGGAATGGTAAATTTTCGTCTATTTTCTTGAATAACTTGAAAACTATTTATTTTAAAATTACAAAAAAATATATTTGAGATCCTCACAACAAGCCCTTTCATTTGATATGTCACACGATGCAGTTTGCAAAAATTTTTTTTTTAATTGTCCATCTTGCCCCTCAAAAGTGACCCCCATTCACACCTCTGCGTTTGGGTCACAGAAATTGATATGTGTACCAAATTTCAACTTAATCGGTCTAGTAGATTCGGAGATAATTGACTGTGACGGACGGACAGACGGACACACGAGTGATCCCATAAGGGTTCCTTTTTTCCTTTTGAGGTACGGAACCCTAAAAATATGTGCTGTAACTAAAAATTTAAGGTTTTCGGAATTTTTCCTTTATGTGCTATAAAACATTGCTTCATGCCAAATTTCAAGATTCTACGTCAACTGGAAGTACCCTTTAGGTTTTGATTCCCTTGCGAGTAGTTGCGAGTTTGAAAATATGCGGCTTAAATTGCTGTTTCTTTTGATTGCGTTGACATAGAAGTTTGATTTTGTTACAGCTTGAAGGTATTATAGACCTGAGTATTTGATATGAATTTCAATTTAATACCTCAACGCGTTCATGAGGAAAGGGGTAGTAAGTTTAAAATTATTAAAAATATTTTTATTATATGATGTAACTAAAAATTTACGGTTTTCGCAATTTTTCCTTTATCTATGCTATAAGGCGTTGCTTCGAACGAAATTTCAAGATTCTGAGTTCACGAGAAGTACCCTGTAGGTTTTGATTCCCTTGCGAGTGTCGAAAATTTGCGGAAATTTGCGGCATAAACGGCTGTATCTTTTGATTGCGTTGGCTTAGAAGTTTGATTTTTTTACAGCTTCAAGGGACAGTAGACCTGAGTATTTGATATAAATTCGAGCTTGATACCTCCACGCGTTCCTGAGAAAAAGGGTCTTGACAGACAGACAGACGGACGGACGGACGGACGGACGGACGGACAACAAAGTGATCCTATAAGGGTTCCGTTTTTTCCTTTCGAGGTACGGAACCCTAATAAGTTTTGAGCAAAATTTTATTAGAATTAGAAAGTTATGCAGGTGATGGAGTGCTGTTAGCGAATCCTTCGTATTTTCTGATAGTATTTTTTAGAATTCAGGTCTATAATTTTCATGGAATATCATTGAGATAAAATTTATGAACTATGCAAAAATTGAGTTTTACTCTGCTGCAAGTTTCCCCATGAATGTAAATGCGTAAGAGTTTAACTCTTTTTAATACCAATTGGAAACTTCGAGAGCCACTGTTTCATTTGGAATTTTAATTTGAATTTAAATGCATATAAAGTTTGAACCTTGGCAGTTTTGGCCTGCTTTCGAATATCTTACGTTCTAGTGGGATTTGAACAATTGATTGACTTATTGTTAGTTTTGGAAGATAAATTTCACTTTAATACAAAATCGTCTTTCATAAATCTTCTAATTCGCAATTCTGATTAAAAGTTAAGAGCTCTAAGCCGCTTAATTGCTAAAATGTTACTCTGAGAAATTATATTCTACGTCAGTATTTAAGAGCTTTTAAGTAAAGATAATTTTCACATTATTGTAAATGACTGCCTTGTTGTGCATAATCTTGTAGAATTGGACTATAAGCGAAAAATATTCAAAATGTAATTCTAAATAGTTATGATTAGCATAGTACATATTATCAATTTTCTATCAACGTAATATTTCCTGTAATTTCTAACATTGCCAAAATAGCATCTTTAAATTGTATCTATATATAGGAAGGTTTGTGAATTCAAATTTTTAATTTGTTTCTCAGAAACTATAGGTACATTTATTGGTTTTATAATGGTTTAAATATTTAGTTTAAGTATTATTAATAGGTAAAATTGTTAAAATCTATTTTGCATATCATTAAACTTATGTATTACTGCAGCAAGACGCGATGCATGCAAAGTCGTGACTTACTTTCCTATGAGTTCGAACCCAAGGAAGGCTCATACTTCATCATAAAACTTCAGTAAGTTGCATTGAAAATTCTCAGGTGCTAAAGAAACATTTGGAAGATTTTATTTTCAACACCTGAAGGTAGTAATTTACTTAAAGTAAGGAACGCCTCTCATCATTAGTTAGTTTTATAACTTTAATTGTTTTTCCCGCCTCCACATAAGGATAAAAACTCGTTTCCTTTCGACTCTCCTTCAATTGTGAGTTGGCTGTTGTTACGTGTTACGTGTGTTATTCGTTCTACTTTAATATATTTGAAAAAGTAAAATATAAGTCCACTGTGTGGTTAAAAATGTAATTAAAAATTTCACGCCGATATTTAAAAATTACCTAAATAAATAATTTCAGGTCGTCATCTGTAGAAGACGATGAATTAATTAAATTCTTTTGGCAGTCTGCAATGATTTTCAAAATACTCGGACTTTGGAGTGACAACAAAAAATTAAATACAAGAAAAAGAAGTGTGTCTGGCCCCATAGTAATGCTATTTTGCTGCGTAACTACAGATGTTTTTGCAATTTCGGGATTTTATGAGTTAAAATCAAAGGGAGAGACAATTGATTCTCAAATAATGATGATTATTTGTATTGGCGTCACAATACTCTCTTTTAAAGTGTATGCAATGTGGAACTTAGTTTCTGAAATTAAGCAATGTTTTAAATGGGTGCAGGAGTTTTCGCAAACATTTGCAAACCAAGAGCATATTCATCGAGCTTTGAAGATCTACAGGATTATGTTCAATATTGGAATATTTTCAATAAATTTATCTGTTACGTTCTATTTGCTCCCAGCTTTAAGCAAGAAAACTAGAACATTACCATTAACTACCACAAATCCTATTGAAATTATTGATTTACTGAAAAGCCCAATTTATGAAATAGTTTTCGCTTATCAGGCAATTTCAATTTATTTAATAAGCAATGTAATGCTTTCATGCGACACAGTATGACATATAAATCCGAACTTTAGCACCCTAGTTTAAATATTCTTAATTTCAGATGTTTTGTGGGCTAATGGCTATGGTTTCAGCTATTTTAAAAAGTATCAATGACATTTTTGTAAAAGCGTTTATAGAAAAGCAAACTCCTTCCATAAATGAAGAGGAAAAACTGACAGTAATGAAGAGAGTGATCGAAGATTTTATCCAAGCTTCAAGGTAAAATTTACTTAAAATTATTTTATTTGAAATTAAAATAACCCTCCAATTACGAGTATCGTATTGTATTATTGGATTCAGTGTTTCTCATCACACATTAGTGTAAAGGTAGATTAATAATTATATGCAGAACCAACTTTGAGAGCGTTTAGATTTATTAGTACCTTGTACCTAATTTATTTTTGAATAGGCATTTAAAGCGCACAATAATATAAAATACTTATAATTGATAAATTCATTTACAGATTAATAAACTTCATAAAAAATATGTTCGTAATGATAAGTCTTACACATTTTGTGTTTAATATTGTTGTAATGGCTTTATCACTGTATACTCTCTCAATTATGGGTACCAACGATCTGTTGAGCCTTTGCATGTTCAATAATCTTTTACTTCAATTGTTTCAATTGGGGATCTATTGCTTTTTCGGAGAGGGAATTGTTGAACAGGTTATTAATTATTATTACTAATAGACTTTTAGTTGTCCAATTAATTTTTTTAGACTCGTAGTTTACGGAAAAATATTTGGAATTGTGATTGGTATAAAGAATCTAAGGCTTTCAAAACGATGATTTTACTTAGCTTGCAGAGGACGGCTAAGGAACCATTTATTGCTGCTGGTGATATTGTGCCTCTTTCTTATGAAACATTTACTGAGGTACGCTTTTTCTTATTTTGGAATTTATTAAAAAATATTGATATTTCTATGAATATTTTATAAAATTTTATTAAATTTTTTTTTTACAGGTTATTAAAAAAGCATGTGCATTTTATGCATTTCTTTACAATTTTAGAAATGTGTAGATATTCGATTTTTAGAAAAAATATATTGTCAGTTTTAGTCTTATAAACTACGATCGTGTGAATCACAAAAACAAAATTGAAATGTTAATTTTAAATTATAGGTAACTCTTATTTGACAATTTAAAAAAATAAATTACCTAGTATCAAACATTTATATCTTTCATTATTTTATTCATATTCTATAATGTGAAATATATTATATTTATTAAGGTCTGTTTTACTCTCAGATTCATATTGTACCTGTACTTACCAATATGTAAACATTTTAAGAAATTTTACTTATTTATTTACCTCAGAAAACTAACTTTTTATACAATGGTTTATAAATTTTAAACTGTGAACGGACTGGGTTTGTGTAGTTAAATATATGAGTGTTAAAATTAAAAAGGTACTTAGAATCTTTTCATATTAATTTGAAAAGTTAGCTTAGCTCTAAAAATTTACCGCATGTGTCTTAAATGTATGAAATATAACAGTTGTATGAAAACTTTCATTTCATAGCCAACCGTCAACTGTAATCCGTTTCTTTGTTATTATATTATTTAAAGACAGTTTTATTTAATCCAAGTTTATCAAATATTATTATTCATCTAAATGTACCTAACGCTATAAAATCAAAATAAAATTAAAAACGACACCTATTTGTAATCATTTCGCTCAGTTTAATTGAGTATACGTCTCTACATCTTGTACTTAGTAGTATTACATTACATACTAATAATGTGCAAAACGCAAAAAACATTGACAAAATTGTCCGCCAGTAAAAGGAACGATTATGAAATAATTTGTTTGCATTAACATCAGGCGAAAAACCAATAGTGGCATTGAAAACACATTGAAAACAAATAAAATTATACTTTCGAATAATTATTTCAGCGGGAGTTTCTATTAAAAATGTACATGTCTGCAAATTTTAGGTATAATTTGAAATAGACCCATTTGGACATTCATTCGTTACGAAATGCTTCGGTGTAAATCCTAAGAAACAAACAACTTTGAGCATCGCTGTTTTTCACTTCCTGTTTGAGCAGTCAAGAATTAGTCGTCTTTTAGGCACAGCCAAAATTATATTAAATAGTCTGTCTAGTTACAAAAGTAATTCGAAATGATGAATTTTGTTTTGCAGAAATATTCGCTGCCAAATAGCCGAGAAATGCCTTTCCTTCCTTAATTTCGAATTCAATAATATGTATATAGCAATGTAGAATTAAATTTTTTAGGTCCATTAATCTTATTTAGCCTAAAGCATTAAATATTATGAGCAAGCAAATACTACAACTTTCTAATTTTGAGAAGAAAATAGTAAATGCAAAAGTGATTGCAGTAAAAAACAATCGCGTAATTAGCCCATACATCAATCAAATTTTCTGTATACCCCAAAAGACCCACCTATTTCAAATTTGATTATTGGAAACTAATATTTCTACCATAACGCGATCGCGTAATACTTCAAATTTTGGAAGGTAGGAAAAATACTCACGCAAAAGTTTAGTTAAAGGTGCGGCATTAATCAGACTCTTTCCCTTCGGAAATCTCGTTTTTGCCCTTTCATGCCATTTCCACTCTTCACCGTAAATTGAAGCAGGCGGCGGCTTGTACCATTTCTTCTTCCGTCAGGTGCGCGTGGTAGGCGCAATACCACTTTTACCGCCAAGGTGGTTACTGTGAACCGCCGGTTAAGTTAGTTTTAATCAAAACACAGCGATGATAATATCGAAGAATATGCAAGATCGGGGCCGTCGTGCCAGACAATTTTTACCATTTGTCTTCTACTTCTTGGTTTTGAGTATTCAAGTAACCGGCGCGAATCTTGGCCAAGAAGAATTAAATCTTTTAGAGAAAGTGAATTTTATGGTTGGAGTAGCTAAAGTTGGTGCTAGTGAAAAAAATTCCACAAAGTGCGGAAAGGATTTTATTACATTTCTTGACTCAATTACACATCGCGAAGTGTGGGCTTTAAAATGTAATTAATTTAAAAATAATGTTTATCATATTTCTAAATTATTCGATTTTTTAGTAATCGATTCCTTTGGAAATGTTCCGAAATCGTTCATTTGGGGGAATTACTACTGGTTTCCAAAACGTGAGCTATGCGATGATATTAACGATCCTTTACGGATTTCATTGTCGCCGAAGATACCTAGGCACAATAATCCTGCCCTGATGAATTCAACCAGTCCATTCGAAGTACATTTTCAGGTCGTTTTCTTCAACTTCACGACACCGATGTTCGTGGATATAAAGTTGCCTTTGGAGGTAATGAGCGAACAATTAATACAAGCACATTAATATTTAAATTGTAAGGCTATACAACAATGAACTTAATCGATATATAAATTGCCTTTGTTCCGTTTAAACCAATCTTCTCGCATGACGCACTTACCACCTACAGAAATTACATTGAATTTCTTCACCTCACTTGAAAAGGTACAAAAGGAGCAGATTAATTAAGGTATTTTACTTGACCATAACTGCATTTACTTAATGATGACCTTAATCTTACATAGTGATTTATCGGCATTTTTACCAAAATTATCGTATTAGCCACGGGTTAATAATGCTTTAATTAAATTAATGTTTTTAAGGAAAGTTGAAAAATATTTCTACAATCTTCGCAGATTTTGTGGCTTTGCGAACTTCTTTCCCCATTTCCGATAAAATTACTCTGCACTTTTTCCTTCTGCTTTCTTTGCGCGCGCAAAAATTTGCTGCTGCTCGTGATGAGGTAATATTTTGCTTTTTCGTTACACTTTCTGGTGCGAATTGCTGGCATTTCTGTGTTTTTAGGATTAAAGGTTGTATTTAAACATTTCGAAAATGGATAGCTTTTTCTCGTGTATTTGATGATCCGGTAGACCGTGAATTTCAAATATTGCATAATACGAAAAAAAGCGTAGGGATCATTGGTTTTGTATTTTTGGTGATTATGTACTTAGGAATGTACTTAATTTCATCTCGTTTTGGGTTGCACGAGTTAGGTATTTCTTTAGCGTGAAATTCAGCCCCATTAAATTCGAATAAGAAATAAATTAAGTAATTTGAAATTAGACGTACAAATAAAACCATTGGTCCACTTTTTTTAACTTATTGGCTGAGTTTTGCAAAATTCATCAATACTTACTATTGGAAGAAATTTGGAAATGTGAAATCATTTGCGAAATAGTACGATAGTACAGTTGTTACCTTTTATTTAGTCTTCTATTTAAAGATATACATAGTTTACATAATTATTCTCTTTTATTATGGTATATGTATTACTGAGAGACACCCTGGAACGGTCCCTTGTTAGTTTAACAGTAGAAATTTTATTAATAGAAATTAAAATTTTTGATGTGTATATTTTTCACTTAATTTGGTCATTTTTCTAAATCGATTATTGCAACAAAAAAAGTTTTGATCCATCTGCTCCTAAAGAACACTAATTTTAAATGATTAATAGCCATAGATATGAACTTATTTTTGCTCTAACATTTAAGTAGAAACAAACTATAATATGTGCATAAGGCTTTTATGCTATGCGTCTGCAGTTGCGTTAAGCGTTAAATTATCATAAAATCATTTCAATAAATAGTGTTATATATAAAGATTTAAAATTATAAAACCCAATTTTTGTTTGGAAAATATTTACAGAAAAAAAGGATTGTGTGGTTTTATAAAACCACGGTAAAAGTGAAACTTTTTTTCACATTATAGACATTTAACAAAAAATTTTCGGAATAATATTCCATTAAGGGTAAAATTTATTTTTAAATTTAATTATGTCAAATGTTAGCACTGAAAATATAGGTTTTCAGTTGTTCTGATCCAATGAATCTCCCTCTCCACCCCAGAAACATTTAAATTCTATCTGTATACCGCTATATATTTTCTATCTTGAATTTCTAAATTGCTAGCGTAGATTCGCAATCAGGACCTCCAAAAACCCCCCAGATACCAATTTTCACGGCAATCCCTTGAAATTTACAATCTTTGGCCGCCATCTTGGGTCCGCCATTTTGAATTTCTAAATTTTAATAGTAGATTCGAAATTAGTGGCCTCGAAATATCTATAGTATTAATTTTCAATTGAATTCATTGAAGTTCGAAAATTGTTCGTCGCCATATTGGATCCGCCATTTTGAATTTCGAAATTTCGAGGGTAGATTCGCAATCAGGACCTCCAAAAACCCCTAAATACCAATTTTCACGGCAATCCCTTGGCATTTACAATCTTAGGCCGCCATCTTGGATCCGCCATTTTAATTTCCAAATTTCGAGGGTAGATTCGCAATCAGGACCTCCAAAAACCCCTAAATACTAATTTTCACGGCAATCCCTTGAAATTTACAATCTTTGGCCGCCATCTTGGATCCGCCATTTTGAATTTCGAAATTTCGAGGGTAGATTCGCAATCTAGACCTCCAAAAACCCCCAAATACCAATTTTCACGGCAATCCCTTGAAATTTACTATCTTTGGCCGCCATCTTGGATCCGCCATTTTGAATTTCCAAATTTCGAGCGTAAATTCGCAATCAGGACCTCCAGAAACCCCCAAATACCAATTTTCACGGCAATCCCTTGAGCGCCTTTCACTTTATCCCTACTCCGCGGGCGACCGTCACGCGACATGCAACAGACAGCCGAAAAAATTTGAGACGATGTAATAAAAGTTTCACTTTAAAAGGGGAAGATTTTCACAAAACATTATAGGCGTTTATTTATAGATGTTTGAATTAATTTTCCCTTTATCGTTTTGATTTGATAAAAGGAACTATTGAAATATAAATTTTCAGTTCAGTAATTAGTAATTAAATTGTTTGTAAATTTTTTTCAATAATCTTATTTTACTTTTGAATTAATAGTAAAGCAATGCAGTTTTAAAGCTGTTATAGAAAACAAAAACAGGCGAAAACGAACGCATCGTAAAAACGTTCTGCCGCAACGCCGTGATGGAGAAAAACCCTACCGTGTAATTGCAAATTCATCTTAATTGGATTACGTCTGCTCTCCAGAAAATGCGTCAGATGAGCAAGTGCAATACAATAGCAACAAATGCATTTAAGAGTGCTTGGCTCATTGTATGTTAAGCCACAATGAAATAATAACTAAAAAAATGAACCAGTTCCCATACTCGACTGATAAAAGGAATTTAATCACTCAATTGAGTTTGCCAAACGATCCACACAATTGAAGATACCCAATAAGAAAATGATTCACGCAAGATTAACTAAAAGGAAAAAAGAGCTTAATTCGCGAAAAAATAGGTTGCGAAATCTCTTTAACTTCCGTGAAATGCTTAATAATTGTGCTATTACTGATTGCCGCAGATATGCTACGCCACTCGCAATTAACTTGCATGCTGCGAGTGCGTCACTTGCGCAACATTCTGCCTCATAAACGAATCTTACATATTTCTAATGTTTGGTCAATAACCCTAAACACGTTGCTAAACGCGCAGTGTTTTCGTGGCTGCGCGACTCACTTGATTAAAAGGTGATCCAACTGAAAAATGCACCGCGCCGCTGAGCCTTTCTTTTCTGGAAACCTTTGAACGAAACCGGTCGCGTGCACTTTCTTCGGCGAGTGCACTCATGACCGCGGAGACTGCAGCACTGCATCGTATCTCGGGCAGTGCGGCGCTTCCGCAAAAGCTCGATGCGACACTATCAAAAACTGGTTCTTAAAGAAAGTGAAATGTAAGTCCGGTTTTCCGCGAGAACTTCTTGAATCTCCGGTCGGCAGTGTTACGCTTCGGCCCATAAAGCTCCACGGGGCCATCTGATGTCAGTTTCAGACTGGTTGCATAAAATCCGCAGTTCGGCAAAACTCAGATGATTGATGATTATTGGGCTTGGCCGCAGTTTTTGGCAGCGACAAGGGTTCTTCACTCGAAGGTACTTTATCAGATTAAAGTAAATAATTCAATGCTTTTTGCAGCAATCAATTTTATGTTTTTTTGTTTTTAAGTAACTGTCATTTTAAAGGTAGTAGATTGAATAAATTGGTCAAGGTGTAAGGACAAGGAACTACGTTTTTTAGCAATGAGCTCCTCCTTTATGTACACTATATGAAAGTGCGAGTATGTTTCATAACAATGAAAAATTGCACCTACATATACCTGAAATGAAGATCTATTTGCAGATAGTAGGCATCTTATAATTCGCATAGTCATTTCGTTAAATGCTTCATTGAATGACTTTCAAAAAATTGAAGTGGGTATTGGCCGTGTGGTAATTTCATAACTTATAGCCAGGTAGATCTTAAGAGCAAATTGGTTAATATGAGGGCAAAGCAATGACTTTCTTAAAATTAAAAGTACTGGACGGTGGTGTTTTCGAGTAGTTTATGTTTTCATACGCAATATGAAATATTACTATGCGACTTTTGAACTATAGGTAACATCATATTTTTAATTTAGGTAACATCATATTTTTAATTTAGGTAATATCATATTTTGACCTTAATGCTTTTACAGTTGAGCAATTTTAAAATCTAAGATTGAAACGATCTTCTTTAATTTTACCCCTTTGGAAAATTGCTTCTTATAATGAGAGGAATTTCAAAAGCCAGTTGCTTTTTAAAATTAAAACAAAAACCACAATGTTTTATACCTCAAATAGAACCTAAAACTAGTGAAACAATAAAAATATTTCTGTTCTGATTAAAATCAGTTGTACAGAATACTTTTGAAGTGATCCTTTCATTTTAAAATGACTTGTGATGAATTTCTTGCAGAACAAGATTTACTTTTTAAGTAAAATTCTTTTATTTTTATATGAAATAAAATTACTATTATATATTTTAGTTTCATCATAACTGACTGAGTAAACGACTCTTCTTCTTATTCTCATGGAAAAACACTATAAAATAAGGACATACATACATTTCATAAGGAAAAAAATATCGATATCAATTAATTTCGAGTATACGTAGTTTTTGCATAGCGCAACAATTTCAGTAGTGGTTTTAATTTTACTTATTTAAAATCGATCTATTTTAGCTTGCTTACGTAGTTGGATTTATAATATTTCCAAGTAAAAATTTTCGAAAATGTAGGTACGAATTATGAATTTTGCGAAATTGATCCTCAATTTTTGAAAAAAATTTGATTTTGGTTAAATGCTTATAAAAATCAACAATTTATAATACGAGGCTGTCACAATTTTGCTATTAATTAATTAATTTTTTTTTTCCGTTTACAATCATGTTTAAGACGTCATAGCTTGCAGAGCTAATTAAACAATACATAATTACTTCATATCACTTTTCTTTTACACGATTGCATAACCTGTTTACCTGTTTACTAGAGTAGTTATTTTACAGGTTTTCTTATTGACCACGATTGTATGAAATATTCAATTCAAACAGGTATCTTAATCGTAATGACCAGACTGCATTTTTTTTTTGTGAAACTATTAAAACCTAGTCGTACCAGGCCTAAAAGTTTGGGATAGATTTAAATTATTGTAAATAAAAATAGTTAAATAAAAGCTGCAAATCATTGAATCGCAATACATTTTTTAAATCTCTTGATTATATAACAATATAAACTAGTTTTCTGACAGCATATAATATTATATATAGTATCTGTAATGTAATTTTTTATAGTTTTATTAAGTTACAAACTTAGCAAGTACACAGTAGTCCTCTTCTTCGATAAATGCATTTAAATATACCTTATTATTTATTTGTATGTTTTTGAACAGAAATGAAAAAATTCTCAAATATCACATAAGTTGAACTATCTTTTAAACCTTTAAACTTTATCTTTGCCTTTATACAGCTCAAAATGTTGGTAATGATGTCCCCCTAGAATAAATAAAATAGTTTTTGATACTGGCTTATCATTTTGAAGTAAAGAACAATTTAAATTTAATAAAAGTACATTTACATGAATTTGTTTGATAACATGATTGAATGAACACATTTAAAGAATGGAAAAAAGTTGAAAAAATAGTACATATCATTATTAATTTTATAAACATTTGTCCGATTAAATTTCGATACTTATATTTAAGCAAAATACTTACGAAAATAGTCACATGTAAAAATAATCATATATTTTTACTTACAGAATTTAATACATGTTGGCGTTTGTGTTCCTACCTCGTGTTCGCAGGATGAAATTGTTAAATTCACTCGTTATTATTTTGGAAACAAAACATTTGAAACGCAAAAACTGTTTGACATAGAAATGTATGATGTAGGTACGAAAAACCCAGGTTATCGTTGGAGCTTCCTTGGACATACAGGAGTCATTATATTTTTGTAAGTAGAACAAAAACAAATGATAATAACATTTATAAAATAATACTTGCACTTCAACAGATCAGTTCTATTTTCTGTCCTTACCTTTTGCTGTTTAGCTGAAATCATCGAACGCCTTCATGCAAGAGGTCCCGAGCAAAAGAAGAAAGTCGGTCGTTCTGACGAGATTCATTCAACTATGGAAAGTTTCCTATTATGTTTCTCTCTCAGACAAAATATGACAAAAATTATGACCCCTGAGGATACGACTAATTTTCTACCTGTAATTGCTGGCCTTAGAACGATTGTATGCCTCTGGGTTACACTTTTTCATGTTTACTATTATTCACTATATGCAATTCAAAACGTAACGTTTTTGTTTTCAAAACTCCAAAGTATTGCTCTTCAACCAGTTACGCAGGCGTGTTTTTACGTTGATATATTTTTCGTTATAAGGTTTGTATTTTTCTTGTTCTATTTCAGATATATGAATAATACATAAACTTTTAATTTTCAAAATTGATTTTAGTGCTTTCTTGATGGTTAACAACTTTCTTTCGAATTCAATGGGAATGCAAATTATTAAGAAAAACAGTTTTATAGCTAATGTAATGTTATTTTTGAAGTTTGTGCTCCACAGATATTTCAGGTAAAATATCATAATATTTACATGAAACAATATTGATCAAAAAAGAGGTTTGTTTTCTAACTTTTTAGAATAATGCCAGTATTTTTCGTGACTATGGTTTCCAGTGACGTCATGTATGACTTTGTTGATCTGTTTTCGCCTTTTAACATGAATGACTCAAATGGCCTTTATTGTAAGGAGTAAGTTATTTTAATGTTGAATTCCTAAACATAAGGTAGCTTTAATGTTTTCACAACCTATGTATTTTCACCAATTAAAATATTGTTTGGGAGCAACACTCCTACAACCACAAAATAATTCGTTTTTAAGCAAATTCTAGCTTAAATTATTCGAGGAAGGAATTAACATTTAGTCGGGCGACTCAATCTGAATATTTCTTAAAATTTGCTTACAAAGTGCATAACTATTTCGAATTCGAAGGCGATCATGTCGTGTTAAGAAAATTTATTAATTTGTGTACTGTGTAGTAAACATTAGGATTTGTGCAACCAATATTAGTCAGAAGTATTTAAGGCATTTTCTGGCCCTAACAGTTCTGACTTAATAATTAAACTCCAGAACGTAAAAAATTCGGACATTTAGATAATTGTATTTATGCTTGAATTTATAGTTTGCTTTTGTTAAAAGTTTATAAAATTCTCTCATTTATCAAGGGACTACATTTAAATTTATTTTATTTTTAGCAACTGGTGGTACAACGCTCTATTCGTTCACAATTTCCGTGATTTGAGATATATCTGTTCATCATGGAGTTGGTACTTGGGCTGTGAAATGCAATTCTTCCTGTTCTCATTGGCACTTTTATTCATCTACGCAAAGAACGATAAACTTGGAAAATTTATCTATTTTACTAGTACGATTAGCTTTGTTATAATTAATTTCTGTTGTCATTATTATCGTGGAATAACCTTTCAGTAAGTTAAAGATTGAATTCTTGTTTTAATGTAATGAAAAGACTCTATATAATGTTTTTTATTTTAGAAACGATGTGATTAACATCACAACTGAATCATTGTACGTCACACCATGGGTGCGAATTGTTCCTTACTTTGGAGGACTTTTAATGGGATGGCTGTATCACCACACAAAATTATCTGAAATTGGAATCAGTGGCACTAAAATCAAAATATTCTGGACGTTTGGAGTTCTTCTCTATTTTTCAACAATTTTAATGACCTACTGGAAATCAACTCCAGTTTGGTGCGTTTCAGTAATTATGTCTTTTGGCAAGTTGTTCTTCAGCCTCTATGTTGGAGCAGTAATTATTTTATGCCAGCACGGATATGGTGGAATTTTTAACACCATTATGAGTTCAAAATTATTTTTGCACTTAAATAAGTTCTGTTTCAGCTTATACATGCTATCGCCAATTTTAGTTGTTACATTTTTCGGTATTAAGACAGAAGCAACAAATTTCGATGAAGTTTCATCAGGAAATGATTTGGTTTCCATAATAGTTTTTTCGTTTGGAATATCTTTTATTTCACTTATTTTGATAGAGATTCCTTTCCAGAAAATATCTAATAAATTTATTATGGGTAGACGATAGGAAAAAATTTTTTAAATTTGTTTTTTCAGTCGAAAATTGTCTTCACAGATATTACTATATGTATAAGTGATGTATTATTTTTATGTGATTTAGCTAATATTACAAGTAGTATACAAAAGTGTTTTAAAGCGTGTACTTGACCAACATTCTTCTATCTTAGTTTAATTGCCATTATAAACACAAATCAGGAGCCTTAAGTTCAGGTAAAATACTGTCCCTGTAGGGTGCAATCCCCGAGCCTCACTAAAGAAGTCGAGATGAATTCTTTATGCATTCTTAATATGTGGAATATATCGAATTAAAACTAGAAAAAAAAATGTAAAAATGAAAACGTTTATTTAACATAAATGTAGAGCCTCATTAAAGGCAAAATAAATAAAACATACATTTTCAAACAGAATTCTTGTTTTTATAAAAGATAGAGTATTATTGTAGAAAAAGTAATTTGTTTCATAAGAAGAATACGAGCTCGGAAAAGAATTGGCCCAGGTCGCTACAATATTTGAAAAAATGGTTTACAAAGCACTTATGTTAGTAAAATAGTGCAGCATTTTGCTCATTTCTGAAAACGAATTTATGTTTTATAGAATTATGTGTTATATATTGTATGCTGAATCAGGAACAATAACAATACATTAGCTAAGAAAAACAAATAAACAGGAAAATTTAAATATGATTTTAAAAATATATTTTACATACCAAATTCATTTTCACTTAAATTTAATTGAAAAGCCTTTTTATAAATGTAATTATTGAAAGAAAAATTTGCTCAAGTAATTAGCGTTTAAATTAGGAATATAATAAGTACTAACTCAAAGGCCACCTCAATTATACTTACTCAATTATATGTACATGTATAATAATAATACAATACTATATGTATTATAATAATTTTATTAAATCTAAATCCCTAGCAGCTTATACAGTCTTATAAATGGACTCTCAAATAGAATGCAAAACACCAATGCAGCGATATAAGTACTAGAAACGTATCCCAAAATAATCACTGGCTGTAAGATTAAAAAAACAAAATTGTTAACATTTTAGTATTACTGATATTTTTATTTTAAACTCACCGACATTCCATAATCAACGTGGATTGGTGTATCACCAAACATAGTCGTAAGAAGTATCCAAACTGGATTTGTCAAATACGCAGAGAAGGTAAGACGACTGAACGGCACAAAAAGTTTTGTTGATAGTAGCTTTTGAACGAATCCACCATGATTGGTGACGCAAGCAATTATTGTCCAACCAACAGCAATACCCCAAAATAACCGGCTCAAAGCAGCATAGAAAAGTGCTTTTGTTTGTGAAAATTCTGGACTTATTCCGCTGAACTCCAGATATAAAAATATAATGGCTGTAAGAGCCCAGCATATACCAACTAGAAACTTAAACGGAAAATTAAGTTTATTTTGCAAAACAGGCAAATTTATTCTCATTATTACTTTATTCATTATCAGGGTTCGTTCCGTTTTACTCAGGAACCATCCGCAGAATACTCCTACAAAATAGGGTGGTATACGGGTCCACACTGGATGGTACAGATATTCTGCAGTTTGCTTTGCTAAGTAGAATCTGCAAAAATTTGTTTACAATATATGAATTATTAATATATTTTATCACAACAGTTTCGGTCATTTTAGAATAATTTCGTAGAATGGGAACAAAAGTTTGATCGATAAAAATTAAAATAAGCGTTCAATGGATAAAGCGAAGAAAAAATATATTCAAAATTCTTTCTCTTCTCAACTATTCAAAGTTAGTTCGTTGTTTTTTGTGTTTTTAAACTCTAAATTATCCTTTTTATTCTAGGACTTCAAAAAAGATTTCAGCTTCCAAATTTCAAAGAGAGCAAAGTGAAAATTTTTAAAACAGAATTATTTAAATTAGTAGATAGAAGAAAATATGTAAAACAATTTTAAATTGTTTTCTTCTGTATGAATATTAAATATGTTACATCTATTAATTAATTTCACTAACTTTCTTTTCTAAATTACTTACGTTGGAGCATAGTTTAGAGTATATCCGTAGTATCCGCAAGTTATTATAGAAGCTAATAAAAGTCCAACATAAAGTGTCGAGCCCACTGTTTTGTTGCTTATATAAACCAACAGTAGAATTGATGTTATGAGATACAGCTGGAAGTCATTAGCTAGATAATAACTCCAGAATAAGCAAATGTCTTCGGTTATATCATAATTGCTTATATACAATATATTCTTCCACCAAGTGCTGCAAAGACAGATAAATTATTTTATTAATTCTTTTAAATTTCATAAAATATAATTTTTTATTAGCTTACTTTCCACATTTAGTAGCATTGTCTTCCATGAGGTAGTATGTAGACATATCTTGAACTAATTTTGTTGCGGTGATAACCAATAAAATATGGATTAAATAAGTCGGTGTCAATCTCAAATAGCGCTTTGTGGCCATTTTAATAAATACTAATATTTTGTTGTTAACTTTGTTTGTTTTAACATATTCAAAGAAGCTAAATGATACGAGTGTCCCACTTATAACAAAAAATGAATCAACACAAAAATGCATGGCCAATAAAGGCTGAATTAATGGTGAGCGGGCCACTGCGAAAATGTGCTGGAAATTCGAAAGTGCACTGATTCCAAAAATGCCAACATGTCCAACAATGAAGAAAAACATCGAAATGGCCCTGTAATAGTTTTAATTGTTTGTATATGAGTCATTCCATATGAAATCAACAAATTGGTGTGCCGCATGATTTTTAATTTTAATAAAAAAAATAGGGGATAATCTTTGTGGTGCCAGAAATGCTAACCCACCATAATTTTTTTTTTTTATTGAATAATTTCTGATCAGTACCCATCCGAAGTCAAAAATTGGGTCAATTTCATACTTGTATATAATATGGTCTAGCTTTTTACTTAGAATAGGTATTGAAATGATTGATGCTTTGTTTGATAGGGTAGTATATGTGTATTTTATATTATAAAATAAAACTGAACTGGAGTAATTAGGAACAAAATGGTGACCATCTGAAATTTCCACAATTTTTTCACATTTTTAGGATTTTCAACAGGACTCTGTGTCAATCCAGTTGCACATTAAGGATTGATTTTTTTTAGGAATAAAGTATGAACCCTGCTGATGCTATAAAAAAACTATCATTGTCCTAGAATGATATCTTCTAGGAAAAAAAAATGTTTGAAAATTGATAATTTTGAAAAATGCTCAACTTTGACCCTCAAAAAACCCATGTGGAGGAAAAAATAACAATTTGATATTTTGAGTAAATATAGTCTATATCTTCGTTAATTACATCCGCTTAGTGCCGTTTTGTTATTTTCATTTTTTTAGAAAATATGATTTTTTTTAAAGTAGTACTTTTACAGAAATACGAAAATAATTTAGGAGTCTGATAATTTGTAGAAATTTTATAACTTATTTAAACTATTAGAATTATGTTAATTTATGATAGACATGATAAAATAAAAGACAAAATTTGATGTGATGTGAAGTGGCGAAGAAATTCCACTCTGCTTGTAACCCAAAATCATCCTCATGGTAGCACAAGTTCGTATATAGTTTCTGTCCATCATTGACAAGTTACACATATTCTGGAATTTGCAACGTACCACGAGTAATCATATTTTAACTCCTCAAGCAATGTATGCTTTTTGTGAGAAGCTAATTCCCGGAATTAAATTTTTTTTTGTGTCAAAATCAGATGTCGATGATGCTGAGTTGCATTTATCAGATCGATTTAAAAATATAATAACAATAAAAAGCACACGATCCTATCATCGTTTTGTCCCCATCTCAAATACTAAATTAAAAGTGCGACGATATTCAAGCTCAGAAAATTACGAAATAGTAAAAGTTTGCAATCAAAAATAAATAATTTATCCATATTTTTTTTTAATAAATAACTAAATTTGAAAATTTTGTCTTTTATTTTATCATTTCTATCATAAATTAACATAATTCTAATAGTTTAAATAAGTTATAAAATTTCTACAAATTATCAGACTCCTAAATTATTTTCGTATTTCTGTAAAAGTACTACTTTAAAAAAAATCATATTTTCTAAAAAAATGAAAATAACAAAACGGCACTAAGCGGATGTAATTAACGAAGATATAGACTACATTTACTCAAAATATCAAATTGTTATTTTTTCCTCCACATGGGTTTTTTGAGGGTCAAAGTTGAGCATTTTTCAAAATTATCAATTTTCAAACATTTTTTTTTCCTAGAAGATATCATTCTAGGACAATGATAGTTTTTTTATAGCATCAGCAGGGTTCATACTTTATTCCTAAAAAAAAAAAAATCCTTAATGTGCAACTGGATTGACACAGAGTCCAGTTGAAAATCCTAAAAATGTGAAAAAATTGTGGAAATTTTAGATGGTCACCATTTTGTTCCTGATTACTCCAGTTCAGTTTTATTTCATAATATAAAATATACATATACTACCCTATCAAACAAAGCATCAATCATTTCAATACCTATTCTAAGTAAAAAGCTAGAGCCTATTATATACAAGTATGAAATTGACCCAATTTTTGACTTCGGAGGGGTACTGATCAAAAATTATTCAATAAAAAAAAAAAATTATGGTGGGTTAGCATTTCTGGCACCACAAAGATTATCCCCTATTTTTTTTATTAAAATTAAAAATCATGCGGCACACCAATTTGTTGATTTCATATGGAATGACTCATATGTAAAATTTAGAATTCAATAGTATGTATTTACTTAAGACCATCCAAAGGCGGAATATTGGACTCTTTCCCTGTTACAGTAATTATCCTTTTAAAGTTGTCGACAGCGGAAAAGCATAATAAAAATTGCTCAAAAAAGTTTCCTTTGCTTTTTTCTGCTTCTATTGAGTCCAAGGATTTATACATGAAACAATTCCGAACTGCTCTTAGTGCCGCTTCGACGCATATCAAACCTACTATAACAATCAATATAGCACTGAAATAATAAAATCAAACATTGAATAAAAATATTTCTCAGCAACTTTTTTTATAACATACAAAAACGCCTGCACGAATTTGTTGCTGTAAAAATCATCAGTAAGCTCTAATAATTTTGTTCGAATCAAATCAAGTCCATTTTCTAAAAGTGTACGATTCAAAAAGTGCTCATCGTTTAACATGATTTCAAAGAGTTTGCCAGCATCTTCGTTATCACATACTGCAGGCATGCAAAATGCCATATCCACAACATTCTAAAATTAAAATTAATTTAGCTGTTGGACTTAAAATAGGAATTAAAGATACCTTTTCAATAAATTGCACATCGAACTGTAGTCTCGAGTGATGTCGCGCATGAAGAATTCTGTAGTTGAGCGGAATTGGTGATTTAATTTGTGTAATATTTTCGTAAGCCCTTGGAACAAAATTGACACCAACAAATATTTTTGCGGGTTCGTTTACTAAACCACAAGACCTTGGTGAACCCGGAGCCATATTATTTCCCCAGACGAAATCTGCCCCAACGTTACTTGATGCATCCAGTGCTATTTAATTAAGTAACATTAAGATAATAATTAGTTGAAAACATATTTTTATTAATATACATTACAAAGTTTGATATGTTTTCACGAAAATTCGGATCTGAAGATACACAAAACACAGAACTGATTTGCATTGCATACAAAGATTTAAAATTTAAAATCGCTGCTAATAAATCTAAGTCAACTAATTGAAATAATGGTTGATAAAAATGTGATTTAAAAGTTCTTTTAAAATTGTTATTACACCAACAAATCAGGTTTTGAACTTTCCCTTGAGCGTTTGTAAGGTATGAATGTTTAAATTAAAAGGCTATTTTCAAGAATTTTATAAATTTTCTATTGAAAAAGTTCTTCAAAAATAAAAATGACTACACAGAAAGCAGATTTATTTAGAATGAACAATATCCTTCAAGTGATATTGACACAAGTTTCTAATTTTTAAGCAGTAAATGATATTCATTTATTTAAGTAAGCGCCTTACATTGATTTTTTTTTATTATAATCTTGTAAATAATGGAAAGCCAACAAAGTTAGGAATTTTGTTTTCGTTGGGAAGTACCTACTCAAAATTCTTCAAACTAAACACGTAAATAGTACATAGATATGTAATTTGTCATTGAAGTCTTCATTATTTTCAACTCATGGTTGTACATAATTTGGGTAATGTGCTTTATTATTTGAATTAGGCGTACAAAGAAGACCATATATAAAAACTGTTAGAGATCTTAGCAATAATTTCTTAGTTTTCGCAATTAATCAAATTTAAATTCAAATTCAAAAATTCAAAATTAAATTTCCTATTTCATTTGAAGTTCAATGCATTAGTCAAGTAAGTAGTTAACTGTTCATTCATAATTATTCTAACGATCACTGTACTTTCGATAACTCGCCCACTCGTTGTTGGACTAGAGAGGAGATCAGTCGGATCTCTAAATAAAGTCATTGTCGCAAACTTAGTAGTTTCTTTTCGGCCGTTAACACAAAAACTATTGTGTTAAGATTTTTTGGTGACCCCGACGTGATCGCGGCAGTGAAATTAATTGAATTCGTTGTAATAGTTTACTGTGCGATCAATTTAACATTGGACTTGTGAAATTCTTGCAGGACTGTGCTCGGTATAGCGGTTTTCGTGAACGTTCTATCGATCATTTCGACTTTCTCGTGGACAAATTTTCATGGACAAATCATCGCGGACAAATTATCGTGGACTAGTGCATAGTATTTAGTGAATTGAACTCACAAAACTGTCTATAAATCGGTGCAGACTAATTAATTTGTGAATTGGCGGTCAATTTGCGGGACATTTCAGCTAACGGAACCGTTACATCAGATCTTCAGCATCATCGAAAATTCGGGAAGTACCGCAAGTACCACATTTCTTATATCTATTTGATATATAATATTTTCGATTAAATTATTTCTCCGCTGCGATTTATAAAACTTTTAAAATGAGTCTATCGACAGAGCATCAAAATAGCTTAAATGCTTTAAAGACTAAACGATCGTTCACTAAGGCAGCGATCACGCGTATTAAGACATTTATCGATCAAAGGCAGGGAGATTTACTTCTAGGGGAATTAGAATGTAGGCTTGGTTTACTTGAAGCATATTTCAAGCAATTGCTTGCTGTGCAAGATGAAATCGCAAGTATAGATGCTGATGAAGCAGACGGTACCGTAATGTGTGAAATCGAGGACAGTTATTGATCAATAAAGGCTACACTTCTAAATATGATCGGAGAACAGAAAAAACACGATTCGCTTTCCATATCGGTAGATGAGGCAAACAGAACAGTAGTATCGCCGTCAATCTCGTCTTCCGCGCTCAAATCAAATCTACCAAAACTGCAACTACCTCAATTTTCCGGTCAATATATCGAGTACACGAATTTTATAAATACATTCCAGTTAATAGTGGGTTCAAATAATAATCTAAATAGAATCGAAAAGCTCGTTCATTTGCGATCCTGCCTGAAAGGCGAAGCTTTCGTTACAATTCAGGCACTGGAGATAAACGCAGAAAATTACATTAAAGCGCTTAAATTATTAGCTAGTAGATACAACAACACGTATTTAATATTTGAGTCCCATCTCAGTCATTTGTTTAATATGCCTGCAACTACAAAGGCGGCAGTCAGCAGTATGAGGAAGGTCGTTGATCATGTGAATGTTCACTTAAAAGCGATGCAATCGTTGGGTTCAGATAATGATATTCTGAATGCTATCATTATTCATGTACTAAAGGGCAAATTAGATCAACAATCGAAGTCTAAATGGGAAGAGTCGCTTAACGTTGATAAACTGCCTACATGGGATAACTTTTCGGATTTTCTTCAGAAGCGTTGCCAAGTAATTGAAGGCAATGAAGTTAGAGAGCATACCAAAGCTCATGCAACATCGTCAGCTCGCGCCTCGTCAAAAACATCTCTGGCAATTTCCAAACATTCATGCCCTAAGTGCAATCAAAATGATCATAAGATTCACAAATGCTCAGCATTTTTGAATTTACCAGTAATGGACTGATTCAAGGAGGTTAAGCAATTAAATTTGTGTATAAATTGCTTAAATAAGGGTCATTCGGTAAAATCTTGCTTGTCTTCCAAATGTCGCGTCTGCAGTTTACCTCATCATTCGTTGCTACATCGCTATAATACTGCAGTCAAATCAAGCTCAAGTACATCCTTTAGTAATCAATCAGGAAGCTCTAACGCTAATCAGACCCCCACTGCCTTGAATCAAACGGAGCTATCTCCAACACCCACTTCATTACATGCGTCCGTTGCTCAGTCGTATGCAGATCAAGTGATCCTTGCGACTGCTATTGTTAACGTAAGGAACAAGATGGGACAATTCAGTCCGGTTCGAGTATTGCTTAATTCAGCTTCACAATTAAATCTTATGACTCAATCGTTGGCAAAAAAATTGCAGCTTTCCTGCAAGGGAATTCAAGGCCATATATCTGGAATTGGCGATACTAATTCCACAGTAGCTTATGCTACAAATGCAACTATAAAGTCGCACATCAATGAATTTCAGGCGCATCTTGAGTTGTGGATTATTCCTACTATTACTAGTGCTCAGCCTGAAGCTCGAATAGACATCAGTGATTGGAACATCCCTCGAAACATATCACTAGCTGATCCTGGGTTCAATATTCCTCACAAGGTTGATATGCTATTAGGTGCGGACGTCTTCTATCAATTATTATCGGTCGGTCACATTCGCTTAGGCGAAAATCTTCCAATGTTACTCTATTTGGATGGATCGTTGCTGGTCGTTTTAAAGCAGCAAATCCTTGCCGTCGCATATGTAACAAAGCAGTCGACAAAGAGGTAGAACTTGGAGACAATAAGTTGATGGAGCTTGTAGAAAAATTTTGGGAAATAGAGCACATTAATAACCAGGTAGTAGATTGGAGTAAAGAACAGCGTGAGTGTGAAAAATCGTTTGTCACCACAGTTAAGCGTAATGAGTCTGGTCGATTTATAGCTCAATTGCCATTCAAAAACGATCCAAGTTTGCTTGGAGACTCGTATGCTATTGCATTAAGACATTTCGCTAGATTAGAACGCAGATTAGAAAGGGATCCAAATTTGAAAAATCAATATATCGAATTTATGAAAGAATATGAACAGCTTGATCATATGTAACAATGGATCGGTGATACTTCAAAAATTAAATATTTTATTCCACATCACTGCGTGTTGAAGCCAGATAGTTCCAGTACAAAATTAAGAGTTGTCTTCAATGCGTCCTGTCCCACTACTAGTGGTATATCGCTAAATGATCTCTTAATGGTTGGACCAACTGTTCAGGAAGATCTTTTTAATATGTATCTCCATACGATTTCGATGTAGAAAATACGCTATTACTGCTGACATCTCTAAAATGTATCGGCAAATTCTAATAGATACTCCAGACAGACAATTTTTGGGAATTTTGTGGAGGCCATCATCTACACTTCCTTTGAAGGAATATGTCCTAACTACGGTTATTTACGGGACATCGTCGGCACCCTATCAAGCCACGAAATGTCTTGTTGAGCTGGCAAATGAATTCGCTATAACCCTGCCGATCGGATCTCATGCTATCAGAAAGGACATGTACGTCGACGATCTACTCAGTGGAGCTGATACTTTAGAGGAATTGATAGAACTCAAACATCAGATTGGACATATTTTGAATTCCGGTGGATTTGCACTGAGAAAATGGTCTTCGAATTGTACTGCATTTATAGATCTTATTCCGGTAGAAGATCGTGAAACTATCGCCACAATAAATGATTCAAACGCAGTAAAGGCTCTTGCCTTGATTTGGAATCCGACGTCTGATGAGTTTCAATTTACGTGGCCTTTCGTTACGGAATCATCGAGAATAACAAAACGAATAGTTCTCTCGGATTTGTGGAAATTATTTGATCCCCTTGGGTTAATAAATCCAATCATCGTAACTGCAAAAATATTCATGAAGGAACTTTGGCGTCTAAAATTAAATTCGGATGAATCTCTTCCTATAGAGTATCATACTCGTTGGATAAATTACCGAGCTCAGCTCAATGATGTATCAAAAATTCGACTTTCTCGCCCAATATATCCCGATAATTGTAGTATGACTGAGTTGCATGGATTCGCAGATGCCTCTGAATATGCTTATGGTTGCTGCATCTACATGCGAAGCGTTCCAATATCGGGGGATATAACAGTGAAACTTATTACTTCTAAATCACGAGTGTCAGCGAACAAGGTTATATCTTTACCTAAATTTAGAATTGTGTGCTGCGTTACTCCTTTCCACTTTAGTAGAGCGCTTACGACGTATTATTGAACCATTCCCGGAAATTACATTGTGGACAGATTCGGAAATTGTGTTGAATTGGATTGCTGGAGAATCATAGGCTTGGAATACCTTCGTCGCGAATCGTGTATCTAAGATACAAGTTGTTGCAGATAACAATCATTGGAAACATGTGGAATCTAAATTGAATCCTGCTGACATAGTCTCCAGAGGAGCAACAGTAGACTATCTAATTGACTCTATATGATTTTGTGGACCGTCTTTCTTATCAGAACCTAACCAGAACTGGCCCTGTAATCAAAAATTTCAACCTTATTTGGAGAATTTACCCGAGAAACGACCAATAAAATCTGTGTTGACTTTGCATCGTGGAAATCGTTCATCAGATTTTATATCTGAACAAAAATACGACAACAATCCTTCCAAACTTTGTCGCATCTTTGCCGTTGTGCTACGATTTATTAAGATACTTGCATTTCGATTAAAATGCAAGGGATATAATCTAAAAAATCGGACGCTTATTATCTCGAATCCCATAAAAGGTATTTTATCTTATGCTGAAATAGATGAAGCATTAATGCGAATTATTTATGCCATTCAACGGTCAGCATTCAGTTCAGATATAAAATGCCTCGAGAGTAAAGCACCTCTTGATTTAAAAAGTCACATAATCAGCTTGTCGCCATTCATAGATAGTTCCCCGGCATCTCTTCTGAGAGTAGGTGGGCGCATACAAAAAGCAAACATACCATATGATGCGAAACATCCGATGATACTTCTCCCAAAGAATCACCTATTTGTAAAGGGATATGTAACAGAGTTACATCGTCAACATCTACATGCAGGGAGTCAAGCCTTGTTATCGATCATTCGCCAGCGCTTCTGGATTCTTGGTGGAAAGGCTCTCTGCACTCAGGTCCTGCGTAAGTGCATACATTGCTTTCGCTATCGCCCGAAAACCTTCAACCAAATCATGGGAAATTTACCGGCAAATCGTGTAGAAGCATCTCGGCCATTTCTCATTACCGGTGTTGATTTCTGCGGACCAGTTTGGATATCGCTTCAGCTAAGAGGAAAACCCTTGATAAAATCGTACATAGCAGTCTTTGTGTGCTTCGCAACCAAAGCTGTACACCTCGAGGCTGTATCAGATCTATCTTCGAATGCATTCATCGCTGCGTTAAAAAGATTTGTAGCTCGTCGAGGAATATGTTCAAAATTAATCTGCGATAACGCAACAAACTTCGTTGGAGCCAAGTCAAAGCTCAATGAACTCTATCAATTATTCTGCTCCGAACAATCAAGGAGAGGCATTGTTGAGGCATGTATGAGGCAAGGCATCACCTTTGAATTTATTCCACCTAGATCACCTCATTTCGGTGGGCTGTGGGAGGCCGCCGTAAAATCAGCTAAACACCATCTATATCGAACTATCCATCAAGCATCGTTGTCCTTCAAGGAGCTTTCTACTGTAGTCGCTCAAATAGAGGCCATCTTAAACTCTAGGCCCATCACGGCGCTATCTTCGGATCCAAGTGATGAACAAGCTCTGACACCAGGTCATTTTTTAATTGGGCATCCGTTAGTGGCCATTCCAGAGCCAGATGTCTCAAATAAGCCCTTATCATCCGCCAAACGTTGGGAACGTTTAAGAACCTTACAGCAGCATTTTTGGCGCCACTGGTCGCATGAGTACGTGCCCCTGTTGCAGCAACGTCACAAATGGTCTACATCATCCCCTGATGTTAAGGAACATATGCTTGTTTTAATCGCCGACGACCAACAACCCCCTCAATATTGGCTACTAGGACGGATTGTTAAGACGTTTACTAGTTCTGATGGTCACATCCGCGTCGCTGAGGTGAAGACAAAGGGAAAAATCGTTCGTCGCGCCATCCATAAATTGGCACCTTTACCATTGACAGATTGAAGGTATACTTGGGTACCTTCAAGGCCCCCGGCATGTTAGAGATCTTAGCAATAATTTCTTAGTTTTCGCAATTAATCAAATTTAAATTCAAATTCAAAAATTCAAAATTCAATTTCCTATTTCATTTGAAGTTCAATGCATTAGTCAAGTAAGTAGTTAACTGTTCATTCATAATTATTCTAACGATCACTGTACTTTCCTTTCCATAACTCGCCCACTCGTTGTTGGACTAGAGAGGAGATCAGTCGGATCTCTAAATAAAATCATTGTCGCAAACTTAGTAGTTCTCTTTCGGCCGTTAACACAAAAACTATTGTGTTAACAAAAACACATACATATATACATATATTATATTCTTTCTTCAGATAGTATGTAAACTGAATTATTGACAGGCAGATTAAATTATTAAAATTCTAAAAGTCATAGAAATAAATTGTGTGATATCATAAACTTTGTAACAATAACAAATAATCAATTAATGAAATATTTATAAAGAAGATTATAATGCTTTCGGAAATCTAATAATCAATAAAAATTTTATAAAAACATATGTCATATTCAAAATCGTGTTGTTGAATTTCGCTAATTTCACCGTGCGTATCAAGATAAAAAAAAAAATTAGTAAATATTCGCCTGGTATCCGTATATTTACATACATCTTAAACATTCTTCGCTGAAAATGCTTAAAGCAAATCAAAAACTTCCGAAAACAATTCAGTCAAGTTACAAGATTGCCTTCATATTATGAGTTATTAACCGTCAACACATTTACATAACTAAATATAAAAAGAAGTTGAATAACGCTACGATGCGCAAGTTTTCGGTCACTAAAATCGATAAATCAAGTATCATCTCTTACTTCCGAGTTGTCATATTAAGCAAGCTTGTCATTTTTAAGGTGACCGTCGCACATGCGTCTGGCTCGCGAGCCCCGCTAAAATTAAACAAAATGATGCTCTCAGATTTTCGCCAGGTGTGTCAACTCACCTTGCCATGGAAAGTGGCCGCTTCGCTTCGGTCATTCAGAACAGCTTCGCATCAGATTTCTTGCTAATGGTCAAGGCGAACGTACATGCGGCTGTATCTCAGTGCGACAATGTGCATGATAAAGAGATGCAGCTCGATTATTTTAATTTGGGTTAAGCCATAAGGCTAATGGCCAAAAGTACTTCAACCGCACTTGAACCCAACGCGTAATTTAAATTTTTATTTTTTTTTATTTTTTCGCTTTTGCAATCGATGACCCGACGTGAGCAAAACATTGTCCCTTTTGACGGTCAGTTGATTTTTGAGGTTTAACAATATCCTGAAAACCTTTTTAATATGTCTGAACTCTGATAAAAGGTTTGTCTTCATAAAAAATATGATAAGGAGATTTTAAAAAACCGTGAAATTTTTACTAGCACTTTAATCAATGACCGTAGAGTAACCTAGACGACAGATTATAGTTCAAGATCACAAATGTAACACACGGTTCCATTGCAGAAATTGGAATCTCCTTGGCAATCTTAACCCGACACAAATGGAGCCACGTGAAATGTCGTGGTCCACCTATTCTAGAATTACCTTTTAATATTATATTAATGTTCTTGGTATTTTTTAGCAATTAAAATAGACTAGTATAGATGATATTGCATAGAATAAGTAAAATATTAGTGATTTTTATGTTTTGCCAGATGATTCGAAAAATTAATCGTTTTTGTGATTTTAAACCAAATTCCATTATATTTATCACACTATTATACTTAACTATCCGAAAGTAACGTGCATACAGTTTATTTATAAAAATATCAACTTTTATAGGCAACGTACATCAACGTGCTGTCACAATCAGTAACCTTTAAGCTCATTTTAAGTTTAACGAAGATTTTTTTTTTCGAGTTTGTTACAAGAACATGTACGAGGACATAGAGACGATGACCTTGTGGATGTATGCCTTTTAAGTGTAAAAGGTGCAAGAAACACTATACACTTGATACTTTCTTAGGTACCCGGTTATTTTTCTACTTCCAAAACTTTTCTTGAGTTTATTTACCAAGTCATTTGGAAAGTTCCATTTTCATTATTTGCAATCCGACTACATACAATACAACTAAAGCAAACTAAAATGTTCAATATTTGCTAATTCTCATAAATAGCTATGACTATGATAGTGCTTTAGAAATGAAAAATAAATGTTGTACAAAAGACTTTATTTTGTATGTAAGTTAGTTGTCTTATTTGTTAACACAATAACATACGAAAAAGGTTTCTGTTTAATTGGTTCAATAATTTTTTTTTAAAAATATGTATTTCTCAATATTTCAGAACACTTCTGACAGTTCGAAAATGTAATCTAGTTATTTGGACTTTTTCTTTTCTTTACTATCATAGGTCAAACAACATATTTAGAAAGTAATAAGAATAATATTTAATGTTAACAAACCACAAATGAAGAATTAAATCTTTTCGAATTGAAACACCGACTGATTAGGGAAAATTATGAAAATAAATTATAGGACAAGAACAGTGTTAAATCTTTGTAAGATAAAGATGCACTAGTTTAAACAGAAAACGAAAGTACAAAACAATGTATATAAACAAAATTACATGGGTGTTATCGCATTTTTTTCTCAATCAATTCTTTCAAAATTGAACAAAAAAAGAGAGAAAGAGATTTGGTTCGATTCAAAATTAAATTAATTAGATTTGAAAGATAAATATTTTAAAACTTGACTATATTAACAGTCCCACTATGCGTTATTTCTAACCAATGAGTTGCAGCAGAAGACGTTAGGTTTTATAAAACTAGATGCAATATTACTTTTTCTTAAACTGGTACATTATTATGAATCAATTTTAAACTCTGTGGCCATTCTGGTTTTGTACACTTATATAACACACAAGCTGCATAGAATTTTTCACTACTTATTAAGAATGATTTAGGTGAACTCTGCAATGTTCGTTAGTTTGTGAACTAAACCTTGGCAAAAACAAACTTGATTGCTAGTAGCAGTGGCTTGATCTTGGTCCTCTTGGACTGCTAATCCAAACGAGTTTTTTCAGCTAGTTATTGAATCGAGAATTTTTAGATCATTATGGTCTGAACATTTGAGGTACACCTGAAGGAATGAATGAATGTACTTGAATTTGAACTTTGATGCCTCCAAATAGAATAAAAATGCGGCGAATGCGCAAGAAGTAAGCCGGTTTTTTTTCAAAATTTGCCATTAAAATTATTTCTTTTATTAATATATCCGTTCTAGAAAGGTAATGCAAATTCTGAAATTAAATCAAAACAAATGCATATTTCATCAAACAACTCTATACTAATGCTTTAATATTTCCAAATAATTTCAAACATTGTTGCAATTGTTCTTATACATACATACATATATCTTGCAACTTATGTAATTTATTTATAAACATAGCAATTTCTTTATGATTTAAATTATTTATAACTAATGGTTATGCATAATGTAAATTTACATGGCTCTAAGTTCCAACACGCGTAATAACAACATTATTAAAACAATGCTTTGTCACTTTGAACAACTAAACGGATATATGCATAATATTATTATTATTTAAATATTACGTTTGATCTATAGTTCAAATTCCTGTATTTTTTTTTTAGTATATTTTATGCAAAATCACTGTTAATTTGTTTTGAGTTCCGAAGTACGCCTATAGGGTCAAATATCAAAACCAACTAAAATATTCCCATGAAAATTATAATAAAATTTGTAAAATTTCATTGCATCATTGCATTATTTTTTTTATATATGTACATAACTACAAAAGGCGAATAACAATTTTTGGAAGGTATATGGGATAACATAATTTTTTTTGAGGTAGTGTATAGTAAAGAACGCCATGCCCTTTCAAACCTCAGATTTGGTGGTTATTCAATTTAAACTAAAGAACGTTTAATTTTACTAAAATGTTCATGGCATGGTGAAAAATTATAGAATTTATAAATTGAAACATACATATACTAATTTAATTATATTTTATATTTTATAATCGTTTAGCTACTGTTGTTTTAATTTTTTATGAATCTCGCTAAAAACTGATAACTAGCCAAAAGTTAGATAAAAATAAAACTATTGTACTAATAATACAATTATCAATATATCAATGTTCTAATATACCACCTGCAAATATGATGAATTCTAACAATTATTTACTAAAGAAGTCATAATTTAGGTTAAAAACCTTTCAATAAAAAAAAGGAAAGACATTTGAATTGCTGACGTAGTACTATTTTCGAATATTAACTGCGAATAAAATTGTCGTTGCATTTTAACCCATATAACCTGTAAGATCAGTAAAATTAAATGTTCAATAAATTCCAAGGAATATGACACCTTTCACATAAGAAAATATTATGAAAATCGGTGCATTAAAATTAATAGTAAAATTTACGCTCATATTTCCCACGACTTCTATATCAGGCCTTATGAGGCTTAAATTAATTTACGAAAAGAGTTCTTTTAAAATTCAAACTAATAATTCTTATTTTTTCTATAATTTAAAGAACTTGCCCATCGTTCATTTCGCATTTTGCTTATGGAAAGTGAGAGGAACACAATGGAATTTATGCAAGGCTCAAAATGTACTGTAGACGTCATTTGACTCCAAAAATATATTACTGGATTTTGAAGGTCATATTACAAAAAAGGCAATATCTTCATTATTCGTTGATATCGTTTTAATCTGAATTTAAATTTCTACAATGTGTAAAATGTGTTACCATAGACCGTACCCTGTATACAAAGTTTTGATAGAATAAAGCATATCTTATATATATTTCTCTAAATAATATAGTGCAAAAATTTTAAAACCACATGTCCACTAATTTTAAAGAACATTAATATAATAAGAAGCGTCACTAGTGATGTAGAATTTTTAGACTTCCAGCAAACTTGGGCACTCTGAACTTAACTAGCGCTTCTTATCATATTTAGGTTCTTTGCTTATCTGACATAACCGCACAAGGAGCCAATTTGTAATTTTTAAGAAAACTTGTGCAGAGATTTGTAGAGACTAAAATATCCGTTTCACAAAGTTAATAAAATTGAGAATTAATGTTGTACCCAGAAACCATTTTTCATTCGTTAATTCTAAAAATGAAAAAATCTACACTCGTCTATGGGTCTTTGAGAATATTTCGTTTCTTATTTTTATTGATTTTATTTTAAAGTAATTTTTTATTGCGGAGGATTATTTCATTTAATTAAATTTACCTTTAAGTGCCCAAATCTCACGATTCTCCAAACCATTTTTAATTAGCACTAAACCACTTTCACACTCTTCACTAATATTCGCTTTAGAGAAATTCACATTAACAAGATCTTGAAGTAATCCAATAAATTCACCCTTAACTGTTGTAAAGCATAAGCAGTTTATCAGAAGTATCAATAGCACTACTCGACAGTATCTCATTTTCATTAACATATTTGCAGAATTTCTTCGAATAAAACTTTCAATAAACCTGCGATATCCGAAGACGATCAGCGATCTTAAGCGTAATCCCAAGTTAAGTGAGTCTGGACAGTTTTCACTAAGGACTAAGATCAGTTCACATTCTGAGCTTTACTTTTGCTTATCCCCGCCAATCCGTCCACTACTTCTTGGATGGTTCAAAACAGTGCACCACGGTAGAATATATTATTGACCTGGTTGTAAACGGACAGTGGAGCTTTTTTTCTGAGCAAGTGCAGTGTACCGAAGTATTACATTATACATTTTATCAAAGAATGAGACACGATCGTGTTCTGTGGATTATGTTTAAGCTTATTTCAATGACCTTTTTGACGTAAATTCTTTCCTGGCGTAGACGTGTTGACAATATTTCATAGAATACGTCAACTATTCTTAATCACACCTCACCTATAACATCTTCAAGAGCTTTTGTTGAGGCATTCGTTCAGACAACTTTTTTACGCAATTAAAAAAAATTCTCTTGAACCTAAATGTAAAACTTCAGCCTATGATGATTAAAAAAGCAGTTACACAATTTTATCCATGATAATTTATGCTCAACTGGAAAGAACCCATGGATTTTACTCTCTCAGTACTGCAGTAAAAAAGACAACTTATTCATTGTTAATTAACATTTTGTAACTACATATTTAAATTCATACTTTAGATTGCTTTTTTACATTTAACGTCACGAAACTTAAGGTAAGATGGCTAAATAAGGTCCATCTAGTTTTTATTAAGGAAACCAATGTCTTCATAAGGCCCACCCTCTAGTTGGACGACAATTTTTATTATACACTTACTTTATAATATTTTTTGTTAATTATAATTTACTTTAAGCTATGGTAACATTTAAACCACCGAATTCTTCAAAATATAGTTGAATTTTTGAAGGTTTTAATTTTGTTTGTAGCACATTCTTGATTTAAGAATAAAACAAATAAAAAATTTATCGTAATTATTTATATTATAAAAACCAAATATATACCTATATTAAAAGAAAGTATATTAATTATATGATTTATGCCTTAGTTGGATAATAAGGGCCAGTATATGTTCCAAACATATCTACAGTGGCTTCAATACCTCTGAATACAGGCGTTTTTATACTGATACTTATTTGACCTGTGCCTACATCACCACTAACTTTGGTAACTTCAGCCAGGTGTGCATTGTAATCTCTTACCCGCACATATGTTATGTTGAAAAGGTATGCAAGACCCTGTGAATTGAAAAAGGAAGTTATTTACAATTCGCTATTTTGTTATATAAAAAAAATTATCGCAATTTTGTAAATACTTGAACAAAGAAACATTAATCGGCGCTATTCATAAATGTATGAAGTATGTTATCAATTTAACTTACTCTTGGGGGAAAATTAACGTACTGATAACGATTTCCCATAGTTCCAGGAATATTGAAATAATCAGTAAACATGTGAAGATCAAAAGGTCCTTGTTTACCAAATTCCGTAATATTTGTAATGTTTTTGCAATGTACAAAGACGATAAATTGCAAAATGGTCAAAACGAAAAAGGCCTTCATATTGTTGATATGTATTTCTCACTGAACGACTAATGTCAAGTTAATTAGTTAGCTTTCATACAATACAGTTTATATACATTTCTGCGATGCCTAATCAGGAAGGTGAAATCAAAAGGCAAACATACATCAAACAATCAAAACTGCTAAACAAATATTGAATAAACAACTGTTCTTCTTTTGGTAGATTGAAACTGCGGTATACTCTAACGCATGCGTTAATTAAATGAAACTTGGTTGTCATTAGCACTTGTACAACTCTTTTTGGACTGTTGTCAAGACGTAGAATGTTCCATTTAGATTTTGTACTCAATCCACACAAACAAATAAGGTGGCCTCATAATTTTACCGATTAATAAAGCTAAATACAAACGACTTAATTTCAACAAAAAAATACAATATGTATATGTATTTAGGTGACCAATTAATAATACAATGTACTTAAAAGTATATAAAGTTTAAAGTAATAACCAGTTCTCCGTTTATTTATAGGTTAATAAGTTTAAAACAATTTATATATACCTATATGATATAGGGTAAACTACGGATAAATGCCCACTTTTTAATTTTGTAGTATTTTAGCGAAGTGGTTAGGAATTGAATGTTGAATTTTACACTGTATATAACTCAGCTAATGGCAAATAGTAATGACTTAATTTTTTTTTTTTTTTGTGTAATTCAGAATTACGCAAAGTGTAAAATACATTTTTCAGAGCCCTAGTATAAAGGGATAGATACCTAACGAGTGGATCAGATGCCTCAATGTGCAATCTAGCTACTAGGATAGATGCCCTTCTGATTAACAGCACAATTTTGGTTCCATATTTTAATATCATTATTGCGAAATACACATCGGATCGAAAAAAGAAAAACCACGGTTTAAACATTTTTTGTAAAAGCTATCCAATAATACCAAACTTGACCCCTCACCCCTGGCTGTTAAGGAGGGGGCAAATTTAAAATCTTGAATGACATCTATCTTATTGGTGAAATATTTGACCATCCCGGAACTTTGTTTACACCTGAAACATCTTTTCCTCTCTGTAACGAATTGAAAAAAAATGTTTCGAATTTCTTTCCGCAGAATCCGAATCCGCAATTAAAACTGGGGGTTCCCATTTAAAATTTTAAAGTTATCTCCATCCCACTTCGAGGTCGAGTTTGATGTCATTTGATAGATTTTCAAACAATATTTGACACGTGCTTTTCCCTTTTTTCGATTCGATTTGTATTTCGCGAGATATTCGGCCGTTTCGAATTTTTTACATGCTTTCAAGTCCATGTTATTTCCTTCACATCTAGCTATAACTTTTTTCTTCAATTCTTCTATGGCGGCGCGGCAACCAGATCCAGATTTTCCATGGGCACGTGGGCGCACACCAGTTTTATGTATCCGTGGCATGGTGAATTTTAAACAAAAACTACTTAAAAGATATGTAAAAGGATAGATGCCCTAAAGGCAAAAACAGGGCAACTATTCTTTTCATACAGAATAGATTCCTATTTGATTAAAAAACTAATTAAACTACATATGTTTTCCTCTAAAATCCTTTTAAACATGCACTTTACATCTAAATCTGATACACAAAAATGTAATTACTTATCAAACCTAGAAAAAAGATTCTTCGGAAATTTTTGCGTCAGTAAATGCTTTACACTATACCAATGGAAATTGTATGTGTGCTGCTTGAGCGCTATTGCGTCACATGAGTTGTTTGCCGGTAAAAGAAAAAAAAACTGATTCGATTTTGTCTTTGGAAGTACATATTACTTTTGATACTCGGGGCATCTTTCCAACTAGAGCATCTATCCGTTGTTTACCTTACTAACAAAATGTTAGTATTTGAAGAGATAAGAAAATAACTAATAGATATTTATTATAGGAGTACAAACTAGAAATGGAAAATGCAAATGTTTCATGGGATTTTTATATGGACTATTTAAATACTTCCTAGTATGCAAATTTTATCTCAGCGAAATTCAGCTTTCAACAATACCTAAATCTTAAATGTCCAAAATTGACCATACACAGTAGCTATTAGTTAAATATATTTTAACTGTAGGTAATATTTTGAAGAAGATAATATTTACATACACATAAGGTTAAGCTATCGATAGTACGTTGATAGTAAGTTCAGTCGAATTTTTGTCTTGCTTGCGATAAAATAATAATAATAATAATTTTTCACAGCGTAACATGCGTATTGTGCATGAGCTCAGAGCAGTGAATCGTATTTCCTACTTGACTACAAGAGAAGGAAACTGTCGATTTACCAGTTGAACAATTATTTATTATATCAATGTGATACGATTCAATGTTTTTTCAAGTGTTGATCATGCCGCAGTTAGAGTAGAATTCAGCCCAACACAGCTCTTGAACTCGTTGACTATAAAACTTTACTGTACGGAAAAAAAAAGTTAGTTCATTTTGAACGGTGAAACAGTTTTGTTTAACATCTTTAAGATGAAGGCTTTTTTCGCAGTCGTTCTTATTAATCTCATCGCTTTTGTACAATGCAGAGGTGTTGAAAAGACATCCGAATTTGGTGTAAAAGGTGACAACGACGTTCACTTATACTCCGAATTTTTCAGCGTTTACAGACCTACTATTGATCGGTATCAGTACATTTCATTTCCGCCACCAGTAAGTTAATATACAAACGGCACCTTTTAAATTAAGTCTTCTAATCCACTAAATTTCACAGGGACTTATAAACTACTACAATATAACTTACGTGAGAGTCAATGACTACAATCGATATTTGTCTTATGTCAAGAAAGTCGAAGGAGAAATTGGATCTGGCGAAATTACTATTAGTATCAAAGCCCCTCTTTTGAGACGTATTGAAGCAACAGTGGACATTTTCGGAACCTTCATTGGACCATGCTTTAATAAGGATAATAACAAAAACAATGAGGCCAACAACAACGATAGTGACAACAAAGACGCTGACAACAAGGATGGCCACAACAACGTTGCCGACAACAAGGATGCCGAAAACAAGGATGCCGAAAACAAGGATGCCGAAAACAAGGATGCCGACAAAGAAGCTAACAATAACGATAATAAACCTGTGTATGATATTGATATCAGAGTAGGAGGAGATGGTGAAGAAAAGAATCAAGTTGCACCCAATGCATCCGCATAATAGTAAAAATATAAAAATAAATTTTCTTAATGCTTCCAAAAAGAAATAAAGTGCATTTAACAAAATTGTTAACTGATTCTTGGTTGCTCAAAGTTTTTTTGGCTAAGCTTCTGTTCAATATTTGTAAATAAACATTATAACAATTCAGACATATTTTGTATACTTTTTAACATTCTGAAACATGTCCTTTATTGCTTTGATATAAAAAAATTTTTGTATACAGACGATGCCGAGGGTCCACAAACAGACTATTAAAGTTAAAAATTTACAAATTAAAAACCATTTTTCAAGATCTATATAGAACATTTGGTAAATTTTGAAGTACCGCATACAATTTTCAAATTTATTAAAATGATAATCAACTAGCGAGCCTATATACTTACAGAATTCTAATTTTTACTTGTACATATATGTTCAAATGATTTTATCCTAAATAAAAAATAATTTCTTCCAATAATGCAAAAAAAAAAAATTGTTAATTTTTCAATTTCCTTGCTTGTTGTTGTCTGTTTCATTATTTTATTGCAAAATAAACTAAAATCCTAAAATGCAGGTCTTTCATTATGAAAAGCCCTAAATTAATGGACAAATAACTTTCTGGATTAACTCATTTCATACTGGTTTAAAAGCGGTTTATGTATAACTTTTGTTACATTTTTATTTGATATAATATTAAGTTTTAATACTTAAACAACACATTTGAATCATAATAATTAGCCTTTTCTAATGTTTTGTTTCGAACATGCGTTTTAGGAAATTTTGTAAAATGATATTATATCAGGTTGTTGAATTGTGTACATTTATCATTTATCATTTATCAAGGACGATAATTAAACCCCACTGGGTAAATAGAAAACAAAGTGAAATTACATGGTATTATTCGCGCGATCTTTGTTTCTAACTAGAATACAAAAGATGTTTACTGTTAGTCTAGAACTTCAAGGCTTCAATCAGAGTTATTTGACTGAATCATTTGTTTAATATTTTTTCAAGTGTTAAGCTAAGAATTCAATGGTTAACCCAAACAAAACAACAATATACAGGAAATCTGAAATCGTTGTTACATAAGATTATTGCAAGATGAAAATGCAACAGGTAATTTTTAGCTGTCCAAGAATTTCATTGAACTCTTTTCCAAATTGTCGTCTTTGTTAATTGCGTAGACGTTGAAAAAATAACCGAATTTGGTAAGAAGGGTGAAAAAGACATCCCTTCTTTGTACTGAAGCTTGTGTATGTGCTGCTATACTTGAATCTATATGCAGACACCTAAAATAATATAGGAATTTTTGTAAGACTTGGCTCAATGATATCTTTCAGACTAGGTCATGTAAGTTAAATTCGGATCAAACGAAGAGATGAAGGATAATTTTCTTGCTTCACAACTGCTTCTTTTTGTTATTTAATTAAAACTTAATTTGAAGAAAAATTGGGTAAAAACTGAGATAAGCGTTTTAGCATTGTCATTGATATTTCAATATTATTAAAGATTCAATGAAAATGCAGCAATCTTTTTATTATTGTTGAATTTTTTAATAAAACGCTATACTAATTTTTTTTTTCGTGTATCAGCTTATGGTTCAAACTTGCAAGTTCTTCTTCTGGATGCCTTTATAAAAAATTTTGATTTTCTACAAAATGGCGTATTTTTTAAATGAAAATACATTTTTAGCTAAAAAAACGCTAATTTTTCGGCTATTAAAAAAAATGCATGAAAATGAAATATGTTTCCATTCAGTACCACCAGTTCTATCTTTTATATAACTGGTTGAAATTTGAAAACAATCGGTCAAACCGTTTTGGAGATACGATGAACACGGATTTTGAAAATGTTTCGAGAAAAACGTTTTCATTAGGTATTGCTTTGCAGGAGCTTGAGGCGGTTTCGCTTAAAATCGTATATCCTTCATTCAGATCTTTATCATATTTTTGCAAAATACTTTTGAAATAATGTACTTTTCTAAAATAACTTTAACTCAAAATCGATGAATTAAAGATTTTCAAAGATATGGACCTCTTATTGAGTGTTTCTTTGGAATTTTTATTCCTCAATTAAGTAATAAGAATCGTCTAACTTCTAATCTAAACTGAATACAAAATCGTATAAATATATATTTTAGTCCGCAAAATCTTCCCCATATAATTAAATTATTGAAATCATTAATAACCTGACGTATATATATGTATAAATAATGTTTTTCTGTACCCATATTTTGAATATGTAAAATTAATTGTACATCAAAATCAAAAATTAAACACGAGTGTGGTGCGTGATTTTACCGTAAGATCTTTGTTTCCAACTTGACTAAAGTGTTTACTGAGTCTCATACTTCACGGCATTTGTTTGGTTTATTCATTGTTTTTTCAAGTGATAAACTGAGAATTTAATGGTTGATTGCACACATGGTATTATGCAGTAATTGTCAAAAAATTGGTATATAAACTAATTGAAAGACGGATAGGTTTCAGTTACTTTTTAACAACTTAAGAATTTAATTAAACTTCTTCAGAATGAAAGCTTTCCTTGCTTTAGCTCTTTTCCAAATTGTCACCTTTGTCAATTGTGGCATTTACAAGACTACTGATTTGGGTAAAAAGGGTGAAAAGGACATTCTTATATACAGTGAAAGTGTTAGCGTTTACAAATCTGTGCTAGATCCTTTTGCGTACGTCTCATTCCCGCCAAAGGTAAATTTAATTAAATACATGGTACATTCAAACTGACGTTAATAGCTTATTTTTATAGGGACTAATTAAAAACTACAATGTCAATTATGTGAAAGTTCTGGACTATAATACAGCCCCAGCTGAAGCTTTTATATATGGTGGACATATTGGCGGTCACGAAATAACCATTGCTATAAAAGCCCCGCTTTTGAAACGAATTGAAGCAACTGTTGAAGTTTATGGAACATTCAATGGTCCATGCGCTAATACTGATGATAAACCTCAAGACGAGAATATCACCAAGAAACCTGAGGAAGAGAAAGAAGAAAAACCTATTTTTACAAATTAATATATAATTTAATGTCGTAATAAAATGAACTAAAGTTTTCTTATATCCGCCGTTTTGTATTATCTTTCATATAGTTATCTATGTTAAACTAGTGGAATTGGACTGTATGAAATAACCCACTTCGATAAATTTTAAAACAAGCACATAAAAAGTGTGATGCACTTGCGTAATTTTTGTATCAAAGAATGCAATATGAATATTAAATTGCTTTCAGCAAAATATAATACAAGGAAAAGAATGCCTAAATAATAACTATGTAAGTTAAGTTCAAATTTTATTAAACTATTGGGAGACCACTTGAAAACATTAATTTAAAACTCCTTTTTGGAAAGCTTGAACGAATACAAATTTCCAAAAGTGCCATTTTTCTGTCACTATTTTTACATATTCCCACAAAAACTCGTTGCAAATTGGGTGCACACCTTACATATATTAAATATATTTCTACATTTTTTTTTCAAAAAATTCTTAAAGCATTCATGAAATAAATGAAGTAAAGGTAAATAGATTACACGTTTACAGACAGAATGTATGTAGGAGCATTCATTTTCATGGTAAAGCAATATGACTTTGCTGTCTACGAACATGTTAATTTGCTTATTATCAGGATTCATATAGAACTATTTACAGAAATTAGGTAGAAACAAGCGCCTGAACGTTTTTTGTTTTGCATATTCATAATCACTTTTGACTCCAAATGAGCGTTTTTAAAAATGTTATGTCAAAAAGTCTGTTATGATTAATTCTAAGTATTGGCCTAGTACCGGCTGTGACTCTTGGGCCAATAAATTATACCAGTACCAAGTTATCATTCAGACGTCATTCATGACTGACCGTCACGCTTACAGTATTAGGCCATTGCTGGCAACTAATAGTGCGCCTCTACTGAGCCAGTTGTAAAACCCTATATTTATAATTTATGCTCGAACGAAAATTCGACATAACGGGCTTAATTCAGATTTCTGTCACACTAAAAGACAAAAATATAAGTGTTAAGTAATTCCACTATATCTTATATCTGATTCATGAACTGCAATTGGAGTTTAATTCTTTTCAAATTCTCATCAAATGTGCAGAGATTTTATATCCCTAACTATTCAAGAGAACTGAATTGCAAGTCAACTCACACTGCAGTTTTACAAAAAATTTATTTCATCTCAAGATAGACACAACTCACCAGTAAAATATGCTTAGAGCTTTTTCCAGTAAGGCACGAACACGACAATTGCTTTCGCTTTTAAAACTTTCCTACAGTTTTTATGGCAGTTAATGAGTTGAAAGACAATCCAATTTATTAAGTTAAATACAATATATACATATAACTTAGTTCTCTTTCAAGAGGAACAAACTTTAACTAGAAGCTTAGTTTTTCTCTAGAATTACAATCATTATATGTACTCGTTGTCATTTAATAAAATAAATTAGCAAGAAATTAAATACAATTTCTAGGAAGCATGCAGCTTAGTAACGAATTTTCCACTATACAGCAGTCTAGCTTATTGACATTAATAAACAATACATTTTTTTTACTTGTTTTGTGAGATGTGTTTTCAAGTGTTAAGAGTTAAAAAGTAAATAAACGCACATCGATAACAAACATTTGGCAAATAGGTATAAAAACCTGTCGTTGAGAAGAAAGAATTTAGAATCATACCATCTGCTTGGTAGTTTTGTGAAAAAATTTTAATATAAAATCATCATTTTCTTAGTTCTTTTGCATGGCTTTTTGCTTGTTTTTGCCAAACGTTCAAAATACAACAGAATTTAGCACTAAAATAACATTTACACAATTTGTACTTGAAAGCTCAAGTGCACAATCCTTTCTTATAATCCCTACAGAGGTATAGAAATTAGAAAACAAAATAGTATTATTAAGCCTTCTGTATTTCAAATATACTAAAACAGCACCAAGTAACAATTACTAGACCACGGGCAGGATGGAGAAACCCATGATTTACAATACAAAAATGCATATTCAAGAATTGCTCACGGAGTATACGCAAAAAACTAGTAATGCACACTTCGTGACTTCCATACTTCATTTTTGATTTGTGGTTTTAAGGTTGTGGTTTTGAGGTAGGTTGGGATTTTGAATTTTACACATATAGAAATGACTGAGTAAGTGTGTGTTTTCTAACTTAAATTGATTATTTGTTGCTGAACATACTAATATCTGCATATTTTGTTAACACAACTTTCTTGTATAGGAAGGCGTACACAAATTTTCTTAGAGCCTAATTCAACTACCTTTTGTTTCAATCTTTAATATTACATTATAAAAAAACAATATCCAAAATCATCTATCGGTTAATTTCCGCGATCTCTCGCAAAAATTGATTCATCGATACAATCTAACTGGATTTTTTTTTTTTGTTTTCAATTTGCAATGCCTGCATCACAAATCACGCAAATGCGGTCAGCTTAAGAACGTTAAGTTCAAAAGGCAATGTTGTAAGCTTCGTTGGTATGCATTATAAAGCCACGTAAACTGCAAACTTTAATAGTTTTTGATGCATTACAAACTTGTATGCAAAACCATTTTTATTAGACCGATATTAAGAATTCGTTACAGTCAACAGCAGTTATTGAAACTATAATAAAAGTCAATTATGTAAGTACCTTTAATATTTTCATGCAAGCGAACTGCGGCCGTGATCCACGTTCTCATCGGCAGGGTTTTGTTTTGAGATACTCCAGTATGTCTAGTTTTAAATATAATTATTACACTTTGATTAGAAATCATAAAAAATTTTAAATGTATATTGTGGTCTGAATTTTGAATTTAATAAAATCTTGTGAAATAAATATATATGCAAATATTGTCTTTCATCGATTTAAACAAACCAGTCTTATTTATTATTTTATGTCTAAGTTAATTGAGCTGCATAGGCTTGCTAATAAAAACTAAATATTTATTTCTCCATTATCAACAAATCATTTACTTATTTTAAAAAAACATTTTTTTCAATGTAAGCGCCTTCTCTCACGTACTTAATTTTTGTAAATAATCAAAAGGCAAGGTAACGTCCGAACTTTTAATTAATTTTTTTCTGGTATCAGCACAAAATAAGATTTAATGTTCGCTCTAAGACAATTTTGATACCATTCAAAATATCGGCAGTATCGGGGTTTCAAAGCTCTAAATGATCATATTCTGGTAATTAGGAAAATGTAATCCAATTAAAGTTTTGGAAAGTTTCGACTAAGGAAGCCATAACTCACACCATTAATAAATAGATCTTGGTTTAGGCACTAACTATAACGTAAAATCAAGAAGAAGAAGAAGAAGTTTACTGGAGCATTAATTAATTTGATTTTTTGTAAACTATGTTTATTTCTAACAGGTTGCGTCATCGTTTAAGATTTTTATTCTACTTTTTTTTGATTTAATTACTGTTAGCAGTTATGTATACAAAAAACCCATTGTGGCTTAAATCGTTGACAAAATATAAACATATGTGTATAAATAGATATATTTGTGTTTTTTTTTTTTTTTGTCTCTAACTAAAGGATGTAGCAGCGACTAATGTTTGGACTATACTGAAAATGGTTTTCGAGTTACACCTCTACTTTAATTTATACGCACAGCAAACGATAGACATTTTCTTCTAACTTTTGATAATATTCGCTATACTTACGAGAATATTTTGTTTTGTTTAGCTTCCGTTGAGCGTTTGTTTGTGAAGTATGAATATTAAAATTGAAATATAAGTATTTTTCAGATAATTGGTTATTTTCTAGAAAAAGATTTGTTATTGACACTATTTTCTTATTTTTAAGCAGTAAGGTTCACATTTTTAAGTAATCGCCATGCAAAGAATGCAAAGTCAGCAAAATTAAGTTAAGACATTTTTTTTCTTTCGGGAGTAGGTATTCAAAATTCTACAAACTAAACAAGTAAATATACATAGTGTGTGATTTGTCATCGAAGTCTTTATTATTTTCAACTCGTGGTTGTATTGTAGATAAGTTGGGTAATTTGCTTCATTATTTGAATAAGGCCTACAAAGAAGACCATAAATAAAGAAGACACCTACGCATATTTTATTCTTTACAGCTTCGGATAGTATGTAAACTGACTTATTATTAAATGGTTAAACAAAATTGTTCTGTTAATTTGAATATACTTTACCAATATTTAATAAATAAATAAGCAAGTTTTCAATTTATAATAATTAAAATAGGGAGATAAAATATGTATTAATAAGGATATAATGTTTTCTAAATAAGTGATTCTATAATCTTGCAAATGTAATTTTTTTGCTGAAGTAGTTCTATAATTTTTAGAACAATTACTGTAAATGAAAGCTTCATTGCATTTTAACCCATATAACCTGTGAGATCAGTGTCATTAATTGTTCAATAAATTCCAAGGAACAAAACACCTTTTACATAAGAAAATATTATGAAAATCAGATGATGAAAATTAATTTTAAAATATACGTTTATATTTCTCACAACTCGTTTATCAGGCCCTTATGAGGTTTAAATTAGTTTACGAAAACAGTTCTTTTAAAATTCAAACTAATTATTTTCATTTTTTCTATAATTTAAAGAACTCGCTCATCGTTCATTTCGCATTTTGTTGGTGGAAAGTGAAAGGAAGTAAGTGCAATTTATGCAAGGCTCATAATGCACTGTAGACGTCATTTGACTCCAAGAATATATTACTGGATTTTGAAGGTTATATTACAAGAAAGGCAATATCTTCATTATTCGTTGATATCGTTTTAATCTCAATTTAGCTTTCTACAATGTGTTACCACAGACCGTAGCCTGTATACGAAGTTTTGATAGAATAAATTTCTCTAAATAATATAGTGAAAGCATTTTAAAACCACATGTCCCCTAATTTTAAAGAATATTAATATAATTATAAGCGTCACTAGTGATGAAGAATTTTTAGATTTCTAGCAAATTTGGGCACTCTGAACTTAACTAGCGCTTCTTATCATACTTAGATTACTTACTTATCTGACATGACCGCACAAGGAGCCAATTTGTAATTTTTAAGAAAAATTGTGCAGAGGTTTGTGGAGACTAAATATCCGTTTCACAAAGTTAATAAAATTGAGAATTAATGTTGTATCCAGAAACGAGTTTTTATTCGGTAATTTTAAAAATGAAATAAATCTACACTCATCTTACTCATAACATTTATAATATTTTAATGAACGTTAAAGACACAAAAAATATTATATGATTTAAAAAGACTCATAATACTAACGACTTTGAGAATATTTCATTTCTTATTTGCATTGATTTTATTTTAAAGTCATTTTCTATTGCGGAGGATTATTTCATTTAATTAAATTTACCTTTAAGTGTCCAAATGTCACGATTCTCCAAACCATTTTTAATTAGCACTAAATCACTTCCACACTCTTCACTAATATTCGCTTTAAAGAAATTCACTTTAACAAGACCTTGCAGTAATCCAATAAATTCACCCTTAACTGTTGTAAAGCCTAAGCAGTTTATCAGAAGTGTCAATAGCACTACTGGACAGTATCTCATTTTCATTAACATATTTACAGAATTTCTTCGAATAAAACTTTCAATAAACCTGAGATATCCGAAGATCACCGATCTTAAGCGTAATCCCAAGTTAAGTGAGTCTGGACAGTTTTCACTAAGGACTAAGATCAGTTCACATTCTGAGCTTTACCTTTGCTTATCCTTGCCAATCCGTCCACTACTTCTTAGATATTTCGAAAATGTGCGCCCCGGTAGAATGAATATTACTGATTTGGTTCTAAAGGGATAGTGGAGCTTTTTTTATTTAGCAACTGCAGAATAAGTATTACATTATACATTTTATTAAGGAGTGAGGCACAATCGGCTTCTGTGGATTAGGTTTAAGTTCTCAATGACCTCTTTGATGAAAAACTTCTTCCTGGCGTAGAAGTGTTGACAATATCTCATAAAATGAGTCAACTAAACTTAATCACACCTCACCTATAACTTCTTTTAAGAGCTGTTTTTAAAGTAATCGCGCAAGCAACTTTTTTACGCAATTGAAAACAACACTTGAACTTAAATGTAAAACTTTAGCATATGACGACTCAAAAAACAGATACACAATTTTATCCATATATAATTTATGCTTAATTGGGTTGTGTTCTTCCCCTTTACTCTATCAGTTTTGTAATAAAGAAGACAATTTATTCATCGTTAATTCCTAACATTTGGTAACTTTTTAAATTTATTTTATATTAGGTACTTTTTTATTTTTAACGTATTTGACAGTAATCTGATAATATTAGAAATATTTGAAAATACAGTACATATTAGGTCGGCAGACTAACACAAAGTCCAAAATGGGTACTTTACTGCAAAAACAAGAATTTGAATAAAATAATAATAAGATTAACATACTCATTTTATTACACAAAATAGAACTTTGACTGTTGTCCTAACATTACTTTAAAGTAACTAATCCTAAAACACTTAAGTTCGTATTAAAAACGTAAAAAGTCTTCGTATAAATCTAATTATTGAAAGCAAATTACTCCTTTGAAGATGGTATTTAAAGTAGAAGAATATCATATACCACCTTAAATTCGCTTACATACATTTACATATATATTATATGTTGAAATGTTATTATATTAAGTATTCTATTGTATTATAACAACTATATTCCTAAAAGCTTATACAGCCTAATAAAAGGACTCTCAAACAAAATACAAAACACCAAAGCAGCGATATATGAAGTAACAATGTATCCCATAGTATTTACTGGCTGCAAGGTAAAAATAAGTTAGACATGTAATTTTAATAGTATTTGCATTACAAACTTACCAACATTGCATAATCGACGTGAATTGGTGTATCAGCAAGCATAGTTGTAAGAAGTATCCAAACTGGATTCATAAGATATACGGAGAAGGTAAGTCGACCGAATGGCACAAACAGCTTCGCCGCTAAAAATTTTTGCATAAATCCACCATGATTGGTGACACAAGCGATTATCGTCCAACTCACAGCAATACCCCAAAATAAGCGGCTTAATGCAGCGAAAAACATTGATGTTTCTGGTGAAAATTCTGGATTTATTCCACTTAACTCCAGATATACGAATATAAAGCCTGTAAGTGCCCAGCATATACCAACAAGATACTTAAAAAGAATAAATCATCTTAATTTGATATAACGTTGAAAATAATTATTTTTCTACCTGATTTATTCTCAGGGTTCGGTCTCTTTGACTCAACAACCACCCGGAGAAAATTCCAATAAAGTATGGTGGAACGCGAGCCCACACCGGATTATATAAATATGGTAGAGTTTGCATCACTGTGTAGAAACTGAAAGTAATTTTTACGAGTACGTATGAGTTACAAACAATAAGAATAATCTACAAATCCATAATCTATATAAATAAGGTTAAAATGTAAGAAAATCATACTTTAGCCAATTTAGTGAATGTTCGAACTTTAAGCTATTGCATAAAAACGCGAAGCGTTCAAACATTATCTTTTTGGATTCGTAATCTGTGAAAACTTTTATATAAATACAATTAAATTCCTTAATAATTAAAATGTTGAAGATAGAATATTTTTAATTCTTTTAGTATTAGTATTTTTCATATTTGAATTAGAACTTGATAATTTTAAATATCATATCATTTCCGAATAGCCAACAATTTTTCCTATTTTTTCCTATTCTGTCATGTAAATTATTTATTTAATGAAATAACCTTAATAACACTTACGTTGGAGCATAATGTAGGGTATATCCATAATATCCACAAGTTATAACAGAAACCAGTAAAACTACAATATATAGCGTTGATCCGACCTTTTTATTACTAACATAAATTAGCAGTATAGCTGAAGCTATGAGATTCAACTGGAAATCGTTAGCTAGGTAATAGCTCCACAATAAGCAAGTGTTTTGTGTTAAGTCATAGTTGTTTATGTATAGTATATTCTTCCACCAGGCACTATAAAGGAGGATAAAACATATCATCAAAATTATTCTTTACTTTTAAAAACAAATTTCTAAAACCTACTTTTCACATTTAGCAGCATTATCTTCCAAAAGATAATAGGCAGATAAATCCTGAACAAACTTTGTTGTGGTGATAACCAATAAAATGTGAATTAAATAGGTCGGAGTTAATCTTAAATAACGCCTCACAGCCATTTTAATAAATGTAAGTAGCTTGTTCTTGACTTTGTTTTTTTTAGCATATTCTAAAAAGTTAAATGATAGAAGCGTCCCACTTATAACGAAAACTGTATCAACAGAAAACTGCACTGCAAATAAAGGTTGAACAAACAGGGATTGGGCCAATGGAAGAATGTGCTGAAAATTAGAAACTGCACTAATTCCAAAAATACCTACATGTCCAACAACGAGAAGAAACATCGATAAGGCCCTATAATGGTTTTAAAATTTAATAACATAATTTTCAAAGTTAATATAAATATCTTACTTTAGGCCATCTAAAGCTGGAATATTGGACCCTTTCTCGGTTACAGTAAATATCCTTTTTAAATTATCGGCTGCGGAAAAGCATTGAAAAAATTCCTCAAAAAAAGTTACCTTACTTTTATCTTCTTGTATTGAGTCTAAAGATTTGTACAATAAACAATTCCGAACTAGTCTTATTGTCATTTCAATGCATGTAAACCCTATCATAATGATCATAAAAACTTTTTAACAAAAAAATTAAACCGCCGAAAAAACTGAAAAGCAAAAAATAATAAACATTTTTTATTTAACCTTAATAACTAAGTTCTTAAACTAATGTAAGTACATATACCTAAGTAATTTTGAGTCGGCGCCAAACATCGTCGGGTTGCTGTCTCGCTGACATTAACTTCGTGAACGCTCGGCATTTTCCGGGCGCGTCGCCGCCGCGCATCACGCTTTACGTAATTATTAATTAATGTGCTTGTTTGGCGCCGACTCAAAATTACTTAGGTATATGTACTTACATTAGTTTAAGAACTTAGTTATTAAGGTTAAATAAAAAATGTTTATTATTTTTTGCTTTTCAGTTTTTTCGGCGGTTTAATTTTTTTGTTAAAAAGTTTTTATTTTATAATTTTTTGTGGCTATAATACAGAGACTGAGAGGTCTACACATAAGAGATTGACAGGTCTAAAGTTCATTCATCGTGAGGTTTTTTTTTTAAATTAATTGTAATACACAACTCAGCATTAAAATCTGTGAGTGAACAATAAATCACCCCTATTTTCCCACCTTTAAGGTAGGACTTTTTTTTCCAAATTTATATGGGACCAACTTCGAGGTATATCCTATCCAATAAAAAAAGAATTATCAAAATCGGACTACTCTGTAAAAAGTTATGCGTGGTCATACATTACAATTAGTGAGTGAATAATCAATCATCCCCTGTTTTCCTACCCTTAGGGTTGGAATTTTTTTTCCAAATTTATATGGGACCAACTTCAGGGTATACCATATCCCATAAAAAAAGAATTATCAAAATCGGACTACTCTGTAAAAAGTTATGCGTGGTCATACATAAAAAAAAAAAAAAAAAAAAAAAAATATACGCATTGAATTGATAACCTCCTCCGTTTTTTTCGTCGGTTAAAAATGCCTCTGCAATAAGAAAATTAAATATTTTATAGAAATTATTCGGCCAATTTTTGTATTACATACAGAAAAGCTTGTACAAATTTGTTGCTGTAAAAATCATTAGAAAGCTCTAATAGTTTGGTCCGAATCAAATCAAGTCCATTTTCTAGTAAAGTGTTGTTCAAAAAATGCTCATCGTTTAACATAATTTTAAAAAGTCTTTCGGAATCTTTGCGACCACATGCTGCAGGCATGCAAAAGGCCAGGTCCATCACATCCTGAAATGAGAATTAACTTTAGTTGTGAAAGTTACCGTGGAATGCGAAACCTTAACATACCTTTTCTAAAAATTGTATATCAAACTGAATTCTCGAGTGATGTCGTGCGTGAAGTACTCTATAACTCAGAGGAATTGGTGATTGAATTTGGGTAATGTTATCGTAGCTTTTTGGAACAAAGTTTGGTCCAATAAATATTTTCCTAGATTTATTGACTAAATCACAAGACCTCGGTGAGCCCGGCGCCATATTATTTCCCCAGACAAAATCTCCTCCAAGGTAACTTGATGCATCCAGTGCTGTTTAATGCAATAAAATAGGAAAAAAAACAGTAAAATAAAAAATAATAATCAATGAGTAGTTCAAATATATTGAGTTCTAAGTTCATTTTTCATATATGTTTTTCCGTATCAAATATTTATTCCATGGCTAACTTGTCACCCTGTAATAAATAAGCACCCTTTGAACGGATCTTAAAAATTATTTAATAGAATATATCCAAGCTTTCATTGTAGTTCTCTATCATTATTTGTTGCAGAGAAAGAACCATCCAAATCTGAAAAATCCAACTTCAGGTATACTTCGATGGGAGAATATCAACCCCTTGTAAGCAATAAAAGCAAAGCAGACGCTTTACTGACGAAGAGTTCGATATAATCATAAATGCAATGGAATATTTTGTGCAAGGCTTGAAATATTCCATTGACGTCATTTTAGTTCTAATAATACAAATGGATTTCGAAGGTAATACAAAGAAAAAGCGAATATTCTCTGAAACTTGAATGATATCGTTTTAGTCTTAGTTCATTTTATTTGAGCATGCTTTAGGGGTATATTTACTAACATTTTTAATTTCCTCAATAACATATAATTTTCTGAATGCGCGAATGTGGGCCATGATGTGGTCGTATGAAGAAATACCTCATTCAATGCATCGAGTAGTTGTGAGCTTACGACTGACCAGAACTATTAAATTTTAACTTTTAAAAAATGTTATTGTTATCGAAATATTGTCACTTATTTTAAATTGGTGGAAGTTTCAAACTAAGGCCAATATTTCACAGTAAACTACAAATGTTTGTATTTCATAGTTAAATATATTCTTTCTAAAATTAACCTTCAATCAAACACATTTTAATCGAAAAAAAAAAATAAGTTTTTTTACAATAAAATGTCATTATTACTTCCAAACTGGAAAAAAGGACATATTTATTTATTTACAATAATATCAAATCAAATAATATCTTCCATTGAGTTTAAACCGTTTGCTGAGAAACATAAAAAATTAAATTACTTTTTATACACTTCTTATTTCTATTTCATCAAATTTGATTATGCAAAAGCTTTCCGAAAAGCTGATAGTCGTTCAATAAAGATATTGAAGAAAGAAATCAAATGTATGAAACAAAATCGATATTTCATATCTACTTTTCAATAGGGAATTACATAATTGTAACTTTGTATGCATATCACTAATGTAGCATTATGTACAGATGCAGATAATATTGACACATTTAAATTTTAAGCTTATATTATCCAATCAATGATGTTTCTGAAAACTATGTATATCTAAAATTTTTAGAAATAGGGCAATCGTATTTAATGTTTTTTATTTATACTATACTTAAAACGAATTAACAATGGATGTTACAAAATATATTAGTTCAGCAGATGATACTTATTCACATTAATGTAAATAAATATTTTTGATAATCCTTTATCCGACTATAAATAAATCGTTTATTTCGAAATTTACTTGATACTTTTCTGTTTCTTATCATCATTAATTTTATTCACATGTATTTGAAAATTGTGGAGAATTGTCATATAATCAAATTTACCTTTAAGTGCCCAAATCTCACGATTATCCAAACCATTTTTAATTAGCACTAAACCACTTTCACACTCTTCACTAATATTAACTTTAGAGAAATCAACATTAACAAGATCTTAAAGTAATCCAATTGATGCACTCTTAACTATTGTAAAGCACGAGAAGTACATGTACACCAAAAAACTCAAGGACACTACTCGACAACATCTAATTTTCATCAACATATTTACAGGATTTCTTTAAATATTAGAACTATATTAGCCGATCAGCGAAGGTAATCATAATCCTAAGTCAACTGAGTCTAAGCAGTTTTCAGAAAGAACTAAAATCAGTTCACATTCTGAGCTTTGTTTTTGTTTATGCCTTTAAATCTTTCCACTTATGAGAAATATTTTTAGGAATACTTCGACCAGTTTGTATAGAATATTCTTTTATTTTGTCCCCAATGGAAGAGTGTGTCGGAAACTTTAGTGCAAAAAATATTTTACGTAATAAAAAAGTCTATATGTTATGTAGTAAATCCAGATGAATGAAATAATGACTAATTATGTTTCAAATTTATTCCATTTATACTACTGCTTATACTTAATTAAAATTAATAAAACGTAGAAAATACTTGTTATTATTTTATGAGCTACACATCATAAAAACTGCCATTATTGTAGTTCATTTGTTTCAAGTTTCAACCGAAGAAATCTGCTTTATCTTTATATATCAATCTATCTTCTTCATCTGAAGACCAATTCAATTCAAAGTATCTTAAAAAACACTACTACTTTCTATTATATTTCACACTATTTCATTTTTCCTTGTTCACCTTCAAAAACAATAGAAGGAAAAGTTTGATTTCTTCTCACTAAAATCAGTTTCATATTTGCGCTACAACAAGTTTATCACCATTTAAACTACCAAGTGTGAAAGCTCAAATTATCATACTATTGTTGCACCTAGAGGTATGTTATTCAGGTAAAGTTTTAAACATTTTACCTCAAATAGCTATACCTTGAACCGTAAATAAATTGATCTTGGTTTATGCATTAACTTAATGCATTTACAATTCATTAACATCCAGGCCAATCGGGCTTTTCGAGTTGAAGATAATCAGCCTGTTGAAGATATTTTAAAATTTTCTTAAGTGTCTCCCAGAAGACAAATTTCGAATTTACCCTGTCGATTACATATACGCAATATTTTAAATGCCTAATGTCCTACTAAAACCTAAACTTAAAAGAAATAAAAATGTCATGTGAAGGAACTAATTTACGACAATTTTAAAAATAGCATAACTCGTTGCTGGAAACTTTTCCAAAATAAATATATTTATCATATAAAAACAAATAAAAGGTATTATTACTAATAAGAATGCCGTTCAAGAATCTGCAAAATCCCATCAAAAGACTATAAATTTAAAATTCGACGGACTACCGTGTCACGTCATTTGCGCCGGTATTTCGGAATATAAACAAAGAACTTAACACAACAAAAAAGTTTCCACCAGAGATTTTTTTACACTATCGACACCACTCGACCGACACTCATTTCTAAAAAATTATGGTTTAACGATACGGGCTAGGTGATGTTGTACGATGAACCCCAAATTTTGCATGATTTTCCCTTAATTTTATGCTAACTGACTAACTCAGTTTCACCCGCAATATCATAACTATAAAATTTAGAAAAAGACTGCTCAAATGCTGTTTGATATTTTAACCAGTTTAGGAGTGTTACTAAAATCTGTGTATTTGATATATGTATGTAAATAGAACCACAGTACAAAACTAGTTTTGCTACCACGGTCCATATCCTGAGGGTTTTAACCTCTTCATTATTTATACGGTTTTATTGTTGTTTTGTTTTGTTTTGTTTTATATTAGCTATTGCATCGTTGCATTATGGAAGAACATTAAAACTGAAAACCTTATTTTAATTCCCTATTCGCGAAAGAAATTATTATCTTCTTAAACATTTCGACACCGATCTAAAAGCACAATATTAATTTGGGTTTTAAATCAACAACCCTATTCTAATGCATTTTCTTATGATATTACTTTGAATCCCGAAATGTTGATAGTAAATTCATGAATAGTTTCCACTAGAAATGTACCTCAGTAGTAAATTTCATTGGAATCCTTTCAATTTTTTATAGTAGGTATGTAGACTCGAAATTAAAGTTACCGAATTACCTGCAAACTAAATCCCTTGAATTTAAAAAAAAAAAAATCGATCGGATCATTAAGTGCAAGTTTTCAACCCGCCATCCGCCATCTTTATTTTCTAAAGTTTGTAAGCGAAAAGATAAGTTTGTCTTGTCTACCATTAACACACAGAAATAAATATCTAAAGAGTGAACGACAAGAACAACGCGATCGCCACTGAGTTGTTTCATGAAAATTCAACAATTCAATCTTGAATTCAGCAAAAGTAAACAAAATTTAAAAGTTTTCTTCTTCTTATATTTCACTTTATACAATTATTGTAATACCTCATTTAAGTTATTTTGTCTTAATCTGCTAATAAATTATAGTTTTGGTAGCGTGTGGTTTTACAGGTGTTTACACAGAATGGCTGTCGATCACAATTTATCGATTTCAATGAGTTTTGATATTGAGGCCATTGATTTTGAATATAATATATATATAAGAAAATTCATATCACTTTAATTGTTTTGTTCGTTCGGAGCATCGATCCATACGATAAAATCGATGCATATTGTTATGAAAAAAATAATAATAATAATAAAAGTCGAACCTCTTTTAAATTCATTAAAACAATTTTTACTCAAAGTAATAATTTAGTAATCCTTACAAAAGGTGTTTCGAAAAATAACATAAAGATAAATGCAATTATAAACACTGTTACTACAAAACCTACGCTTGAGATTGCCTGCAAAGTAAAAACTTTTTCATCAGATATTCACAATGAAGAAAATTATTTTTATCTTACCAGTATTGGAAAATCCATGAAAATTGTATTTCCATTTATCATTGTAATAAAAGTTACACAAATTGGATTAAGCAAATAGGCACAATATGATATTCGACTGAACGGAATAAATATTTTTGCAGATAAGAGTTTATTAACAATTCCACCGTGTCCCGTGGTACATGCCACAATAATCCAGGCAATTGATGTTCCCCACAGCACTCTCGCAAATGCTACGTAAATAAGAAGCAAAGTAGGTGAATTAACTTCAATTGCATGAATATAGGTAAGACAAATCAAAGTAGTAATTGAGGCTGTCCATCCTATCACAACAGAACTCTAAAATAAGTATTTATACCATAAGAAAACATACTTAATTCACTGTAATACCTTCTTAAGATTTAATTTGTTGTTATTATCACTTAACAACTTTCCTGCATACACGCCCACAAGAAATCCATTAAATCGACCCCAAAATGGCACATAGAGATACTTAGTGTTTTCGAAGGTTTTATCCATTCTGAAATATAAAAATTAAAGTAATTAGTTAAAATAGAAAAATGAAAGTTTTACTTGTTATCAATTGTACCCAATCCCTATGCATATAACAAAATAGAGTGTTATAACACGTTAATGCTTAGTTAAGAAAATTTTACCAAAGCCAGTTAAAGTACGAATCCTAAATCTACTTATTACTTATTAAAATCAAAATAAATTTTACTTACGTAATTCCTGATGCCATCGTGTATCCCAAATAAGCGTTTATTCCAATGAAAATAAGAAAAGTAGTTAGGAACGCACCTCTTCCTACGACTCTATTTGATTTATATATTAAAAGTAAACCAATCGTTATAACGTAACACTGAAAATCAGCCGACAGATACCAGCTCCATAGCATGCATAGGTTGCTCCAATCAACAAAATTGTTAATGTACAACAAATTCATAATCCACATTCTGATTTAAATAAAAGTTAAATGAAGTAAAATACTTGAAAAGTAAACATAGTAATATACCGTGAGCACTTTTCTTCATTGTCATCAACTTGATAAAACGGCGAAACTGAGTTTAAAAATTTAGCCATTACAATTGTAAGCACCATAGACACAACATATGTTGGAGTTAGACGAATGTACCGTCCCAAAATAGCTTTGAAAAATACCAAGACGGGGCTTTGCAAATCTGTTTGCATCGAATATTGGAAAAACATATAGGCAACAATAAGGCCACTAGTGACAAAAAACGTGTCCACATGCAAATGAACTGTCATAAGAGGTTGCAACCATATCACAGTTTTATAGCCAAAGAAATGGTACATGTTGTTGAAACTGCTTAAACCAAATACAATAATGTGACCTAGTATAAAGAGAGCTGCAGTGATTACTCTGAAAACAGAAAACAATTAGCTATTGTTGTGCTCATTAAAATATGGGGTTATATTAAAGATTTACTTTATACCGTGAATTGATTGTATAGAATTTGGACCAATCTCCATTCTTGTAACCATCTCTATATTTTTGCTGAGAGAAAAGCATTGCAGCACCTTTTCGCATCCCGATGATTTCACAACAACTCCTTTTTCAATTGAAAGATCTTGTTTTTTTATACTACCAATTTTTTTCCTCTTGCGATACTCCTCAAAGGACTGAAGACAAGTTAGTCCCATTGCAAGAAATAAACTTGACCTAGGAAAGATATTTCAATTTTTTATTAATTCACGTCAGAAGGAACTTTCAGTATTACAACAATATTCGAAGTGATGCTGATTGAAAAAAATCTTTTCCCAACTTAAGTTCCTTTGTCTTCATGAGTTGCATATTTGAACCGATGATCGTACTATTATAAAATTTGGAATTTTGTAGTAGAGTCCCAACAAGATTGTGAACGTCTTTTACTCCACAACTACTAGGGACACAAAAGCCAAAACTCAAAACTTTCTAAGAATGAATTTTTTTATGAAAAAGAGAATCATTTTGACTAATTTAACATCACACCTCTCCTATGTTATGAGTCTCATATTGATTTTGTGACCAATGTTTAATATGCGACACTCTATATCCGACTGAGAATGGGGGATGGCTGTTGGCAATTTTTATTTTATGATATGTTTCCAAGGTATTGATCCAATTACATGATATTGGTGATCCTATAAAAATATTATTGCCCCAGATAAAATCAGGTCCAATATACCCGGAAGAGTCTAATACTGCAATAGAAACAAGAAAAAAGTTGTGTGTTAAAATACTAAGTTTTACTTAGACTAATTAAAACCTAACATTTAGTTACTTTGTTTTTGTATTAAAATATATGAAAGTACAATTTTCGGCCATATTATTATAACCATTGTTAAAAATAGCTTTTCAATGAAATTCAAAAAATCTAAAATTTATAAACTCCGTAGCATTTATTTATATATTTATCTTACCTACTTCTAGTTTTATCTTCAATATACCAATTGATTTGGGCCTTTCATTTAGAGTCTAATCACATTTGAATTGAATTAAACTATGCCAATGAAAAATGATAAAATTTATCCATTATATTAAAGTTGCCATTTTTCAGATATTGCCTATATTCGAATCCGAAAAATCCCCAAAATTACATTTCAATCGGATCGTACATCAAGAAGATAATTTCCCGCCACTTTTGCAACATGGATTTAAAATTTTATTATAACATAAATGTTAATTGAGTGAAGACTGAAGAAAAATTGAATTTAGTTTTCAGGAATATTGAAGGCTTTCATAAGTTACTTTGTTTCAAAACCTAGCTTTAAAAAAACTTTTCATGGTATTAAAATGTACACTTACACCTAAGAGCCCAGAAATCGCGGTTGTGAAGTGCATTTTTCACAACTAATAAATCACTTTTACATTGTCCATTAATATGTGCTTCGATCAAATTTTGATCTAATAAATTTTGCAAGAGTCCAATAAACGTAACACTTTCACAAACACAAAAAACAAAAGAGCTTAGAGCACAAATTACTCCAAATTTGAGCATTTTTTTTTCGGTATAATAAAATTGTTATTAATTAAACACTTAAAAATTTCGTTAAGACAGGAATGAAAAATAGTCTCGAATGAACTCCCAAAATGATTACCAATTCTTTTTATTTTGCACTCTGACATAGTTTTATAAACGAATTTTGGGGAGATGTTAAGACTGGAAAAGTCAAAAGAAAGAAAAGCATATCTTGTAAATATTGAGTCGTCTCCGCAACGAACAATGCAGTCAGGCTATATGAACAAAAATTTAAATTTTAACATGTTGAATCGTCGAGGTTACTTCGGTGCGATGTTCCCCAAAGATCTTTCGTAATTAAATAATTTATAATCAGAAAAAGTGAGCCATTACAAGGAGGAAGTGTTTATTCATATTTTTGCTTCATTGTTACATAATGTACAACAATCTGAAGGAATTTCTTTAAACTAAAATATGTTACGCAAGAGATGAGCAGAATGAAAACCAAAACATCCAGCGAGTAGTAGGCGATAAATCCCATATGAACTGCGGGGCTCTGCATATGAGGAGCTCCCCTATGGCGAATTACATATTCGATCCAAAACATACAAGTGGCCATCGCGGACATGGGCCTGTCTCGAAACAACTCGGATGCTTTTCTAACAGCCTTTTTGTACTTAGCATTAGTAAGCACATCAAACACAACTTCGTAAAATTTCTTCTCATCAATCTCCTCCAGAGCGACCGTTCGAGCCCATCCAGATACCTCGGCCTGATAAACATTTTTGAACTGATCCCCAAAAAGGGGAATCCCCACAATGGGAACTGCATGGTGACGGGCCTCCGTCACACTGCCGTATCCGCCGTGGGTGATAAAAAGACGGACTTTAGGATGCGCTAAGATGTCGTCTTGAGGCAACCATTTCGAAAACAAAATATTCGGCGACTGGCCCGGCACCTCGTTTGATTCACACTTCCAGATGACCTTCTGAGGCAGCCTCGACAGCACCTTGTAAATGCTCCGTTGGACTTTAGGTCCAAGATTAAATGTACCCGCGTTAGTGCCTAGACTGAAGTATATCACACCATCGGTAGAATTATCAAGGAATTGCTGTATTTTCTGTTAATAATTAATAATTGAAAAAAGAAATATTTTAATTTTTGTGTTTATTCTTATTTGTTTTAACGTTAGAATATCGTTATAAAAATATTTTGTCCAATAGATGATTGAATGACCAAATAAATTAATAAAATTATTAATTTATACATATTGTTTCACTTTCCAGAAATATTTATTTAAATATTAATTTTTCAGCTAATGTCAGCTAGAAAGAATTTTTATCGCAACATATTTAGAATTTCAATCGCTAAACAAATCACAAATGCTTTCTGTGCACCTGTTAACACCCTGACTTTCAGTATTTAGCTGATATGTGAAACACTCTTTCCCTACCTTAAGCCACAGATAAATAACTATAGTTATTTATCTGTGCTTAAGCTCAATTATTCCCACATGGCAATATGATCTTATATCAATGATAAAGAAACGATTTTGTCAGAAATATTTGCATTCTTTATTATTATTATTATTTATTTTATACAGTTTGTTATTGTACGAAAAGTCTGGTAATCTAAAGGTAGATTTAATATCTACTATCTTTTTAATATATGTATCTACGTATGAGTAACAAATACTCCATAGTGTTAAATTAAGAAATTAGTCGATTAATTTAAGCAATTGTTATTCAATAGTCATTAACTTAAAATAATAGTAATAATTTAAAACATCAAATTCACACATTTTATTTCAATAAATAATAATAAAACGTTAGTTCGCATATCATGTAATTTTCCAGCTGCTCAACAACCTCCGACGGGGCATGATTAAATAAATATTTGTGTGAATAAAAATAATGAGTTTCTAAAAACTTCAACAAATCATAGGGCTCGTCTTGGGACATTACCCATTAGATTCACAATGTCTCTAATTAATATAAAAAATAACAAATTATCTGAATATGCTAGGAACTTACTTAAAAATGAAAAAACAACAAAATTAATAAATTTTTCTTTGCGGCGGATTGGACGGATCAGTAAAACATAGAAAAAATTATTTTGTTTAAAATAGCAGCATATAAGATAAGTCGACTCGTAAGTAGTAAACCATTGTGTCATTGTTCATGTTTATTTTTTGTCAAACATTTTTTAAAGTGTCTGATTTAGTTATCGCGAATTAATAAAATTTGACCTTTTAAAGTTAAAAAAATTCTTGATATATAGAGAAAAATTGAACTTAATAATAATATGAATGTTTTTTTTTATATTAGGTGGCTTCACCCTTTCGCGGACATGACGACAATAAACAAAATCATTAGTATCAACTTTTAATTTTATCTACTTATCGCAGATTACATAGAGGAGGTTTTGCTTGCTTCATACCACCAAACAAGGTATCAAACAAAGAGTCGCCTGACTGTCTTTTTACCAAGATGAAGAAGATAAATAATTTTGGTTACACTTATTTCATTTGATTGGAGATAAGTGAGTTAAATTTTATTTAGATAACTATTTTATGCAAATTTACGTTGGCTCGACTCACTGAAAACACATGAAAGTATATACATACATATTTCACGACTTTAATTCGCTTAATTTTTGCCTAAAAATGTTTTAAGTAAAATAAAATTTGTTTGCGATTTTTTTTTTTGTATATCATGTGATGACCTATAAGATAAGTATATTAGTTCTGTATATCATGTGGTGACCTATAAGATAAGTTATTATATCCTCTCTTAAAATATCATAACTTGAACCTTATGCTCTTTAATGTACTATAATTTCCCATAAAAGAAAAAAGAAATAGTATAGAAAACTGGAGGATAGAAGGAATATGTTGCAATACCAATGATAAGGCGGAAAACAAGTTTTTGCTGAAAGAAGCTATATTTTCCAAAAATTAACAATTATATAGTTTTATTGTACATTAACCAAACCAAAAACTGCTGCTCCTAATAATTTTCATCTAAGGAAAACATTTCACATTCTTAATCTCTTCAGGGACGAATTTTTAAAGGTAGAAATAGTGGTTTCATGTTTTATTTGATTACTTGTTTACTTCTGTTTTACCGACAGCTACTCAGTAAGTAAAAAAACAATTTGAAAAACAATTAGAATAAAAATGGAAACTAAGTTCACATATTTGACAGAAAAGTGCTATTATTAAAAATTAAAAAACCTTATTTTACAAATTATGTTTTTAAAATAAAGCATTCATTAAAATTGATCAAATTTTGTGCATTGGATAAACAGAGGCAACTTTGAAATATTTTGAAAACAGTTCATTTCAACTAGAATTAAATGCTATCCGTACTGCCATACTACAAATGTTTTGGTTTTATTGTTGAAATACAATCTACTGAGTAGTTCTTTAACAGATTTTAATTCGTTTTCCAATTAGAATAATTTTAATTTCTAAAAAACTCAATTTATGTACTACACACATGCGGCAATATCCTTGAAGAGGTCAATTACAGTGGTGTGCAAAACATTTGCAACTTAAAGCGTAATTTTCTTCGATGTGTAACAAAAACCTGAAGAAACCCCAGTATCTTATAGTCTTTATTATACCTAATTTGAAAATACAATTCAATTCTTGTAGTTTAAGTAGTTTACATTTTACAAGTTTATGTGATAGGCAGTAGAGAATTTCAATTTCAGTTGCAAATGTTTTGCACACCATTGTATATTTCCTAATTACCGACCACCAGTGGGTGATAGAGGGGAATAATTGATTTTATGAGGAAGAAGCTTTAAATTAATCTTATATACGCGTCAATCATGTAATGTTAGTCAAATATTCTCATATGTGACACAGCAGATAAATAATTAGTAAAATATGTTAATCTATCTGAGAATTTATTCAAGTCAACTCTTCATTTACAACTAACACCATTTACTTTGAATATATAGTACAACTTCGGCTGGTTTTGATTACAGCTCTCAATTATATTATTATTGTACACAATACAAGAGTAAATATCTGGTATATAGTTTAATAAGCTAATTTAAAAGTTTTGAGTTTGTTTATAATCGTTTGTAATATAGATCTATCAACACAAATTAAATAAAATATAATATTTAAAAAAGATCTACTTACATATGGTAGAGGATCCGGCTTCTCTTTTATTTGTATTCCACCAATTTCAATAAGTGCAGGCACCGTCGGTAAGATGCTCTGACTAAAATGATGATTATACAAAACTGCAGAAACATTATTAAGCATTTCGCTAAATTCTGGATACTTTCCTACAGGAAAAGACTTCCTAAATTGAAAAAAATAGGATAACGCAGAAATAAGATACGAATACAAAAATAAGCATACCTGTAGAGACTCCTGCTATAGTAAAAGATAAACCAGTCCAAAGCCGCAAATTGCAAATTAGTAAAATAATTTTGAACCCTCTGAGGAAAGGTCATTGGTTGAGCCGCAACTGTCCAAAAGTTAGGAACGTATGAGCTCTCCGTAGGATTTCCAACCATCTCGAAATGAGCTCCAAGAAGCTGATTGACCCAGATAACAACCACAGGACTTTTAAAATGAGCAGCAACACCCAGCTGTGATGGGTTTATGATATACCCAAGTATTACCAAATCGTAGGTCTCGTCCTCTTTCAGGAATTTTTTAAATATATCGTGCTCAATACAAGCAGCTCCCCATTCAGCGAAACCTATGAAGCTGTGCACCATCGTGTAATATACCGACCGACGTGACGAGTTTTCTCCGATGTAACTATACAACTTAGTACGGTTCTCCGCCATATGCAGATTTATATGCCGGTAAGTATTATTAGGAACCGTGGCAGGTATGGCGGTAACGATCGTGAGATTGTGTCCACAATCAATGAGACCTTTAGCAACGGCCATATGCGTTTGAAGATGAGACGGCACAGGCGTGGTGAAAAGGCACAGAATCCGAAATGTACACACGCGGGATAGGCACGTGAATAGTAAAATCAACCACACCATAAAACGTTTGAGCTCCATAAAGAAACACTGTGAACTCTTTAAGGCACAAGAAACAACTGAAAGTTTAACTTCCAGTAGCCCATTTTTTTTCGTAGCAGAGCACTAATTTCGGTGAGCATAAAACAGGAGATACCATGCTGAAGAATCTCTCGATAACATAGATCGGATGATAAGAATACTTTGTCGCTCTCATCTTACACAATGCATGTTAAGTATTAAAGAAATTGTACGTTCGGTTGAAAGTAACGAATGCTTTTTTTTATTCAAATACTAATTGAAACTAATCAATCAAACTTCACAAGCCAGATTTGAAATGTTAATACCTGTTAATCCATTCCCACATGTTTTAAACATTTGCATATTATTTGGCAATGGTTTCTGTCAGCAGCGTAAACTATTTTTGTTTATATTCCTACAAAATATTTACGTAATAGAAAAAACAAGCCGTAACTCAGTATATGTGCGTAAAAGAAGTGAAACTCCTTTGGCGATCTCTTTCTTTATAATAAATTCTATTCTAGAAATGAGGGGGAAAACTCGGAACACGGAAATCAGGTTAATTTGAAAAATCATAATTAAGTTAACGCGGAACATTTAATTTGTTTAATAATTTTCTAATAAAATTGCTCCTTAAATTTTCTGCAGAATTCGAAATTTTTCGAGTCAACAATTTTTAGGTAGGTTTCATATGAAATACTACCAATTGCAGCCTACTGATGAAAAGATTTCGGAAAATGAATGATAGAGGCCGTATTTCTTAATCGATTTTGATCTATCTTCGCCTATATGTTTATCTCTCCGATAATCCGGCTAAATTCGTAAATTGGAGGAATCGATCTGGGGGGGTGGGGATATAAGGGTTAGGCAAGTTATATAAAAATGATTTGGACCCGATATCTTTCGTATTTCTTAACCGCTATTGACCAAACTTAGTGTACCCATTGACAACATGTAATTCTAAGTTGTGTTTAAAAATGATGGCGATCGGTTAGAAAGATTACGGGTTACAACAGTTCTAAGAATGATTTTGTTATCGCGATAACTGCAGCACTTCTTTTTACTTATTTAGATGATACGGAATCTTCGAGTCCGTTCTAGTCCTAATTCCTAATTGCTTCCTCAGAATCAACAATTTATCCAACTAAAAAAAGTATATTTAATAAAATATTACGAAATAAAAACACAAAATTTTTGTCGAAAGCTTGTGAAATAATTAGTTTTTGCATAATTTGTTGATGCGAACAAATTACTCCTCAAATGATTCTTCGAAATACCTACATATATGTACATATACTAACATTTTTAACTATTATATATACATACTAGCTGACCGGTACCCGGCGTTGCCCGGCCACAACTATCCCTATAATAAAGCTAAACTTTAATAAAGACATGGCTTTACCAATTTCAAATTTGTCAAATGTCATTCTGGAGGTTAAACGCAGCAAGCCCATAGAATTTCATCTCAATCGAATAAATGATTTATTTGTGACTCACCATAAACATATCACTGCTCAAAATCCCCCCCTCTGCTCCTTCTCATACTTTCCTATTGCAATGCATAGCCTATGTCACTCATGAGGTTATGCGCAATATGCCCATAGAATTTCATCTCAATCGTATAAGTACTTTCTGTGTGTCGCACCAGCTCAACATTTTCTCCTCTCCCTCTTCCTCTCTCTCCTTCCCCTACCACACTTTCCAATTGCGATGCATAGCCTATGTCACTCAAGAGGTAATGCGCAACGTGCCCATAAAATTTCATCTCAATCGTATAAGTGGTTATTGCGCGACTCACCATGAACTTATCACTGCTTAACATTTCCCCCTCTCTCTCCTTTCCTCTCCACTTTCCAATTGCGACGCATAGCCTATGTCACTCAGAAGGTTATGCGCGACATGCCCATAAAATTTCATCTCAATCGGATAAGTACTTTTTGCGTGACTTACTATAAACATCACAGATAAACATTTCTCCCTCCTCTCATCTCCCCTCTACTTACCAATTACAAAGTATTACCTATAGCACTCAGGAGCTCATGCGCAATACACGTGTAAAATGTATAAAATATATAAAAATATTGACAGCCCGCTATTTTGAATTCGTAAATTTTGACAGTCGGGTTGAAATCAGTGAACCCGAAAACCCGCAAGTACCAAATTTGGGGGAAATCCCATAAACTTCAAAATTTGACAGTCCACCATCTTGAATTCGTAAATTCTGACAGTTGGGTTGAAAACAGCGACCCCGAAAACGCAAAAGTACCAATTTTGGTGGAAATCGCATAAACTTCAAAATTTGACAGTCCGCCATCCTGAATTCGTAAATTCTGACAGTCGGGTTGAAATCAGTGACCCCGAAAACCCCCAAGTATCAATTTTGGTGGAAATCGCATAAACTTCAAAATTTGACATTCCGCCATCTTGAATTCGTAAATTCTGACAGTCGGGTTGAAATCAGCGACCCCGAAAACCCCCAAGTACCAATTTTGGTGGAAATCGCATTAACTTCAAAATTTGACAGTCCGCCATCTTGAATTCGTAAATTCTGACAGTCGGGTTGAAAACAGCGACCCCGAAAACGCAAAAGTACCAATTTTGGTGGAAATAGCATAAACTTTAAAATTTGACAGTCCGCCATCCTGAATTCGTAAATTCTGACAGTCGGGTTGAAATCAGTGACCCCGAAAACCCCCAAGTATCAATTTTGGTGGAAATCGCATAAACTTCAAAATTTGACATTCCGCCATCTTGAATTCGTAAATTCTGACAGTCGGGTTGAAAACAGCGACCCCGAAAACCCCCAAGTACCAATTTTGGTGGAAATCGCATTAACTTCAAAATTTGACAGTCCGCCATCTTGAATTCGTAAATTCTGACAGTCGGGTTGAAATCAGCGACCCCGAAAACCCCCAAGTACCAATTTTGGTGGAAATCACATTAACTTCAAAATTTGACAGTCCGCCATCTTGAATTCGTAAATTCTGACAGTCGGGTTGAAATCAGCGACCCCGAAAACGCAAAAGTACCAATTTTGGTGGAAATCGCATAAACTGCAAAATTTGACAGTCCGCCATCCTGAATTCGTAAATTCTGACAGTCGGGTTGAAATCAGCGACCCCAAAAACTCCCCCAATTTCGGTGGAAATCGCATAAACTTTCATTCAAGTCGATCCAGCCGTTTAGTTGCAGTATAGATAAATAACCTAGATACCGACTGCAGCGCCATCTGCCGGGTTGATTTGTGAATCTAAACCATCCAGGGCGCCACCCAAATGCATACAAAAAAATTCATTCAAATCGGTCCAGCCGTTTAGGAGGAGTTCAATGACATACACACGTACAGTAGAATTATATATATAAAGATTTCAATAAATAAGAACTTTATTTTTGTATTGCTTTTATGAAAAAATTGCTTCTATTTTTTATTTAATTATCTAATACTTATAAATATGCATATGTATATGTATCATTTTGAGAAAAAAATACAATACAGAAGTCGTCTACCAAAACATATATGTACATACTTTATAAATGCTGTAAAATGACACTATTAGCTAAAACTAAATGAATACAAATAAGAGTTAGGTAGCTTTAAATTTACTTAGAAAATATAAATTACTCTGGCTTCTTCTTTGGTCCATGTTTCAGAAATGATATGTAACAATTAACCAATGTCTTAATAGAGATAGTAATAACATATAGAGTCAGAAAAACACCTCCCGCTAGAATTGTAAAAACATCCAAATTGTGGTAAGCGATAAAATATAAGTCTTGTGCAGCCGAATGGAGATGCGGAGCACCTTTATGACGGGCAACATATTCAACCCAATAAATAGCAGTTTCCAAAGGTTTTGTAGGCTGGTCACGATATCTCCTCGAAAGTTCTTGGATTGAATTTTTATATTGATTATTTGTCAAAACCTCATTGATAGCCTTTTTTAAAGCATCTGATGTTAATTCATCGTATTGCACAATTACTCCCACTTTCGCCTGCACTATTTTGGCCATATTATAAAACTGATCTCCATACATGGGAATACCAACAATCGGAACCGCGTGGTGTATTGCTTCAGTCGTGCTTAGAAGACCGCCATGGGTGATGAAAAGTTTCACGTTCGGATGAGCCAAAATCCCTTCTTGAGGAAACCATTTATTAATATACATATTTTTACTGTTACCTGTCATATTAACGTCTTCCCACTTCCATAGTATATTTTGTTTGAGAGCCTTAAAAGTGTTTAACAGATGTTCCAATTTTTGCTTCGGAAGTTGTTTACTCTCTAAATTTGAGCCCATAGAAAAATAAATCGCACCATCCTTTGCAGCATCAAGATATTTTTGAAGATCAGGCGGTAGCGGTTTCGGTTTTTTATTTATATGCATACCACCAACTTCGATCATATTCGGCATATATGGACGAGGGTAACCTATTGAAACGTGAGTATTTAACAGCAATAGTGACACATTCTTCCTAATTTCTTCAAATGTGGGCTTAGGATCAGGAAAGACTAGATCGTATATGCTTTTCTGTTGCGGTAAATAAAATAAATCCGAATAAACACGTTCAAATATAGTGAATGCGAAATTTCCAAGACGTTCGATAACATTCATGTGATCGGTGAAACTTAAAAATGGATTAGGGACATATGATGGAGGTGACGGAGCGCCAACCATGTCGCAAGTCCCAAGTGAGGCCCCAAAAGTCGAAACACTAATTACTGGTGCCTGAAAGTATTGTCCAAATCCCAGCATAGCTTCATTGATCACATATTCTACAATGACTAAATCGAATTCTTCACTTTTATTACTCATAAATTGTTGGACCTTTGGATCTTTGAAAAATCCATTAGTAAAAGATATTCCCACATCGAAAAAAGTGACAGAAGCTTCAATAACACTTAGTTTAGTCATATTTAGGATACTCTTTCCAATACCTGCGAATTAAATATATAATTGCTTTTGTAAATTTTATCCACCTACATTTAAAATGAAAATAAAATGTTGAGGTATTATTACTACGCTTAAAAATTTGAAAGTTTGAAATAAATTGGTCAGAGATGTAGTGTTATTTTTGAGTCTATTTTTGAAAGAGATTATTTGCATTTAAAAGTTAAAAACAAATTTATATTTTTGGAATTGTTTTTCAGTTGAATGAAAAACTATCATATTTATTTTATGAAGTAATATTTTGTATTAATTTTCTTAAATAATTACACATCAAAATATGTACACCGGGTAGGAGTATTTCATTACAACATGAAGAAGCATAAATTCAATTTTTTACTAAAAATGTTGTGAAATTTTCTTAGGAAATAGAAAATATTTTCTTCAATAAAAGAAAAATTCTTGAACATTCCTTAATTTTACCACTCTAAAGAAAAATACTCCTTTAAAAAATGTTAAGGCTTTACTGCACCACTGAAAGTTCGTTCTATATCGAAAGTAAAAATTTCATGTCGTACAAGTTCCTCTACAATTAAATTGCTTTGCACTTGAAAATTGTTAACTTTCACTTCATTCATTAACTACACATAAAAATAATTCGTACCTTTCATCGCATCCGGTAATTTAGTTAATTCGATATCTCGATAATTCTCAATCGGAGTCTTAAGAGGGAATGAAGATATCATTGTCACTTCATGCCCTCTTTCCGCTAATCCTTGCATCAGCGCAGATCCTACAAAATGATGAGATTTTGACTTAATTGGAAATATTCCCAGAATTTTGTAACCATGAGCACTCTCAAATAACGCTGATGAAAATATAAACCACAATAAAATAAAATTCATGTTTGAGTTTTCCATTTAAATAATTCTTAATTGAACACAAACGCGAAACTTGTGGAACTATAATAATCGTATAATCTTTTCACCTTTCGGGGTGCAGGTCTGAATACAAATGATAGATCTGTTGAACAACGTAGCAAGTATTTGAATAAAAGCTTTATTCTTCAGAATGTAAATTATGTAATTGACTCTTCATTGTATTTCTTACCATTGTGACAATTTAAAATCTTGTTGTTCTATTCAATATATTTATCTATTATTGTTTATTTTTATTACCCAAGAGGCCAATACAGTAGTAGTATATAATTTATTATAATTTATTATTATTATATATGTACATATATCAAATATTATATATATTAGTAATCTTTTCCAGCGTCGTAATTAAGGCAGTGTCAGCGGTGCAGTGATACAACACGCAATTTTCAACGTGAGCAGAAATGATTACCACAATTTGAATACATAAAATCGGTACCACAAAATTTAATGACTAAACATATAAAGCACTCGGTACAACGATAAAATAGATATACAACTAATACAACAATACATGAATACATATTAATTTGTATAGTTCCCTCTATTCCTAACGATTTTTAAAAGAACTATACGTCTATTAACTTCAAAAATGTTGCATTCATTCCTAGAGTTTAACAAATGCAGTGCCATTATTTGTCACACAATAATATTATTGAAAAAGAACCAGCATTTTAATTTCGTCACTCTATTAACATACAAAAATAATTTGGTAAAAAAAATGTTTTAAAGCATATATGTACATACTTATACCAACAAAATCACTGCTTTTTCTTCTTCTTTTCAATTTGTTTTGAAGAGGATGCTCCTCCACAAGTAAACAATTTCTTGATCATAGCAAACACCAAAAAGAGAACCAGAAAAACACCTCCTCCAAGAATAGCAATGGCATCCAAATTGTGGTATGCGATGAAGGATAAATCCTGAGCACCCGAACGTAGATAAGGAGCTCCTTTGTGTCGGATGACGTACTCAACCCAATGAATCGCAGTGTCCAGAGGGTTCATAGGCTGATCGCGGTATCTTTGAGACCTCTCCCGCATTACAATACCGTACTGATCGTTATTCAAAATTTCAACGATTGCGAGTTTTAAGGTGTCATATGTTAGCTCATCGTATTTAATCATTAGACCCATTTTGGACCTTACAATTCTGCCCATATTAAGAAATTGGTCGCCGAATATTGGAATTCCAATAACCGGGACTCCGTGGAAGATTGCTTCAGTTGTGCTTAGAAGACCGCCGTGAGTGATGAAGAGCTTCACGTTGGGATGAGCAAGAATGTCGTCCTGAGGGAACCACTTGCTGATGTAAATGTTGTCACTCTTTCCAGGTAAATTTTCATCCTCCCATTTCCAGAGGACTTTCTGGTTGAGTGATTTGAAAGTGTTAATCAGGTGGTCCAACTTCTCTCTTGGCAAAAATTTACTCTTAAGATTTGAGCCCATGGAAAAGTAAACCACGCCCTCTTTTGCAGCATCCAAATATTTTTGAAGATCAGCTGGCAGAGGCTTCGGTTTTCTATTTATATGCATTCCACCAACTTCGATCATATTCGGCATGTACGAACGCGGATAACTCACAGAAACATGAGTGTTCAAAAGTACCATTGAAACATTTTTTCTTAATTCTTCGAGAGACGGTTTGGGATCAGAGAAGATTTGGTTATATATTGCTGCTTGTCTTGGCAAGTAGAACAAGTCGGTGTAGACACGTTCATATATATTTATAGCTAAATTTGCAACACGTTCCATAAAAGTCATATGATCAGTAAAACTCAAAAAAGTATTAGGAACATATGATGGAGGAGAAGGGGAACCAACCATATCACAATTCCAAATTGTAGCTCCAAACGTTGAAACTCCAATAATAGGTGCCTTGAAATGTTGACCAAAACCAAGCATGGCCTCATTAGCAAAAGCTTCCATTACAATCAAATCGAATTTTTCTTTGGGGTCACTCAAAAATCGTTTAATTTCAGGATCTTCAAATGTAACATTCGTTAAAAGAACTCCAATATTAAAAAGGTTGCTTATGCTCCTGAAGATGCCTAATTTCGTAGTATTAAAAATGTTGTCCATGTAGTCTATAAATAAATATATTATGACACTACTTCACTTGTACTTAAAGAACAATTACCTTTAGTCCTCTCTATTACAGTAGGCACAGGTATATCCCGATAATTCTTTACCGGGGTTTGAAGAGGAAACGGAGATATCATAGTAACCTCATGTCCACGTTCAGCTAGACCCTTCAGCAGAGCAGATCCTACAATATGATGAGACTTAGCCATAGTATGGAATACACCAAGAATTTTGTAGCCATTGCTAGTAGCGCCTAGTGCACTTAAAAGTGCACAGCAAATCAAGACATTTTTCATTGAAAATTAATTTCAAAACCTTGCACCAAAAACGTATACACTATTCACGTAATTTTTTAATCGGAAATCGAACCGCAAGTTTCTTAAATTATTTAAATTCGTGATTTCATCTGGTCTGTCGAGGAGTCGTATTTATCACTCGATCGATGAAAACCTCACTCAAATGATAACATACTACACAAACTAAAGCTCGTCTTTGATTAAAACTGAGTTGAGAGGTGTTTCTGTTACTTCTAAAGTACATATGTGCATACATATGTACTTTAATATCTGAGCAAAATTAATTCATAATGTTAAAAGCAAATCATACTATCTCATATTTGTAAAGGTGTATGAATTAAATACAAGTTGTTTTTAATTGAAGGGTCGTGTGCACATATGCACATATGTATTTCTTGTTAAAATAGTTAGTGATGAGAGGTGTAAAATTGCATAATTTCAATGGGCATTTAATACACGCTGTTTATCATCATAAAGTTTTCGGAATTCATTTTCAACAGGTGTGCGACAATAGTGTAGAGAGTTTTCGGTTTCAATAATTTAATGGAAAGATGAAAAATTGAAAGCTCTATCTCGTTAAGTGCCTACATGTAATATTATCATTAATTTTTTTATGGCAACTGTGATAAAAAAGTTATCAGTTTTCTTTTAACAACATTTCTATGTGATTGACATAGTTTTTGATAAAGAAATCAATAATGATATTTTGATTTTTGCATATCATTTGCAACCTATTGTTACAATACATTGAGGAAAGAGATTAGCTATATACTTTTATATGAAATACTTGCATTATATTTAAGATTTTCCGGATTAGTTAGCAATTAGCTACGAATATACTTATTTTCTCGTTATCGATAACATATGTATATCATTTATCAAGTATGTACAACCAAATCTCATTATACTCACTAGGGTCAAAATCATTATCAATCCTCTGTGAATTATATCTTGAATTTGAAGGCATTGAACTGATTCAAATATTTTAAGTTTCTATGTTATGATATTGTTGGCTATTTTGTCTTAGAAATAATTAAAACATATGTATAAACCACACCGGGAAATTTTTGGCACAGTTAATTTTTAATAATTTTTCTTATAAAATAACTTCAAAAATCAAATATTACACCAAATTGAAATCTAAAATTCAAGTTTTAATTTTCACAACGCATTCGGATATTTTTATTTTACTATTAACCTGAATCACACCCTTCTCGCCATTATTGCATGCTACAGCAAATAAAGCTACGCACGAATTTTAGCAGCATTTTTAGTCCAATTGTAAAATATCTACAGAATCAGAGTCCTTCTCTCTTCGTTTCTGAATAAAGATGCCCTAAAAGACTATTGTAATCAATATAGGAAAAGCTTAAATAAGTCGAATGCTTCCAAAATTCTTTAAAGGCGCTAAGTATCGTTAATAAATAAATATATGAGAGAATAAACCTCTATATATACTAATTAATAAATATAAAACGAAAAAATAACTACGGAAGCCACGAATTATGGCCGAAACAAATATATTTTAAAATCGATGTTTCTAAAAAATTTATTTAAAAAAATAAACATTAATAAATAACAATATCACTGCTTTTTCTTTTTCTTTTCAATTTGTTTTGAAGAGGATGATCCTCCACAAGTAAACAATTTCTTGATCATAGCAAACAGCAAATAGAGAACCAGAAAAACACCTCCTCCAAGAATAGCAATGGCATCCAAATTGTGGTATGCGATGAAGGATAAATCCTGAGCACCCGCACGTAGATGAGGAGCTCCTTTGTGCCGGATGACGTACTCAACCCAATAAATCGCAGTGTCCAGAGGGTTCATAGGCTGATCGCGGTATCTTTGAGACCTCTCCCGCATTGCAATGCCGTACTGATCGTTATTCAAAACTTCAAAGATTGCGCGTTTTAAGGTGTCATATGTTAGCTCATCGTATTTAATCATTAGGCCCATTTTGGACTTTACAATTCTGCCCATATTAAGAAATTGGTCCCCGAACATTGGAATTCCAATAACCGGGACTCCGTGGAAGATTGCTTCAGTTGTGCTTAGAAGACCGCCATGAGTGATGAAGAGCTTCACGTTGGGATGAGCAAGAATGTCGTCCTGAGGGAACCACTTACTGATGTAAATGTTGTCACTCTTTCCAGGTAGATTTTCATCCTCCCATTTCCACAAGACTTTCTGTTTGAGTGATTTGAAAGTGTTAATCAGGTAGTCCAACTTCTCTCTTGGCAAAAGTTTACTCTTAAGATTTGAGCCCATGGAAAAGTAAATCACGCCCTCTTTTGCAGCATCCAGATATTTTTGAAGATCAGCTGGCAGAGGCTTTGGTTTTCTATTTATATGCATTCCACCAACTTCGATCATATTCGGCATGTACGGACGCGGATAACTCACAGAAACATGAGTGTTCAAAAGTACCATTGAAACATTTTTTCTTAATTCTTCGAGAGACGGTTTGGGATCAGGGAAGACTTGGTTATATATTGCTGCTTGTCTTGGCAAATAAAAGTAGTCCATGTAGACACGTTCAAATATATTAATCGCCAAATTTCCAACACGTTCTATAAGACTCATGTGGTCTGTGAAGCTCAAAAATGGATTAGGGACATATGATGGTGGAGAGGGGGAACCGACCAAATCACAATTCCAGAGTGCAGCTCCAAACGTTGAAATTCCAATAACAGGGACCTTAAAGTGTTGCCCAAAACCGATCATAGCTTCATTGACGAATATTTCTGTTATCACCAAATCGAACTTTTCATTGCGATTATTCAAAAATTGTTTAAGCTCAGGATCTTCGAATGTAACATTTGTTATAAATATTCCCATATCGAAAACATTAACAAAACCCTCAATTACGCTTAATTTCGTCATATCAAGAATGTTATTCATCAAGCCTGCAAGAAAAATACTCGTTTATTATTAACTCATTTATTATTAACTAATAAATTACTTTTCGACTTCTCCAAAATAGTGGGCACTAGCACGTCGCGATAGTTCTTCATCGGAGTTTGAAGAGGAAACGGAGATATCACAGTCACATCATGTCCACGTTCAGCTAGGCCCTTCATCAGAGCAGATCCCACGATGTGATGGGATTTAGCCATAGTCGGGAAAACCCCAAGAATTTTATATCCATAGCTAGTCCCAACTAGAGCACTTAGAAGTGCACACCAAATCAAAACACTTTTCATTTTCTTTAAATACACAAACTTGCACAACCCAAAGATTTAGTTACGTCATCTATCCACAGTAAATCGATCACGACAGTGCGAGCAGGGCGTTCTGCGGCTAACTGATGGAACACTTCCAAAATTCTTGGTCTGGTCAGTGGGACTTCACACTGCGAACGAGTCCACGAGAGGAAATTCGCGCGCTTTTTAAGACACAAACCTAGCGGCTAGCGTATCGGTCAATCGATAAAGAGCTCGTTCAGGTGATAACATACCAAAGTCTCTTCGTAGTGCCGAGCAGACTCGGTTGATTTACATAGAAATGTTCATATGCACCTACATATGAACCACTGACTAAGATCGAAAGTGGTGTAAGTCACACTTTTCGTAAAATTCACGATTTACGCTTTTATTCTTTGCATATTTGCAAATGAATAACGCAGCACACCCCCCAAATTCTGTTTTTTCAGTGCCTTATACATACATAAAATGTATATTTTCTTTTCATCTCGCAGTAGCAATATAAAATTATATGATCCACTGATTTTACTTATCACCATTAAGTTTTGTAAGCATGACTTGTACTTTGTTGTCGTCGACTCTGAAGAGAAGTGAGATGTTTTTTTTTTTAATTTCATAATCGTTTAGAAAGATATAGAAGCAATCATTTTGAACTTTTCTGCAATCAGACGCACAGTATTTTCGTAATTCAAGTGTTAATAGATCGTAAAATTTTAATTGATTTTTCAAACATTGCACTAGGTTAGTCTGTTATGAAATAATAGAAAAATTTTAAATTAAATTAAATTGAATTTTAAAAGTTAATTATAGGATCTTTTTTCCGATTAGAATAACTAAATTTATATTTATAATATATATTATGTAATTTTATTCAAAGTTCTAACGCATTTATATCATATGTACAATACATATATACAAAATAATAATTCATTTTAGTACCAAGGTATACACTTCATTTATCTATAATATGTATTATAATATTGCCTAGAGGAAAATAAATGTATATAATTTTTTTTATTTTGGGAAAGACATTTCAAAACCCATTGAATTTATTAGTACTAATCTAAATCTTTTTAAGCTAAACCTTACAGCTTACAATTATCTAATTATCTGATATTCACAGCCTTCGAAATACTTAAGGTATCATTCTGGTCTATAATTTTCAAAAAATCGAATTTTTTTTTGCATTTTTCGAAAGTATATACATATATCTAAAAGTATTATGTCAAAAAATTAAAATGATCGGAGCAGTCTAAACATATTATTTTGTGACCTGTTCGTAGCAACTTTTACTACCTGAGTGCGCTCACCCGTATGCCTAAAACTTTAAACGCGTTTTTCTCAAAACTATGTTTTTACGGTCGGCGGCGGTGATTTCTCCGAAACCGCTGAACCGATCTTCATGAAATTTTAACCACATATTGTACACATAAACAGCTCTAGCGTGAAATACGATCGAATTTACATTTTGATTTATACTATATGTTTTGGCCCAAAAACAGTGAAAAAAAAAACGCAATTTTTGAAATTTTTTTTAAATGTCCGCAATTTTCTTATTTATCGGTAAAAATTAATATCCGTTCACGCTAGAGCTACACACATACTGAATGTAAACGATTTTGATTTTTTCATTTTGGATGAGCGATTATCGAGATATCACCGCCGCCAGCGAACTACTTATTTCACGGAGTTACCTTCACCCGCCATTTTGAAGTATTAGAAGCGTGAAAAATAAATTTTTTTTTCTATGTACTTTAAGAGTGTATTAATAAACTTAAGAGTGTATCAATAAACTTTTTATAAATATTTATAACAATTCCTTCCTAAAACAAATTCATGAAAATAGCATTTTTTTTGACCGCCTAAACCAAAATGATACCTTAAAATCTAAAGTATAATTGTATTATGATTTAAATCTATATCCAATGTTTTAATTTCACTTTAGCTTTTAGAATTCAGATATTTCTATCACGTGGTACCTTGCCACTCTCTTGGATCGTATACGTAAAGAAAAAACCTCTGAAAAACATTTGATCATTCATTGATTTTATTTTTAATTGCAAAAATTATTGTGAGTAAAGTTAAGAAATTATATGTATGTACTTCATGTGGATGACATCATATTTTGTTTATTACCTCATTTCGATGATATTTGATTCTCACTTGACAAATGCTTATAAGATATGTAAATATATTAATTCAATCGACATTTTTTATCGCTTAACAGCCAACTAGGATTTTATGAACATCAACACGAGTATTGAGCTTCAAAAATTATCATTTAATATATTGAAATTGAGATTTGAGCACCAGACTTGCCCAAAATATTTGTTTTTCAACAGCGGAGGTTTAATATTTGAACTTTAACAGCCGGATGTTTAACGACCAACAAATATAGTGTGGTGCAATGAGCCCTATATGAATATTGCATTTAAAAAAATCGATTCGTTTTAATGTAGATTAGGTTTACAGATTTCATCCTACGAAAAACTCTCTCAAATTTCTACAATAAAAATTTGAAATTCTAGTATTAAAAAGCCGCGACAAAACACAAATATTTAAAAAGTATAAAATAATACTTAAGGATTTAAGTCGTGAATAACCTACGCATCTACCTTTAAATAAAACAAATTTCATAATTCTAGAATTTATTACACACTAATAAAAAATAAATATCCGCAAAAGAGAAGAGAAAATACCTAACACTTCTCAACACCACCTACCTTACTATGCTGCCAAACAACAAAAAAAAAACGAGTCAGTTCTTTTCATATGTGTACTGATATTAACTAACTTAAAAATGAACACAACACATATATCAATGGCATACAGCTAATTAAGCTAATAACACATTACAAAAATTCTAATACATTTTTTGCTTCCTTCTGGTGAGTGTATGCGCGACTAACCTGTGTATAAACCTGCAGAAAAATATACTGCAGACAACGACAACGGCAAGAATTACAGATGAAATCAGATAGAAGTCTGCGAAATAGTAATTTGCAGCAAAACGCGATCTCTGCCTTTGTTTGATAGTGCGACTGTGACGATAAACATACTCAAGCCAAAACTTCAAAGCTTTCATGGGAGGCAGCGGGCGATCTTCTAAGCTAACAAACTTAGCGATCAGATTCTCTTCAAACCTGAACGAAGAGTCGATTATTCGAAATGAGCTGTTTTTAAAACATTTACGTTACCAGTCATATCGGTCCAAAACGTCTGCGATAGCCCAAGTTAATGAAGCCTCTGACAAATTGCGTAACTCGATCTTCAGGCCTAGACCTTGACCTTGGATCTGATCTAGCGCAGAAGATTGCTCGCTAGAAAGAGGTATGCCAATGATAGGAACTTCGTGATGAATTGCCTCTATTAAGCTCAATTGTCCGCCACTGGTGATGAATAATTTTACGTTTTTATGCTGTAGTACATCACTTTGAGGTATCCATTTTTCGATATAAAATTCGTCGTTGCTGGCAAAGGTTGATATGTTACCATTCCATGCCCAAACGATTTTTTCAGGTCGCCTATAAAGTGCGCGAACAATATCGTTTAGTTTGTCTTTTGGCAGTGTTATAGGATTGATGTCGGCACCAAAAGAAACATATATACAACCCCTTTCGGCTTTATGAATAACATTATCTACCCGTTCTGGCAGTGAATCTGTGAAGAAATTAAAATCCCGAATGTGGAACCCCGCCACATTGACTACATCACTGGCAATAACATCCTCAGATATTGTGCTTCTAAACACTTTCACTATCGAAGTACGATAGCAATCTTCAAATGACGCAGGAACTGATGGAAATACTTCACGGTAAATAGTTTCCTGCAAGATAAGCTGCATCGCAACTTGACCTTGATATCGTTACAATTCAATTTACCTGTTTTCTATAATAATAGAAATTAACATAGAATTCCTCAGCGATGGCTGAAAAAAAATCTTTAAAGTTCCCCAATACGCCTTCTCCAGATCGATCGTTAAAATTTAAGATATTATAAAATGGGTAAGGTACTCCGACCGAGTGTGGCAACAAACCCCTAAGACGTCCCGCCGTGAGCACTATCACCGGACAGCGAAACACTTCTCCTAAACCTATTTAAGAATCGTATCAGAGGTGCTTCACGTTGTTTGGCGACTCATTCATTAAAATTACCCAGCAGAGCTTCGTTGTAGTCGTAGTCCAAAATAATAACGTCTACTGTGCGATAGTCGGCGAGGAGCTTTCGAAACTTTGGATCAGCTGCTACTGCTTTAGTTCGTTCCAAACCCTCATTGTACAGTTCGACAAGCTCTGAAAAGTAATCGTCTGTTGGATTGTAGCTGATCCTCAATCTGTCTAAAACGAGAAATGTTAAAAAAATCTGTTTAATACCCTGAGATAAAACCATAGGGTTAGCACCATGGTTTTCATCTAAAACCAGAAACTGATTTAAACCAATCTATTTAAAAATTTGATCTTGGACCTTCTGGATTCGAATTCCGACAAGCTTTTCGCTCAATCATGGAAATCCATAAACTTGGCCTTTTTAATTTATCGCCTCGTCTTAATCGCGTGATGCCGCCATTCTACTCAATTATGTGAAGCTGACTTTAATCTACGAGAAACGTGTACTATTTTTCTTTAAAGCCTTTACTCGTCAGTAGAACATTTCGTTTTAAGAAGATAATCATATATTTCTTTAAATTCCTTCTCAATTTTAATTTTAGGTGATATTGCTTTTTCAAAAATTTCCTTCTTTAAAATGATTATCTACTTATTTTCATATATGTAGATTTTTTAATATTTATGTACTTAATGTATTTAATATAGGATCTTAGTAAAAGAGGTTATGTAAAGTCTATTTGAAAATAGGTAATATATTTCGTTGTGTTTTTTTAACGCACTATTATTGTAATTTAAGGTAAACATTACAAACAATTGTACACTGCACTGCATTTTCATCATTCATCTATTTTTAAATTTTTATAAGTTACTCTAATAACAAAAAATAACACAATTAAGTAATTATGTAAATAAAACAAACCGCCTTATTTTTTAAGGAATGTGCAAGTTGTCATAATCTCATATTGAACTTTATGTTCTTTAATTAGTTTCAATGTTTAATTACACAAAAAATATAATATTATATAAAAATTTGAAGAAAATAAATGCTGCAAAGACTTATTCATAGAGACTCTCATTTCTTACCTTTTTTCTTAATGTTTACACCTTCCAGAAGATAATGAGTTATTTTCGGCGACTGTTCATGTGGACTAAGAACCATAACCTGAAAAAAAATTAAGTATTAAGTTTGCTATAAAGTAAAGGATCTAAAAGAAAAAATCAAAATGAAACATGATATTTCCCTAATAAAGTTTTGCTGAACTTTGAATGACCCCAAGCCTTTGTTATTATTATCTCTTATCGAAATAATTCAATACTTAGCAAAAAATTGCATTTTCAACTTTGGACATTCATCACATAAACAAATTATCTATATCACGAAGCAATGGCAAGGACATCTTTTTTTTAAAGGCCTCCTTTGTAAGAAGATATTTTTAAATTTTCTTTATTAACTTGTTGTTGTGAAGATATCTGTTATTAAAGTGTCACCCTTTTTTATTTTTATATTTGCTTGCAATCAGCTTGATGAAAATCGCAATGAAACACACCGCCCCCCCAACAATTGTTTCAATAACTCTTAATAATTATACGTAATCTAGCATGAAAATAACTCCAGCCAAATTTTTGAAGTCTTTCTTTTTTAAACAAATTTAGAATTGGTAAATACCAGCGTAAATTAATTGCATTAATTTTTGCAGCCGCTTAAGTAGACGAGTAATGTTAAAATGTATTGACTCTCTGAATTTAACCCCTTTCTTCAAAATTTAAAAATCTAATGATTTGATTAATCGGCTTTGACGCACTTTATCAGTCTGAATCATTTCATTACTTAAACGTGGCTCGACATCGAATCGTTCAATAAAATTGAGGCTAAGCAAATCTTTTCAAACATATTAGAGAATTTTGCTTTCAAGTGCGCAGCACTCAAATTTCGTGCGTTATCACCTCTACGTGCGACAAGTAAAAGCAGAAGATAATGCGAAGATTATGTCAAAGATTGATTTTTAATAATTAGCACAGTAATAGCTAGGGGCATGCAAAATAAGGGATATTTTAAATACATACGTGCAATCAATTGCAATTTCCTAACATAGGTATCCTTTCTTTAAAAAAGCAACCAATACCGAGTGGAAGAATGGAAATTTTTCACAATTATTTTAAAAACGATATTCCCTAATTTCCTTTAGTAAATTTACAACATAGTATTTATACAAAAAAAATTTAAAATTTTTGAATTTTTATCCTACAGGAGAAATTTGTCTAGCCGCTGGAAGGTTTGAGCGAAGGATGCTCTTAAGTCTTGAGAGATAACACCGTCATTTATAATAGTGCTAAAATTTATAAAATTACAAAAACCCACAGAAACCATTTCCGAGCATCTATTTTCATAAGATTGATGACTATAAAATGTTTTTTAAAAATGCAAAGTGCACTCAATTTATAACTGATCCATTATTTTTTAAAACAAAATTAGGCTGCAGGAATAAATCTTCGAAATATGTACCTACATTTGATGACACGACAGCCGTAGCTGTGATAGTGGCTCTTTCTTCTTTAGTAATTTCTTAATTTTTTCTTTTTTTTAATCTTAGTCTAAATTTCAATAAACCTATCCATCCTAAATTACAAATATGAAAATTTACACATTGCATTTAAATAAGTATTCTAGATTCTGTGATACTGAGCAGCATTAAATTTGTCTAGTTCAAGCGCATTTTTAGAGAAACATCTAGATATTGTGTTATTACTTTTTTAACCCGTAAAGGTGCATTGTATACATATAATGTATACATATAATGTATACATATAGGCTAAATATGTAGATATTAATTTGTTTAACATTAAACTAGCAACCATAATGGATCGGATCAAGGAATTAGATTTTACATTCCAACGGCAGGTAAAGTAGAGACAATCCAACATAAATTTAATTTTAATAGGCTTTATATGAAGACTTCATTGGAAATTGTAGAAATCTAAAGCCGGGATGGCTATTTTATTATTTGCTAGAGTAGCATAAAGTACGTTAACATTTGAGATAGAGCACGTGTCAGCGAGAATTCTAAATATGTAGTAGCGAATTGATGCCAATTTTGCAAAAATTTATTACGCCCCTAAAGATTAAAATAGATACAAACTACTTTCAAATTTGCGGAAACATATTTGTTGAGGCTACTTAGAGAAAGTTCCCTTCTTTTCTATTTATGTAAAGATACATTCACCTTTTTCAAGACTTTGTTGTATTATATATTACAAGTTTAATTCAATGACTTCCAATGTTAACATTAAAGTTCAATCACTTAATTACATTTAAAGTTTAGAATGCAAGAATGTTTATAATTTTGTCTTGAAATGATTGCAGAAAATTCAGTCACAAAAGCAAAACGTTGGATTAATTGTTGTGACGTAATAAGAAAACAAGATCTATGCAGGTAAACTAGATACTCACTGCATGCCCATTGTCAGCTAATTCATTGAAAATCGCGGATGCGTGGTGGTGATGCGATTTCAACGGAGACGTTACAATTCCCAGCACATTCATTGCACCAACATTTTTCACAGAGCAAATGGACCAGCTGATCGCAAGAGCGATCACAAAATTCACCCTGACCATCATAATCACACCGAATTCTGTTTATAAACAAAACCTGAACACATTTCACTTTCCGGATCACCTGAAGATCACTGAAACCGCTGCTAAGGTGAGGGACAAAGCCCTGTCACACACTCAAGAAGTTGAACAAAGAAAGACGACGTGACGAGACTTCCTACGATCCTATGTCATTTGCTCGACAGCATGGGGAAGCTTGCCGCGATCACTGAGCCGTGTGTGGAAGAGCAGTTAGAACGAAAGACACAACCGCTGGGGTTGATATGAGGGAGATATGAAAACATGAAAACCTCTGAGAAAATGCCAACGCTCATACTGCTCGAGAAAATTTTCTTTGTCAGGAAACAAGATCACCAAGGCTGCAGAGACAGACGCTATTTTGTCCCATTTCTGCTGCTGTCAGCTCAACTACTACGGAACTGTGCGCACTATCTCTGTATTGCATATGCACTCCATGCTAATGTATGCTCATCGGGAAAGAAGTATGATGCAAACTCTCATCCGATCCGCTCATAGTTGAGTTTTTTTGATATTGAGCGCGAGTACAACTAGCGCTTTTCTTTTCTCCCGCCCGCGACTATACAGTTTGTTATCAAATTCGCTGTTACTATGACCCAATTCTCGAGTGAACGAACCCCATGGAATAACGCGAAATTAAGACGACACAATTTGATTAGTCTGATTACCGAATTAGAAATAATGAATTCACAATAAAGCTCAGACAGTTTTACTTCAATTTGAAAGGTATGTACATTATGTCGATTTAGTTTTATACTATTATATTAAAATAATGAATGGACACGAGTAAATGTACAATATTTTGTCTATTCTATAGACTATTAAGTTAAACAATTTTCTGCTAACGAGTATACTCGTGGTTGCTTAAAACTAAATATGTGGCTAAATATGAGTTTAGCAACGATGGACAATAACTAAAATTGTATCAGAATCAATTTATAAAAAACATACTTATAAACTAATATTTTAAACATTTTAAAGATACCGTTGAATATATTATAATAATTATTTTATAATGATTTAATGTAGTGCAATCTCCATATTAAAACAAATTTTTCCAACGGCGGGAAAACAATAAATAGAAGTAAAAAGCTTTATTAATTTATCTAGCAGCTAGATATGTGCATTCAGTAAAGCTAAATTTAGCTCAAGATGTGTTTGAACTGGATTTATGATGGATGTTTATATTTTGCCGCGTAATTTTTGTTATTTGGGTGTATGTATCTGCAATGATAAAATAATTGCTTTATGTGATTATGTTAATCTAGATAAAGTTAGATCCGACACAATTATCATAAATCATACTTTCGATTGCGTTGATAATTACCTTTCTGATAGTGGTGCAGTACTTTGAGGTTATTAGGGACACAAAGCGGTTTAAAACACAAGAACTTATCGGTTTTTTTCGAAATGACAATGACGACTTCAAATAAAAAGAAAATGAGCAAAATGCCTCGGTTTACAAAATCTTATCACGAATCATTTAAAGCCAATAAATAATTATAAACTACTATTTGATAACTGGTTGTGGTTATTTTAGAATTAATATAGTACTATTGATGATTGCGTTGTCACAATCTTTTATTTATTAACTTGAGATGTTTGTATGTTTAGGATAAATCTTGCAAGTCAATATTGAAACAGTTCCCGTTATCGAAAAAATATTAAATTTGGTACACTTATGTAAACCCGATAACAGTGTAATATAGTGTATTTAATATCGTTCCAAAATCAATATGGCCGACGCCACAAAATGGCGTATTACCTTTTTCTTTACAAACCCTCTTGACATGGGTATCAAATGAAAGGATAGGTTTTAAACAAAAGTTTTTTAATTAAGATTTTATTATAAAATAGAAGAATTACTCAAAAATTACGAGAAAGGGTTCTGTGTCACTCTACTAAACATTTTGAATGATTGATAAATAATAAATCGAAATTTTCTGCTACAAATAGAATTTTCGTAACTAAATAAACGTAGAAAACCGATGAAATCAATTTGAATTAAGATTAGGTATTTACAAAAGCACGTTCTTTTACGCCAGTTTTAATTAATAAATTTTATTTTTACACAAAAACATGCGTTGAGAGGAAAGAAAGTTTTTTATGTTATACAGAAATGACGTATTTTTCTTCTTTTTTTTCAAAACTGAAAAAATCTTATATGCATCAATGGTTTTAAACTTTAATTCACGTAAATCAATTAAAGTCACGTATTACTGCAAGTTTGCTATTAAATCTTATAATGGAACTGAACAACATTTTTGTTTATGGCTGACAAGCCTACAGATATGTCAATAACAAGATATTCAGCGAACCACATCGATGAAGCTGGAGTCAAAACTCGAAGTACTACATTAGCATTATTATTATTTTTTAAAGACTAATATTTAGTTATTTTGGTATTACTCTTTGTACCAAAAGAGGTTATGTTATGAGGTTTCTTAAAACCGGGGCGTCAAAACAAGTGAAAAAAATATAGATATTATTTAATTGTAAGTTGTTGCTTAAAACCTGTATATTATTAAAGTACGTAATAATCCAATGACAATGTTACAATAACATCAAGTTTACTGAAAGAAATCTTTTTAAAAAAAAACATTGTTTTGAATTCTTCAGTAACTTGTAGGAATAAAAAACATTAGATTTTTCTGAGTGAAGAACATCAACTAAAAAGTATGCTACTTTTAGAGGCCCGAAACTAGGAATAAAATAGATGTATAATGTTGATTATATTTATCCAAACGGTGGAGAGTCTTTATGCATCTTTAAATAAAAAATTGTATACAGTAACATACTCATTTTCCTCCTGTGTAAAGTAATTTTACCAGACCTATTAAGCCTAATATATTTCATTTAATAAAAGAATATAAGTAAATATAGTAATTTGTGTGCATAAAATCATCACACATTCTTAAAAAAAATTAAAAGTTGAATAAATAATTATTGTTAGTTGGTAAAATTAAAAACGTATTAGGAAATAATTTTGCTAAAGGGGTCTCGTGCTTCATTGTCTCCACAACCTAAGGAATCCCTCGGGTCTAAATTCGTTACTGGGTTGCACTCCTTCATAAAAGGTCCGTTCGTTGAGTGATCTAGATCGATCTAGAGATCCGTGTTCGATGAGAATTATCACTACTCTTTTCTTTTCTGATCTAAACTGATCTGCTTCGCGTTCGTTGAGCCCGATCTAAGTTGATAATTATCCATCATTTCTGATCCACAAATCTTTGTAGATCAGATTAGATCAGGGCTTTTAACAATCTGTTAGTTTGTGGCAGTTAACGGTTACAAAGTGGTATAAAGAGTTTCAGAAAGATTTTTATTTTTTAAAAAGTTATTTTTTAAGTAGCAAGTTAAAAATTAATTACTTTATGCAGAACAAATAAGATTACATACCTTTTATTTTAGATCGAAAAGGCAAAATTAGTTTCACTTAGTGGAAATAATCAGATGACCATGGAATGTTCTCGAGGCACAGCCAAACAATTTATTTTAATATAATTTCCTTACTTTTAATTTTAAAATAATTTACCTCAATAATTTAAAATTTCTTCGTCTTCTGGACACTTTTGACAACTGACACTTAATTATCTTAACTGATCGATTTGCGTTTGTTGAGACTTCTGATCTTTTCTGATCTAATCTGTTCTGACAATTATTTGATAGCTGATCTAAATTGATCTACTTGGATCTGATCTGATCGAGATCAGGGCTCAACGAACACATCTAAAAACCAAGCTGAGAGAATAAAGAAACAGATTAGTAAACTTGTACAAATTCCAAAATATTTTTATATTTAAAGTATGTATGTATTTATAATGAGCCATTTTAAAAAGAATATATTTAAATTTTGAAGTCAAAAAATTGTACATTCTAGAGATGAAAGTTTACATATTTTTCTTATAAAACTGTAGAGTTTAAAAGTAATGAAAGTAGCGATAAACTTGAAAGTGCCATTCTATAACAAATGTGTCTATCGTCTTTGTGCCAAAATTCATACTTTCAACAGTTTTTTGAAGCAGGTGCTCTCAAACTATTGCATTTCATAAGAGTTTTTCAGCGAATGTTTTAAGAAAGGTTTGGATATCGTTTTTTACTGACTTTATCAGTGTATAATTTGTTAACAGCGTGTTACACAGCAAACTCTGATCAATCTGCCTCCAATTGTTACAATTTTTGTCCATCTACCACCCGCTCAACGTTTTTTCTTATCTTAAAGCTTTATTTATCATTTTCGTCTAAATGTATAAAGGGTTTTATTATGTTAAACGAATTCATTTCGGCTGTTATATTTCAGTAGCGTGCCCGGTTGGTCATATTAAAGGCCAACGAACCAATTTGTTTTTCTGTTCACAATAAAGTCGCAGAATTAATAAACAAAACCTTGCTTGCGAACTTAAAAAGAAAAATAAATATCGCGAAAATAAACACGTACCACCTCAGTTGATGCTGCGCATGGTGTCAAATTATTTCGGTCAACTTACGTGTGCATCTTAAATTCTTTCTTAAATACTTAACGACAAGAGTGCAACAGGCTTTCACCAAAAAAACCTGTATCAGTTCTTTGAATTCTGGAACGCTCTCTACATTTCAAAGGAATAAGAGGAGCAATTAGATGAAATAAAGTAAAAAAATAATTTATCCAATCCAGTTCACCGGTAGCAAATGAAATGAAAGTTGCAGGAGCCTCCATACCTGTCGGGCTCACCTAGATATAACTAAAGATAAAAAACCCAAGACATTCTGAGTGCATTGACCATTTCTGCGAAGCTTGGTATCAACTATTTCATAACGACGGCGATACGCGAACAGTGCGGTCTTAAAATTCATTTATCCATCGTGCGCGAAAGATGTCCATCAATTTTACTATCAACGGAAAATTGTACGCAGGTAAAAATATGGAAAGAAAAGCAGAGTGCAGTGAAATTGCGGAGTGAAAATCGGTCTTTAGTAATTTTTAAATTTTTCGGTTTTGTATAGTGCGACTGCAAGACCATCCACCCGACATTACCTTGAATACCTTCATAAGGGACTGTGCCCAACTCTATGGAACCAAATTCATGTGCTTGGAAGGAGGATGCGGCGCCTGCATTCTCACTATTCGAGGGCGGCATCCCGTGACCAAAAAATACGAAGCATGGGCTGCTAATTCCGTGAGTTTTATTAATTTATAACCGGAGGAAAATACAATTAATTCAGCGGAAAAGTTGCAGTTGAATTTATAGTGAAAAAGTTCAACGTTACAAGGCTAATTAGATACAAAGTGAAGTGAAACTGTTTAAAGAATAGCTAATTAACAAAATATTTCAAATTACAAACGTTGACCCTTATAAAAATTTTAATTCCGTTGTTCAGGACTCACGGCGCTGCTAAAAATAAGACGGACAAGTGCGAGTAGAGCTCACGTCTTGAGGGTTCTGTACCATTATACTTTATAATTTTTTATTAAATTTGAATCATATAAAACCAAGAACAAACTTTCTGAATGGTTGAATGGTTAATTTTCATCTATTTTCTTAAATAACTTTGAAGCTATATATTTTAAAATTATAAAAAAAAAATATATTTGAGACCCCCACAACAAGCCCTTTCATTTGATACACGGTACAGTTTGCAAAACTTTTGTTTTTAATTTTCTATATTCTATTTTTCTATTTTGCCCCCCTCATATTCAAAATTCATTTATTTACTTTACACGTTCGAGTTTGGGTCACAAAAGTTCATATGTGTACCAAATTTCAACTTAATCTGTCCAGTACATTCGAAGCAAATTGGCTGTGACAGACGGACAGACAGACAGATACACGAGTGACCTATAAGGGTTCCGTTTTTTCATTCGGATGTACAGAACCCTAAAAATATGTTTTTAATTTATTTAAAATACGTTCAATTTTCATAAAAACACCAAATAATTAAGGAATCAGACTTTGGTGTAAAGTTCGAAAAATAGTTTTTCTAACAACTGCTACTAATGAGACGTTATGATATATTTAAGTATTGTCTAAAGATTACTTTTGATTTAAAGTAGTATAAAATACCTCAAGCCGAAGCGAGTATTCAAGTTGTTTAGAAATCTCTATATTATAAAAATCAAGCAAAGAGTAAATTCTATATTATTAAATATTTTTTCAACTACAAATAAAAAATTTTAAATTGAATTTAAGTTGAAATCTCGCTCAAGCCGAAGGGAGTATTCAAGTTTTTTAGAAATTTCTATGTTATAAAAATAAAGCAAAGAGTAAATTCTATATTATTAATTATTTTTTCAACTACAAATAAAAAATTTTAAATTGATTTTAATATAGACCAATAGTCAATATTCTGTGTTATTAAGATTCAGAAACAAACCAATGAACAACGTAACCACTTTCATCTGAATTGAAATATGTAATGAAAAATTGAATTAAATGGAGTAAGTAAGAAAAGAAGTACTACGATATAATTTTTACTTTTAAAGCTCTACAATTTTCACAATTTAACAATTTTTTCGCAATGGTTAAGCCACGACGAAATGACATTAATTTATAAACGACAATTTTTTTTTAGCTATTTACGATAACTAGCCATTGCTAGTCTGCATGCTAATTATCAACTCTGTCGTCGAGACTTCACAATTACGCTCCTACAGCGAAGCTGTTGAATGTTTTATTGAAAGAAAATTCATGTATTTATATGGCTCAAATGTGCCTAAATATTCTTACATAAATATTGTATATTCGTGTTTTGTTTTGTTTTCTTTAAATTTCCGGGAAAACGTTCCACAGCTTAAGTATTAAAGCTTGTCTTTTAATAACTATTTATTTGTTTTTTTTTATGTACATACATATGTATTTAGAATTGTCTATCTGTAAAATTTAACTTGCCCAACAATATTTCTTGCACAGTAATTTAAAAAATTGGTATTATCAAAAATTACTGAAACCTATGCCTATACATAAAAATATCAATAAACATTTTCAAAGAACTGATAAGAGATATGTAGAATGGTAATGTTGTTAATAAAATACACAAATACAGAAGTGGGATTACCTTTTTGAAGTCGACTACTCAATTCAGGTAGCCAAAACCTGTTAGTAAATTGCGCAATCGCATGTCGAAACTAGAATTATGAATGCAAGTTTAACGCCCTAAGAAAAATTTTATAGCTTCATTTCAGAATCATTTTTATACATATATAAAATTACATCATACCAATATCAAAAATTTAAATATTTGATTTTTTACTTTTATTGATAAAAGAGTTTTATCACCTTCAGAATCGTAAATCTAAATTCTTTATAAACTATCTATAAACTAAAATTGTAGAAGCTTTCTTGGTAAATTAATGGTTAAAGTATTATTAGAATTTGTTGTAATAAAATATTAAGATAAATTTAAAATATTCTGGTTTTCGTGAAGTATTGCGTTTGGTTTCTTTCTATTCATCAATCAGTTGAATGGAATTTTAAGTCAGCATTTAATTGGTTCTTAAGACTTGGTGATAAAAAGATGATGAGTTTTTAGCTACCCAGGATACATTTATTAATAGTGCTAAGCATTTTTAGTTAGAAAGGAATGTAGATTCCTATTTAATCTAAACGCATTTCCCATGTTTGTATTCAAGATAAATACACTCAAAATATTATCATATATTATTATAACTAGCTGTACCCTGCGCGCATTGCTACGCCACCAACTAAAATACATTTGAAGGAAAGACATTACACAAATATTCAATTCATTTTGAGTCATTTTATTGATTTTGTTCATTTCGAAAAATTATGACGTTGCTGCGTTTCGTTTCAATTCGATATTTATTGAAGTGCTGTGGGATATACAATATTTCTTGTTCAAATTTTGAAGTTGACAGTCCGCTATCTTGAATTCGTAAATTCTGACAGTCGGGTTGAAATCAGCGACCCCGAAAACGCAAAAGTACCAATTTTGGTGGAAATCGCATAAACTTCAAAATTTGACAGTCCGCCATCCTGAATTTGTAAATTCTGACAGTCGGGTTGAAATCAGCGACCCCGAAAACCCCCAAGTACGAATTTTGGTGGAAATCGCATAAACTTCAAAGTTTGACAGTCCACCATCTTGAATTCGTAAATTCCCGGTCAACTTCAAAATTTGAAATTGTCAAATTTTCAACGGCTAGACTGATAAATTTTTCGTTTTGCTGTCAGTTGCGTTTTTTATACTACGTTTTATGTCACGTTCCACGGGAACGGGATAAAAAGTGTCCTATCCACGGGAACGGGATAAAAAGTGTCCTATCTTCGTCTCCTGGTTCTAAGCTACCTCCCCACCAATTTTCAGCCAAATCGGTCCAGCCGTTTACGATTCTATAAAGGACATACAAACAAACATTCATTTTTATATACACCCGCGGTCATAAAAACCGCACCACTTGAAATTCATATGAAAAAATTGAATAAAAAGTTACCTCCTTTTCCGAATGGAATGATTCTTTGCCATAATAATCAATAGTAACTCATAAACAGTTTGGTAGAATTTCATTTGCCTACTGCCTTTTTTTTGGGAGAAATAAATTAAAACAGTTAAATTATTGATTTTCATACTTTATTATTATTTACTTGTTTATTACATTAATTATGAAGTTTGTGGATAATTTGGTATATTTTTATTTACACATAGCTTACACATAACTTACATTGTATGTACAGTGTTCAGTACCGCGTAGCCCCTCCTTTGGCTGCAATAACCGCTTCGATCCTAGAAGGCATTGAGTCCACCAATATTCCAGTGATGTCATCTGTTATTTCGTTCTTCCACACAAGATCCAGTACTTCATTCAGCTTTCTTTTGCTCTCCGGTTTATGATCTGCTACTTTCCGTTTCATCACGTGCCACAGATGCTCAATTGGATTCAAATCGGGCGAATTCGCTGGCCAGTCTAGTCTCTGAATTCCAAGATCAGAAAATGTTTTCTGGAGCTGAAAAAAACATAAGAGGATAAATTAGTTTTTTATTAATTGTTTATGAAATAGACATTTGGCAGTTCATGTGCCATACTATCCTTACCGATTTGGCGCGATGGCAAGGAGCCGAATCATCTTGGAAAATTACTTCGTCAATAAACGAAAGGTACTATTCAATGGCTGGTACCAAAAACTCGTTTATGACTTGCCCATACTTCTGAGCATTTATTGTTCCATCAACGAAGTGCAAAGGACCTAGGATGTAGAAAGAAAAGCATCCCCAGGCCATTTGACTTTGAGGAAACTTTACTGTTTTAATCGTGCACTTTTCCTCAAATCTTTCTCCTGCTGAACGTCGCACGTATGATAAGTTGTCTGCACACAACAAGTTGAATTTGCTTTCATCGGACCAAATCACACGTCACCAATCTTCCTTCGTCCAATTTTCGTTCTTCTTCGCCCTTGCTAGACAAGCCGCCTTCATTTTCTTTGTCAACATGGGTTTTTTCGCTGGTCATCTTCCATAAAGTTCTACCTGTCGTAACCTTCTACGGATTGTTTCGGCACTAAGGTCGACTTGATGATAGTCCCTCAGCTCTGCCCTCATACAGGCAGCGGTTTTAAAGCGATCCTTCAAAGACATCCGTCGTAAGGCCTTGTCAGCCTTTGAATTTGCCTTGCGTTTTCTTCCAGATCCTTTCGTCCTTTCTAGAGGGTCCACATTCTCCTTTTTCTTCATTCAGTGAACGATAGTTGAATGGCTGCACCCTATTGTAGCCGCTATCTGACGATACGACAGACCTTGGTCTCCCAATGTAAAAATTTTCACTTTTTCCTCTCGGGACCACTGCCTGTATTTTCCGGCCATTTCACTATTTTCACTCTATCTTATCACCACTTAACTTAAACTGAATATCCTTTCACCGAAAAAGTTGCTTTTATACCCCCTTAGAACAAGTCAAATAATTGCATCCCTCCCCCTACCCTACCTCCTTCAATTATGTGCATTATTGAAACTACCTGGGTGGTGCGGTTTTTATGACCGCAGGTGTATATAGATAAGACAAAATATTGTTACAAGATTTTCCTTCGCTTATGATTCGCACTTAGAGTTTGAATCAAGTCGATATGGGACTGGCGATCGGTCGCCATGATCACGGCATCTGTGGCAGAAACACCAAGCCGTAGGGACACTGAGGAGATCAGCTTGCTGTTCCGGATCTGAACGCCAACATTTTTTGGACTCGTCTTCCTCGGCGGACGAGCAATATTCTTAATACATTTTTAAAAGATGTCCCAATATAGGGACCATGAGTGAACGCAAGTCGGCCGTTTGTCAGCCAGCCGCTCGTAGTTTAGAGTAGTGAATAAATGCGCATAAATATTCTATTGTTTTTGCATATAACAAATTAATAAATGAAAGTAACATAAATATAAAATATTTATGACGTCAAATCAACATACTTTTTTGTTGAAAAAACGTACTATTACTTAACAATAAACCTTTTATTTGCAGTGTCTTACTCTTCTCAACATCTGTGATGGATGGGACATAACAACAATAGAGGGAATAGGCAACAAGAAGGATGGATATCACCCAATTCAAGAGAGACTAGCTCAACTGGGTGGTTCACAATGTGGCTACTGCTCCCCAGGGATGGTGATGAACATGTACAGCCTCCTGGAAGCGAAGGGAGGAAAAGCCACCCTGCACGAGATAGAAAATTCATTTGGCGGCAATTTATGTAGATGTACAGGCTACCGACCAATTCTCGATGCTATGAAATCCTTTGCTGAGGACAGCGAGTTTGAATACGTCGACTTGTGCAAAGATATTGAGGATTTAGGAAAGTGCCCCGGAGTTGGGAAAATGTGCCAGGAAATATGCAGGAAACCGAAAAAGAGTGTGTTATATGACGATGGCCATATCTGGTATTACCCAAATAATTTACTGGACGTATTTCATGCTCTTGAAGAGGTTGGAAGCAGGAGGTATATTCTCGTCGCTGGAAATACAGGACATGGTGTTTACCGCAGGGATGAATCTATTAGGAGTTTCATTAATGTCAACCGTGTACCAGAATTGAAAAGTTCCTCAATTGGACAAGTCCTTGAATTGGGTGGAAATACTACGCTTACAGAAGCCATGGACATTTTTAATCAAGCTTCTCACCACCTTGGATTTGAATACTGCGCTAAACTCGCTGACCATTTGGATAAAGTAGCTAATGTCCCCGTGAGAAATGTATGATTCAAATTATATCCTACTGCCATTTATATATATTTATTTTATCGTCATGTATCGTTTCTTTTCAGATGGGAACGATTGCAGGTAATCTGATGCTTAAACATGAGCACAATGAATTTCCTTCTGACGTGTTTCTTATTCTTACGACTGTTGGGGCATCTATTTCTGTTGCAAAGGACATCACTCAAAGCATTGTTCTAACTTTACCTGACTTTCTTAAATATCACATGGACAAGACGGTTATTATTAAAATAACTTTACCACCTTTAGATCCAAACGGGACCATTTTCGACACTTTAAAGGTATTTACAAGGATATTTTTGCATAGTTAAATTTCTGAAAACACTTATACTTCGACTATTATAATGTAACAAACATAATGTAAACTAAATCTTCAGGGAATTGAAAGAAATGCGACAAAATACAGCAAATTATGATTAAAATGAAAATTTTTCATTAAATAACTAAATGCATATAGCGACTACGTAAATTCAAACGCTATACTTAAAATAAAATCATGACAAGACCGAAGCTGTATATGAAATATTTTTAGTTGGCGTAATATGTAATACAATACTAACACAAAAAAGTAATTTTTAAAATTTCAGTCTTTTTGTATAAACGCGAATTACGCAAGAATTGCTGGACATATTTTGATGAAACTTTCTAATCATACCTTAGAAATTAGGCCAGCATATATAATATAGAAATCATCGCCCAATTACTCATGACAGTTAGTGTAACTACTATTATTATATAAATGAAAAAAGATTTGTTGAATTTTCACAAGAAGCAAATTAATCTTAGTTCGAGTTTCAAAAGCTCTCATATCCATATTTGGAATTATTGAATTAAAATGTACAGGCCGTGATCATTTCTACAGATTTTATCTGTAAATTTCGCATTCGCAAACGAAAATTTTTTTGCCGGCCTAAAATTTTGTAATCTGTGGAAAGAATCCAAGTCCTTTAGTGTAAAATTAATATAACGCACATTATTCTCTCTCAAAATTTCAAAAATTGTTGGAAGTTTGTAATATTTTAAAATTATTCGAGCTTTCAAATATTAAAATTGCCAAAACAGCATTATACATTTTAAGTTACAAATTTGTAATCCATGGAGAAACTTTTATTTAATTTATATATTATTTCCTAAAATATGAAATTGTTGTTTCTGGTCAAAATAAATAAATAAAATATGTAAATTTATTACTTACAATTCTAGATCACTCCTCGAGCACAAAATGCCCATGCCTACGTAAATGCTGGATTCTACTTGCGAACAACGCACAGTAACATTGTCGACGCAAGACTTTGCTTCGGTGGTATAAATCCATTCTTTGTCGAAGCAACAGCCACATCCAGATATTTGTTGGGAAAAACCTGGATAAACAATGGTATCACCCGGAATGCCATGCAAGTTTTAGATGCAGAAATTCAACCCGACTGGATTCTCCCAGATGCATCTTCTGGTTATAGGAAATTACTCGCTTGTGGACTTTTTTACAAATTCATTCTTAAAAATGCTCCAGCTAATTTAGTCCATACACAATTTTTAAGCGGAGGATATCTCATAGAAAGGCCTCTATCCTCAGGATCTCAGGTTTTTGATACAATTAAAAAAAATTGGCCTCTAACCCAGCCAATTCCGAAAATAGACGCTTTACAACAAACTTCTGGAGAAGCGCTTTATATGAACGACTTGCCACACCTTCCTGGACAATTGTGGGCAGCATTTGTTCATGCCTTAGAGACGAAAGCTGTTGTGGTTAAAATTGATGCCACGGAGGCTTTGAAAATTCCGGGAGTAGTAGCATTTTACTCCGCTAAAGATATTCCTGGAAAAAATTCCCATGTTACTATCGGTCTCTTTGGGATAATGGAAGATGAAGAGCTATTTTGTGATGGTGAAGTTAAGTTTCATTCCCAGCCAGTTGGAGTTATTGTCGCTGAAACTTCAGATCTTGCTAAATCAGCTTCTAGAAAAGTTAAGATTATCTATGAGCGACGAAATGATCCAGTTCGTTGTATTATGAAAGACAAGTTAGAGTCAGATAAAAATCTAGATAAACAAAGTGAATTTAAGTTGCTTCAAGGTCCAAAAGTTTTAGGTAATTTTCAGATGGGAGGTCAATATCACTTTTCTATGGAAACACAAACGACTGTTTGTATTCCAGAAGAAAACGACCTCACAGTATACAGTGCCTCCCACTTTCTGGACATGATACAAACTGCAATGTCAGCGGCCCTTAAAATAAATGAGAGCCATATAAACCTAATAATTCGTCGTCTTGGAGGAAGTTATGGTGCTAAATTATCCCGGGCGGGACAAGTAGCTATCGCCTGTGCGTTGGCTGCCTCAAAGTTAAATAAACCTATAAGATTCGTACAGAGTCTTGAGTCAACAATGGCAACTGTGGGTAAAAGAAATGCTTGTGTTTCTAACTATAATATAGACATAAACCAGAAGGGGGTAATCCAATCTTTGACGATTAATTTCTACGAGGATTTTGGATGTTCTATGAATGACAATCCGATAGATCTCTTCTCTATTCCCTTCCTCACTAACTGTTATACAAATAATGGATGGAACATCACTGGCGAGCCCGTGCTCACCGATGCTCCTTCGCATACTTGGATGAGGGCACCTGGTAGTTTGGAAGGTATTTCGATGATAGAGCACATGATGGAGCACATTGCTTGGACAGTAAAACGTGATCCTGTGGATGTCCGTATGGATAACATTCCCAAAGATAGCAAGATGAGAACCCTTCTACCAGACTTTATTAAATCAACTGGATACCGAACACGAAAACAGGCAATTAATAAATTTAATGAACAAAACCGCTGGAGGAAGAGAGGAATTGCTATATCTTTGATGAGGTATCCAATCAACTATTTTGGATCGGTTCCAGCTACAGTAGTTATTTATCATTATGATGGAACCGTTGCCATTTCTCATGGCGGCATTGAAGTTGGACAGGGTTTAAATACCAAGGTTGCTCAAGTTGCGGCTTACACTTTGGGAATTCCTTTGTCTATGGTCACAGTGAAACCAACTACTAGTATAAATGGCGCTAACTCTTTTCCTACTGGCGGAAGTTTGGCTAGTGAATCGGCATGTTCGGTAATATTTTAATAATTTTTTTTAATATATCGTTTTATGCAAATGTTCAAAAAAACTTATAGGCTGTACGAGGAGCATGTCAAACTCTACTTGAAAGAATGAAACCAGCTAGGGCTGCCCTAACCAACCCCACATGGGTTCAAATAACGCAGAAATCCTACGAGATGAACATCAGCTTAATAGCAAATCACCTATACAAGGTTGGCGATTTACAAGGCTACGATGTTTGGGGACTATCATGTGCCGAAATCGAAGTTGATATCCTAACCGGCAACTTCCAGCTGAATAGAGTAGATATTCTAGAAGACACTGGAGAGAGTTTGAGTCCTCTTGTTGATCTTGGTCAAGTTGAAGGAGCTTACATCACAGGTATCGGATATTGGCTAACCGAAAAACTAGTGTACAATCGCCATAATGGCGAACTTCTCACAAATAGGACTTGGAACTACAAAATTCCTGGTGCTAAAGATATTCCCGTCGACTTTCGCGTGACCTTGCTTCAAAAAACTGCAAACGCGACAGGTTTTCTTAGATCAAAAAGTAAGTTCAAAAATTATTTATAAGACCTACAAAAACTAAAATATTTGTTTTATACAGCTACTGGAGAACTTTCTATTTGCCTCGCAATAGGAGCTCTATTTGCTCTTCGCCATGCGCTAAACTCAGCGAGAACAGATCTAAAAATTTATGATTGGTACCACATGGGTAGGTCATAAACCTTGTATTTATCGAAGTGTAAATTCTTACTATTTCGCCTTTTTAGGAGCTCCAACAACGCCTGAAGATGTAGTTTTAATTGCCGGACATAATACACCCAATTTCACACTTGAGTGAACAATTAGCCAACCTTAGGTTCATCGAGCTTTTGCGTAACATGATGAATAAATAACTACATAAGGAAATTTTATGTGCTAAATAATTGATTTATGCATACTTAAGAAAATGTATGAAGTCAGAAGTGTAAAACTAATGTAGAAATTATCTTGGAGTCTCTCTAGCAGCACTATGCTTAAATTCGATTTGTAGCCTCGAATTTGTTATATCGTTCTCTAAAAAGTTGTATATGTATACAAAATTCCATTGTACCCTCTTCCTACTTTTACTGGGATTAGGCAAGTCATTCTGTTACTTAATTTTTTAATTAAAAAATGGTGTTGGCCACATTTTACTCTTTTCAATGCTATTGATTACAATTCTTCCAAATCTTTTAAGGCACAAAAATCATAATCTTGGGGCGTTTATATATCTTTTTTGATAAATATTTGTTACAAAACTTAGACAGCTCAATTTGAAAATAATTTTAATGCTTCCAAATTCAAACATATTCGCACTAAAAAATAACAAAGATAAAACTGATCTGATCAACATTTTTTATATTCGTTTATGTCACAAAAAAGTGATAGATAATTTCATTAGAATTGCATGATTCCGAATCCGGAAACTAAAATTTTATATACATTCAAAATTTACAAATTATGAAATGAGGACATTATGAAATTCATTAAGTGAGGATTTTATTTTAGAAAGTATTTAAAATTAGAACTTTATAGCTTTATTTATTTCAATGTTTAAAAATTCAAATAGTATAAGTTCATGTTTCCGCCCTAGATAGTTTTTTATAAAAATTATTATTTTTCTAATACCAAAATTATTTAAAAATCAAATTGGATTGTATGTAATCTTCAACTTCAATATACACAATACCAGAATAATTTTATGAAAAACTAACTAAAACTGGAACTTAATTAATTGAGGAAAGCAACATTTTAAGAAAATGTTTTGTGAACTTGTGCACCAATTTGTAAAATGGGTTATGGATGAGCATTATTTATTTTTAAGCTTTTGTTCTGTTTTGGTAATGATGCGGTAATTTTCTGGTATGGTGATGATGCGGCCGAAAAACAAAAATAAATAACATATTTTTTAAACCACAGCAAAAGAGTTCTCTCTTATATGTATGCACGTATATAGGCTATATGCATTTATCAAGTCTTTAGTTTATCAACCATCGCATCATGCAAGCGTCGTCGGCAAAAATGTTAAAATTTGATAATTGTTCAGCTATTTATATTCACATGCCCATACATTAAATCTGAAAAGAATAAAAATATTATTTGAAGAATGTTTCAACTCATCATCCCCTTAAATCAATTGTTGCTGTTGTTCTGTATGTAGTCAGACAAATCTATATTTACACAATTTCTTTAAAGACAACGTCTACTACATTTGTGCATCTTCCAACAGAGAGTGTAAAATACCAATCCAGTTTGTCGGCGTAAACAAAAAGAATGCACCGAAAACGTCTAAGAATCCAAATACCTGTTCAACTCACTTTAAAAAAATAGAAAAGCCGAAAAGTTCTCGAGTGCATTGACCATTTTTGCAAATTTTTGAATAATTTCTCAACTCCAGCGACTCACGATCAATGCAGCATTTAATCGTCACTAATCCACAGTGCGCGAAAGATGTCTATAAATTTTAGTATCAACGGAAAAATGCACACAGGTAACAAAAATGCTGAGTGAAGTCGCATTGCGGAGTTAATAAAATAATGAAAGTGGTTCTAAATGGCCTTTTGGTAATTTTACGTTTGTTGTTTTGAGTAGTGCGGCTGCAGGATTATCCACCGGATATCACGTTAAACACCTTCATAAGGGATTATGTTCAATTGCATGGGACAAAATTTATGTGTTTGGAGGGAGGCTGCGGAGCTTGCATCGTTACTATTCGAGGACGGCATCCCGTGACCAAAAGATACGTAGCATGGGCTGCTAATTCCGTGAGTTTAATAAGTTTGTTTTTAATAGACAACAAAATGCATGTAGTCAGTGTAAAATTCCAGTTTGAATTTTTGATTTACAATTTACAATCTAAAAAGAACTAAATTTATATCATTTATGCTTCCAATAGTCGAATAAATAAATAAATGCAGATTAGCATGAATTAAAGTCATAATTTGTTGTGACCGATTGCTTCAAATTATTTTTATGTTTTTCATTATGAACGATCGGTTGTTTTGTAATCGCAGTCACAAAAATCAGCAGAATTGTTTACCAGTTACTTTAGTGAATTTAAACTTATTTATGTCGTTTAATTTTTATTGTGGAATTGTGAAGTAAGTAATATAACTGCCTTTTTGGTAAAGTATAATTGCAACATATATTAATAAATAACAACAATTAAGAACCAAATTACAAAACATTAACTGAAAACTAAGGAAATGGTGATATATAAATATACACAAAATTAAAAGAAAATTATCAGTTCTGCAACTTAATAAAAATGCAATCATATACTTCATATTTTTATTTTAAAAAATTGTCATAAAGGTGCAACTTACGTGCATTCCGTATACTTTAGTAACCACTAATATACACTGTGGCTATCAATTTTGAAAGTTATATTGTGCTATACTTGCATTTTATTCTATTTTTCGTCATATGTATGTATGGCTCGCTTATTACAAATATATAAAGTCTTAGATTTATTTATTTGTCCACCGGTTACAGAAATTTAAATAAACGAAATGAAAAATACATATTGAAATTAGTTGTATAATACATGTGGTTAGTAATAATAAATAATATTAAACATTGTTTTCTTTAGTGTCTTACATTTCTCAACATCTGCAATGGATGGGATATAACAACAATCGAAGGAATAGGAAACAGAAGAGATGGATATCACCCAATCCAAGAAAGACTAGCTCAACTGGGTGGTTCACAATGTGGCTACTGCTCCCCAGGGATGGTGATGAACATGTACAGCCTCCTGGAAGCGAAGGGAGGAAAAGCCACCCTGCACGAGATAGAAAACTCTTTCGACGGTAATATATGCAGATGTACAGGCTACCGACCAATTCTCGATGCCATGAAATCCTTTGCTGAGGACAGCGAGTTTGAATATGTCGACTTGTGCAAAGATATTGAGGATTTAGGAAAGTGCCCCGGAGTTGGGAAAATGTGCCAGGAAATATGCAGGAAACCGAAAAAGAGTGTGTTATATGACGATGGCCATATCTGGTATTACCCAAATAATTTACTGGACGTATTTCATGCTCTTGAAGAGGTTGGAAGCAGGAGGTATATTCTCGTCGCTGGAAATACAGGACATGGTGTTTACCGCAGGGATGAATCTATTAGGAGTTTCATTAATGTCAACCGTGTACCAGAATTGAAAAGGTCCTCAATTGGACAAGTCCTTGAATTGGGTGGAAATACTACGCTTACAGAAGCCATGGACATTTTTAATCAAGCTTCTCACCACCTTGGATTTGAATACTGCGCTAAACTCGCTGACCATTTGGATAAAGTAGCTAATGTCCCCGTGAGAAATGTATGATTCAAATTATATCCTACTGCCATTTATTTCATATATCTTTTCTTTTCAGATGGGAACGATTGCGGGTAATCTGATGCTTAAACATGAGCACAATGAGTTTCCTTCTGACGTCTTTCTTATTCTTACGACTGTTGGGGCATCTATTTCTGTTGCAAAGGACATCACTCAAAGCATTGTTCTAACTTTACCTGACTTTCTTAAATATCACATGGACAAGACGGTTATTATTAAAATAACTTTACCACCTTTAGATCCAAACGAGACCATTTTTGACACTTTTAAGGTATTTGCAAAGATATTTTTGCATAGTTATATTTCTGAAAACACTTATGCTTCGACTATTATAAAGTAACAAACATAATGTAAACTAAAACTTCAGGAAACTGAAAGAAATGTGACAAAATACAGCAAATTATGATTAAAATGAAAATTTTGCATTAAATAACTAAATGCATATAGCGACTACGTAAATTCAAAGGCAATACTTAAAACGAAATCATGACAAGAAGCTGTATATGAAATATTTTTAGTTGGCGTAATATGTAATACAATACTAAGACTAAAAAAGTAATTTTTAAAATTTGAGTCTTTTTGTATGAACGCGGATTACGCAAAAATTGCTGGAAATATTTTGATGAAACTTTCTAATCATAGCTTAGAAACTAGGCCAACATATATAATATAGAAATCATCGCCCAATTACTCATAACAGTTAGTGTAACTACAATTATTACATAAATGAAAAAACTCTGTTGAATTTTCACAATAAGCAAATTAATCTTAGTTCGAGTTTCAAAAGTTCTCGTATCCATATTTGGAATTATTGAATTAAAATTTACAGGTCGTGATCATTTCTACAGATTTTATCTGTAAATTTCGCATTCGCAAACGAAAATTTTTTTGCCGGCATAGAATTTTCGGTTTTGATTTTGTAATCTGTGGAAAGAATCGAAGTCTTTTAGTGTAAAATTAATATAACGCACATTATTCTCTCTCAAAATTTCAGAAATTGTTGGAAGTTTGCAATATTTTATAAGTTTTCGAGCTTTCAAATATTAAAAAATTCCAAAACAGCATTTATACATTCTAAGTTACAAATTTGTAATCCATGGAGAAACTTTTATTTAATTTATATATTATTTCCTAAAATATGAAATTGTTGTTTCTGGTCAAAATAAACAAATAAAATATGTAAATTTATTACTTATAATTTCAGATCACTCCTCGAGCACAAAATGCCCATGCCTACGTAAACGCTGGATTTTACTTGCGAACAACGCACAGTCACATTGTCGACGCAAGATTTTGCTTCAGCGGTATAAATCCATTCTTTGTCGAAGCAACAGCCACATCCAGATATTTGTTGGGAAAAACCTGGATAAACGATGGTATCACCCGGAACGTCATGCAAGTTTTGGATGCAGAAATTCAACCCGACTGGATTCTCCCAGATGCATCTTCTGGCTATAGGAAATTACTCGCTTGTGGACTTTTTTACAAATTCATTCTTAAAAATGCTCCAGCTAATTTAGTGCATACACAATTTTTAAGCGGAGGATATCTCATAGAAAGGCCTCTATCCTCAGGATCTCAGGTTTTTGATACAATTAAAAAAAATTGGCCTCTAACCCAGCCAATTCCGAAAATAGACGCTTTACAACAAACTTCTGGAGAAGCACTTTATATGAACGACTTGCCACACCTTCCTGGACAATTGTGGGCAGCATTTGTTCATGCCTTAGAGACGAAAGCTGTTGTGGTTAAAATTGATGCCACGGAGGCTTTGAAAATTCCGGGAGTAGTAGCATTTTACTCCGCTAAAGATATTCCTGGAAAAAATTCCCATGTTACTATCGGTCTCCTTGGGATAATGGAAGAAGAAGAGCTATTTTGCGATGGTGAAGTTAAGTTTCACTCCCAGCCAGTTGGAGTTATTGTCGCTGAAACTTCAGATCTTGCTAAATCAGCTTCTAGAAAAGTTAAGATTATCTATGAGCGACGAAATGATCCAGTTCGTTGTATTATGAAAGACAAGTTAGAGTCAGATAAAAATCTATATAAACAAAGTGAATTTAAGGTGCTTCGAGGTCCAAAAGTTTTAGGTAATTTTCAGATGGGAGGTCAATATCACTTTTCTATGGAAACACAAACGACTGTTTGTATTCCAGAAGAAAACGACCTCACAGTATACAGTGCCTCCCACTTTCTCGACATGATTCAAACTGCAATGTCAGCGGCCCTTAAAATAAATGAAAACCATATAAACCTAATAATTCGTCGTCTTGGAGGAAGTTATGGTGCTAAATTATCCCGGGCAGGACAAGTAGCTATCGCCTGTGCGTTGGCTGCCTCAAAGTTAAATAAACCTATAAGATTCGTACAGAGTCTTGAGTCAACAATGGCAACTGTGGGTAAAAGAAATGCTTGTGTTTCTAACTATAATATAGACATAAACCAGAAGGGGGTAATCCAATCTTTGACGATTAATTTCTACGAGGATTTTGGATGTTCTATGAATGACAATCCGATAGATCTCTTCGCTATTCCCTTCCTCAGTAACTGTTATACAAATAATGGATGGAACATCACTGGTGAGCCCGTGCTCACCGATGCTCCTTCGCATACTTGGATGAGGGCACCTGGTAGTTTGGAAGGTATTTCGATGATAGAGCACATGATGGAGCACATTGCTTGGACAGTAAAACGTGATCCTGTGGATGTCCGTATGGATAACATTCCCAAAGATAGCAAGATGAGAACCCTTCTACCAGACTTTATTAAATCAACTGGATACCGAACACGAAAACAGGCAATTAATAAATTTAATGAACAAAACCGCTGGAGGAAGAGAGGAATTGCTATATCTTTGATGAGGTATCCAATCAACTATTTTGGATCGGTTCCAGCTACAGTAGTTATTTATCATTATGATGGAACCGTTGCCATTTCTCATGGCGGCATTGAAGTTGGACAGGGTTTAAATACCAAGGTTGCTCAAGTTGCGGCTTACACTTTGGGAGTTCCTTTATCTATGGTCACAGTGAAACCAACTACTAGTATAAATGGCGCTAACTCTTTTCCTACTGGCGGAAGTTTCGCTAGTGAATCCGCATGTTCCGTAATATTTTAATAATTTTTTTTAATATATCGTTTTATTTAAATGTTCAAACAAACTTATAGGCTGTACGAGGAGCCTGTCAAACTCTACTTGAAAGAATGAAACCAGCTAGGGCTGCCCTAAACAACCCCACATGGGTTCAAATAACGCAGAAATCCAACGAGATGAACATCAGCTTAATAGCAAATCACCTATACAAGGTTGGCGATTTACAAGGCTACGATGTTTGGGGACTATCATGTGCCGAAATCGAAGTTGATATCCTAACCGGCAACTTCCAGCTGAATAGAGTAGATATTCTAGAAGACACTGGAGAGAGTTTGAGTCCTCTTGTTGATCTTGGTCAAGTTGAAGGAGCTTACATCACAGGTATCGGATATTGGCTAACCGAAAAACTAATATACAATCGCCAGAATGGCGAACTTCTCACAAATAGGACTTGGAACTACAAAATTCCTGGTGCTAAAGATATTCCCGTCGATTTTCGCGTGACCTTGCTTCAAAAAACTGCAAACGCGACAGGTTTTCTTAGATCAAAAAGTAAGTTCAAAAATTATTTATAAGACCTACAGAAACTAAAATATTTGTTTTATACAGCTACTGGAGAACTTTCTATTTGCCTCGCAATAGGAGCTCTATTTGCTCTTCGCCATGCGCTAAACTCAGTGAGAACAGATCTAAAAATTTATGATTGGTACCACATGGGTAGGTCATAAACCTTGTATTTATCGAAGTGTAAATTCTTACTATTTCGCCTTTTTAGGAGCTCCAACAACGCCTGAAGATGTAGTTTTAATTGCCGGACATAATACACCCAATTTCACACTTGAGTGAACAATTAGCCAATCTTTAGGTTCATCGAGCTTTTGCGTAACATGATGAATAAATAACTACATAAGGAAATTTTATGTGCTAAATAATTGATTTATGCATACTTAAGAAAATGTATGAAGTCAGAAGTGTAAAACTAATGTAGAAATTATCTTGGAGTCTCTCTAGCAGCACTATGCTTAAATTCGATTTGTAGCCTCGAATTTGTTATATCGTTCTCTAAAAAGTTGTATATGTAGGTATACAAAATTCCATTGTACCCTCTTCCTACTTTTACTGGGATTAGACAAGTCATACTGTTACTTAATTTTTTAATTAAAAAATGGTGTTGGCCACATTTTACTCTTTTCAATGTTATTGATTACAATTCTTCCAAATCTTTTAAGGCACAAAAATCATAATCTTGGGGCGTTTACATATCTTTTTTGATAAATATTTGTCTACAAAACTTAGACAGATCAATTTGAAAATAATTTTAATGCTTCCAAATTCAAACATATTCGCACTAAAAAATAACAAAGATAAAACTGATCTGATCAACATTTTTTATATTCGTTTATGTCACAAAAAAGTGATAGATAATTTCAATAGAATTGCATGATTCCGAATCCGGAAACTAAAATTTTACATACATTTAAAATTTAGAAATTATGAAATTCATTAAGTGAGGATTTTATTTTAGAAAGTATTTAATATTAGAACTTTATAGCTTTATTTATTTCAGTGTTTAAAAATTCAAATAGTATAAGTTCATATTTCCGCCCTAGGTAGTTTTTTATAAAAATTATTACTTTTCTAATACCAAAATTATTTAAAACTCAAATTGGATTGTATGTAATCTTCAACTTCAATATACACAATACCAGAATAATTTTATGAAAAACTAACTAAAACTGGAACTTAATTAATTGAGGAAAGCAACATTTTAAGAAAATGTTTTGTGAACTTGTGCAGCATTTTGTAAAATTGGTTATGTATGAGCATTATTTATTTTGAAGCTTTTGTTTTGTTTGACAAAACTCTTAAGTATTTCAAAATTTTCCTGTATGGTAATGATTCGGCCGAAAAACAAAAATAAATAAAATATTTTTTAAACCACAGCAAAAGAGTTCTCTCTTATATGTATGTACGTATATAGGCTATATGCATTTTTCAAGTCTTTAGTTTATCAACCGTCGCATCATGCATGCGTCGTCGGCAAAAATGTTAAAATTTGATAATTGTTCAGCTATTTATATTCACATGCCCATACATTAAATCTGAAAAGAATAAAAATATTATTTGAAGAATGTTTCAACTCATCATCCCCTTAAATCAATTGTTGCTGTTGTTCTGTATGTAGTCAGAGTCAGACAAATCTATATTTACACAATTTCTTTAAAGACAACGTCTACTACATTTGTGCATCTTCCAACAGAGAGTGTAAAATACCAATTCAGTTTTGTCGGCGTAAACAAAACGAATGCACCGAAAACGTCTAAGAACGCAAATACCTGTTCAACTCACTTTAAAAAAACAGAAAAGCCGAAAAATTCTCAAGTGCATTGACCATTTTTGCAAAGTTTTGAATAACTTCTTAACTCCAGCGACTCACGAGCAGTGCAGCGTTTAATCGTCACTAATCCACAGTGCGCGAAAGATGTCTATAAAATTTAGTATCAACGGAAAAATGCAAGCAGGTAAAAAAAAAATGCCTAGTGAAGTCGCATTGCGGAGTTAATAAAATAATGAAAGTGGTTCTAAATGGCCTTTTGGTAATTTTACGTTTGTTGTTTTGAGTAGTGCGGCTGCAGGATTATCCACCGGATATCACGTTAAACACCTTCATAAGGGATTATGTTCAATTGCATGGGACAAAATTTATGTGTTTGGAGGGAGGCTGCGGAGCTTGCATCGTTACTATTCGAGGACGGCATCCCGTGGCCAAAAGATACGTAGCATGGGCTGCTAATTCCGTGAGTTTAATAAGTTTGTTTTTAATAGACAACAAAATGCGCGTAGTTAGTGTAAAATTCCAGTTTGAATTTTTGATTTACAATTTACAATCTAAAAAGAACTAAATTTATATCATTTATGCTTCCAATAGTCGAATAAATAAATAAATGCAGATTAGCATAAATTAAAGTCATAATTTGTTGTGACCGATTGCTTCAAATTATTTTTATGTTTTTCATTATGAACGATCGGTTGTTTTGTAATCGCAGTCACAAAAATCAGCAGAATTGTTTACCAGTTACTTTAGTGAATTTAAATTTATTTATGTCATTTAATTTTTATTGTGGAATTGTGAAGTAAGTAATATAACTGCCTTTTTGGTAAAGTATAATTGCAACATATATTAATAAATAACAACAATTAAGAACCAAATCACAAAACATTAACTGAAAACTAAGGAAATGGTGATATATAAATATACATAAAATTAAAAAGAAAATTATCAGTTCTGCAACTTAATAAAAATGCAATTATATACTTCATATCTTTATTTTAAAAAATTGTCATAAAGGTGCATCTTACGTGCATTCCGTAGACTTTAGTAACCATTACTATATACTCTGTGGCTATCAATTTTGAAAGTTATATTGTGCTATACTTGCATTTTATTCTATTTTTCGTCATATGTATGTATGGCTCGCTTATTACAAATATAAATTTACTAGCTGACCCAAACAAACATACAAACAAAGTTTTCCTGGTCTTTCGTTATGAATTATTTCTAGGGAATTTCTAGTGTAGAAAAAAAATAACTAACTTAAAATTATATATATCTTCCATCTTCCATCTTCCATCTTCCATCTTCCATCTTCCATCTTCCATCTTCCATCTTCCATCCTCCATCCTCCATCTTCCATCTTCCATCCTCCATCCTCCTTCTTCCATCTTCCATCTTCCACCTTCCATCTTCCATCTTCCATCTTCCATCTTCCATCCTCCATCCTCCATCCTCCATCCTCCATCCTCCACCTTCCATTTTCCATCTTCCACCTTCCATCCTCCATCTTCCATCTTCCATCTTCCATCTTCCATCTTCCATCTTCCATCTTCCACCTTCCATCTTCCATCCTCCATCTTCCATCTTCCATCTTCCATCTTCCACCTTCCATCTTCCATCCTCCATCCTCCATCCTCCATCTTCCATCTTCCATCTTCCATCTTCCATCTTCCACCTTCCATCTTCCATCCTCCATCTTCCATCTTCCATCTTCCATCTTCCACCTTCCATCTTTCATCCTCCATCCTCCATCCTCCATCCTCCATCTTCCATCTTCCACCTTCCACCCTCCATCTTCCATCTTCCACCTTCCATCTTCCATCTTCCACCTTCCATCTTCCATCCTCCATCTTCCATCTTCCATCTTCCATCTTCCATCTTCCATCTTCCATCTTCCATCCTCCATCCTCCATCTTCCATCCTCCATCCTCCTTCTTCCATCTTCCATCTTCCACCTTCCATCTTCCATCTTCCATCTTCCATCTTCCATCTTCCATCCTCCATCCTCCATCCTCCATCCTCCACCTTCCATTTTCCATCTTCCACCTTCCATCCTCCATCTTCCATCTTCCACCTTCCATCTTCCATCCTCCATCTTCCATCTTCCATCTTCCATCTTCCATCTTCCACCTTCCATCTTCCATCCTCCATCCTCCATCCTCCATCTTCCATCTTCCACCTTCCATCCTCCATCTTCCATCTTCCACCTTCCATCTTCCATCTTCCACCTTCCATCTTCCATCGTCCATCTTCCATCTTCCATCTTCCATCTTCCATCTTCCATCTTCCACCTTCCATCTTCCATCCTCCATCCTCCATCCTCCATCGTCCATCTTCCATCTTCCATCTTCCACCTTCCATCTTCCATCTTCCGTCCTCCATCCAAAAAATAAAAATAAAATGTTAGGGGTGGACAGCCCTTATCACTTAGGGGTATGAAAAATAGATAGTAGCCGCTCAGCCTACTGAATATGCATATAAAATTTGATAAAAATCGGTCAAGCCGTCTCGGAGGACAACCCATACCACTTAGGGGTATGAAAAATAGCCTATGTTACTCGTGGATAATGTAGCTTTCGAATGGTGAAAGAATTTTTAAAAACGGTTCAGTAGTTTTTGAGCCTATTCATTACAACCAAACAAACAAAGTTTTCCTCTTTATAATATTAGTATAGATAAAGTCTTAGATTTATTTATTTGTCCACCGGTTACAGAAATTTAAATAAACGAAATGAAAAATACATATTGAAATTAGTTGTATAATATATGTGGTTAGTAATAATAAATAATATTAAGATAAAAAATCTTTTTCTTTAGTGTCTTACATTTCTCAACATCTGCAATGGATGGGATATAACAACAATCGAAGGAATAGGAAACAGAAGAGATGGATATCACCCAATCCAAGAAAGATTAGCTCAACTGGGTGGTTCACAATGTGGTTACTGCTCCCCAGGGATGGTGATGAACATGTACAGCCTCCTGGAAGCGAAGGGAGGAAAAGCCACCCTGCACGAGATAGAAAACTCTTTCGACGGTAATATATGCAGATGTACAGGCTACCGACCAATTCTCGATGCCATGAAATCTTTTGCCGACGACAGTGAGTTTGAATTTGTCGACCTCTGTAAGGATATCGAGGATTTGGGAAAATGTCCAAGAGTTGGGAAAATGTGCCAGGAAATATGTATGACACCGAAAAAGAGCATAGTTTTTGACGACGGACATATCTGGTACTATCCAAAAAATTTGCTTGAAGTATTCAATGCTCTTCAAGAAGTCGAAAGCAGGAGTTATATTCTAGTTGCAGGAAACACTGCTCATGGTGTCTACCGAAGAGATGAGTCCATTCGTAGTTTCATTGATGTCAATCGTGTGCCTGAGTTGAGGAGATCTTCAATTGGTGAAATACTTGAATTAGGTGGAAATATAACGCTTACAGAAGCTATAGATATTTTCACCCAAGCTTCCCAGCGCACTGGTTTTGAATACTGCGCTAAACTAGCTGAACATTTTGAGAAAATCGCTAATCTTCCAGTGAGAAATGTGCGAAAAGGCGACCTAATCACTAGTACTTAATAATACAAAATAAACAAATCTTCTTTTCAGATGGGTACAATTGCAGGAAATCTTATGCTTAAACATGAGCATAATGAATTTCCTTCGGACGTCTTCCTCTCTTTAACAACCGTCGGAGCAACTGTGTCTGTTGCGAGGAACATAACTGAAAATGTTCTTCTAACTCTGCCTGATTTCTTACAGCATAAGATGGATAAGACAGTCATCATTAAAGTAACTCTACCGGCTATCGATAGAAATTCAATTATATTCGATCTTTACAAGGTAAGGTGTAATAAGACTTAATTTTAAAAACAAATAACGATTTGAAGTTTATTCAACGGTCTCGATTGTATTAAAATTATGTCGATGCTTCGACGCTTACTCTTCCCCGGGTTTGCTTAGAATTCTGGTTGATATTGTAAATTCGTTTGACTTCACTAGGAATTTAAACAACCAAAATATTTTTATATAAAATAGATTAAAAATATAAATCTGTACATTTCTTTTCTCTCCTCTGTATTCCTATATATTTTTAAAGAAAGTTTTAGAAACTTCAAAACTTCAAACTTCAAACTAGATAATAACTACTTTGAAGTAATTTGAATCACATTCTGACTGGTAATAAATATAATTTTTCCTAATCATTTGATGGGCAGTATTGAATTAAATAACCACTGGTATATTATTTTTATTTGTCGATCGTTTGATAATTAAAAACAATTAATCACTTTTGCTTTAACATTTTTAGAAAAATTTATATTTTAATGGAATCATTAAATCATTTTAATTTTCTATTTAAGTGAAAAACTTCGAATTGTATAGTGTAAAAAAATAGAAGAGTATAACATCTAGTCGAATTGGTTCAAAATATTTTTTAATTGAAACATCTTACACACTACGCGAGACAAGTAACGAAGGGAACTTGGAATTAGTGCAAAATATCATGAAAGTTATATTATGGCGCCTAAAAATTCTCTAAATTGCTCTTAAAACATTTGGACTATCGTTTATGATCTTATTTCAATGTGACGTAAAATAAAACTATAAAACAAATAAATAAAATTTGTAGACTACAAACTATATTTGTTCAACTCAAATAAAGTCACTGAGGATTTTACTACTTTAGATTACTCCCCGGGCTCAAAATTCCCACGCCTATGTTAACGCTGGCTTCCTCCTGCAAACTTCACGAGGTGAAATTGTAATGGATGCAAGATTGTGTTATGGTGGCATAAGTCCATATTTCATTGAAGCCACAGCTACGTCTAGGTATTTGGTTGGAAAACCGTGGATAAGCAATTCTACAGCATGCAATGCACTTCAAGTTTTGGATGCTGAGATTCACCCCGACTGGGTTCTACCAGATCCATCTTCCAGCTACAGAAAGCTGGCAGCTTGCGGACTCTTCTATAAATTCATTCTCAAAAATGCCCCCGCCAATCTAGTTCTATCGAAATTTGTGAGTGGAGGGCAACTCATTGAACGTCCTCTTTCATCAGGAACACAAGTTTATGACACTATCAAGAAAAACTGGCCTCTAAACGAACCAATTCCTAAGATAGACGCCATAAGACAAACTTCTGGAGAAGCGCTTTATATGAACGATTTACCTCGGCTCTCAGAACAACTGTGGGGGGCATTTGTTCATGCCCTGGAAACGAAGGCTGTGGTGGTTCAAATTGATGCAACAGAAGCCCTAAAAATTCCAGGAGTAGTAGCGTTTTATTCTGCTAAAGATATTCCTGGTAAAAATTCATTTGTTACTATCGGAATGTTTGAAATAGCAGAGGACGAAAAGATATTTTGCGATGGTGAAGTACAATATCATTCCCAACCAGTAGGAGTTATTGTTGCTGAAACTTCTGATTTGGCTAAATTGGCTTCTTATAAAGTTAAAATCGTTTATGAGCGACGAAATGCATCTGTTCTGTGTACTGTTAAAGATAAGCTGCAACATGAATCACCAAGCAAATTTTTGAAAACTCAAAAAGATAAATCAAAAGGTGACTATTCTGTCCAAGGGCCACTAAAACTGTCAGGTCATTTTGAAATGGGTGGACAGTATCATTTCACTTTAGAAACTCAAACAACAATTTGCATACCAGACGAAAATGAACTTGGAGTATACTGCGCTTCTCACTGGATCGATATGATTCAATCAGCTATTTCAGCAGCCCTTAAAATGAATGAAAACCATATCAACGTAACTATTCGTCGACTTGGCGGAAGTTATGGTTCAAAAGTATCTCGACCTGGACATGTTGCGGTCGCTTGTGCACTTGCTGCTTTCAAGTTGAATAAGCCCGTCAGATTTGTGCAAGGATTGGAGTCAAACATGGCGACAGTAGGAAAAAGGATGGCATGTGTTTCTAACTACAATCTTAGTTTTAATGCGAAGGGAGTAATTCAGGCATTAACTATACATTTCTACGAAGATTTTGGATCTTCTTTAAATGACAATCCTATAAATTATTACACTATCCCGTACTTTCCAAACTGCTATACAAACAATGGTTGGAGCATCAATGCAGAGCCAGTGATTACAGATGCTCCATCGCATACTTGGATGAGATCGCCGGGTTGTTTGGAGGCGATTTCGAATATCGAAAATATAATGGAACACATTGCGTGGAAAATAAATCGGGATCCTGTGGACGTTCGTATGGACAACATTCCTTCAGATAGTAGGATGAAAACTCTCTTGCCAGACTTTATAAAATCAACTTCGTACAGAAGTAGGAAAAATACCATAAATAAATTCAACGAACAAAACCGTTGGAGAAAGAAGGGTATTGCTATTTCTCTAATGAAGTATCCCATTGAGTACTTGGGCGCAACTCCTGCAACAGTTGTTATTTACCACTCTGATGGTACTGTTGCCATTTCACACGGAGGAATAGAAATGGGACAAGGTTTGAATACCAAGGTTATTCAAGTCGCAGCATATACTTTGGGCATTCCACTGTCCATGGTGACAGTGAAGCCAACTAATAGCATAAATGGTGGCAACGCATTTCCAACTGGTGGAAGCTTTGCAAGTGAATGCACAGCTGCGGTAACTATTTGATTTTTTTATTTTTCTAAATTAATATTTATTATTCCAAACCTACTTATAGGCTGTAAGAGGTGCATGTCAAATTCTACTCGAAAGAATGAAAGAAGCAAAGGTCCAACTGAAAAACCCTACTTGGGCTGAAATAACTCAAAAGTGTTATGATCTGCACATCAGCTTAATTGCAAACTACCTGTACAAGGTGGGCGATTTACAAAGCTATGATGTTTGGGGACTATCATGTGCCGAAATCGAAGTCGATATCTTAACCGGCAATATCCAATTGAATAGAGTGGATATTGTTCAGGACACTGGAGAAAGCTTGAGTCCTCTCATTGATCTTGGGCAAATTGAAGGTGGTTATATCACAGGAATCGGATATTGGCTAACCGAAAAACTAATATACAATCGCCACAATGGCGAACTCCTCACAAACAGGACTTGGAACTACAAAGTTCCTGGTGCTAAAGATATTCCCGTCGATTTTCGGGTAACATTGCTTCAGAAACGACCAAACGCAACTGGCTTTCTTAGATCCAAAAGTATGCAAAATAATTATTCAGCTGTGTTTATTTTAATACATTTTTTTACACAGCAACTGGTGAACTTGCCATTTGTCACGCAGTTGGAGCTTTGTTCGCCCTTCGCCATGCTCTCGACTCAGCAAGAGCAGATTTAAAAATGTACGACTGGTACGACATGGGTAAGTAAATCTCATAAGTGGTGATGTGCAATTTATTGTAATTTGTACTTTTTTAGGAGCCCCAACTACTTGCGAAGATATAGTCCAACTTTCTGGACATGATACGGCTAATTTTACACTTCAGTGAACATGTTCGTCTTATTTTCAGCTTCATGAAGTTTTGCAGAATATAATTTTAAACTAATTAAAGAATTACTTAGTGTAATATATCAGGCCGTTTACAATAAGTAAAATAATAACAATTAAATTAATGTTATGATAGAAACGGCTGAAATTAAAACATTACATTGGGGTTAAATAAATTATATAAGCTTCACTTGTTTGCATATAAAAATCTTGTAACGAAGCAAATTCCACATACCCGATAATCTTTAAATTTCAGAATCGCGAACGACTTTTGTAATTTATGGCCCTAATCGATTCAAATTTAATTGATTGATTGAATTAGATTTTCAGGTCGCGGGGATTGTGGATAAATATTTTGGTAGGTAATAGAAAATTCATTCTTTTAATATGTAAAATTAAATCTATAATGCTTTTTCATGCTTTCCAAATACACCCACATCAAATTGACGTATAATCTGATTTCGTTTCTTTGATTTAAATACAGGTAGAAAAATATTTTTGCTTGTTTGGTTTGTTCCTCCTTAAAGTAAGCATCTAAAGAGAACTCCCATATCAAATCAAGTTTGCCAGACATAACAAAAACAATGTGCCGAAAGTGATCAGGGATCCTAATACCAGTTCGATCCACCTTCTTAAAAACACCAAAGCGAAGATAAAAGCCAGAGCATTGACCATTTTTGCGAAGCTGACTATGGCCAAGTTCACGGCTGCAGTTCTTGGTGCATCAATCTTCACTACGAATATTTTAAGCAGCTTATGTTGTCGGTCGAGCTGCAGAGTTAGTAACATTTACGTAAACTCAGCTTTGCATCATAAAGTTTTCTCTGCAAAGACAACAGAAGCGAGGTGATTTTACAGATTTTAAAATATTTATTTTACTTAGAAAGTGAATGAAACAATGAGGCACTTATTTCGTAATTTTAAATAGCACGGCTGAAGGACAGTCCACCTTATGTTACATTAAATACCTTCTAAAGGCTCGATGCTCAAACGCTCTATTCGAGGATGGAATCACGTGACAAAAAAAAAAAATGAAACATGGGCTGCTAACTCCTTGAGTTGTATATATTTACGTCAAACTCTTGACGTGATTTATGCAATTTACAAATTGTAAATCGAATTCGCATTTATCTTAATTTATCGTATTACAATAATTAAAATATGTATTATAAATTGACACAAAATTATGTTTATTCGTTTATTATACATATATGTAGAACGCAGGGTGTTTCTTAGATGTAGGTACAATTTTGGAAAGTGGTATACTTATCAGGTAAACTCCAATTAATAATATAAATATGTATGTAGTCACAAAATACTGAACTAATGTGAAAATATTTATTTCTAAAATCTAGGTCAAAACAATAAAACAATTTCCACGTTTATTTTTTTTAAAAGTTTGTTTCTTTTTATTTCTTTTTAAGTTGTAGTAATTAATCATTAGGTAACCAACACAATAACCATTTGTACCTATAAAGCAACTTACTATTCAAAAACAAGAGTTGAACGCTACAAAAAAGAGAATTGAGAACAGCAACTAATGTGACGTCATTGCCTATAAATATATCCCCAGTTTTCACGAAAATTACAGAGTAGTCGGTTTGTGGAGGCTAATGACAACAATTAATCAACGGCTTACACAACGCCTGAAATTGCTTTGATACTATCAAAGCTCTGACTAACGAGTGCCTTTTGTAAAGACTTTTCCGCTGGTACATGGACAACAAAGTTGCAAACTAATGGAGTGCTCAGCACCAGAACAAGAGGTTCGTCCCAAATATCTGCCAAAAGCAAAACCTTAGAAAATGTCACTATGCAAGTACACCTGGAAAAACTATTATACGTTTTTACTGCAGTTAGGTGGAATGGAAAACTGAGGAGAGCGGACGTCGTCGCCGAGAAGCAATCAACCTACAGCTTTCCAATGTAACGAACTCCTCTCGGCCAGACATTTGTACTGTGATCGCGAAGTGATTCGGTCCGATCAGTTTGTTCTATTCTGCGGAAAACTAGTTAAATCTGGGACATGGCAGTTAATTTTACTATTAATGAAAAGCCGTTTACGGGTAAGATGAAAGTTGATTGGTTTTATTACTTACAAAATATAAAATTCCTTCAGTATCCGTTGCGGATATGCCCGTCGACATGACTCTAAACACGTTCATTCGGGAGCATGCACATTTGTCAGGTACGAAATTTATGTGCCTCGAAGGAGGTTGCGGAGTGTGCATTTGCGTTATTAAAGGTCGTCACCCTGTTACCAACGAGCATCGAACGTGGGCAACAAATTCCGTAAGAGCTTTGATGGTCGCAAATTCCTTCTTAATGTAGCAAGATCTTCCCTGCAGTGTCTGACTCTTTTGAATGTTTGCGACGGTTGGGACATCGTGACCATCGAGGGGATTGGCAATGTAAAAGACGGCTACCATCCAGTCCAGGAACGGTTGGCTCATTTAAATGGCACCCAGTGTGGCTACTGTTCCCCAGCAATGGTCATGAACATGTACGGCTTGTTGGAGTCAAAAAATGGAAAATTATCTATGGAGGATATCGAAAACTCCTACGGAGGAAATATTTGCCGATGCACTGGATACCGTCCAATTTTAGATGCGATGAAGTCGTTCGCAACTGATTTCGATTCAAAGTATTTGAACTTGTGCCAAGATATCGAAGAGTTAGGCAAAAAGTGTCCCAGAACAGGGAATTTGTGCAGTGGATCGTGCAAGAGTGGAAAGTTACAAGTCACATTAAAAGACGGATCACAGTGGTTTTCAGCGACTTCAGTTAGTGATATTTTCGATGCTTTTAAAAAAATTGGAGACAAAAAATATATGCTTGTGGCGGGTAACACTGGGCATGGGGTTTACAGAAGATCACCCGATATTCAAAGTTTTGTGGATGTGAATAAAGTGCCAGAACTCCACACCCACAAAATTGGGGATACTCTGGAGCTCGGGGGCAATTTAAGCTTGACTGAAGCTATGGATATTTTCACAGAGGCTTCTAAACAGCCTGGATTTGAATACTGCAAGGTTATCTATGACCATTTTGATTTGATCGCAAACGTGCCCGTTAGAAATGTGAGTATTCTATTCTGATTTAAATATGAAAATTACTTTTAAAAAAGGATAAGTGAAACATTTTATTAAACAAATTTCTACAAATAAAGATCGCCATTCGAGGCTACACCGAGAAAAATTAACAACGTACTTAGCTTTTTCAACCTACACATCAACCTTTTTTAAATACATTTTCAGCCAATTTTATTAAAACATTGTCTTTTATTACATTTCGTTAAAAAGTTTAGTATTAGCATGTTGTTTTTCTCTTAATTTCTGTATATTTTAGTAATAGATTATATTAATTTATTTTATACTATTTCACTCTTCATGCAATCGTTCTGTTTACATATTTACCACATATAACAACAATATGTGATATGCATACACATAAAATGTATAGTAGTTATAAGTTACACTATTACATCTCCAATTATAAATATTATCATTCGCATCATTTTCTTTAAAAAACAAATTATTAAACACATAAAGTTAGACAAGTGTTTAAAATAAACAAAAGTCTAGGGTGAATTTGATACTAAATACAACACTTTCGTGCTTACAGTTTTTTTTTGGAACAATTTAAAACGCATTAAGTAGTCGAGCAATCTGGTGAAGTCTAATTTTTAAAAAGCCACCGTCTCTAAGCGCAACTTATTGACTTCAAAATGTTGCCACGTAATAATTACATCTCCGAGATGAAGACTGAAATTCACAACTAGTCGAGAACATCAATTGTGAGAAAAATAGACACAATTATACTTTTCGTGTGCTTTGATCATTAAGTGAATTTTTTTGAGATGTTATCTAGCATGATGTAACATTTCTGGAATACATATATGATCCCTGCTGCTAGACATCGTTTATTGGATAGTTGCCACCCAGAAAAATGCACATCATTTTGAAGTTGCAGCAAGGTATAGAGACATTGTAATTTCGTCACATCATTTTAAATGCAAAAATGTGTTTAAAAAATCTGAAAGTCCCTAGACAGATCCATGGCATCTGTTATTAACTCTACCACTTTCACTAAACAAATTTTTCTTGCAATATCTAAGTATATGCAATTATGTAATTAAAATGCAAACAACTAAAAAAGAGTCGCATTAAAAAAAATCGATGCTATTCGCATTAGACAAACAAAAGTTGTATTGCACCATCATAGAGAAATACCTAGAAATTCTTAGTATTGCTTAGTAATCACGTAATATCGTAGTGGTATTTTTCTATTTAATTTTCTTTTCTAGTTTTAGACTACGTTAAATGAAATCGTTTCCAAGTGGACGTCCATGATTTACGAACTTCTGTAATTACACCCACCTGTCAGTAAAGATAATTAATGGGACTCACTGACATGCTTCGCGGCTCTTGAAATGCGTTGTATTGCTACTGAATGACAAGTATAAAATACCTTTTTAATTTATAATCCATTCATTCCAGAACAAATGCACCTGTGCAGCTTTTATGCAAACGATCAAATTATAGTAAATGTGATTAGTTTAATAGAGTAACTCGTCACTATTTATTAAAAATACATTTTGTTGTTTTAGTTTTTATTTAAATTGCTATTTTACTAAATATCGTTCAAATGTCGGGAAGTAATAAACAATTATGACTAAATTATAGTTTCCGATTCTTTCTTTGAGCTTTTCGGGCCAAACCTATTTAAGACGGTCCAATCTATAGGCTTCAATATTTTCAGTATAAAAAATTTATGGCAAAGATAAAAGTAAATAATTTCAAAACGGCATATCAAATATGCATCAAGATTTGTAGGCTACCAACACATGTTAGTTATAATAAATTTAGGTCATGAATAAAACTAAAAACCATTCATCTCTATATTAGAAGTGCTACTTATAATTTAAGCTTTTTTTTTAGATGAAGCTTCAATATAAAAATCAGGCCATTGATGTCAAATTCAGTACCCAAATTTGAACATTTAAATTAACGATTAAAAAATACTATCTTTTCGATACCCGATTTAACTAAAAACTCTCAAAAATCGGCACGACAAGATTTCGAGTCGCTGATTTTACAAATCCAGTACTTAATTTTAAAAGTTCAATATTTGGCGCTGGCGACTTTAAACATCTAGTAAAATCTTAAGATGTTATACTATTAGTAAGACCCGAGAATTCCAAACTATCTAACTGAATTATGAAAACCTCATTTTTCAATTTACTTTCTTAAAACAAATATATTCTTTCCTGATTCTATTAATTAAATGTTAACTAAATAATGAATAAAAGAGGGGGTCCAAGATATCAAACATTTCAATTATATTTTAAATCATTTTATTTGCAGATGGGAACACTAGCCGGCAATTTATCTATGAAAAATCAGAACAAGGAATTCCCTTCAGACATTTTCATAACATTCGAAGCAGCTGATGCAAAAGTGGTAATCATGTCCAGTTCATCAAAATCGAGTACTATCCCTTTACAAGAGTACATTGGAATGGACATGAACAAGAAAATTATCAAATCTTTCATTCTCAACAAATATCCCCCCAAAGACTTTCTCTATAACTCTTACAAGGTTTGTACGAAAAAACCTTTTAAAATCATAACTCTCTTTAACCTTTACGCATTTCAGATTATGCCTCGTGCTCAGAACGCTCATGCGTACGTAAATGCCGCAATCCAACTGAAAATCGGACCGTATGGAAAGGTGGAATCTGCGCGGATTTGTTTCGGCGGAATAAATCCAGATTTTATTCATGCAACCGCCACCGAAAAAGTTATTGCGGGAAAGGATCTTTTTGACGATAAAACAATCCAAGAAGCCATGTCAACTCTAATGTCCGAATTGAAACCAGAATGGGAACTCCCGGATGCATCTCCAGAATATCGAAAACTTTTGGCCGCGGGACTTTTCTACAAATGCCTACTCGGCTTTGCACCAGAGGGCAAAGTAAAGCCAGAAAAACTAAGTGGAGGTAAAATTCTAAAAAGGGAGGTGTCTAGGGGGAAACAAACATTTGAGGTGCACGAAGATAAATTCCCGCTAACAAAACCCATTCCTAAGATAGAAGGATTGATCCAATGCTCTGGAGAGGCGAAATATGCAAACGACTACCCGAACCTACCACACGAACTTTGGGTAGCATTTGTTCATGCAACTAAAGCTAACGCAAAGATCGCTAAAATCGATCCTTCTGAAGCCCTTAAAATCCCTGGAGTCGTCGCATTCTTTTCCGCTAAAGATATTCCTGGCAAAAACAGTTTTGTATCAATGAGGCTTTTAGGCTACGGCGAAGACGAAGAAATTTTCGCCTCAGAAACAATTAAGTATTATAGTCAGCCTTTAGGTATTATTGTGGCTGAAAGCACAAAATTGGCAGAATTCGCTGCTCAGAAGGTCAAAGTCATGTACGAAAACCTTGAAGGACCTGTTCTGGCAACGCTAGCTGACATATTCCAGCATAAAGCTACCAGCAGAATACACGATGCAGCAGCTGTGGGCTCGAAGATCCAAACAACTTCTGTTTCCAATTCGAAAAAGGTTTCTGGCAGTTTCGACATTGGTAGCCAATACCATTTCACAATGGAGCCGCAAACGACTGTCTGCGTTCCGGTGGAGGACGGCATGGAAGTGTACTGCGCCGCACAGTGGATGGATTTAGCCCAAGGAGTAATCGCAGATTCGTTGAAGATGAAGGCTAATAGTATTCATGTCCAGGTTCGAAGGGTTGGTGGAGGGTATGGGGCTAAAATATCTAGAAACTGCCAAATTGCTTGTGCAGCTGCACTTGCTTGCAAATCTTTGAGCAGACCTATTCGCTTTGTTCAAACCATTGAATCAATGATGAGTTCCTTGGGAAAACGATTTGCATGTCGTAATGACTACTCCGTTGAATTGAAGGATAATGGAAAAATAACAAAGATGATCAATGATTTCTTCGAAGATGCTGGAAGCACTCGTAATGAAAGTCCCTTGCAATTTCTTACGATACGCTGCTTCAAAAATTGCTATATAGTGGACGATAACTGGAAAATAGATGGCAAGGAAGTGATTACAGACGCCCCTAGCCATACTTGGTGTCGGGCACCAGGCTCGGTGGAAGGCATTGCTATGATTGAAAATATCATGGAACACATAGCCAAGGAACTCGACAAGGACCCGATTGAAGTTCGACTCGCTAACATTGCCGATGACAACAAAATGAAGAAGCTTCTTCCTGAATATGCGCAAAAGGTTAACTACAAGGGCCGAAAGGCTGAAATTGAAAAGTTCAACAAGTTGAACAGATGGAAAAAGAAGGGACTGGGAGTTGCTGTAATGCAATACCCCATAGAATACTTTGGGGTGTTCCCGGTACTGGTTTCCATTTATCACGCCGACGGAAGTGTTGGTATCAGTCATGGAGGAATTGAAATGGGTCAGGGTATTAACACCAAGGTCGCACAGGTTGCAGCCTTCACCCTGGGCATTCCTGTCGAAATGATTAAGATTGAGCCCAGTGATAGTTTTGTCGCAGCAAATTCAATTGTAAGCGGAGGAGGAGTGGCAAGTGAAAGTGTTTGTTTTGTAAGTACCCTTAATGCTCTATACGTTTACTCATTTAAATACTTGGATACCGATAAGTTTGCTCATATCAGTACTTCACCAGAAGTAAGCCCGTATACCCAATAATAAATAACTAAAAAGAAGTCGAATCAGCAAATTTTTATTAAGGACCCAACCCTCACGGCCGCCGATGTCTATGCTCTTGGTAGGTTTTTATTTTCGTACCGAATTCTAAAAACATTGAGCTTCAAAGTTGTTTTAATGTTGGATTTTTAATTAATATCTACATCAAATATAGCAACATTTTGTCATAGCGAATGCACGTATAAAAATTTTTTCAAATTATCAACATCGCTCCAAAAACAATAAGTTTCAGGAAAATTCGTTTAAAGTTTGTTTACTGAAAGGACGCTGGACATTTTTATTTCTAAAATAAAGTAGTGTAATTTTCTGAAATATTGTCTTGAAATTTTGGGGTATATCTTTGAACGCTTACCTTTAAAACTAACTCCCTGTTTCATCTATTGTGAAAAATTTTGAAATAAATAAGTAAATAAAAATTTAGAACTGAGTTAAACCGAGAAAAAGTATTGCTGATTAAACTTAGTTATATTTATAAACAAAAATGTTGGGGGGGAGGGGGGGGGGGGTAGACTTATTAGAGCTTTTGCAAACAATTATCTACCTTTAAGTTTTACAAAAGGCAGCTACTAACTTAATGAATTTTCTTAGTTCGTATACCATAAAGTAATAAAATTAAATTTTATTTGCTATTCTAAAAGGCTGTGCGAAAAACATGTGAAGAACTTCTAGGAAGACTAAAGCCAGTAAAGGACAGCAACAAAGATGCGGCGTGGGCCGATATTATAACAAAGGCATATAACGAAAATATCAATTTAGTAGCCAGCAACTCAGTTAGAGCTGGAGAAATCAAAGAGTACGATGTGTGGGGTGTTGCTTTTACTGAAGTTGAGGTGGACGTACTCACCGGCAATCTCATAATCCAGCGAGTTGATATCCTTGAAGATGCAGGTGAAAGTATGAGTCCTTTAATTGACATTGGCCAAATCGAAGGCGCCTTTGTAATGGGACTTGGATATTGGCTTACTGAATTACTTGTTCACAACCGTCAAAATGGAGAGCTGCTTACTACAAGGACCTGGAATTATAAGCCCCCCGGAGCTAAGGATATACCTGTCGATTTCAGGATCGATCTGATTCAAAAGAATCCTAATCCTGCGGGCGTTATGAGATCAAAAGGTATTATATTATTTTACTTTGTGATTTTTAAGAAATTTTATTTGACATATTTTTATTTAAATATTTGTTTATCACTTTCAGCTAGTGGAGAGCCTCCTATTTGCCTAGCAATTTCTGTGCTTTTTGCTGTGAGACAGGCTATAGACTCAGCGCGTAAGGATGCTGGTATCAAAGACAAATGGTATGATCTTGGGGCTCCAACAACTCCAGAAACTATTGTACTAAATTCAGGATCAAATACTAAAATGTTTACTTTATCATGAATATTTTTAAATATCCAACATCTAATAAAATTTATCATGTTTTCTTGCATTTCAATATCTATGAATTTTTTCCGTATACCGTATCCCTTTCCGTAGGTCCCCGAAGACTAAAGATTGTGTTTCAGTGCGAAAAGAAAGGATAAAAGATTCGTATTGTTTGTTTATAAAAATCTCCGAAATTCCCTTATCCATACATTTTTATTTGAGCATTTCATTTCACTTGAGGTCTTGTTGCTGTTAAACGTAAAGCTTTTACATAGTGTAACATATAAAATTTTGAAAATTAGTTCATTTGTAGTATATACATACATATTTACAAATACCACGTTGTTACTTTTTATGAGAATTTCATAAAAAAATAAAACGTCGTAAATCAATCATTTGGGTTTGAAGCGAAAACTGCTTCGAGAAGTTTACCAAGTATCAAAATATTGAATAGCATATTGGTTATAACAATACAAACATTTCACCTTTAATATGATGTAAGCTATCCAACCGATAAATAAACTACCCAGAATTGGAAATATGAATATGTTTAAATCTAAACAAAAACACTAAAAAACTGGCTTATGTTGTGAGCACGTGTGGTTTTTTTAAGTTTGCTTCTTTTATTTATTTTAAGCTTTTGTCAATAATCATCCAGTTATTAATATATAATTAATTAGCAATTTCTCCACTATGCTATAATACCTGAAATTAATTAACACCACAACTCTAGGTATAAAGGGGTAAAGGGTAAGTAGCTTACTATTTGAAAACAAAGGCTAGACGCTACAAAAAAAGCCGAAATGAGACCGAATTGAAAAAATTATCATCAGTTTTTGCAAAAATTACATAGTGGACGTTAATTACAGCAATTAATCAGCAGTTTGCACAACGCCTGAAATTGCTTTGATACTATCAAGGCTCTGACTAACGAGTGCCTTTTGTAAAGACGTTTCCGCTGGTACATGGTCAACAAAGTTGCAAACTCATGATGCGCTCAACACCAGAATAACAGGTTCTCCCAAATATCTGCCAAAAATTAGAAATTGTCACTATGTAGGTACATCTGGAAAAACTATTATACGTTTTTGCTGTAGTTAGCTGGTATAGAAATATGAGGATGACGTCGTCAAGAAGCACTCAAGCTTTTCGATGTAACGAACTGTTCCGAGCCAGGCATTTGTGCTGTGATCGCGAAGCGACTCGGTCCGATCACTTCGTTCTATTCTGCGGAAAACTAGTTAAATCTGAGACATGGCAGTTAATTTTACTATTAATGGAAAGCCGTTTACGGGTAAGATGAAAGTTGATTCATTTTATTACTTATAAAATATAAAATTCCTTCAGTATCCGTTGCGGATATGCCCGTCGACATGACTCTAAACACGTTCATTCGGGAGCATGCACATTTGTCAGGTACGAAATTTATGTGCCTCGAAGGAGGTTGCGGAGTGTGCATTTGCGTTGTTAAAGGTCGTCACCCTGTTACCAACGAGCATCGAACGTGGGCAACAAATTCCGTAAGAGCTTTGATGGTCGCAAATTCCTTCTTAATGTAGCAAGATCTTCCCTGCAGTGTCTGACTCTTTTGAATGTTTGCGACGGTTGGGACATCGTGACCATCGAGGGGATTGGCAATGTAAAAGACGGCTACCATCCAGTCCAGGAGCGGTTGGCCCATTTAAATGGCACCCAGTGTGGCTACTGTTCCCCAGCAATGGTCATGAACATGTACGGCTTGTTGGAGTCAAAAAATGGAAAATTATCTATGGAGGATATCGAAAACTCCTACGGAGGAAATATTTGCCGATGCACTGGATACCGTCCAATTTTAGATGCGATGAAGTCGTTTGCAACTGATTTCGATTCAAAGTATTTGAACATGTGCCAAGATATCGAAGAGTTAGGCAAAAAGTGTCCCAGAACAGGGAATTTGTGCAGTGGATCGTGCAAGAGTGGAAAGTTACAAGTCACATTAAAAGACGGATCACAGTGGTTTTCAGCGACTTCAGTTAGTGATATTTTCGATGCTTTTAAAAAAATTGGAGACAAAAAATATATGCTTGTGGCGGGTAACACTGGGCATGGGGTTTACAGAAGATCACCCGATATTCAAAGTTTTGTGGATGTGAACAAAGTGCCAGAACTCCACACCCACAAAATTGGGGATACTCTGGAGCTCGGGGGCAATTTAAACTTGACTGAAGCTATGGATATTTTCACAGAGGCTTCTAAACAGCCTGGATTTGAATACTGCAAGGTTATCTATGACCATTTTGATTTGATCGCAAATGTGCCCGTTAGAAATGTGAGTATTCTACTTTGATTTTAATATGATTATTGCTTTAAAAGACAGGATAAACGATACAATTTGTTAAATTTACTTTTACAAAAAAGATCACCATTCAAGGCTATTCTAAGAAAAATGAATAACGAACTTAGCTTTACATTTTTATCACATTTGATTTGAAACTCGAATAGGTACTTAGTTAAACTATATCTAATATTTTTATATAATAGTAATCGAGTTTTTAGTCAAATGTTTAAAATATGTCCTCATGTTCTATTAAGTCCTTGAAAGGAAGTAAAAAGTTTTGACTTATTATTTTGGATTATAAATCATTTTCATATTTGTTTTTTTGTTCTTTTGTGTTTAAATATTTTAGAATTATATGTATAACAAGACGTGATATGTTTAAACACATAACATTTATAGTAGTTATAAGTTACACTATTACATCACCATTTATATTAGAAGTCGCGTCCTACTCAAAGTCAAAACACAAATTATCAAGCGCACAAAGTTGAGGCTGAATTTGAAAATAAGTAACTACTTTCGTGCTTACAGGTTTTTTATGGAACAATTTAAAACACATTAGTCAGGAAACCGGATAAAGTCTAATTAAAAAAAAATCGCCTTGTCCGTGAAAAACTTATTAATTTCGAAAATTTGCCACGTAATAATTACATATCTCCGAGATGTCATCAATTGTGGGAATAAAGTTGGTAAAAAGAACTTTTTAAGTTAAATGGCTTTGTTGTACAATTGACGATGCACTAAAAGCTAGATAATAATGATTATGGGTCACCAATTTGAGGTTTTGATCAGACCAAACTAAAACCGTGAGGCGTTCCAACAAAAGAAAGTTTTTTACAACTAAAAGCTAGAGTATACTACCTTTAAAGTTGCTTGTGAAGAGTAGTAAAATCTTGGCGTTAATGAGTTAATACTATATTTCCTTGCAATCTTGTAAAATTAAGTATAATGTGTAATTTTAAGTATATTGATTTCAAATTTTGTACGCAACTTTAAAGTGCTGATTCTAAAATAGTAGCTTTTTTGATACCATGAGTAACAACGAGGAATTTCAAAACGAAAGCTATTTGTTTTCGGCGATTTTATTTTCTTAAACAAAATGTTATTATTTGTCAAGGCGCGTCAGGTTGAATTTCAGAAATTTTCTTATAACAAACCTCGATGATAGCAGTTCAGTACCTAAAATAATGTTTCGACCGCATTTATTAAAATGGAACTAAGTATGCCATTTAACCTTTAATAACAAGCACTCATATTCATATTCTACATTCCCACAAGCAAAACACACTATTGAATCATAAAATCCTCATCTTTTCATTTCTTTTTAAAACATAGGAAAGAATACCTAATACTGTAAATTAAATGTATACACTAAATAATAAATAAAAGAGAGGATGCAAGATACAAAACATTTCAGTTTCTTTTAAAATTATTTTATTTGCAGATGGGAACATTAGCTGGCAATTTATCTATGAAGAATCAGCACAAGGAATTCCCTTCAGACATTTTCATAACATTCGAAGCAGCTGATGCAAAAGTGATAATCATGTCCAGTTCATCAAAATCGAGTACTATCCCTCTACAAGAGTACATTGGAATGGACATGAACAAGAAAATTATCAAATCTTTCATTCTCAACAAATATCCCCCAAAAGACTTCCTCTATAACTCTTACAAGGTTTGTACGAAAGAACCTTTTAAAACCATAAGTCTCTTTAACCTTTACGCATTTCAGATTATGCCTCGTGCTCAGAACGCTCATGCGTACGTAAATGCCGCATTCCAACTGAAAATGGGACCCTATGGAAAGGTGGAATCTGCGCGGATTTGTTTCGGCGGAATAAATCCAGATTTTATTCATGCAACCGCCACCGAAAAAGTTATTGCTGGAAAGGATCTTTTTGAAGATAAGACAATTCAAGAAGCCATGTCAACTCTAATGTCCGAATTGAAACCAGACTGGGAACTCCCGGATGCATCTCCGGAATATCGAAAACTTTTGGCCGCTGGACTTTTCTACAAATGCCTACTGAGCTTTGCACCAGAGGGCAAAGTAAAGCCAGAAAAACTAAGTGGAGGTAAAATTCTAAAAAGGGAGGTGTCTAGGGGGAAACAAACATTTGAGGTGCACGAAGATAAATTCCCGCTAACAAAACCCATTCCTAAGATAGAAGGATTGATCCAATGCTCTGGAGAGGCGAAATATGCAAATGACTACCCGAACCTACCACACGAACTTTGGGTAGCATTTGTTCATGCAACTAAAGCCAACGCAAAGATCGCTAAAATCGATCCTTCTGAAGCCCTTAAAATCCCTGGAGTCGTCGCATTCTTTTCCGCTAAGGATATTCCTGGCAAAAACAGTTTTGTCTCATTGAGGAATTTGGGCTACGGCGAAGACGAGGAAATTTTCGCCTCAAAAACAATTAGGTATTATAGTCAGCCTTTAGGTATTATTGTGGCTGAAAGCACAAAATTGGCAGAATTCGCTGCTCAGAAGGTCAAAGTCATGTACGAAAACCTTGAAGGACCTGTTCTGGCAACGCTAGCCGACATATTCCAGCATAAAGCTACCAGCAGAATACACGATGCAGCATCTATGGGCTCGAAGATCCAAACAACTTCTGTTTCCAATTCGAAAAAGGTTTCTGGCAGTTTCGACATTGGTAGCCAATACCATTTCACAATGGAGCCGCAAACGACTGTCTGCGTTCCGGTGGAGGACGGCATGGAAGTGTACTGCGCCGCACAGTGGATGGATTTAGCCCAAGGAGTAATCGCAGATTCGTTGAAGATGAAGGCTAATAGTATTCATGTCCAGGTTCGAAGGGTTGGTGGAGGGTATGGGGCTAAAATATCTAGAAACTGCCAAATTGCTTGTGCAGCTGCACTTGCTTGCAAATCTTTGAACAGACCTATTCGCTTTGTTCAAACCATTGAATCAATGATGAGTTCTTTAGGAAAAAGATATGCATGTCGTAATGACTACTCCGTTGAATTCAAGGATAATGGAAAAATAACAAGGGTGATCAATGTTTTGTTCGAAGATGGTGGATGCACTCGTAATGAAAGCCCCTTGCAATTTCTTACGTTACCTTGCTTCAAAAATTGCTATATAGTGGACGATAACTGGAAAATAGATGGCAAGGAAGTGACTACAGATGCCCCTAGCCACACTGCGTGTCGTGCACCAGGCTCGGTGGAAGGCATTGCTATGATTGAAAATATCATGGAACATATAGCCAAGGAACTCGACAAGGACCCGATTGAGGTTCGACTCGCTAACATTGCCGATGACAATAAAATGAAGAAGCTTCTTCCTGAATATGCGCAAAAGGTTAACTACAAGGGCCGAAAGGCTGAAATTGAAAAGTTCAACAAGTTGAACAGATGGAAAAAGAAGGGACTGGGAGTTGCTGTAATGCAATACCCCATAGAATACTTTGGGGTGTTCCCGGTACTGGTTTCCATTTATCACGCCGACGGAAGTGTTGGTATCAGTCATGGAGGAATTGAAATGGGTCAGGGTATTAACACCAAGGTCGCACAGGTTGCAGCCTTCACCCTGGGCATTCCTGTCGAAATGATTAAGATCGAGCCCAGTGATAGTTTTGTCGCAGCAAATTCAATTGTAAGCGGAGGAGGAGTGGCTAGTGAAAGCGTTTGTTTTGTAAGTACCCTTAATGCTCTATATACTTATTTACTCATAGAAGTACTTGGATACCGGTACTTTTACTCATATCAGTACTTCTGTACTTCACCAATAGATAAATAAAAAGAAATTTAAGCACCAAATCTATATTGAAAACATAAGGGCGCTGACAGCTACTCGAACTTGACCGGTTTTAATTTTCGCACCGAATTCCTATATTATTCAGCTTCAAAATAGTCTTCATGTTGAATTTTTGATTAATACCATATTTCACATTAACAACATTTTGCCAAAGAGTATGCATGTATAAATGATTTTTCAAATTCTCAGCACCACAAAAGTTCCATACTTACTCGATTCTTTTTATTAAATACTACATATGAGTAAAGTACCAATAAAAATTAAAATTTCGAATAGTGATATCTTTTTTCAAATTTATTTGAATTATGCTACAAAGTTTCGTTACTCCTTTGTATTATGAAAACTCCTACAAGATCACGGATTCTTGTAAATGACAATCATATGTATGTTATTTTAAAGGCCGTACGAAAAGCATGTGAAGAACTTCTAGGAAGACTAAAGCCAGTAAAGGACAGCAACAAAGATGCGGCGTGGGCCGATATTATAACAAAGGCATATAACGAAAATATCAATTTAGTAGCCAGCAACTCAGTTAGAGCTGGAGAAATCAAAGGGTACGATGTGTGGGGTGTTGCTTTTACTGAAGTTGAGGTGGACGTACTCACCGGAAATCTCATAATCCAACGAGTTGATATCCTTGAAGATGCAGGTGAAAGTATGAGTCCTTTAATTGACATTGGCCAAATCGAAGGCGCCTTTGTAATGGGACTTGGATATTGGCTTACTGAATTACTTGTTCACAACCGTCAAAATGGAGAGCTGCTTACTACAAGGACCTGGAATTACAAGCCCCCCGGAGCTAAAGATATACCTGTCGATTTCAGAATTGATCTGATTCAAAAGAATCCTAATCCTACGGGCGTTATGAGATCAAAGGGTATTATATTACTTTACGTTATGATTTTTGATATACATATTTGTTTATCGATTTCAGCTAGTGGAGAGCCTGCTATTTGCCTAGCAATTTCTGTGCTATTTGCTGTGAGACGTGCTATAGACTCAGCGCGTAAGGACGCTGGTATCAAAGATAAATGGTATGTTCTTGGGGCTCCTACAACTCCAGAAACTATTGTACTCAATTCAGGACCGAATGCTGAAATGTTCACTTTATCATGAACTTTGTTAAAATCGAATATCTAATAAAAGTTATCATATTTTTTATATATCCAATCTCTATGAATTTTAATTGGATATATCGAAATTTGAAAATTGTACATTATATTTCCCTCCATATTTAGTTTTAGTTGAAGAAAACAACACTATACATATTAAATTTCCGATTTTCTTATTTCTTATATAATAAAATAAAAAATGTGTAAAATGTTATAGGCATAAATCGAGTATCCCAAATATTCCAAGATTCAGTGGCAAACATTTAGTTAGCTAAGTATCTTTGAACTGATAATCGAAATATGCGATAAAAATATGGGGTTCCCATTTGATATTTCATAGTGGCTTTCTACTCGTTCCTAAGCAGGTAAATAATTTTTACGGAGATACTTTAAAACCATGAAAATTATGTATGAAATATTTCTCTACTTCTTTGCCGACCAATGCAGAGGCCCCAGGACATTAAGAAAATTGTTGGCTTGCATATATTTTCTCCAAAATACGCCTCAATTACAAATATGTATGTTCAATGTTTATATGAAGTTTCGCAAGACTGAAATTTGCTATAATAGAATTATTCCATTATTCAATCTTCGCTAATATGATAAATGTAAACATACTCTTCGCTTCGCAACATCAATTTCTGAAAGTAATAATTAATAGAGCATTTTCGTTACATTCTTTATACTCAAAAGATAAAACATTAAAAAACGCCCACCGTAATCCCTCTGAATGACAATGAGTCAGCAAAATTCAAATCAAAACAAATGTTTGTTCTCTCAGCTAATTTCAGTTTGTTTATAAAGAGTAAACTTTAAGAGAACTGCGCCTAAAAATTTATTAAATAAATAAGCTCTACGCGTCTTGCTGTTGAAAAAGGCCTTCTGCTCTGCGGAGCCTTGTACTTGAAAAGTAGAGAAGATTCCAGTCGCGATTCTTCAGTCAAGCAGTTTAGAGTGTCTCCAGCGGGAAGTAATTGAAAATATTAGTTATTAACTTTGCGGTGTTCTGAAGCGTTGTTAAAAAAATCCGTTTAAAAAACAATTAATGGAAGAATGACGTCACAAGTAGTAACAAACGGAGCAGGCGTGCGACGCAATGGTCCTAATGGACACAATCGGTGAGTAACACAATTACATAATGCTTTCTAGATAGATTATAGTGCAAATAATGTAGCAAATGTGTTTTTCTTAATGGATGAATACACATAAAACAATTTAAAACAGTTTTGAGAACAGTGAAATTTCATAATAAGCCCCCATATGAAGCGTCATTCAAAGTCAGAGATGTTGATAAGACCATTCCGAGAATAACAATTTTAGTTCAAATAACCCAGAAATATGAATTCATTGACCTTTATTTACCTCTAGCCCTTACAAAAATATTGAGAAATATTCAAAACATAATCAGCTTTGCTTTGGGATGGTCTTTGATTTTTTTAATAGATTTATGATATTTGCATATACAAATATTCAAAATCTCGAAAGAAAAGTCAACACTAGTTATTTATTAATATACATGGTAAAATATCTATAAAAGTGAAATCAAACATTACGATTAGTACATTTGCTGTGAATTATGCTTCTTTGCATGTTAAAAAATTGCAGTATATATAGACTCATGTGATATAACTATGACGTTTTTTCTAGATATGAAAATGCATTCCACATTAATGGTCAACTTTATCAAGGTAATTTCTCAGAGTTGATTCAATAAACAAATAAGTATCAAATATCAAGTTTCTTTATTGCACCTTACCAAATATTAATTTATAGATATGCAATTTATTTTTAAACGAAGATATGTGTAAAAGCAGATACATACATACACATCTTACTTCCACTTCACTAGTAAAATGCTGATTTTTTCAATATTAATTACAAAGAATTAGAAAAATGGACTGCAGTACAGATTATTGTGTAATTTTAAAAATCTTTCAATTTTGCCCAAATTCGAATATTAAGTTTTATGTTTTGCCGCCTCCCATTATGGGTTAATTTAATATATTTTAGAACTTCTAAAGATAAACTATACTATTAAAGAGATTACAACTTTTTTTCACAACTATACAAATTAAATAAATTAATAATTTTATGAAAACTATTACGCAACGATTGATGCAGTAAATAAAAGCTTTAAAAAATTATAATTTACTTATCATTAAAAAGAATGACTGGTACTTTTATAAGGCGTAGTTCTTATTATTACCTTTAATTTGCAATGTTCCGATATGATATATCAGACAGTAGAATAGAAAATAACGGAAAAAGTTAATGTCGTGTACTTACGTATAATTGCCCGTAATATAATTAATCAATAAGCTGAAAAAGTAAATTAGTCTAAAAGTAAATAGCACACAAAACAGACAAGAGCAACAAAGGTGTATCACACATACCTCATCTTAAATCCATTCGTCTACATCTCCCACTAAAATCATTCCCAACAAAAATATTTTACAGTCTCTATTGGCAGGAAGAAAAGCGTGTATTTTGAAAGGTTTTATTTTTATCACTGAATTTTAGTCATTCACCCAATATAATTAATTGAAGAATTGTTTAAAAACATCTAATAAGAATTAGAAAGTTGTAAACGTAGTAGGGAAAAACTACTTTTAAATCGATTGAATCGTGTTTAAATTTGGGTTGATACCAATTTTGAAAGAAACTTTCAAGAAATAAAAATCGGTTTAAGTTTTTAAGGACTGAATACAAGTGAGTGTGGAATGTTGTACAATGAACTGAATATAATATTTTGAATTGCACTATATCGACTTTTAAGCATCATTGGTGTAGACATAATCGAACAAGTATGAAAAAATAGAAAGGATAATGAGATGAGAATTTGTCGCTTAATAATATTTTATATCCCCGTTTGTAACTAAACACAAATGTAATATATTTCTTATTAAATGAAGTCTTCAACTTCCTTATAAATAATACTCGTATAACGAAGTGACTTTATGGAAATAGTGCTTTTATAAATTGCATTAAAACCACTTGAATTCTTTATTCAATTTATCTAGCCCACCCCGATGTCGTTCCAATCGACACAACTTTAAATAGTTTCATTCGAAATTATGCCAATTTGCCCGGTACAAAATTCATGTGCTTAGAAGGAGGATGTGGTGCATGCATAGTAAATGCCAGCTGGATCAACCCGTTCACGAAAGAGCTTCAAACGGGCGCCATAAACTCTGTAATATTTGAAATTTACTTAATAAGATTTAAATGAGAAAAAATTATATTTCAAAGTGTCTAACTCCTGTCTACTCTTGCGATGGTATGGACATAAAGACAATCGAAGGCATTGGAAGCAAAAAACTTGGATATCATCCAGTGCAAAAACGTCTTGCTGAATTCCATGGAACTCAATGCGGCTACTGTTCCCCAGGGATTGTTATGAATATGTACAGCTTGTTGGAGTCTAAAGGCGGAAAGGTCACAATGGAGGAAATTGAAAACTCCTTCGGTGGGAACATCTGCCGATGTACAGGCTATCGACCAATTTTGGACGCCTTCAAATCAATGGCTATTGACGCTGATCCAAAGTATAAGCAGTTGTGCAGTGATATTGAGGATTTGCCGAAAACATGTCCAAAAACTGGGAATTCTTGCAGCAGTAGCTGTAATGGACTATCAAAGAATGAAATGATCTTCAACGACGGAAGAGAATGGCACAAGCCCCATAATTTGAACGATTTATTTGGAATTATGATGAAAATTAGTAGTAGGAAATATATGTTAATTGCAGGAAATACGGCACATGGAGTCTACAGAAGAGATCCAGAAATCGAAGTATTTATCGATGTAACCGGCATTGAAGAGCTCCACAGAAGTTCTGTAACGGAAAATGCAATTGTTTTGGGTGGAAATATCAATTTAAATGAAGCAATGGATATTTTTGTTAAAGCTGAACAACTACCAACATTTTCTTATTGCAAAGACATTCGCAGGCATATCGACTTAATTGCAAATGTTCCAGTTAGAAATGTAAGTATAAAATTATTAAATACTGTCTCTTCCCCAAAGGAATCAATATCGTTGGTTTGCTAAAATGTTATTGCAAAGCTGAAATCTAGAAAATGTTTCTAACTCACTAACGAAACTTCGATATGTTTTATATTCCAATATGAAAATTATTTTATGTGTTTTAACCTATTTTCATGTCTTTTGTTTTTTTTAGGCGGGGACCTTAGCTGGAAACTTATCTATCAAACATGAACATCACGAGTTTCCTTCAGATTTGCTTTTATTATTACAAGCAGTAAACGCTAAAATAGGTTTAGGTAAAAGACATTTTTGGTACTTTAATAATTTTTCCCAACTGTACAATTAATTTAGTTACCTTCAAAAATAATACGAAATATGTGGACATTGAAGAATATCTTGCTGAAGATATGGATAAGAAGATAATTCTAAATATAGAATTAAAACCATTAGATCCGGCACGATATAAATTCAAATCTTACAAAATAATGCCAAGAGCGCAAAATTCCCATGCATATGTGAACGCAGCATTTCTGATTGAGTTAGATCAAAATGAAATTGTTTCCTGCAACCTTTGCTTTGGTGGAATAAACCCCGAGTTTTTACATGCATCTAAAACCGAAAATTTTCTTCTAAATAAAAATCCTTATTCTTCTGAAATATTGCAAGAAACTATTAAGACACTCCTTGAAGAAATACAACCAAATTATAATCTACCGGATGCCAGTCCAGACTTTCGTAGAAATTTGGCAATATCACTATTCTACAAATTCATCCTTTCAACATGCCCCCCGAATCTACTCAAACCCCAGATTAGAACTGGTGGAGACATTTTGGAAAGACCTCTTAGTTCAGGTATTCAAATCTTTGAAACCCACAAGGATAAATGGCCAATAACTCAGCCTGTCCAAAAGGTCGAAGCTGTCATACAGTGCTCTGGAGAAGCGCAGTATGTTAATGATATTCCTCATATGCCTGGAGAATTGTGGGCTGCATTTGTTCCTGCTAAAAGTCTGCAGAAAATTATAGAAATAGATCCTACAGAGGCCCTTAATACACCAGGAGTACGACATTTCCTCTCAGCTAAAGATATTCCTGGAAAAAATAATTTTACACCGCATATAATATTTATACACGAAGATGAAGAAATTTTTGTTAGTGATACTCCAAAGTTTTATGGGCAGCCAGTTGGTATAATTTTGGCGGATACCCATCAATTGGCTTGTAACGCAACATCCATGGTAAAAGTTAGATACGAGTCAGAAGGTAATACAATTATTTTATTTTTGAAAGCAGGTATGTTATTAAATTATCCTATTTAAGAAAAACCGGTTATACCAACAATTAAAACTGCTTACGACAATAATGCAATGGAAAGGTTCCGAGACACTCATGCTAACCTTTCTGCAACATGTGAAGGTATGTTAATTTTAGATGTTTGTAGCACCAGTCTAACTATTATACTGGCGAAATATGATGAAACGTGCGCAAGAAAGATGGAGTGGTACCAAATAACGCAAATAACGATCAGTATAACAGTAGTCCTAATATTTAAGTTACTTCCAATTTTTTATATATTCATCCAATAAATATTTAAAGGTCAAAATATCAAAAACATAATCAAAGGACATTTTGAGATGGGTGGTCAATATCATTTTACAATGGAACCACAAACATGCGTCTGTATTCCAGGCGAAGATGGCCTCGAAGTTTACTCAGCCACGCAATATGTCGATTTTGTACAGGTTGCCATATCTCAATGCACAAAAATTCCAGAAAATTGGTAAGTTAGCGAAATTATAAATTTTTGATTTGAAAGACATTTATTATTCTTTCTCCAATTTTTTAATCAACAGCATAAATGTCCACATGCGCCGCTTAGGTGGGGGATATGGAGCAAAAATTACCCGACCTGCGCAAGTAGCTTGCGCAAGTGCAATCGCTTGTCAACGAACAAGTCGTCCGATTCGTTTCGTTTTGAGCATCGAATCAAATATGGAAACTGTGGGAAAACGAAACGGCGTAATTAGCGACTATGAGGTTCATGTGGATGATAAAGGAAAAATTCAAATGATGGAAAATATCTTTCGCGAAGATTACGGCTGCTCCATCAATGAAGATCCAATATACACAGCAAAAGAATTTTTCAAAAATTGTTATATCAGCGATACATTCAATTTTACAAGTAAAATTTGCGTTACGGACAGTGCAAGTAACACGTGGTGCCGAGCGCCTGGAACTACAGAGGGTATAGCTTCAATTGAAACAATTATGGAACACATCGCCTATGAAACTGGATTGGATGCAATCGATGTTCGAATGGCAAATATTGCTGAAGATAATAAGATTAAACACTTAATGCCAGAATTTTTGGAGTCAATCGACTTTAAGGAAAGAAAATCCGAAATCGATGATTTTAATGCGAAAAACCGGTGGAGAAAACGAGGCATAGCTGTTGTGCCAATGCAATATGGACAATCATTCTATGGATCCATTCCTGTGATTGTTTCTATCTTCCATACAGATGGCACTGTGGCTATAACTCATGGAGGTGTTGAATGTGGACAAGGTATAAATACGAAAATTACCCAAGTTGCTGCTCATACGTTAAAGATTCCGATGGAGTACATTAAAATCAAACCATCGGTAAATTATGTCGTACCAAACGCCATGGGAACTGGTGGCAGTATGACCAGTGAAGCAGTCTCATTCGTAAGTATCAAATCAAATTTTGTTACTGAGTGATAATAGGCGAGAGCCAGAAATACGCACAGTGTGATTTCTTTCTATGTTTATTTTTTACATTCTTTAGAGAAATTTCTTATCTACGATTCCCACCTACTCTATTGTCGTTCAAAGTTTTAATGTTAATATACATTATACACACAACGATCCATTATGTAAAATAATTTCCTTAAAAATGCTTTTAAAAAAACAATTCTTTGATAGGCGACTATGAAAGCCTGCGAGATACTCGTTGAACGCATGAAACCAGTTCGGGAAAAAATGGTAGAGGCTAAATGGAATGAAGTAACAGAGGCATGCCACAATCAATTAATAGAGCTGAGTGCAACATATCAATACAAGATGACGGATTTGCAAGCATATTCAATATGGGGACTAAGTTGTGCCGAAGTTGAAGTAGACATGCTGACTGGAAACTATCAATTAAGCAGAGTGGACATTTTGGAAGATACTGGGGAAAGCCTCAGCCCACAAGTTGATGTTGGCCAAGTGGAAGGTGCCTTTGTAATGGGACTGGGATACTGGTTAACTGAGAATTTGGTTTACGACGAATCTGATGGGAAACTGCTTACTAATCGTACGTGGAACTATAAACCACCAGGTGCTAAGGACATTCCAATTGATTTCAGAATCAAATTTTTGAGAAACAGTCCAAATTCAGTTAGTGTGCTTAGATCCAAAGGTACGAAATATTTAATCTTGCAAGGTTGGTAACCATTTCTTTTCATTTCCAGCAACCGGAGAACCTGCTGTTTGTATGTCGATTGTTGCTATTTTTGCATTAAGGTATGCTTTAATCTCAGCAAGGAAAGATGCTGGCATTACAGAATGGCTGAGTCTTGGTGCTCCAACAACACCAGAACAGGTTTTGCTGGCCTCTGGAACTACTCCAAATATGCTTACTATTTAGAGTGGTTTTTTCATATTAGTCCTGAATATTTTTAAAGAAAATAAGTAGCGGCGAAAGCAGAATAATTACCACTGTTTAAAAATAATAGTTTTTTAAACATTTTCAAAGACTTTCTTCTACTTTTAATAAAAATTCTACATCTGCCAATGTTTTAATGTGTCATGTATAAAACACGATAAATGAACTATTCTAAAAATGTACATGTACAGTTTATTCATTGAATAAAAAAATTAAAACACTTATTCTCTCAAATTCCGTCTATTAGATTATATAAAAAATACTTTTTACATATTTTAAAATGAATATACATTCAAAACTTTTTATATAAGTTTACCTGGAGAATATAAACTGTCCCACACTTCTAATTTCTTTTCATACGGCAGTTCAATAACCTCATTCTTTTCTGATATATTTAAACATCTTATCGGCCTCTCATTTCTTTTAACGGCTGGCCAAGTTACTCCAATTGAACTATCATTTGGATCACCAGTATTTGCAAAATTCTCTAGTATCGTCAACATCATTTGAATTACTTTATACTCCATACTATCTTTGGAAAGATCTTCGGAAATAGCATTGTAGAAGATGTAGGATAAATCATCGGCATGGCATGTTCCACGTGTGTTCGATCCACACCAAAAGTTCCTCATGTGATTAAATGTTGGCGAATCACAATCAAACCTGTAGAGGTATGTGGGAACTGAAGCATACTGCATACGCGAGAGGACTGTTCTGTGAATCCCATGCCAGAATAGTTTGTGTCCGTAGAGCTAAAATTAAGATAAACAGAAATTCAAATTAATAAAGTTTTGAAGGTAAGTATATCTTAGTACTTAATATCCTTTATTTCGAATCAAATCAGAAACAATAGACATCATAATTTAATACGTTCGGAAATCTTTCAGAAGTTTGATTTGACACATCTTTTGGAAAAAGTATTTCTTTAAATTGCTAAATGATTAAATATATAATAGCTTTGTGAAAGAGTGCAATAATAAATTCTTTAATAACATACATATTTATAATTTTGGAAATTGTGTTCACCAGAACTTTTTCACCTTTTATTTATATCCCATCAAGCTTATAAGACATTAATGCATATAAAAACACCATCACCTTCATTAGAAATTGCAAAGTATGCATCTTGTCTTATGTTACAGGTTTTCTTTCACCCCCTCAACTCTTAAGTATAAATAACTCCAGAAATTAATTCAATAATTGTGGAGACATGTGAATTGCTTTTGAAGACAAGCGATAAACTATTCACCCCTTCAACGCCTAGATAAAAATTAACCACAGAATCGGGTTCCGCGCCCTTAAAAGCATAAGAAAGGAAATTTTTACTAATTATATGTTAATATGGACAGGTTGTCATTGAAGAAATATACCTTCGAAACCTCTTCATCACGGACTTTGGCCTTCTTCTTCTCTCTAGAGAAAAAATCTGTTGAAACTTTGTTGATAAGACAATGTTGTTTCGGGAAAAAAACATAATAACAATAAACAAATAGTAATAATTTTACGATCTATTGTCTAAATACTTTTAGTTAATAACAAACCTAAGTATTATAGATATTACGCTTTCTTATCTTCTCTTATATTAAAAATAGTATAACTTTAGCTACTTACATCATAAAATTCCTTCAACGATGATCTGTTAACCGGTTTATCTCCAAAATATGTTTGTTTGATTCTTAATCCTAACTCTCTTGCTTTTTCACCATGTCTATCTATGTCCAATTCAAGAGGAAGAAAATATGAAAAATCTTCAACTTGGTTTAACAACTGTGGGTTTTTCTTCACAACTAAAAATTTATAAAAATCTTAATCGTAATCAATCAAAAGATGTTTTCTATAAATACTCACAAGGGTGCATTAAGTACCCCTCATCAGTGGTACCCCCGATAATAAGTGGTATGTCATTGCTCCATGCCTTCCTCATCATAAGCATAGGGTCCTCAGGAATTATGCAATCTTCAGTGATATACGGCTCAATGCAGGGTGCAATAGGTAGTAATATGCAATTCTTGCGCTCTTCTTTATTAATAATTTTTCTCTCAGCATAGAGTAAACTAACTCCGTCTATTTTCTTATAAAAGTCGTACAAGTCTTGGTCGCTGTTATTTCCAATGTAGCCGGCGTGCTTCGCTAGCCGTTGGGTCATGTTCTCGATGCCCAATTTTGCCCAAGGAGATAGGACTGAGCCTGACATGAGAATGGCTCGGTGGAAAAGACCCTTGGCCCGTTCGGTCAACATCAAATAGTGGCAAGAAGCGGCTCCTGCACTCTCACCAAACAGAGTTATGTTGTTTGGATCACCTCCAAACAATGAACAATTTTCTTTTACCCATTTCAAACCAAGCAACTGATCCTTAAGACCTGCATTGCCAGGGATATTTAGAGAAGGGTCCTTGAATCTTAAGAAACCTGAAATTAAAGGCTGTTAATAGACTTCTTATAACACAAACTGTACTTGGTTATTTTTAATTTTTTTCCTTTTTTGGGTGGAAATCAGCAAATGGTTTTCATTTTTCTACAATATAAAGTACGACTACGACTATTTAGACACCAATGTCATCTCTATTATTATGCATAAATTATATTACATTTGTGCAATAATTATTTATTCACAAAATAGTTGTGCATTTTCGTATTAAGCAGTTGATGCAAGCAATTTTATTTTTAAAAAAATTGTAGCAGATATATTTCCATCTTTTAATCGGGGTGAAAGTTTCACTAATAATAAATAAATTTTTTAAAGTGAATTATATAACATTCGCTGACATTTCTTATTTTTTTCTTTAAATTCATCAACCATATTTCAAGCATCAATCAATAACAAAAGCATTAGCAACGTGTCTCTATTTCAAAGCGCCGCTTCAGGCTTTAAATTTTTATATAAAATACAATTTATAAAATTCTTTACATGTGTGTATATATTGTTTCCCTAAAATTCCATAAAACTTGCAAAATTGTTTACAGCAAAAACATGCAAATATCTTTAATTTTGGTAAGAAAGTTCCATCACAAAATGTGAAGAGATCTTAAACTCAATTTAAGCCATTTTCTTCTTGTTTAAATTATTTATTTAATATTCATATTGTTGCAGTGGTTGAATTTGACCACAAAAATATACTTATGTATAATGTATATATGTACATGACTAATTTTTAATTTAATGTGCTTTACCATTATTTTATTTCAAAGATTAAATTAACTACGTTATTACGTAAAACATTCAATTTTACTACTATGACTCAGTGACTTGATTACTGAAATTTTTTGCATCAGGTCCAAAACAAGTCCCTGACTACAAATAAAAATGAGAATGTAATGTTGTGATTTTACGTAATTAATTAGTAAATACGTTTATTTACATTTGCTATGAAGTCATGTTTTAGTTTTTTTAACATTTATTTTTTTATAATATTTAGTCATTTTCATATATTCTAAATATTTAAATCAAGCACATTCTTCCAAACATCATATTTTAAAAGGGCTATTGTTTTTAAATTTTAGTTCATAAAGAACTAATGATAAGCAAAACTTATTAAACATTTCATTCCCCCTTCCCTATGCGCTCTATGATCAAGGAAATGTCGAAAAACGTATTTATAAAAAAAAGCCTTCCAAACGCAGCATTTATTTTTCAAATATCATTTAAGATTAATAAAGTTTATCAGTTTTGACGTCAAATGGCTTTTCCATTAAAAAACTATGCCGATAGTGAGCGATTAGTAGTCAGAAATGTTATTTTAAGAAATAAAAAGTGGAGTATATGTGTAATAAGCTACTTTTATTGGATTATGAGATATTAATATTATAACACTAAACTTATGCTTACAAGACGAGAATTTCCCAAGTATAATTACGTTTAGGACTTTCGCTAAATTATCCCAATAAATATATGTAAATATTCCTTGAACTTTTCTACTAAAACTAAACAAATGCAAGAAGAACTAATTAAAATACGATGAAAGCGAGGAAACAATGAACCATTTCGAGCCAAACCCGATCCAACGGCCATAAGATTTATATGTACTTCAAATATCACAAAATCCTAAAATTTGAACAACTACATACATTATATAATCTTGTCTTCTGGAAAGAACGTATCCCAAACGGAAAGTTTATCAGTTTCCGGCAGTGGGATGAGAACTGCTCTTTCGCACAAGTTGAGGCATTTGAATGGCTTTTCATTAGCTTTAACAGGATCCCAGGAAAGTGGGCCTAATCCTAATTCGGGACAATTCGGATTTCCAGTTGCTGCAAAATTAGTCAGCATTCCGACCAATTGTTGAATAGCCCTATACTCCATCGAATCCTTTTCTACGAGTGGTGAAATGACACTGAGGAACATGTAGATCAAATCGTCCCCATGACAAGCTCCACGAACGGTACGGCCGCACATAAAAATGCGTACCATGTTGAAATATTTTGAGTCGACGTCGAATCGGTACAAATAATTTGGACCAGTGGCATACTTAAGTCGAGAATAAATGGTACGTTGGATTGGATGCCAGAAATACTTGTAGGACAATACCTGAAAGCGATAATTGTTCGTGATACTGCTAAATATATTAATTGAAGCGTGAACTCACGTCGAGGTAGCTATGGATGCGTTTCATATCGGGGTCCAAACCATTGAAGTGTATAGCTTTAATTTTCCGGCCTATTTCCTTGCACTCGGGGCTGTCTCTAGGATAGTTTAGCTCCAGAGGAGCCAAATACTCACATCCACCGAGAGAATTTACTAAGCTTGGTAACTTCTTTGTGTCTACAAGTCGTACGATTGATGGATTGTTGAAAAATTAACATTTTATAAAATACCTCGCATAAAAATAAGGCCTTCATACGAAGTGCCTCCTATTACAACTGGCATTTTCTCACTCCAGGCCTTCCGCAGCAAGAACCTTGGGTGCTCAGGAATTATGCAATGGTTGGACACATAGGGCTCTATGACCGGCCCGAATGGGAAAATAATTCGATTATGTCGTTCTTCTTTTGTCAGAAGTTTGTTCTCCCCAGCAATCAGCGCACGTCCACTTGCGTTTTTGATATACGCAAAAACCTTGGAATCGTTATTCACTCCGTCATATCCCACCATTTTAGCTAGCCGATAGCCCCAATTACGAGCAGGTACAAGAGCCCATGGACTTAAAACAGAGCCAGACATAAGAACAGCTTTATGAAACAAATCTTTGGCCTGATCCGAAATCATCATGTAGTTCGTTGATGCCGCTCCTGCACTTTCTCCGAAAAGTGTTACGTTGTTCGCATCTCCCCCAAATTTTGAAATATTCGCTTGGACCCACTTCAGTCCAAGGAGTTGATCTTTAAGACCGGCATTTCCGGGGATGTCTAAGCTCGGATCATTCAAGCTTAGAAAACCTGAATGGTGAATTTTTATATTGCATATTGAGTGGTGAGTTTTCTATTTTATACTAACCGACACTGTACATATATTGAGAAAAGGTAGACACAAAAAACATGCAAAACAACACAAGTGTTTAATATCTTCTAAACAAGAACGTGCAGTGCACATGCATAAGTCCAACTTATTTATTAAAAATAGAAAGCGTAAAAGTTTTAAATCTAGAAGAAAATTTGGAAATATATTTAGTTCTTAAATTGCCGTGCATAAGTGTCCTAAAGTGAAAACGAAACAAATTAGTATTGTTTCTCGCTTCAAATATAAAATTCTGCTGGAACTTTTTTCGAAACCGAAATTTTTAATCTCTTTCTATATATTTTACATTTATGTTTCATTTGCCTATTCTAAAACCGCTGAATAATAACTTTCTTAGCTACAATATTTCTAATGATATGTTTTACTTTACTAGAAATCATACTATTTCAATTATTTGCCAAGTCCATAATACAAAATCTATTTATATTTAAATATAAATATCTCCAAGGACGAAAAATATTTTGATACTTGCGGAGAGCTAACGAGTTATACAACATTTTTACAAACGCTAACACGTGGATTTTCCCCAAAAAAAATGTGATTACTGAATACGTCAATACCATAACTCAATACAGAGAAAGAAAACAACAATAACAACAACAGTGGGTATTTTTAAAGCCAAAAAGTGTGAGCAATACAACAATATTTGCGTTATCAGTCGAATTTAACGTCACTTGCAATTACACTTCAAAAAGCATGCAAGCTTTGTTTTAAAGCCACAGAAATTAGTTAAGCCGTGAACAAGCTCATAGATCAAATATATAAAAGTAAAGTACATGCTATAACACAAAAAAGAAAACAATTCAAAAACTTACCAAAAGGTCCTACACGATAGGTGATCGAAACCAAGACAATATCTCTCTGCATGAAATAGTCAGGACTATAAAAGTCTTTTGTAGTTCCTCCTGTCTCAAAACCTCCGCCATAAATCCAGACCATAACTGGTACAGGACGCGCTGGGTGCAACTATTGAAGGAAAATATTTTAAATATGAATATTAATCGAAATATGGTATAGAACAAACTTACACTTTTAGTGTAGACATTTAAGTACAGACAATCTTCTGCTCCTTCTATTCTGTTAATCAGCAGATTTGTCTGAAGTGGATTTGGTCCTTCCTTTGTACAATCTTTCACTTCTGTCCATGGGTCTGGTGGGACAGGAGCCTGGAATAAATTAAATCAGGTATAAAAACTTCTTATTTTGCTTCGTCATAAAATTGTTTCGTAAAAGTAGCTGTTCAAATTTGTTTGTACGAGAGAACTGATTAAATTGTTTTTACAAAAAAAAGTAATATAAAAATTATGAGCCACCTTTTAAAGGCAGAATATTCAATAAAAAAAAAATACAATATTTAATAAGCATAGTTATTAATCATGGAGGTAAAGTTTAAGTCTAGGACGTCAATATCGATAAACATACAATTAAGTCAACTTTTACTATAAATAAAAAGTAGGTAAATAACATAGTTGAGAAAAATTGAATAACAGAATTCTTGCCCACTCGCCTAAGCGATATAAGCGGAAAGTGTTGTCGTTTTTATTTAATCCAAAAAAACATATTTCTGAACATCAATCTTGAAACATTTAATTCTTTGAAAAAAATTATCTTAATTATTCTCATAAATTTTAAAATAGACAGACTTAGAACTAGTTTTAATGCACGCGTTTTTTTCAAAGCAGACTTTACAGAAGAAACCAAAATGAATATCAATTTAGCTTTGTATTATATAATAAATATAAGCATGTGTCCGCATGCGCCGATTAATATTAATTAGCATTCATTGTAAAGAATATCTGAAAGAAAAAATCACAAACCAGTTTTTCACTTCGGTGTGATTTATATCGACTTACATTGCACATTATGACATCAATCGTGACAATATTTAATTAAATGTATAACTTAGTATACATGTGAGCATTACAAGTTAGTTTAATATTAAAAATTTACCTTAAATCTCAATTCTCCAAGTGGTGGTTTAGCAAAAGGAACTTTTTCGAAACTATAGAAAGGATCATCCCAACATGAAAATCGTTTCACTCCTCGAATTGGTCCGTAGGTGGTTTTCACGAGCATAGTCTCATTTGTTTTCAAACGATACTGACGATATTTGAATTTAATATATCTGTAAAGACAAAGAAATATACGTAAAAGCATTTGCCACAAAGTTTTCCATTTAAGGTTTAAAGAAAACAACGTGGTATAACTCAGTATTTTCTATGAAAACGATGAAAAAGGGAACCTACCCTTGGGTCCTATCGTATTTTTTGAGTGAAGGTCGCCTTTACGCCTATATCTAATAATTTTTTGTCAGATCTATAAATGTACGGCCTGTGGACGAACTAATTTGTCCTTTACCTTTACTTCAATTCAAAATAATCAAGCATTACTTAAAAAGTCTAATTTCTTATAAGAGCTCACTTATAGTACCTACTCGTAGGTGATTACTCTGAGATCTATCAGTGAGACTCAACAAAGTGTTTCTATTTTCGTTACTAGATTAGTTCCTTTATTACTAGAATTGCTCCCTAATCACACAAATGTCTATATTTTTACTGGCGTATAGCCCAGTTATCACTTTGTAAAATCAAATATGAAATATAATCACCAACCTCAATGTCCAATGAATTAATTTGATTACGAAATCAATATTGAAATTATGGATTTTGTATAAATGTCGTTGGACATAGGAGCCCATAAACATATACGAGTAAGTATTAGATATATTGATAGCTTAACGATTTGTATCAGCGCAATCATCATCATTTAGAAGGTTAAACTTACAAATGTATTATATATGACATATTCTTATCTAATTTTATGATATTTATTTTCATTTATGTAATCATTAAATTTAGGAAATGAAGCTTATTGTTGTGAAAATTTACAAATAATCAAACCCTAATGCTATCAGATGGCCTAGTTTTGAAATAACTTGTTGGATTCAAAATAAAAAACTTTGTATTAAAGTTAACACAGTGAACGAACTTTATTAATAACTGAATTCAACGGAAATACTAATTCCATCCTCTAATTTAGTTTAAATAAAATAATGACAAAATTTCTACATCATTGTAGTAAAATTCTATACCTTGCATATTATTCACCTTCACATTTCAATAAAGAATACAATGTACCCCGTTTAATTTGCATTTCCAATCATATCCACATAAAATTAGCATTCATATCAACCGCTCAGCCAATTTAATTTTGCATAGCATTTGGTTAAGAAAACTTTTTTGGCAAGACGTTTATTTACACAATCTTTAAGATTTTTCATTCATTCTTTTTAGTTTTTACAGCCATATTCTTCATTCCGACGGAATAAAAATCGAAAATGGCGACAATTTGAAAGCATACTAGAAATATGCGAGAATCTGCTGAAAACTCGAAATATTATATCAGTTTCCTCCTAAATTTCTAAACGGATTTGAATTCAGTCGAAATCAAGAATTAAGCTGTAAAATGTATTAATTTTATTGAAACTTTTAAACTTCGGAAATTTTAACTGGTGAGAAAAGTTTGGCATTTTGGATTGTATTCGGTTTGACTTTATTTTCTATTAGACATATAAGGACTGATTTTAGTAAATAAAATATCGTTTAATTATAGTTAGAGGAGTGTTACAGAAAATATCATGAATATATTTTTCCAAAATTAAAATGGTTTGTTTCTTACAAAATATATATATCAAGAATAGTATTAAATTTACTTTTTAATTATATCTAACGTTAAAATGAAGAATAAATTAATATTTATTCTTTTGTTGTTGGCCTTCATTTAGTTCTAAATAGAGGAGCGCTAGTAACCCGATAAATACTGAATCGAATTTTAATAAAATAAATTCAGACCATTAAATCGTTTTAGTTTCAGTTCATTTAGCTTGATTATTTAGATTTTTATTATGCAATTCAAAGCCTAATAAATTAATTTTCTTCAAACAAATATTGGAATTTCAAATTATGCATATCACATGGTGTTTACGTTTTGTTTATTGACAGTTATGTTATTTTTAATATATTTGTCATTTTTAATCAGATGCAAGAAGAGTTGTGTGTTTATTTCCAGATTAGATCTGAACACTTATAAAAAGTACGATACACTTTCTACATAAACGTGAGTTTAGCATTCAATAATTTATTAGAAAATTGTGCAAATCTCTATGATATATGCAGGTAAACCGATGCATTAGATTGTATATACATATATTATTAAAATTAATGGCCGTGGTATGTTTAAATCGAATAAAGTTTTTTTTTTTGTAATTGCAATTTTTACAATGAAGAGTTAAACTAATTCAAAAAATTATCTTGACATTTGAAATCCAGCTAATATTAACCTTGATACAATGCCAATCCCATATGCAGTTCAGGGAGACCGAAGTGATGTAATTTTCGCAATTTAGAAAACGATCAACCAGGAGCAATAAGTTTTAATCGATATGACGATATAAATGGAAGTGCAAGTAATATCTGTAGCGAATAAAGCTTATTAATACCAAGGAACCAAAATGCATACTTTAGTTTTTATGCACATTATTTTGAATCTGAATTATAATACATATTATCTATATATTTATGTACATACGTGTTATGAAAATGAAACCACGTGCTAGATAAATTAAGAATAATTGCTTTCGCGTGGTTGAAATTGGTAAACACATAAAAAAGAACACCAAGTACCTATAGTTCATTCAAAAGGCGCGTGTGAGCATTTTACACTTCTATAAAATTCAACAATATTTTTTTTAAAAAGATATACATATTTAGATGCTAGTGTTATCTAGCTCCAAATCGTATTAATTTGTCAAATTTCCATTAATTCCATCAGAGCACAAGGAAGTGAAGATATCGATATAAATTTTCTCTTGAATTTACGCATCTTCTATACGCGTCTACGCTTGCTTGCATCATTTAATTTTCGAAGGTCAGACGAAGAGGCCCTACTTAGGTAATCGAATTTAATGCCAATGACCTGTTAGCAAACCAGATTTTTATTTTCAATTTGTTAATGCCATAAAATTCACATCTTCTGAAAAATAAAACTAATATTAGATTTCATGGAAATTGTTAAAGCTTGGGTTGAATTCAAGTTCAGGTGCAAAATCATGATTCATGCAATTCGTAAAGAACGTGAACAGCAGTGAACGCGAAGTGGCCTGGTAACCTACCTGTGGAATCTTGTTTAACGACTTTTTCGACGAATATTTGTTTGTTTCTATTCTGACTTAATATTTAAATATTAAAATCATGTAATTATGCTAAATAAAATATAACTTCTATTTTAGTAAGCTTTTGTTAAAGCAGCATTAAATCTGTATAAATACAAAGTTCAAAGACTGAATCTCGTAATACCAGCCACTGATTAGCTAAATATAGTCCAGAAATGCGTGCATTTTTGCGATCAAAATGTGCTGCGCCCAGTTTAATCTACGAGTATAAAACCGACTGACCCAGAAACTGAAGCGAATCAAATAATTGCAAAATAAGATTATCAATTGTCTAGTCAAGTTTTAAATTAAAAATCTTGAAAACGGTCCTCAAATTATTTATTTATGTATGTAAATTTGTTTTGGTGGGACGGTTTATTGATTAGAAATATTCAGACTCTTAGTGATTAGAATCAGTTCGATGTAAAGGTGAAGAAATGCCAAAGGGGCCACTTTAGTTAGGATTTTTAGCGTATTAAAGTTTATCAGCGGCGACTTGTTATCAGAGTCTAGCTGTTTTGCTGTCTCATTATGCTTTTTTTTCATTTCCAGTTTTATATTATTTTTTATCAAAATATTACTTTTATCATACGTAAAAAAACAAAGACACCTAATAAAACACTTTATAACTGAAATATGACAATTATTATTTAATCTAAAATTAGTACAAACTACTGATTCAGCAAAGTAGGTTCTTATCAGTTTTGAATATTTCAAAGATATCCTCAAACAATAAAGAGACATAAATTAAATACGTTTATAAAATTATTCCAATTATTATTGCCTGACCATGCAAATTCATAAAAGTCATAGAGCTAAGTCGCGACAATAAGTTTAAAATACATCATAGAAAGATATTTTCTTAAGTTTACATATTTAAGACCCTAATAACGCAATAGAACTCTATCTTATCTCTGTTTATCCCTAGCTTTAGTTTTGTAAGCAATAATAAATCTGAATTCATGAAAGTTTGTGTTATACCTCCATAAACAAATTCGGTTCTCAATCGTGATACTAAAGCAAGAACCGATTAATTTAAGGTTATGTGCATTAAACAAAATGTATGTTCATCTGCAAACAAGTAAACGGAAAAAACATATTTTTTAAGAAAAGCTTTTATTTAAAAAGGGACGTCCGCCATATTGAGTTTCGTATTCTACTCGTCAAACTCTTTCATTTGATTCCCATATCAAGGGGGTTGTAAAGAAATAGGTACTCCGACATCTTGGAGGCGTCCGCCATATTGGATTTAGAAAGATGTTACATACATTGCATTGTCACGGGATTTATAAGCGTGTGCAAAATTTCAGCCTGTTCGAATAACAGGAATTGGTTCAAAATAGACTTGCAAGGTTCCAAGCAGACAGGGAACGTGAGCTAAATAAAAGCTTTTAAAAGTGATGACATACTTGTTTTCTTCAATAATTAAACAGTTTTTTCTGAGTGATATCCTGAAGGTTTTCTGGATAAAAAATAAAATTCATCGATAACATGTTACCATTTGCAATAAGAAGAAAAGAAAAATATTTGTTTTCTGATTTATTCATTTATTTATTTTCATTCGGGGAAATTGATGAATGGTTTTAAATATACATATATAATTTCTCTAATTTTTAGTGTTCCGCAGCACAAAGTAGAAAAATCTTTATTTGCAACTTAAATATACGGTTTCAATTTTTGTTTTGTTCTCAACTCCATAGTATTTAACATTAAGAAAGAGCAGTGGCAATAAAAATCTGAACAATTTCAATAGTAAATTCTGAGGCCGACATTGAACAAAATAATTACTTAATAAAAGATTTTTGTTTTTTAAAAAAGCTCTTATTTCACCTGTTTATTTTATTGTTATTTTCAGCTATAACTACCTATCTAAACTAAAATCAAGAATCTTTATTCGTCATTGGAAAGATATGAACGTTTTATAGTACAAGTATTTAGTTAAGTTATGTGAAGAAAACAAATAAACCTTAATTTCTCTTTTCAGATTCGTATCAAAAATTTTAATTTATACCTAATTCACATTCATCAGGCCAGCCAACCTGATAAGTAGGTATTTACGTAAAAACTAATTTTTTTTAGGTATTTTTGTTGCATTCATTTTCATAGGTAGTAAATCCTTTGCATTATAGTACAGAATTGCATAATTTCAACATTAAACGTATACTGTTGATGTATTTATTGGCTAAAAACTAAAATAATCTCAGTATCCTGGCCTCAGACTCTTGAAAATTTCTTTTTTTTTTCCAATTTCCCTAATCTTATAATACTGTTTAGAGCCTTATAATTATTAGTTGTGGATCACGGTCTTAAAATATATGTTATTGAATAGTAAGAGTTCAACAATTTAAACTTAAAATTACAATGCGCCTTGAAAGACACTGGAATAGCATCTGTTTAAAGATTTACTGATGTTGTTTTTCTTCCATTAGACTAAATACGTCTAGTTTGTGATATTTAATTTGTAAAACATAATTTAATTTTAATAAACATCAGTTTATGAGATTTTTTGTTTCGGTACTCAGTAATCATGTTCATAGCAAAAGAAGTAGACAGTAAAAGAACGACTTAAGCTAGACTTCAAGCCACTTCTCTGGCCTTAGATGCAAAAAAATGTCGGGCGATAAATAATTTCTTTTTTGTCCCTCTGAGTAGAACCTGATTTAAGTGATGATGATGGAATTTTATGTAATTAATGTTTTTTACGGTTTTGAACATTCCAGTGGCGAAATTTTAACAAAACATTACAAATTTGGATAAAGTCCAAAACAAACATTTGCGTTTTATTCCTATACCAAAATATCTATAAATTGTTTAAATAATTAGTTGGAATTCCAGCAAAATTTTACCAAGTTGTTTGGGTAGATATTAAAATTCCGCCAGAAAAGAATTGCATACTAAAGAGTTATGTACTCATTTACACTATACTCAAAATTAGACTGCCAATTTAGCGAATAGAAATCTATTTTTGGATTTAATTAAATCTTTCAACATTATCACATATGTGTACATGCATACGTGTACATAGCTGTACTGTAATAATAATTACATATTTTTCATGCATGTTGAAGTAGGTATGGGTTTTATTTGATTACGCTTATTTAGACCGTGTGTATAGAATTTGCTCTTGTGCAAGGTCAAGAGAAGAGCCATCTCATCACATCTTACTTAGACACAAACAATTTTATAACATTATAAAATTTAACATTGTTTATCTGGTATAATAACTTTTTGTATACAGAACAGGATATTTTATACTTAAAAGGACAATTAAAACAGAAAATTTGAGTCTGCAGTTCATCTCTTAAGGGAACTTGAGATGAGAAAAAGAAAATGGCTTAGTATCTTGACCAATTTCGTTTTTTAGTTTTTTAACAAACATTCAAGTGACTTTTTATTGAGAAGAAAAAGGCAAGAAACCTCAACTTTCCAACAATGAACAGCAATAAATCGAGCATAATAAAGCGAAACGAAGAAGTAGAATAACATCCTCAAGTACTTCTCTTCGATGCCAATTGTCCGATAAGCCAACAAAGCGCTCTAACGACTTTTCTTGCCGCGACGGCACGCTCTGAAAATCAAATTCCACTGAATTTCCGCGCTCAACGGCTCAAAGCTCATAATCAAAAAGGCCTTAGCGTGGAAACACGTTAGAAAACGAAAACCGTAAAGCTAATTAAGTATTTAACCTGAGCGGCCGGAAAACCATTCACCAATCTAGCCCACATGAGGAGTTTAGTTTACGCATAGATGGCTCATCTCATTTGCACTTCGTTTGCTCGTAACCTTCTGGGAAATTAGCGCGCCTCACGAGTTTTGGATGAAAGGGAAAATTCCCAAAATAGCCTTGCATGGAAAAAGATTTTCCTTTTTCGTGGAGTGAAGTATATCACTTTACGATTTTCATACCTAAAGATATTTTTACCTCGTTCCACGTGAATGGACTCTCATCTGCAAATCTGCAATGGACCATTCATCACTAAAAGTTTGGCCGCTCACTAAATTCTCATGTTTTTTACTGATAAAATTGTTGATAGTAAGGTCACCTGGGCTGCGTCAAAGTGTAGTAATATGCATCTTTTTTACCAGTAGCCAAAAATCAGTGAATCATGCGAATCACCGAAAATCGGTTAAGGGTGCATTGAGTTTTATTTAGTTTGCAGACGCTAAGAAAATGAATATGGAAATTGCGAGAATTATGAAAATAAAAGTTAATTTGCCTGAATAATTTTCAAGGCTATCTGAATAGTTAAGTAACTGGGCTTTTCACACTTAGTTGTGTTGACGTAGAAGTTTTGTTACCTTTTGACCAGATGTACCGTTAGATTGAACTATTTTAAGTCAACATTGACAACTTTGTTATTTTAGTAAATATTTTTACTCTCAGCTCTTTTAGTCTCGGCTGATTCACCAGCTTCTTTTTGTTTATTTCGAAACACTAGTATTTGTGGAAAATATGAAATTACCACACATCTTCTGCGTACCTTTAGACTCATGGTAGATTGAACATTCGTTGAAGTGAATAACACAACTCAATATAGCACAAATTGTTCTGTAATGATAATCTACAGAATTTGTATACCCTTTCAATGCTATTTAAAATAATTAGACTTTCCTGTGTATAAAAAAATAGAACAATTTGAAGGAACATTCATTTCAAAAAGATTAAATTTGAGGTCTTCCCACGCATTTTGATAAAACCGATCGTTCAAAAAACTTTTACCGGCCGCTTAAGTTCCCGAAATATTGAATTATGAAATTCCGAAAAGTGGAATTTTCCCTTAAAGGATTTTTTGCATATTTCCAAAAAATTACTTTGGAAATTGTGTGAATACCATAAATTAAAAAAGCTTCCACTTTTTTCTCTAACAAATTTTTAAAGAATCCTTGAAATGAACGAATTAAAGTCAAATATCTCTTTCAACTTAACGTGTGAAATTGAGATAATTATCTAAATTTTAGTGTTTTTGCAATCAAATTAGGACCGAAATTGTTGGATAATACGGGCCAAATCCTTGTTTAAAATTCGGTCATTGGAACGTCGATTGGAGAGAATTATTTGACTAAATTTTGGTCACAATTCGCTGTAACCGTTAATTAATCCCTTCAGCTAGTCCACAAATTTTATAGTTAATACTAAAGGTTTTCGCAAAACTTGAATAGTTTGGTAGATATTAAAGCGGGTACAAATGAAAATGCTTTTAAGATTTCAAAAGCAAAAGTGTGTATGGATAGATTTAAGATTTTGCGTCTATGCGTAAAAACAACCTAACATAGCGATTCAAAACAAGTAACTAATAAAGAACTAGTTTAATTTACAATATTATAATTCCGTGTAAGAAATGTATTTCTAAATGATAATAAGAGTTTGTGCCAATTCAACTTTTCGAATTCTTTTCCTTTTTCGAACAAATTTCGGAATTGTAGCTGTGCCAATTAATGAAGTGTGCTTTTCATTTACATTTCATTGACATCTGAATCTGACATCTCTAAACATGGAAGAGGACATGGAGCTCCTGTATTTTATTTTGATAATTTTAAAATATTTAAAAGTATATTTAAAATTGAAAACACAGCAGTTATCTTTACTTGCCGTATGCGAAGATATAATCTCAAGAAGAGTAAGGAAAATCAGTTTTATGAGTTGTAATGAAATAAAATTCCTACATTTTTAGGAATCAGTACCATATTGCAATTTAAATTGTTTAACAGAGCTTACAAGGAATATATTAGAACTAAACGAAGATGTTATCAGAGCACATTTAAGAATCGGAGTATCTGCATTTAAGAAAATTATTTCAATCTTACCAGAAAAAAGAAGCGGCTGGGATATGCATTTTGAACTAATGGTCTTCTTGTTTTGGTTAGCATCAGGAACTTCGTACCGTGTGACAGGATCGGCATTTAACATAACAAGATATTCAGTGAGGACTATAGTGCATAGGAAATTAGAAGAATTCGAATTTCTTTTCTCGAAGTTTATAAAATGCCCTGGAATTGAAGATCTTCAAGCGATAGGAAATGGATTCAATCGTCGCGCGAATTGCAATATTTTTAATAATGCTGTGGGAGCAATTGATGGAACACACATTCGTATAAAATGTCCAACAGAATTGCATGACCAATATATAAATCGAAAACTGTATTACTCAATTCAAATGCAGGCTGTGTGTGATTCTTCAGGCAGATTTTTAAGTGTATTTATTGGTTATCCTGGATCAGTTCATGACCAAAGAATACTACGAAACAGTCCTTTATACAAGAATGCTGTGTTCCCGTCAAGTGGATTTTATCTGCTAGGTGATAGTGGATATGTATGTACGTTGACTCCAATTGCAATAATGACGCCCATAAAAGAGAATAGAATAAGAAACGCAAGAGAAAGAAGATTCAATAAATTACACAGTAAAGCGCGTAATGTGGTGGAGTGTGCATTTGGAAGTTTAAAAACTAGATGGAGAAGCATTTTCAATAAAGAATTAGAGTTAAGTATTACACGCTGCATAAAAACCACTGCTGCTTGTTGTGTAATGCATAATATATGCCTGTCGGAAGAACTATTGGACGAAACGAACATTGAACCCGTGAATGAAATAAATGGACCTTTAGAAGAACATTATGCTGATTTAGAGGATGATTCAAGGGACGCGGAACTTTTCAGAGAAGAATTACTGAGGGATGTGTAACTACATATATTGTTTTAATAAAATTGTATTATAACCCGAAACATTTAAATGTTTAGCTTTATTTTGGAATATCCTGGACGTTTACTTCCATTATTAACAATTTACCATTGCATGCGCTGAGAATCTCAATGTTAGTATCAATTTCATTTGGAATACCACTTCTCAAGTTTAAAAGTAGTCGATATGCTCATTTCATTAAACGACCCTAGAGTACATCTTGAAGGTCAATTACTAGTGAAAAGCAAGTAATTGTCAAACAAAAGTGAATTTCCGACCTGGCTTTTCCTAAGACACAAACCTTCGAAAATCAATTAGCAAGCTGAAAAGCAATCTGCCATACAAATTCGCTTTTGAAAAGCTGAGTTGGCACACGCCCTAAGGGCCTTTTCACACACGCACGGTAGCCGTTCAAACGGCCGGCGTATGGACGGCAGGCGTGCTTTCACACGCACGCGGTTACACGACGGATTTTCAGCCATGAACTGCAATCAGCTATGCGAAATATATGAAAATATAAAATATATTTGAAAATCAATTTTTTTATAGTAAGAACAAAATACATATATATCTAATTTACAAATTTTGCAGGTTTATTTATTGACCTTTTAACAGCATAAATCAATTATTTTGGATAAAAAATATAAAAATTAAAAAAAAAAAAATTATTCTCTTGAAAGGTCAATTAATGTACCTGCAAAATTTGGAGATTATATTTATCTTACTATAAAAGAAATGTTTTAAAAAAAAATTATTTTTCTGTGAAAGTGGTAATGACTAATTTCAAAATAATTTAAATGAATCTTACCAAAAGCATTCTTTTTTCCATCATCTAAATCTCTGCTGTTCCGAGAACATTTCGACCGTGCCGTGCTTACGGCTTGGTCGTGTGAACGCTCAGATGCTAAGCAGTGCACATTGTGTGCGTAGTCGCCGTGTCAAAAACCGTGCGCACCGTAGATAGCCACGGCTGTCATGCGGCACCGGCGCCGTCGCACAGTGGGCTGATATGAAAGCGTAGAAGACTTAGGAAAAAAAAAAAATTACTAATTTATTTTTAAAAAATAATCGCGGAAATGATATCTACTATCAAAAACAATATAATATTGTTTTATAACTTTTACGTTTTTATCCATTATTTTCAAAGTTACGAGCATTTAAAGATTTTTTTGTATGAAAAAAAACATAATTTTTTGAAAAAATCGTAACTCTCAAGTTATCTCAGAAAACGGATTAGATATTTGAATAGTACAAATTATTTACCTATTTTTGCAACTAATCTGGTACTGCGATTTTTTGCGATTTTGGAGATATTTTTTTGCATGAAAAAAAACATAATTTTTTGAAAAAATCGTAACTCTCAAGTTATCTCAAAAAACGGATTAGATATTTGAATAGTACAAATTATTTACCTATTTTTGCAATTAATCTGGTACTGCGATTTTGTGCGATTTTGGAGATATTTTTTTTTATGAAGAAAAAAATAATTTTTTGAAAAAATCGTAACTCTCATTTCATGAAAAAAGTCACATAACATAAAAACATTGTATTAGTATGTAGATTTCAAAAATCTATATACGAATCCTTAAGTCCCTACTTCGCGATTTCAGCCCACTGTGCGTCGCCGTGCAGTGTGAAAGCGCCCATATAACCCCATACACTTTAACTTTTTACACGGCACCGTTTGGACGGCTACCGTCTGTGTGTGAAAAGGGCCTAAGACTGCATTCCAGTAACAATTAAAATAATGTCGTATTTGAATGGATTGCATGGATTTTTCATTGACGTATTGGCTAATGCTAATTTTATTCCTAAGATCTTAAATGTGCATAAATTAATAAATAAAAAAAAAGTAACAACATTGTAATAATCATTAACAGGACAAAAAAGCTAATCATTTAGGTAATAACGATAAATTAAAGGCACACCCAAGAGCAAATTTATATAATATATCACCTTTAATTTTGATTCCTATGCAATTAGCTAACCCCAGAGTACCTATTAGAAATGAAAACTTACGCAAGTTAATTAATTAAACTTTATAAAAGTTTACTCATTATAAACAAGTTCTTTTCGTTTCGTCGTCGGAGAATATTAATTATTCAATTTTTTATTATTAAAGCTTTACTTTTTAACATGTCTCATTATAATAGTGGGTTTGTAATAGTTAATGGTTAAAGTAATCATAATATTCGAAGAACTTTAATAACGAAGTCAGGGTTAACAGTTGATTCCTGTTAATTGTTATCAGAAATTAGTAGACTATGATCAGTTCCGGCTCAAATTGGAACAGGTCAATAAGGGACACCTTAAACAGATAAGGAAACATTTAGATCTGAAATTTCAGACGTAAGACAAGGCCATAATCCAGACATAAAGTGACTCCTGACCTAAACATCCTAAAATTGATTAAATCTGGCGCTGACAAAACCTGAATGTGACCTTTCAATCCCCAGAGCAAGTACTTACTTGAGATAACAATTAAAAAGACGACGCTTGTTTAGTCTTTCCTGTTTATTTTTATTTTCGTTTTTTTTTTTATCATTGCATTAAGTTGAAAGTAATGGGTTAAGTATTTAATGCGGAAAAAACCTACACAACCTACGTAGAGTGTAGGTATTAAGTTTTAATTGAGCATCAAAGAGTACAATTGAAGGCATGATTCAGCTGTTTCAGCTTCTCAAAAAATATCATCACAATCGAGGAAAATTTCATAGTTTTATTTTGTGTCATTTATAAATCTTCTGGTGCTGCTTCAAAATATATCTTCTTATACAACACCCGAAGACCTGTCTTCATGTTCAACCAACGGCAGCAATAATGAGTGAGTGATCTTGGTCTTGCCCACGAAAAAAGATTAACCTTGAAATGTCTTAGAAATAAATGGTAAAGACCCTGTGTTTTTATTACATACCTACTGATTTTTTTTTTTTTGAGTTAAGTAATCAGACTCTGGGACTCTGCTTTCCAGCTCAATGGTATGAAAAGCCGGTATGCGGCTGGTTTGGGAACGTATCTACAACCGACGGACGATATTACGTTGTTTAGAAAAGCACAGAGTGGAACGGCCGCCCATATGCACGTTGTGCAAGCATCAAAACAACCGAGCGGCACATCTAGAAAAGGTGAAATTATTGGGAAACTGTAATTTAATTTGACTACAGAGTGGTCAGTTTAACATGCAGAGATGGTCAAAACAAGTATACCATACAGGCAGTAACAGAATCCAGTTTACTGGACCACCACTGCATTAAACAAGAAATAAATTCTAGACGGCTGCGAAAAGCGCCAGTTGTATACTGAAATAATTGGAGTAGATCGAATCATTCAATCTTCGAATGTTAATTAAATCTCCTTCGAGAATTCGATCAACGATCACGTCCACAAGAAGAGAATTGATTGCCCCGGTGACCAATTACTCGAATTGCTCCAAACAGTCGCAATTCGGTACATTAGCTATTTTCCGTTTCAATGTCACACTATCTTGTGCTACGTCACACTATCAACTTGACAAACTGTGGCATGATCACTAAAGCACCTATATCTGAATTGCCTGAACGGTATGCCACGATGGAATAGTTTTCGCGACTTATGTCCAACAAAGTTCAAACCGATGAGGAAAACGGTATAAAGGTAAAAAGGCATAAAAGAAGGTAAGCTTACATGAAAACCAGCCTGAAAATATCCCAGTATCGTCTAACAGCGCCCATTTTCACAAAATCTCACGAATTTTTTAATTCTTTTCAAAACAAGAGAAATAATTTCTTTAGAATTTTATTCGCACTGATGCACCGCACCACATACACTGCTCAATTAAAAAAACCAAATGCCTTTTTTCAACCAGGCGAACGCAATACCATTGACCGCTCAGCGCAATCTACAAGTTGTCTCCGAACTGATTCATCCGCGAGCGCTCCGCTAGCTTTATAACTTTCGCGCCGTATCGCGACGCGCAAGACGCTATCGAAAGTTTCCGGTACGTTATAATAAAATAATCGGAAAGTTCAAGCGAGACGGTGCATGGGCACACACGCTCCTAGTGCCAATGCCCATCCAGTTTGGAGCTTTTTGAGGCTCGCCTGCGCCATTTGGAGCAAATAAATGCATTTGAACCCACATGCTTCACACATACGGCCCAAAGAAGATTTCAACCTCAGCTTATGTTGGGCTATTCTCAAAAGATGTTTGAGCTTTACAATGCGAAAGCCGTTTACACGTGTTACATGATTTTGAATTTATTACGTTATTTACTAAAATTGCAGACTTCAGGTCCAGTGAGACTGTCTAAAAGCGTTTGGAATACTTCGGCATTTGCTAAAAAATTTTCCGGTTTTCAAGTTAACACATTTTCTAGAATTTTAAATTTTGAGAAAACAAAACGTACTTTAAGATAATAACCATCGCATGCCCTCCTCTTAAAAAGTTAATAAAAATATCTTTCTAGTATAATTCATCCTTTTTTCCACAACCTCACTCTGCCCGATTTCATGTCTGTTCGACAAAAGGTCATATGTTTATGATTATCGACGTACCAAAGTTGAATGCTTAAGCTTTTCCCAATTAATAGTTTAATTTCTAAATTGTAATAGTATGTATTATATAATACAAAATAAGTAACGATGATATTAGTACATAATGTGATAATAAAATCATGATATGACAATGATAATACTTTAATTCGGGCTTAATTCAGAACTCTAGTCCTATTTCAAAGTTTAAGTCTGTAAGAGAGGTTTAATTCACAAATCAAAATTATATTACTGAAACTAGCAAAGCAACACAGAAGAAAATTTGAGACTACAAAAATAAAAAAGTAATAAATAAATTAGTTTAACAAAAACATGGATATTGAATAATTATCTAATCGCATCTATAAAAAATTTGTACATCTGATTCAAGATTTGAAGCAATTTTTTCATGTTGATAATTGTATGATTATAATGATTTTTATTTCAGTATCAAACTAACTAAACATTAAAATTTAAATGTTTCCTCATTTACCTTTTATTTGGAAGCCTTTTTACTTAGCAGTTTTAAAGTAAAAAGTTGTGAAATGCTCTTTTTCATTCTTTGGATCAGAGATGAAATTAATTATTCAAACATATTTTCTATTATATTTAAAACATTAATCACAAATTTACAGTTCTCAAATTCATTATACACAATATAGTTTAATAATATATATATTTTTTTAAACAAGTTTTCATGCTTAGGCCTTGTAAAATTCAGTTTTTTCGTGAAAACTTCGCGGCACTGCTTGGTGGAACATTTCGAAGTTCTGTTTTCTAACGGTTTTCGAAAATGTTTAGTTCTCGGTTCTATGATCCAATTCCCCTCCAGATGGCGGTAGCATTTTAAAGTTACCTAAAACATGCTCATCTTAACAGTGTACTAAAGTGACAAGTCAATCGCCTTGTTATCTATCAAAGTGACATGACAAAAAGTTAGTAAATTTCGCATTTATTGGATAAATCGCGGTAAATTGCAATTGGGTGGGTGGTTTATTGTTTAAGTTACAGAAAATCACAACCGCAACCCGTGCAGAGATGGGTGGCCTCTTTGGGAAAAGCAAAAAGCCGGAAAGCAGGGTGACAGCGCACGACAAAGCGGTGCTGGTGCGTCTTAAATATTCGTTTCCAAAATTGGCCGCAAATTACTTGGATAATTTTGTTTATTTGCAGCAATTAAAGCAACAGCGGGACAAACTAAAGCAATACCAGAAACGAATTGAGCAGTCCCTGGAAAAGGATCGTTTGCTGGCGAAAAAGTGCCTGCAGGCAGGTCGGAAGGAGTACGTGGCCTTTGATCGGTTCCTTTGGAGGGATTTTGATGAAACATTTTCCTTTTAGGCGGGCCAAATTGCTGCTTCGAAAGAAGAAATACCAGGAGAAGCTTTTAGAGAACACGGACGTCCAACTTGAGAACCTGGAGAAGCTCGCTTCCGACATTGAATTCGCACAGGTTGAGCAGCAGGTGCTGGACGGGCTTAAAACGGGCAATGCAGCACTTAAGGACCTCCAGTCGGTCATGACGATCGAGGAGATCGAAAAAGTACTTGACGAGACACGTGAGGGTGTTGAGAAACAGCAGGAAATCGACGAAATGCTGTCCGGAATGCTTACGGAGGAGGACGAGGATGCTGTGCTGGCTGAGTTGGACGCTTTGGTGGAGGAAGAGGAGAGTCTGAAGAGGCTGGAGAAGGGCCCGGAGCTAGACATCAGCGAGCAGCTGCCTGACGTTCCTAGCGAATTGCCGGAGGAGGAGAAAGTCAAGGCGCAAAAGGCCACATCGAAGAAGGTTATCGTAGAAGCCTAGCTGCAGAGTTGTGATATATCCCCGACCTAAAAAACTATTTTTATAAATTATATAACATTTAAGCGAATTAATGAGTTTCTAAGGCTGGAAAAAGAACGAAACGTTTATTAATATATTATTTGTATTCAGAGATAAAGTATTTTGCTCTTTGGACTTAAATAAAAGGAAGGGAAGGGATTTTATTGCTGGGTTGCGCAATAGAAATTATTTCGAAAAGAGTGACAATTTTGTATATTTAAATTTCCCGCGGAATACATTTTTCAACATATTAACGCCTTTCGGTACACCCTGTTCACCTCTGTTCTGCCCGCAGCGCTCTACTTGTCAACAAGTCAAACCACACAATACATAATGGCGGCAAGTAGTTTGTGTATGTGTTATCTCGTTCGTCGGCGCTAGGAAAGAATTTTCTATTTTCGGAGGGATGAGCCCGAAGTAAATTAACCAGCATCAGTTGAAAGGACCGCCACAGTGCCAGCCCAGCCCCCAGCTCAGTTCAGATTACGAAAGTGCCGCGCGAATCAGTGCAAATCGAACCGAAGCGAATTTCCTACCGTTCGATATCCAAGTCGCGTTTTTGCGGCTCGCTGCCAGTTGCTTTCGAGCATCCGTCGCGACTTTCCAGTTCTAATTTGCCATTTGAACGGATTTAAACGAGCTAATTGCACAGCACACCCGTTTACTGGCCTACGAAATTGAAAGTTGCACATTTTTCAGTGCGGGAAAAAAAGTAAAAGGAGCTGCTCCCCAATCAGCGGGACAGGACCCCAAATAAATTGTTCATCTTGCTCCGTCCAGTGCGGCTTCAGATGCGAAAAGTCGCGAGGGAGCTCCCCGTCGCCGCCGTTGGGTTTACGTAGTGCAGTGTGGCCGTAGGCCTTCGCTTCCGATCCGACGCGCTCGTGAGGAGTGAGCGCGACCGCGACGTTTGAAAAGCGTAGCTGCCGTCGTCGTCACCCGCACGGGGGGAAGCAGGACAGGACCCGTCCCTGTCGTCGTCCGTCGCCGGCTCGCGCGCTTGTGGAGGCTCCGCGGGAGAAGGGCGCCCACCGATTTCGCAGTGTATGTGGCTTGTGTACGATGCCAATGTTGTCACAATTTCAGATGAACTTTCGTGCGTTTCTGGTTTTCGCCTCAAAAATATGGACCTGCATCTGTTACATGTTCAACCGGCAGATACGGGCGGTGAGTACTCCCCTCGGCACGCAGCGCCGCCCGCGGGGGTGCTCCGTCTCCAGCGGGGCCCCGCGGCCAGGCTGCTGCCCTTCGGCTTCCTTCCGACCGCGCCGCAGCACATGTTGCAAGATTTTCCGTTGATTACAGAGAGATTGATGTCGAGAACAGGGAGAGGCGCTCGCACCGCCGTTCTCTCGCGCTTCGCGAAATTTGGGATTTGACAGCTGATAGTGTTACCACTGCAAACATTTTTTTCAATCTTATCATTTTTGATCGCACCAACACAATTTACGAACAGGTTGAATTCTCTGAAACATATAAATGGACTACTCCCCAACAAACAGGCTAAAACGAAAAAAATTCGCTTTTTTATAACCTGGATGATATCGCCTGCGTATCGCGTTCCTAACTTCCGCTGGGAGAAACTGTTACCCCGAAGGTGATACATCGTTAGATGCGTTAGAGCAACTTGCCACCATTTCTTGCGATTCATCTTTGAATTGAAAAACACATCACACCTATTGTCTTCTTTCCCTCCGCATTCAGAATAAACGAAAAGTTTTGTACGATTTCACCTATTGTTCGCCTTGGCTAACTAAAGAAGAAACCATTTTAGCCTTTTTGCCTATTTCTGCCTCAGGATAGTTTGGCAATATCAGCCACATATCGCCGTGTCAAGTTTTCATCCAAATATTTGCTGGGTCGTCCGATACAAAATGCTTACACTGACCGAAAAAAGTATTGGCACAATTGCACTTTTAGGAATTAAGTACTTGTAGTACTGTTATATGAAAATATTTAAATAAAATTATATATACATTACATTTATTTATTTATGTATTGTTTAACAACATAATCTTATTTAGCACTTAAGTTCTGGAGATGAAAAATATTATATTAAACTAAACCAAATTCATTTTTTTAACGAAAAAAGTATTGGCACAGTTCACAATTTATTTTGAAAAAAATGAAAAAATGTTAAAATTAATAACGTGTTGGCAATCCTTTTCTTTTTATAACTTCTCTTAATCTATTGGGCATCGATGATACCAACTTCTGGGTTACTTCTGGCTCAATTTTCTGCCATTCATCTGCAATAACCTCCTTAAGTTGAGCTTTGCTGGTAATGTGATACTTCCTTAATCTTTTATCAAGCACATCCCACAAATGTTCAATCGGATTAATATCGGGGGATTGCGGGGGAGTTTTTAAGGTATGAGGAGTATTGTATAGAATCCATTCACGCACTAAATGAGCAGTGTGCTTGGGGTCATTGTCTTGTTGGAAGTAAAAGTTATTTGAAAGATTAAGTTTTTCAGCACTCTTTTTGAGATTGTTTTTCAAAATATCCAAATATACAAACTTGTCCATTACCCCGTCAATAAAAACAAGCTCACCGACACCAGTTGCTGCCATGCAGCCCCATACCATGACCCCACCACCCCCATGTTTCACAGTAGGCAAGAGATTTTCTTTATTTAATTCTGTGTTAGGCTTTCGCCACACTCTAATTCGGCCATCACTCCGGAAAATATTAAATTTACTTTCATCGGAGAACACTACGTTCCTCCAAAAGTCCATATTTTTATTCATATGCTCATTTGCAAAGTCTATTCTCTTCTTTTGGTTTATTTTACTAATGTATGGTTTTTTCCTAGGTACTCTAGAATTGAAGCCAGCCTCGCGTATAATATTTTGCACCGTTCTAGAAGTAATGTCCTTGTTAAAATCACTTTTTACCTGCGCGGCGATTTCGGAAGAAGTTAGTTTTGGGTTTTTTTTAACACTTTTGATAATCGCTCTTTGTTCTTTATTTGAAAGTTTGCGCGGACGTCCACTTCTTGCACGATTTGTTAAATGTGTCTCTCCTTTAAACCTATTTATTACACTCCGCACTGTAAAACGGCTTTTGCTTACTATATTCCCGATAGTGCTGAGCGATTTTCCCTTCGAATGCAAATTCAAAATTATTTTCCTTTCAGACGGCGTAGTTTCTTTTGATTTTCTTCCCATGGTCAGATTTTTCTTAACAATCTTTCAATAAAATGATCGCAAATTCTTCAATAACGCAGAACAAATTATTAATTATAACGGTGAATAGGTGCAGGGCTCAGTTATTCTATGTAGTGAAGTTAGATGTATTTTATTGTAGTGCAATATTGCTTTATTTCAGGGCTGTGTCAATACTTTTTTCGTTAAAAAAAGGGTGTTTTTCTACTTATTTATTTCTTTTTAGCTGTAAAAGATAATAATTTCTAAAACTTTTGTCATAATACGTAGATGATAAGTGTATCTATATACTAACTATAATATTTTATTGAATATCTTTCAACCAACGAAAAGAGACCTTTTCGTTTCAAAAAGTATCGAGTGTGCCAATACTTTTTTCGGTCAGTGTATATCAAAATGGTGCACTTTTCGTTCCCTCTTTCTCACACCATTAAGGAATTTTGAGCAGTCAGCTGTGGGTTTGAATTATTGTCAAATGTATACCATCAAGTAACTACACCGAAAATTATTAAATAATTCCTTTTGTATCTTAAGTACCTTAAAAGGAATGCAAACATGACCTATGACCCAACTTTAAGATACAATCGAATTTCACACAATTTCTTAATTTTCGGCAGAAATTTTGATATTAAATTATGAGAATTAGTCTCTTAGTACCCCATAATGGAAATTCTTCAAAATAGCTATGTTTTAAGCCCCGTATGCTATTTCCAAGAAATTTCTTTTGCTCATACAAACCACATGTAAAAAAAACGCTCAAGGAATTTTTTTCCGTTCCGGTTGTCAAAGTGGTTTGCAAGAAATCGGCCAAGAAAAACTTAGTTCTAATTTCACAAGCAGATGGCGCTGCTCACCCAGAAGTCAAATTTCCTTCAAGGAATAAGTGTCCGAGTAAATATTCAATGATGTAAAAGTGATTTGTCTGGAGGATATGTACATTTACAAAATAGAAGGTGAAGAATACATAGATTTCGATATCCTCGTAAATTTAATTAATTCTGTGACAAATGACAAGTTGTCAAAATTTCCTGACCTTCAGTCAAAATTCCGTTTGGGAATATATGCATATTTTCCTTGAGCTGTTTTCTTGAGAACAGCATAATAGTTAGGCTTTAGGCTAGGTTTAACTAAGTATTCCAGTGTGCTTAGGTCCAATCCACTCTTTCAAAAATATGGGAACTAATCCCTCACACTAGTTGGAACGGATCCCTCATACTTGGGAGAAGTCATCCCTTCAAACATTCATTCATTCCATGCCTAATAGACATGTTCGGGTTTGCTTGCACTGATACCTAATTTACCTATTAATCGTTTTTGATATTTTATTATCCTTTACTTTAAAACCCAACCCAATATCTCTAACGGACCGATTCTGATTTAGGAACTGCTTACAACTTACTGCCCATTTATTAATTTTACTATCTAAATGAATTTTCACGCATTCGAGTACTTATTGAGCTATTTATTTCAATATATACAGTGTTGTGCAAAACTAAAGCAACCAATTCAATAAAAATATAAATCTATATCTCCTCTCTATTTCCACAAACATACACTAAAAACAATAATATAATATTTTACACTAATCAAGCAGGAACAAACACATGTACCTCACAAAAAACAAAAATGTGATTATAGTACACAAAATTAGAAAAAACGTGAGATTTTTTAACTTGGCTGTGTGCAAAACAAAAGCAACTCCCAGCAACAATAATAAAAAACTACAAAAAATTCTGCGAAAACGGTATTTTCGATTTTTAAAAGTTGCACATCTGTGCAAGATCGTTGCCGGAGACCGATATTAGTATACTTCGGACAGCACACGAGTTATTTAATTATGGCACCGAATAAGTATCCCAAAAGTTTCAAGTTAAAAATAATTCAAGAATATTGTAACGGTTCTTCGCAAATTGATATTGCTAAAAAACACGAAATAAATAAATCGATAATTTCGCGTCTAATAAAAAAGTTTAAAACGGATGGAAACATTGATACAGTGCATTTGGGTGGCAGACCACGTAAAACAACAGCGCAAACTGATAGACGAATTTGCACATTAATTAAAAAGGACCCGTTTGTAACCTCAAATGAAATTGTTAAAACTCTAAATTTAAATCTAAATGCCAGTACAGTCCGGAGGCGGGCTATTGAAAACAATTTAAAAAGTTATAGACCGGCGAAAAAGCCAATACTTACAAGAAAACACGTAAAGAAAAGGTTAATTTAATATAATAGTCTTTTATTTAACACAAATTACATTAACTCAAATTTTTAGGTTGGATTTTGCACTAAAACATTTAAATTGGTCCGTAAATAAATGGAAAGCGGTATTGTTCAGTGACGAGTCTAAATTTAATTTGATTAATTCCGATGGGATGACTACTGTGCGTAGAAGAAAAGGCGATCGACTATTGCCTCAAAATTGTAAGGTCTCAGCAAAGCACGGGGGCGGTTCGGTAATGGTTTGGACATGCTTTTCTGCTAACGGGGTAGGCCCTTTCTATGAAATAAAACAAATAATGGATCGTTTCAAATACAAAGAAATTTTAAAAACGGTTATGTTGCCCCATGCAGAGTAGGAAATGCCGCTTCGATGGGTGTTTCAACACGACAATGATCCGAAACACACATCGAGGTTGGTTAAGGATTGGATTAATGAGAATGGGATTCAATTACTTGATTGGCCGGCCCAATCTCCGGACTTGAATACCATTGAGAACCTTTTTGGTATCTTGAAACGTCGTTTGGCAGGTCAACGTTTTCGAAATAACGCAGAGTTATTTAAAACATTAAAAAATGAATGGCAAAGCATACCGCAGAGCATACTTACCAATTTAATAGCATCAATGCCACGGAGATGCTCTGCGGTGATAAAAAATAAAGGCTACTATACAAAATACTGAAGATTTCTTTTTTAGAACTGAAAAGTTGCTTATGTTTTGCACACTTTAAAATGCCTTCGAAGCGCTTTATTTTTAAATCCCTGACTATTGTTAACTTTTTTATTTATCTGAAGTACATATAATTTTTGTTGTGTTACTAGTAGCTAAGAATATTATATTCTTTGAGTTGTACATTATTAAAATTCCTGAAAAAATATAAACTTATATTACGATTGAAATGGTTGCTTTTGTTTTGCACAACACTGTATGTATGTTATGTTTAAATATCAAATTTCATCATTTTCCCAACAGATTTGATTAGAAATTTGTTTCAACACCATAATTTAAAGACATTTCCATCTTTTCTTCATTTCAGGAAAAAACATTAAAATATTTGAATTAGGACCAATTTTTCAAAAGACTAATATATTTTTTATTCTTCAAAAAAAAAATCAACTTGGCTGTGGGGAAAGGTTATTTTTCATTCTATTTGTGACGAATAAATTTATTTGGCGAATGAAAATCGGGGCATAAAGGCAAATAATTTTGACTTTTCGAATTTAAATGCACTTAAAAATACATCTGTTATAAGTAAAATGTTCAAAAAAACCTATCAAATTATTGTCATGTCTACACACACACACACTGCTTCATATAAGCAGTTATTTGTAGTGCAAACTATAATCGATTAATGTCGCGTTCCAAATACACTAAACCATAACCAACATAATCAGACTGATTTTAAACATCTGTTGTGGAAATAGCTATAGTGCTTTTTACCAGAGTAGACCAGATCACACTTGACTAGTAGAAAAGATGTCTATTAATGTGCCAAGAGTGATCTTTATGTCTACCGAAACGAAAGATGTAGAGAGCAATAAGAAGGATTAAGTGAAACCTTCCATTGCTTTTTTTCTTCTGGGAAATGCTAGACTTCATTTTAAATTATGTTATACATAAGTGCATATTATATATATGTACTATGTGAACTTAAAAAACCAGAAATAGCTTACACCGTGGACTTTGAATGGAATGTGGAAAATAAAATATTATAGGACAATTTAAAAAGTGCCGAACTATACTACCTTAAGAATATGCATATGCATACCATTAGAATAGAATAACTAAAGGCGTGAAAATGAATAGTTTCACAACTGAAATTCAAAATAAATATTAGCGCACCAATGCCTCGATGAACTCATCTTATTACGCGATAAAATCTCAAAAAGTTCTTAATTGCCTTATATAAAGGCTGATGTTTACAGTGGCTAAAAACCCTTATCGAATTTTGCTATATCTATCCATCTATCTCTGTAATCACGACATTGAGTGGGATCACAATCACGTAACAAGTTCAATTTTCGATAATGAAGTTACGCACACCCCTTTAAATCTAAGTGTTCTGTTCTGTGCCGTAACCGCGGATAGCCGCGATAACAAAAGACGCAAATGAAGATCAATTTGACACGAAGCCAACATCTTTTTCGCAAAGTCGAGCAACATTTCAAGCAAACTTGACACGCTTGAGATTGCGCAGAGAAGCACTTCCCATGGCAAACAAACGAGCGACCTTCTGACTCATGAAGCAGCCGGGCGGGCAGGCGGTTATCATATCAAAACCGAAACAGCCGAAGACGCCAAAGCACAATGCCGGCCTGCACGCTAAAAATAAGGCGAATTACTCGCACCTCGCATTCAGGAGAATTTTTGTGGTCGACCCATGGGGATTCTTCCACTGAAAAACAAACAAAATTTTTGCTCTTCCGAGTTTCAGCGAAATATGTGTTTATTGTTTTGATTTCCGATCTTCGAATTTCCGTCTTCAATGCCGAGTTGCTTCAAATGGGAGGAGAAATTGGTTCAACGACTTTAATGCCTTCGGATAATCACCAAAATATAATTTAGCAGATCTGAATCGTTTCACTTAGTTGAAAAGAGTAAATAAATTTTATGAAAATATACCTGAAAATCGACTAAATCTTATTTCGATTATTTACATTTTTGAGGCTAATTTAACATTCAGATGCAGTAGAAAGAAGAAAAATATAAAATCTGCCAGATACGTGTGATTTAGATTAAAAATAATTCTGCGAGCTGAAAAAATATAAAAGTTCACTAAGATTTTTTGAAGGATGTAGTCGTAGTTTATTTATTACCTTGTAAAATCCAATATCTTTAACTTTAGAAAAGCGCGGTATAATTTATTAATGCATATACATATCTACTGAATATTAATGGTCCCATGATATTATAGATATTTTATATCGAAACTCGTTCTATCTCTTGCATAATCTAGTTGCAGTTAATTAATTCATATAAATAATAGTCCGACATTCACAAACCCTCTCGATTTCGATGAACTCATGCATTTGTGAATAATAAGAAAAATAAAAAATTTCGGAAACTGGAGATATCTGCAGCCAAATATTTGTTATCTTCTGAGATCACCGGACAGATGAGTTTTACAGTTAAAAAGATGAGGGTTGCATTGTGCTGTTTACTGTTTGCTAGTTTTTCTGTTGCTATTCCACTGGAATTCAGTGATCAATCGTTTAAACCTCTTACCGAAATAAGGGAATACGATTTTATATTTGAAACCTGATGGACGATTTTATTATAAGTAAATATTATAAAAGTGAAATAAGTGGGAAATTTGGAGATTTAAATTTGATTTTCCCAGGACTCAGCTCACTGATGGTACATTTTACGAAGCGACTGGATTTCAAAATAATGTGGATAGTGCAACGGTTTTGGAAGTGAGAGGAAAATACTCACATTATACTCCCACAAGTCATTATGTTAACGTTAAGTACATTGCTGATGAATATGGTGTTAGAGCACATTGTAAGCGGATTTATAAATTTACTGGATCTCTACAATTAATTCTGTAATTTTTTTCGTTACCATCTCGAGGCCTTTAGTTCAACATATCCTTAATCCAAAACTTCTAGGGAGTTTGATTTGTGGTTGATTCCGCAAAACTAGATGCAGCTTTCGATAATGCAAATTTTCTTCCGTACAGTTTTATAGATTTTCCTCACAAAAATTATAAACTCATTGCACTATTTAGTGTTATTTTAAAAAGCATTTTAAGTAATAAAGAACTATGAAGAAACATTTTTGTCTATCTACTTCAACAGAATTTTCAATAATTAGGAATGCTAATGTTAAAAGCAAATAAAATAAAAATATGAAAACAGTGAAAACATATTTTTTAAGTTGAATTGTAAGGCATTTGAATTTTACTGAAATACTATGCTCGCAATGGCTCCCTGATATAAGCGTACTTTAATCACAAAATAAATAAAATCTTTTTGAAATACAGCAGTTTGATTTGTAGTGAAATTGGGTCGATTTTATCTGGCTACGTTAATAGAACTTCTTCTCTGTTGACGAGTGTAATAAATAAAATTTTGCCTTCTATACATTTCGAATAGTAACGATTAATCAAGAAAGTAACTAATTACATTTCATGTTAAAGTGGCTGGTTATTTCTTTCGATATGTACCACCAAAAGAAAAAAGACGTATACATAATCATTACGCAAAACTACATGCCATTTCCAGGGCAATAAAGCTACCAAAAACAGGCCTCGTAATCCGTAAAACAAAATCAAAGGCGGTTGACGACAACCCCAAATTCTCTAGTTCTCATAGTTTCCCCTAGCCCCAACCAGACGAGCCCGTCGCCAAATCGAATTCCCCGAAATCAAAATAAAAACGTAAGACTGATTGCTAACCGCAATTTAATCCAAGAGATGTGATGTGAGCACCTATTTGCATGCGATGGCATTAGTCGAAAATTTCGGACGGGCAAGTGTCGCCAAAGCGTTAAAGATAATCGACACATCCACAGGTATTGCGAAATCAGCTAATTTCGGGAATATGCTCGCGGTATATGTAACTCTAACATAAATTCACTAGGGAAAAAACTTGCAAGGGAGGCGAAAATCAATTTGATATGAATTATTTATGCCACCTCTATAATGGAGTGACTCTCGGTTTCACGACTTGCCATCAAATCGGGTTAATAATTATGTAATAAATAATCGATGGAGTGTGGGCGGAATTGAGCGCATATTTACGAAAATTTTACAAACATTCGCCGCTAGTAAAATGTCTAAAATTAGACGCCCCGATGAAGTAATTTCAGAACTTCCGAGTTCGGAGCAGACTCCTCCGTCAGGAAATTTAGCAAATCAAGATGTCTTTAATCAAGTAATCAAATCATCGATTTGCGACGTCCAGCAGCATAAATTGCATAACTTTGCACGGTCCTCGAGAGGAGACATGCCGTGCCGTGCACGAGCCAAAGTCACAACCGTCGAAAAGTCTCAAAACGCGAGTGCTTCGCCTGCAGCTCGTAAATTGGCGGGGCTGCCACTAGGGTCCCGGTCGTTGGTATTAAGCCATTCATCAAGTTAATCGACCGAAGAACAAGTTCAATTGATCGCCTTTTCTCGAGTTTATTTTTAGCGTGGGAACTCGAGGAGGTGTGTGCAAGGCGAGCAATTCCTGGCTGATGCGGAAACGAGATTCTTCCGATTATACAAGAAGACACGAAAACAAGGACTCAAGTCACGCTTCGACATGAAAGCAAAGGTCAAGGATTCTCAAGAAACACTCGGCACGGTGTGCATTTCGTTCCACTTCCCGTCGTCGAGCGATGAAAGGTGAAATTAAATCTACACGGCAATTATTCTTCGTTTATTATTTAAAGAGTGAGCTAGTTTGTTGCCTCGGGCTGATGATGAACAATAAAATAAATCTAAAGGATTTCTGCAGACAATTTATACACACTTTAATAACAGGGAATCAAAGCAATTCCATTTAACTTCAAAATTAATTCATTCAAATCTCATACATACTTCAATGCGTAAAAATATGGAATATAATTTAAGAATTTTTATGTTGCAAGTCTCCGTCACAAGAGAACGATTGTACAAATTAACGATTTTATTTTTTATCCTCTCAGTGAATCGCTTATGAAATAAGCATACAAAATCTCAAACACTTTTTAAATTCATATATACACAAGTTCATCGGTATTTTTTATATACTTGAATTTGTCAGGAAGGTTTTTTAAGTATCGTTTAACTTGGAGAACATGGCAAACATTTTGAAGAGAATACTACGACTGAGTGATTTTAAACTCTATAAATGAGTCTCGTAGGTTCATAATAATAAAAATTAATAATAGGATGCTTGCGGACTTAAAATGCTTGAAATTAAAATATGTAACGAATCTAAATGGCTAATTTTGAAATATGGACCTACGATGCTAAGCACTCTGAATGTAAGGTTCCGAAGCACAATCATCTCTGATTACTAAACTGAAACAGAAGTAACAAATGATTATTATTATTATTATATACTAAAATAAAAAATTTTGGAATTCTTGTTTTTATGTGAAGGCAGATATTAAAACAAGAGACTTTAATTTAAATGATAATACATAATAGGTAATAGAGTATGACTCTTTCACCTGTTCGCTTGAAAAAGGGAAAGGGAAAAAAATTAACTATCCCACTTTCAGAATATACTGCTCATTTTCTCTTTTCTTCCAACTTAAAGAATCTAACCCTTAAAAGTATAACAATTTATGAGGTTTACCATTATTATATATCACCATTATTTTTCTCAATCGTATGGTATGATATTAAATAAAAGCTCACTAAATAGGCATATAACGTAACATTTAAAAAAATACATTATACAAATCGATATCCGCCTCTATATCTACATTTACAAGAGTTTTGCTCTGCGGTCTATAACGAAGAATTATTAGTAAAACCTATATTTTAATAAATACATCTTTAAATTCTTAATCAATTTAAAGTACATTTAATGCGCAAATCTAAATATTTACTGATTGATGGTTTTTTTTTTTTTTTTGTTGTTTTTATTACATTTGGGAGAAATGCCCATTTTGGATTATACTATATAAAAAAAAAAAAACATCGAATTTTGAGGGCGCAGCGCTAATGTAATAATTTTTATATAATAATAGTGTTTGCACTATCTTTAATTTACTTTTTATTTGCAGAACATTTTAATGTGAAAATCTCAAATTTCACTCAAAGGTAATTGGGTACCTGACTCCTTCAATTATTCATAAATAAGGAAACTAGCGAACATGTGCTGCGGTTCTTTTTAAAAATTATTCATAGTAAAAACATATTCAAACAAACAAAGCCTAGATTTCATTTGATATAAACGTATTAGTTTGTGCAGTATCAACCAGTTAAATATGAGCTGTTCCCCCTGTCGCCGGTCTCGCGGCACCGCCTCGACCTCGTCCAGAAGAAGACACTCGTCCTGGATCTGGACGAGACGCTTATCCACTCGCACCACGACGCCATGCCCAGGAACACGGTGAAGCCCGGGACGCCCCATGACTTCACAGTTAAAGTTACTATCGACAGGCACCCAGTGAGATTTTTCGTGCATAAAAGGCCCCACGTTGACTTTTTTCTGGATGTGGTGAGTTAATTGAATTTTTCGTTGTTGGCCTAAAATGCCTGCGGGAAGTTATTGCGATCCTTCACGAATCTTTTCTTTCATTTAATTGCTTGTCTTTTTTTTTTTTTTAGAAAAAGGCCTTTTATTTTTTATTATTTCCAACGATGCCTTGGATAAAAGTTAAGAAGGAACTTTTCTTAAAAAGAACTTGAAAAAAAGAATTTCAAAGGGATCAAATAACTTCACGGACATTCTACGAGACCTGTTTAATAATTTGGCGCTTTTAAAATAAGAGAAATTGTTTTACTTTTAATATTAGAATGGGATTTTTGCCGACATATTCTTCTTTTTTTACAATATTTTTGAGTTTTGCTGCCAACATTATTCTATGTAAAAGTCTATTTAAAATTTTTTGTGTTGAGCTAAAAGGAGGACTATTTTGGCAAATAAATCGAATCTTGGTAAAGTTCTTTAATTCCAAAGTAAAATGTTTATCGTTTCCTTACAGGTTTCACAGTGGTACGACTTAGTCGTTTTCACTGCGAGTATGGAAATCTACGGCGCTGCGGTCGCTGATAAACTAGACAACGGTAGAAATATACTACGTAGAAGATACTATAGACAACATTGTACGCCAGATTTTGGTTCGTATACCAAAGATTTATCAGCTATTTGCAACGACTTAAATAGGGTGAGTCACGATTACTTTAAAATATTTGCAAATAATCCTTGGTCACTTAAAAAAAAAATTGCAACTCATCCTTAATTTCAGATATTCATAATAGACAATTCTCCAGGAGCTTATCGCTGCTTTCCAAACAACGCAATTCCTATAAAGAGTTGGTTCTCAGACCCAATGGATATTGCGTTGCTATCCCTCCTGCCATTGTTAGACGCTCTCAGGTTTACAAATGACGTCAGATCAGTGCTGTCGCGTAATTTACATCTGCATCGTCTATGGTAGCAGGTATGTGTCATACTATCTCTGATTTATGTATAATTGTATTTCATGCAATCAGCAATTATTGCCTTCATCAATCAATGGAGTTATAGATTTGATAAGAAATCTAGTTCAAGAGATCAACCCGCAGCTGTTTTGCTTGTTTAGAAAGTTCGAAATGTTTTATTTTGATTGGTATTTAGACCTTTTTAGATAGACATTTTGCTTTTCATTGTAGTGTGATAGTGAAATATCTTATTTTTGTCGCGAAGAAGTTTTGCTGAGTAATTACTAATTGTGATAGTCATTTTTATGTTTTAATTTATTACTTTTAGTAGGGAAATAAAGTTCAAAGTCTGTGTGGCTAAGAATGATCAAACTTAAAATTGAACCAGTTATTTCAGGAATAACATATGTAAGTGCTAAATGCATATTAAATATTAGAAGAAAAACAAAGCACTGTAATTATTAAAATATTGCCTAATGGGGATTTCCGGACACAGCTGGGATTAAAGTATTAAAATAACAAGATGATTGAAATATATTTATATGTGGTTCACTTTAAAAAACTTTAATTTTTTTAAGTTTTTCAAATTTCTTCACTGAAAATTTGTTACTGACTTCTATTAAAATTGAAAAGGCTCCTTAAAGTAAAAGATGAGCAAAATTCTCTCTCATTTGAAGTTCACTTATAACAATTTGACTTCATAGAACGTTTTGCAACTCTTCAGCTTTTGTTCGTTAATGGTATCAAGTGTCTTTGAGACTCCACTTAAAAAATAAAATCTAATTTCCTATCTTTACATTGTTTTTTAACTTATAAAATTAAAGTAGTTAAATGTAGTGAACTAATGCATTTTTTCTCTCTTTACAGATTTACAACTTTACACTTGGTGCTGTGACACTTAAACGAATTTCGTTTTTATTTTAAGAATATTCCTTTTTTCCTAAATATTGTCGTAAATATTTAATATTATTTGTTCGTGCTGTCAAGTCAATGACATTTTCTATTTAAAATATTGTTTATCAGAGAGAAAACTTTTTCGTAGGTTTAGTGAAAAGAAGTCATTATATAAAAGAAAAAAAAAATACCTTCGTTTATGAAGCTATATCAGGATTTAATTGATAAGACAGATAAGCACTTCTCAGTTCACACATGAGCGAGTTTAACTACTATGAAAAATAACGCAAAAATAATGCGTCTACTACTTCAGAAAAACTTCCTTTTTTGTTGACAAATGAGAGGAATGAAAATAAGAATTTATCACGATTGTTAGTTTTTGTTATTTTTGTTGTCATCTCATTCGATTGGACCTCAAAAACCAAAATAGAAGAAAAGTAAAAAATAAGAAAATGACGAGAGTTTTAATACTTGTTGTAACTTGTAAGAATTTGTTATAAAAAAAGTAAAGTGTAAAAAAAATCGAACTTTGATAATAACTGAGGGCAAGCTCTGCTCTGCTCTCTTGTACAAATACTTCTTTACGAGAAGAAGCCACTGTTTAATACCATTTAAATTATTCATTTTTCGCGAAGAAACTGATTTTGTTTCTTAAGTGAAAACGAATTGTATTTTGTAGTTGAATACCACTTTAGTGTAATTGGTCATATTAAGCGTAATTTGGACGACATTTTGCACTTGCAACACTTTTTGTAGAAAATCGTATTCGTACTAACCTATGAAGAACAAATTGTTTGAGGCTATGAGGTAAGACACATTTTTTATCACAAGGATATCATAGTTGACAAAAAAAGACAAATTGATATTTGGGAGATATAATCGTTTTCGATACTTGCCGGAATTTTTTAAAATTTGGATTTTATTCCTACAAAATCGACAAAAAAATTAATTTGTTAATAATTTATGCATTACTAATATTATTTGATATATTTTGCACAACGTATATGAGGTAATAGCATCAACAAATTTTAATTATTCTTTTAGATTTATTTTAATACTACATATTTACGTCTTTGAGGATAAAAAAAAGCCGTTAATAGATTTTAAATTTCTCTGCTATTTCTCCATCTGTTCTACACGATTATTGTTTATACGTAAGACATGGTACTCAAATTCGCCAGAAAATCATTTCCGTACTCAAGATCAGGAGAGAATCTGGTGGAACAGTCAGAACAACTTTTTCGTGCACTTGTTACTTCATCCCCCTCCATAAAACAGCTTTAGTTAGTGTTCAGTCAAAAAACAAAGGAATACACTTAACTAATTTATTGTATATGATATAAATCTGATATAAATTCATTCTAAGTAATTTTTTTTCTACAATTGGAAGAAAAAAAACAAAGTCATGTAGATTCACAACTCCTACAGGTTTAAGATTGTTTCCAAATTGTAATCATTATTAATAAAATTTAGTTCCATTGATGCTGTACTCTAAATATCTCGTGTCTATGGCAGCTCAAAAAATTTTAATTTAAAAAAAAAAGCTTTTCACCAGGGCAAATATGCTAGAAACACATATCTTCGAAGACTTTGTTAACTCCTCAAAATTGAGAAAATGTTTTTAAAATGAAATTTTCTCGATATTATACCCAAGAGACCAAAATAGTTTACAAATCTTCGTAAGTTATCACTTTTCTCTTTACAAAAAAGGGATGAGCAAAGAAATTGGTAATGTAAAAATTCCACATAATAAAAAAAAAATAGTTATCAAGCGCGTTAAGCACAAACTAGCCTTAATTTTACAATATGTTTTCACACACACACATAAACCACCTTCATAGCCGATTGATTAGCGAAGGTCGATATTTCGGGTGGATTTTTAAAGTGATTTGCACTTCGAAATTGGCCCCATGTAACATAGCTCCCAAAATTAAGAAAGAAAGAAACAATCAAAGGAGGAGTTGTACAGCTCTTTCGAGTCTTTATAAATTGAATTGTGTATTTATGGAATTTCGTTTTTCAGAAATATTTGTAGAGAAAAAAAATGTAGTCTGTAAGTAAACATACAAATTGTGTACATAATTTTTGATAGGCGTAGCGCTCTGTAGACATTATGTACGAGAGTTACTAGTATTGAATTTCTTTTGTTTGTACAATAAAAGAACAACAAGTCATTTTTTTATGTTTTTATTTTCTAAAACTTTAGATGCCTAAGTAAGGAGATTCTGAGTGCTCTGATTGATGCATATACTTAAAGAGAATGAAAAAATGAATAAAACAACATTTCAATGTCTTTTTCTATAAATTATACCCCTTTCCTTGATTTTGTGAGGGAGCTGGAAAACTAACGTTTTGGTTATTTGGAGAATTAGAAATTTCTTGAATCGTCGTAAAAGTATTCTAGATTGTTTGGCAGTTTAGATTTAAGTATCCACCATTATTTTTATTAGTGCGAATCTATCACATTCCAAGATTATCATAATTTATGTAGAAAGATGTGTTTAACTGACATTTTAAGAAAAAGAATTATTTGTAATAGGCTGTTTAGGTAAAAATTTGAGTTTTAGTTTATTTAGTCTTGAAACAAAACAGTCAATGCGTGAGGGGACGAAAGCTTTTCTTGGAGGTTTCTGTAGGTAAATGAAAAATTATTTTTTCATTTAAATATATTTTCGGTGATAGTTCAATACTGCGTAACTAGTTTTTCAAAACTACATTTTCAAAATTTGTGTAAACAAATACCGCATAAAATATTTGACCTATCTAATTAGAACTCGGTATACTTTTAACAATATTACCTTCTATTTTACTCTACAGTTTTCAAAAAAACTTGTGGAACAACTATAAAATAATGTATACATTTTGCTCAAATTTAAATTTTGTTTTTAAAATTGTGCTGTTTCTTTATTTTTCCACTCCGTGTCAATATCATTAACAAAAAAATGTTGACCCTATCAGTTTTAGATCAATATGAATCACCTAATTTTCGCTTGCCAAAGATACTGCCCCGTTGGTAATAATTGTTATATTCATGAATTAGTAAACAGTGTAATCACTGGTTTTTTAAAGAAACTAATTCATAGTATTTGTCATCTAGTTCTAATTTATTTCAATTTTACACGCTGGATTTACTTGCGTTTGACGAGTAGATTTATAATATATCATCATTGTTGGTGGCAAATTTAAAAGTTGGACGAATAAGGACAAATATTTATATGGAGGAATGGATTAATTAAATTGAGATGCTTAATTAGTTTTTATTAATTGTAATACTAAATTTTACATCATTACCCATGAGGTAGAGGTGCTGCAAGAATCTAATCCAGCAATGGGGTTGTGGACTGGCAAATCTTGCGATATAAACAAAACAAACCACATATAAATATCCCTTTTTAAAAATGATTCGTATGGCAGCGCTGAATAACGGTGGGCAAAAATGTTCCAAGAATCGTCAAAATTACTTAATTAATAGAAAATGAAGCAATTGTACACATAAAAATTCCTCAAAAACTCTGGTTTTTGAGCGCACTGGATACATGTAATTCGTAAATTCTCTGCATTCGGAACAGCTTTATCCTGAACGAAAAAGGTAAATTGGAAAAAATAGTTTAACATAGTAAGGTAGTACGAGTTTTCTGACTCTCAGTCCAGCTATTGGTTTTCGCCCAGAAACTCGCAATAAGATAACCCATCACAAGTTGTGCAACTTTTCTCTTTTCATTTAGGAAAACTCATCTGCTGTCTGAATAAGTTGTGTATAAATAAATGTTTTATTTACAAAATGAACAGTACTTGAAAAAGAAAACAATCCCCAACTCAAGACCAAAACATCTGCCCACCCAGCTGGTTATCTCACTTAAAAACTATTAGCTCTGTGCTTTCTGATCAAAGATCACGCGACAAGAACTTAAAAATGGAAAATAGTTCGTCGCAGAAATGCCGCATGAACCGGTTGTTTGCATAAAATGTATCTCGTCAATCTTATCGCCGAAGGTTTTTCGTCACAGCAGCCGTTGGCTGACTAAGAAACAGCAGCAGGTGCGCTTGCCATTTCACATGATCTCTAGGCTGCTGTCGCTGTTTTTCGTAACGACTTCAGTTTCCGATGAGCCTGACCCGGAGCCCGCATCGTCGTTCTTGTCCGTTTCCGTGTGCTGTTGGGAGGTTAACTGCCATGCCGGGATGGATGGGGGCACTACGGGAAGGGGATTGGCAAACTGTTTCCTGGAAATTGTAAAAGTATGTAATATTAAACAGGTCTGTGCAATCAGGGAGTCTGGGTCCAAACCTATTTAGAAGAAGCCCCTTGATTGCTTCCAAGTCACTTTTGAAGCTGTGCAGCTCTCGGTTTATGTGGTCTGTGTGGTTGCTGCGCACAACCTCTTCCCGGACCTTCGAGATCTCCTTGCCGACCTCCTTAAACTGGTCATCTACCTTCTTGTTCATCTCCTCGAGGCTCTCCTCGACTGTTTTCTTCTTCTTCTTCGAACCGAATAGGAAGGGTTCTATGTACCTCTACAGATTTTTAAAGCAAAACAAATTTACTGAGTGCGGTTTATTGCTTAAAAATGTGTCTTCAAAATTATCCTAAGCTTAGGTAGTACCTTGTAAAAGAGGTAAATCGCATAGGCGAGGCCCCCGATGAGAGCCGCCGAGCTGAGGATTTCTTTGATGCGTCCAAAAGTCGTCTGCTTCTGCGGAACGAGATAAGGAGCAGCAGGTGGGTAGCTATTAATCCCCATGCTGATAACCGTCCCGTTGGGGTCCGCCGAAAACACCCCGGCCCGCTCGCAGGCAATTTGAATCTCATCCTCGGTAAGACCTTTGGACCTTAGAAATTTCTGCTTTTGCTGAATTGGACTTCGGCGGACGTTTGGATTTTGAAGGAAGTTTATGGCTGTTACAATCTAAAAGGAATCAATTTATATAATTATTCAGCAGTTTTTACTGAAAAACGAGGTGAAGCTTACCAGAGGCTCTCTGGGAACGGCGGGCGATGTTTGGCTGAGTTGCTCCGGTGTGTCGCCGGTATCTGTGTTTGACATTGTGATTTCTATTGATGAGATAATTTTGATTTGTTTCTAGTTCTTCCGACTGGGCTGCAGCAGCCGGTCTTGCCTTTTTTACTTCGGCAAAAAGAAACGGCGGGGTCGACGACTTTTTCTACCTTTTTTGACAGTTCACGTCTGACAGCTGAGTACTAGAAAGAAGTTGACTTCAGTAGATGAAAATGTAATAAACTTCCTTATACAAATTTTTTGATTTTTGACAATTTCATGATTACATTTTAACAATTTTATTTTAATTAAAGCAAATTACACGCAAAACTAAAAAAAATCGCATTTTTTAAACATTTTTAACATCGTTGTTGTGTTTTAAAAGAACCAACTATTACGACTTCTGTACATTAATAAATTTTCTGAACGCTCCCATTTTTTCGCTGTCAGTTGAATAGTGGTGGGGAGGAATCTTTGACTTTCGACATTTTCTGCCAATTCACAAAAGTCCGAGGTTTGCGTTGAGTTGGATTTAAGCAAAAATGAATTGATCTGGAGTGAATTGTGTGAATTCGTGCAATTAATGTTGAAAGGCAGGTAAACGACAGTACCGTTATCCTTTGGAGCCCCAAAATTGCCCTGGAAGAGGCGCCTTCGGGGCGAAAGTGGGCCGATAAATATCATCAAGAAGTGTCGCCTCGGTGACTGAGAGGTCGGTGGTTTTTAATCAATTTTGCCGCTGCTGAGTCCCACGGCTTGGGGCCAATTTCAATCTCCGGCCGCTCGCAGCTCGGGAGGCGCCCACTTTTGTGACGAACAGGTCAACTGCAGCACAATTGAACTTTTGTCGAATTTTAGCGGAGTAAGTTGTTTTCATTTCTCCGTCGGTGGCTGCGGCAGGCGCCCCTGAGCTGACCGGGATCTTGTGTAACTGGACGTGGTCAGGATGGAAAATGAGAATAACTTCTATTTCCGGTGGACGGTGATTGCGTCCGCGGAGGGCGTATATTCGCGTGCGATAAGATAGTGCAGCCCCCGGTGCTGCTGGGATTTGAGGCGTTTTTTTGGAAAATTTTCTATTTTTGGTTTATTCTATTGCATATTATTTTAAATTCTGGAAGACAGCCCAATCCCGCTTTTGGTTATTTCAAAATCGTCAAACAGTTTGGTCGCACACTTTTACAAGCAAAGAATTGTTTTCAGTCTTCTGCCAGCTTCTCTTGTGAACTACATGGAATCCGAAGAAATTAAATATATAAATACTTATTTCCTGTTTGGCATGAATCCTTTCTTCCTGTATTTTTTTTTTTCCTTTCCAGCCCGGTTTCATAAATGCTAAATTTAATAGAGGCACTCCTTTATCTTATTTTTATATTTTCTATTGGATTCCAAATTCAGTAAAAACAGAGTTGCGTCAGCATCAAACGACTTATTTGAGATATTGAGACTATGCAAAAAGTAATGAAGAAATAAACTTATCTGATAGTTCTAACTCAATTCTATGTAATTTGCGCGTTCTTTATGCGCGAACTGTTTCTGATCTTCAAATATTTATGTAGGTCCAAATAACTTTTAATATAGTGGTTCATGACTCAAACAAAATGCAGAATACCCTCGGAAATATGCTTTTTATATGAATAACAAAAATATTTGTTTGTTGTTTTCCCTTTATTTCCTATTTTTATACAATATTTTATCGTTAGATACGTAAACGAGTGGCGTCGAAAATGTAGATTCACATTTTTGTCTGCGAATTTGTTTGTTTCTATTGAAAATTTTTTGGAGTAATTGATTAAACAATTTGAAACTTGGTATGGTACTTACATTGTTAAATACGAAGAAATACAAAAAATATTTTATTTAAATTTTATCTATAATACATCGGCCATTGTTGAAAATTCTAAAAGAATTTATATTTGCCGCTTATTTTATATTTCTTTCAACAATTAAGAAATTTACTGAACTTTGAACTGACTTTAAGTTCTATAAAACCTGATTTATTTTGAACTTGTGATATTATATTTTAATACTGTAGGAGTAACGTGATTTTCTTCAAAGATCAGCAAAGATGTGTTGCTCCTTGTTATTTTCAAAAGACAAAATTGTTAGTTAATTTTACAAACGATTGTTAAATGTAATTAACACAGATAAATATTCTGGCGTGTTTTCTTCAGTTTTTCTCCTTTTAAGTGAGTTTTAAGAGGCTCTCATCTTTCTGGAAAATTTTATGTGAGGCTCAAAAACCGCCCTACGCAAAAATGGCGGTAAAAATTTATTTTTAAAACGAATCAAATAAAATTATTGAACAAAAATGTTGGAATGCAAATTATCTTTCGAATGGTATATTGAAATCTCTTATTTTTCTCGTCAATTTTTGATGGCTCAAAAATGAAAGGTCCACTGACTACCGCGCTCGATTTTTCTTAAATTTAAGCTATTTTTCCCAAAAATGATTTAATTATTTAATTATATTAACGAACATTGTCTTATCCTATGCGTGAAAAATAGTGGTTATCACTGATTTATTATCGATTTAGTTTTGGGACCGATTTAGATGTGTTTATGATGCTAACAACCAATATTCAAATAAGTGTGCAATTTACTTTCCTTATTCTTTGCTTTGCTGTAATTTTGTGCGTATTGAAACAACAGCAAATGCTTATTTATAGTATGAATTTTGAGCTTCAAAATGGTTAGTTTGAAATATTAATACGATACTATATATTTCTTTTTTTGCATAAATTTTTTTCGAGATTTGGGTATTTTTAAGCTATTCAGGAGTTGTATACGTTAAAAATCTAAGTGCTTATGTGAATTTTTTTAAAGCAATTATATTTTATAACAATTAAATTATCATTTTTCAAAGTTCTTCTTATAAATTACAAAGAATAAGTGACAAAACCAATTTACATATTATATATGCAGAGAACAAGAAAAGCACTTAACTTCGCTTTTAGAATTCATTGATAATATTAAACAAGATAAATTTTACTCTTGCTTGGCTTGACCTTCGAGTCTTATTGAATAGACGAGTTAATGTAGCCCAAATCGAGTACAAACCAATTGAGTTGAGCATTCATCAAATCCGTCTCAGTTTAATTAAGGTTCTGAAATTCTCTCATAAACGATTGATTTATCCCGTAGCAATAAGATTTAAAATTTTAAGTTGGTACACGTACAACTGAAGCAATATTTTTGCTTTTGCTATATTGACCTAAACAAAAATCGATATTTTAGCACTGGAAATCTTTTTGAACTTGTATTAACGTCATGAATTAAGTGTCGTCCTTATTCTTCTAGCAATAAGGCTTATTTCCGTTTAAATTCCAGAATATCAGGAGAACAAGAGGTTGCTGTAGCTAGTTCTAGTGAGCAGCAAGAGTGATAAAAATGATTGGCGGGTTGTTCGTGTACAACCACAAGGGTGAGGTCCTCATATCGCGTGTCTACCGTGATGACATTGGACGAAACGCAGTCGATGCGTTTCGCGTCAACGTCATACACGCTAGACAACAGGTGCGATCACCAGTTACCAACATAGCTAGGACCAGCTTCTTTCACATTAAGGTGAGACCATCCACGCTCTCTAATATTCTTAAGTATACTAATCACATTAAATAATCTGTAGAGAGCTAACATTTGGCTAGCAGCCGTTACAAAGCAAAATGTTAATGCCGCCATGGTGTTCGAGTTTCTGCTCAAAATCATCGAAGTGATGCAGTCGTATTTTGGCAAGATATCCGAGGACAACATCAAAAACAATTTTGTTTTGATCTATGAACTCTTGGATGGTTTGTGTTTTGAAAACGATTTCATGCTTACTAGTGTTTGCTTTGTTGCTTTTTACTTCTAGAAATCTTGGACTTTGGTTATCCGCAAAATACGGACACTGGAGTTCTTAAGACCTTCATCACTCAGCAGGGCATTAAATCTGCCACAAAGGAAGAGCAGATGCAGATTACCTCACAGGTAAAAAGAGTGCGCTAAAGGGGTTTTGTATAAATATTTTTTTTCCGAATTACACTAGGTAACTGGACAAATTGGTTGGAGGCGCGAAGGTATCAAATACCGGCGAAATGAGCTGTTCTTGGACGTACTTGAGTATGTCAATCTACTCATGAGTCCTCAGGGCCAAGTACTATCAGCTCATGTTGCGGGAAAAGTCGTAATGAAATCGTACCTTTCTGGTTAGCCTTAAAACAAAATATTAAACATCGATATACTTAATTTAAATTTCCTAGGTATGCCTGAGTGCAAATTTGGAATAAACGATAAAATCGTCATGGAGGCCAAAGGTCGTGGACTTTCAGGTAACTCTGAGGCTGAAACGTCTCGTTCTGGTAAACCAGTGGTTGTTATCGATGATTGCCAGTTCCACCAATGCGTGAAACTGAGCAAATTTGAAACTGAACATTCGATCAGTTTTATCCCACCCGACGGAGAGTTTGAGCTCATGCGGTATCGCACAACGAAAGATATTTCACTACCATTCCGTGTTATCCCCCTGGTCCGCGAGGTCGGACGCACCAAAATGGAAGTTAAAGTTGTTCTAAAATCGAATTTTAAGCCATCTCTTCTTGGCCAGAAGATCGAGGTTAAGATTCCAACGCCTCTTAATACGTCTGGGGTTCAGTTGATTTGCTTGAAGGGAAAGGCCAAGTACAAGTCATCGGAAAATGCAATTGTTTGGAAGTACGTTCACTTAGATTGTTTTAAGTTTAAACAGATTATAATTACAATCTTATCTTGCTAAATTTATAGGATAAAACGAATGGCTGGAATGAAGGAAACTCAACTGTCGGCAGAAATTGAACTGCTTGAGACTGACACGAAGAAGAAATGGACACGTCCGCCTATATCGATGAACTTCGAAGTGCCATTTGCTCCTTCTGGTTTCAAGGTAAGATTTTTCTTTTGCTTCCTTTTGGGGAAAATGTTTCTACTAATGCTTGGCTGACGACTGTCGCCAAAAGAAAATTAAAGCTGCTTTTAATTAACACCGTTGAATTTGTTTTGGATATTGCTCGAAAGAAGTTTTGTTTTAGAATAAATAAGTTTGGTTAATTTTGTTCGCAATTTTTAACGTTCTTCTATAAAAAAAAAAACATGCTATTTTTAAGAACACCAACTTTGGAGGTCCCTGATTTGGCTCAAACAAAATAATCGTAGTTTATACTGATGCCATATTCATACTTTTTCTAAGGATATACATATATAATATATTGTTTTTAAAACGTCCCAGTGAGTCCCAATTTTGCATGCCAGCACATCAAAATTTTCAAAAAGGCTTCCACGAGACTCATAAAAAAAACATTTAAAAATTTATATAACAATTTTTTCGTGGATTTGAAGATTTCAAATATACATATGACAGCAAAATTACAGGCACAACAAATGTTTTTTTTGTATTAATTTATCAGTCCCCTAAAAATTGTTAGAATTTTCGACCGAGAATTGTTCCATTAATCAGAAGTGCTGTCAAAACAAGATAGCGGATGATATTTAAGATGTATTTAATTAAATTCAATATTATCATATAGTTTTTGTCGTAATTCTAGAATTTTAATCTGGAATAATATTAATATTTAAAAAACAAAATCGTTTAATCAAATTGTTAGCCAGTTCACAAAAGAAAAATCTTTTCTTTTTAAATAACATCTTGATTTTCATAACATACAAAACATCGAACTGAAATGGATTTTTGATTTAAAATTGCTTTGTGCTATGAAAAATCATCTGTTTCAAGAAATTAACGAATCAAGTTTCACGGATTACTTTACTTTGCTAGTCTCTACAGTTTAAGCTTCCATTTAAAATGCGGTACAAATATCTATGGCGTTTCGGATTTTGATCTCATTTCGACAACCGTAAGTTGGGACGTTGTCGTTTCCAGATTCGCGATCTACTTTTGTCAACATATACAATTTATAAAATTGTTTTACTTAAAATGTACTATTTATTACAGGTGCGCTATCTGAAGGTGTTCGAACCAAAACTCAACTACTCCGACCACGATGTGATTAAATGGGTGCGATACATCGGTCGCAGTGGCCTCTACGAGACGCGCTGTTAATCACCCCAAGCAGAGTCGCACGCAATAATACAATAAGAATCAAACCAAACTTTAATTTTCAAAATTTCCTCATTACCTCATGGTATTCGTTTTCTGAATAAGACCTTACTCGAGCGTTATTAGCTTTCAGTTTGACTAGTTCCTGCATTGGTTTCTCCTATTGAAGCAGTTTGTAAAAATGAAGTGTTTGTTGAAATCTCCCGCTTAAACGTTGTTAAATATTATTAAAAGTGAGAAAATACTATGTTTAAAGCGTTTAGAAGTAATATTCACGTAGACGTACCATGTAAGAAGTTTTAAAGTGTTTTCACTGCAAAGGGAATCTCTGTTGCGACGTGTGACTACCATAGAACAATATTATGAAAACAAAAGTAATTCTGTAGAAAAATTACTGAAGCTCCTGTTTAGCTTGCAACTATTGTATAAGTAAGCCTGCCCTTGATGTAGCCTTTCCCGCATTTTGCTAAAGTCACCCCATTGTCTCACTCACTTCGTTTATGAACAAAATCATTGTCATTCTAGCAAGTGCGGAACATGTGTGGTGTCGTGGCAGTTTTGCATAACTTTATGGATATATTCATACGAACACATTGCACTCACTGTAAAATTATAAATAATTAAAAAAATGTAAAAATGTTCAACTGTACTAAAGCTGTACTCTTGTTGTTTGCCTGAATCCTTGTATCAGCCGTGTTTTGTGGCCGCATTGATTGTGTTTCGGACGGCTCTGTGTTTTCCTGCCGGACCTACTCTTCGCAGGACCTGCAGAAATGCGCAGAATTTTGGTGTATTCGTGTACAGTTTTATTGACATACATTCTATAGTCGTTTAGGACAGATTTGTATTCTCAAATATATGTAAAGTAAATTTAGGCGTTAGCCGGTATTCTTTTGTATTCAGTTTCAGAACGATTTTGGGATGAGCGTACAGTCTCTTTGGATATTGTCTTCTTACTGGATCTATGCGTATTACTGTAATTCCATTGTAATATTTAAGCAATATATGACAAATACACATATAGTCAATATTTATTTAAAGTTTCATTTACCGTTTCCCTAAAAAACTCCATATCGTCAGATAAAAAAAAGATTCTATTAAATTTTCCATTTGCATTGATTTCGATTAGATTTTTTTTTGTAGAACTGCTGTACTGCACGCTTAATCTAAGTTATGATCATTTCTATAAAAGGCTTAATAAAAATCCGGTTTTGAATCCCGTCGTCTAAATTGAACCTCCCCCTTTTTATTCGTTATTTAGTCACATTTTCACAGTATTTTTATTTATTTTTAAGTTCGGGTCACTGATTTAAAACAGTTACTTTATTGAAAAATTATAATTTTGTTTGAAACAAATAAAGGCAATTCCCAGTAATAGTAATTTTAGATACGTTGGTATTTTATATTGTATTATTTCGTTTGATGTTCGAGCACACTTTGTTTTAGGTGCTTCGGTGTTTGGCTTAGTTTTTCGAGACGATATTTTTTCGGTTTCACCAGCGATTCCTTAAATAACATTGTCTTAAAATATTCAAATAAAACAAGAGCGTTTACGAGTATATGCTGCAAGAATATAGAAACTCCAAAGTAACGTTCTAGTAACCGTCATATATAATACATATGTACATATTAGCCAAGTAGATTTTCATTATCTTTGTTTTTGTTTTACTAAATTGTTATTTGGATGCATATTTTTAATGTAACAGATTAAAACGGTTCTATCTGTTCTCACAAAGTCAACTGCCCAAATACTAAGTAGTATGAAATATACTTTTATAAGTTTTTAGGTTTTTTTTTTTTGAGAAATTGGTAAAAGATATCAATACAAAAGTTTCTAGAGCATATTAAGGTGTACTTGAAATATTAAAAAAAACGTTTCCAGATAAAAACGATACATGCAAAAATATGCACTGTAAGAAGTAAGACCAGAGGCTTCCTCAAGGCCAACTGGTGGGCATTCTGGACACCTCTATGTCCGTAACAGTCCAACAAGAAAACATTTTAACTTGTACATGTTTTTGTCATTGATGAACTAAAAAAAACAAAAACAAATTTCTAGAAAACATACGAACAATACAATTTAACCCAAAAATTATTATTTATAAACTAAAAAAAATTTTCGTATTTATTTTCAGTTTTTTTTAATTCATCGACAGTGTAATTGTTTACTTAAAAGGTTGCAAAAGATTTGGAGTAAATTGATAGCAATTTTTTTTAATTCTGTCCAACGATTTTAAAGATGTAGTTATGAGGAAAACGCGTTTAAGTTTCAGTTATGAAAAACTTAATTCATTTTTTTGGTTTTATAAATGGTGTGATCCCCGTAAAACAGATGGTTCCAATTCATTGTTCAAAATCTCAATTACCATACCAATTACTTTGATGCTTCCAATTCCTAGAAGTATCTCCATATTATTCTAACGCTTCTGTAGACTTTGGTATGCGTAATCATTTTTTTAATAGTCTTTTCCTAATCAGAGTTGAAAAAGTAATCGTCCCGTGGTTCCTAAAAAGGCAATTTCTTAAGTCCGCCGACGCGAAGTCTTGATTCCTTGGATTTTGAATTTTTAAAAATTGATCTTTAATTTTCGTTGTTTTCCGTGGTCAACCTAGCCCTTTTCCGTCCAGTTGTTTCACGGTATTTTTGTAAAACAAATGCTATAATGCATTTGCAAGATCCACGTCTCTCCGCGATTTGCCGAGTTGTTTACCATATTGCTTTTTAATTCTGTGCTAACTTTTCCCATATTTGTAACTAAATGTTAAGTGTTAAGCTTTCACTTTCGAGAACAAATTGAACGATAAGTAAATCCTACGCCTCTTTTTATAGGTGCGAACAAAGAAGCAAATCTACTTGTACTCTGCTGTTAGTTAAAATGTAAGGGTGGGATAATTAGCATAATTCGGGCTCGCAGATTTCAAATCCGCAGACAAAAATTATAAATTGAAGATGCGGACAGTTAAAATTTAACTATTTAGAGCACTTCGTTACCAAAAATGGGAATTTCGGTTTTTTGTACAGCTGTACCTACTTATTTTTTATGCTCATAAATCTTATATTTAACTTTTCCGAGCAAAGCTCCGTCATCTTATATTTGAAACAACAAAACAATTAGAACTATGTAGAAATATTTCCGTGGTACTTATTATGATTTTAAATTGTTTTTTCATTTTATAATTACATACTTCTTTTAGAGCCCTCTTAAGGGGGTATTCTACTGTTAAATGGGTAAAAAGCAGTATCGTTTTAAAAGTGCTATAAAAAAAAACTATTAAAGATATCTTTATGAAATTTTGTGGGATTCTTTATTAAGGTCAATATATTAAAAATCAATTGTTATAAATTAAAAAAAAAAAAAATTGCGGCTGCTGCAGCGAGTTGATGGAGCGCGCGCTCACAGAAAGACCCGTTTGCGCGGGGTAGTGCCCAGGTCGTCCAGGTGATTTGTAATCAATTTACTAACAATTTTTCTTTAGTTTGAGTGAAAACTTATGACACTAACCTAAATTAAGCCATAAATATGGATATTTTCGCTATTTGGCAAGTGTTTGAACTTAGCGTATACTCGAATTTTACCATACTTTTCATTGAAAACAGTGCTCCCGAATCACCAAAATTGAATATTTTAGGCTAAATTTAGGTTCACTAGATTTTTCTGTGTGCTACCCCGCGCACCAAAAAAACACGTTTCGAGAAAAACGCGTTTAAAGTTTTTTTAACAGATTTTTTCGATATATTCCACTCGACGCGCGCTCCGAAAAATGCCCATAGAATAAAAACGAAAGAAGATATCGATATAATATTTTGAACATTCATTCTTGAGATACTAATCTATCAATTTATGCAAAAAAAAAAAAAAAAAAAATAGAAAAAAATTTTTTTTAACAGTAGAGTACCCCCTTAAAAGGTTTTAGTGAAAGCATTATTATACGGCTTTTAAACATGAAACATAGCTACAAGAAATTTACCGTCTCCATAATCGCTAGGTAATATGTTAGGTTGGAGCTGAGATTCAACGGAGCACAAATTATTTGTTATGGGTTCCATGAACGTTTACGTTTGGAACGACTGTTTTAGTCTTTTGTGGGCTGGTCTCGCTCCAGAAGCGACAATCTTGCTTATTAACATACTTATGTACCTCAGATTGTCGAATACGTTAAACATTATAGTAAACGTATGTAATATATATACACGTACGATTTCTTATTTAGTTATTTCGCTTGAAAAATTACTCAAAATTAACCTAAACTAAAACGGAAATAACCTAATTTTGGGTTATTGTAAGGTTGGGTTGAGCAAGTAAAAAGCATGCTTAAGGACGTTCCCAAAGAGCAGTCGTGCTCTACTTGTTAAAAAATTCCCCCTATGTAACAAAAGTGTTAAACTTTTCGAAAAATCCAAATTTGCCATAGACAAAAAGTTAAAAACAACAAAAAAAATAATTTATAAGTTAGCACTCATGCTTAAGAAAAAAAAATATTATATTACTACTATTTTATGTTAATTCAAAGTTTATGATGTTAATATGCTCATTAGCTCATTTTTAATATTTTTTATAACAAAACCAATACCGCTTGTCATAGTGATTTTTACCGGAAGATATTCGTTTAACTTTAATTAATATGTAGTTATCAGTATTTTAAAACAATTGTAAGAAAATTACTATTGTTATTTAATAAAACATTCGCTTTAACATCGATCGGGATAGAGTTCCCATGTTAAATATGCAAAATTTAATAGTCAATATTTAGAAAACGTCCTTAAGGCATGCTTGTCAACATGAAAGTTGGAAGCGGCAGAGTAATTAATATTCCGTAGCATTCTAGTGAGCATAGTTAGTACGATGACTTTGGAGGTGAAAGGTGGGAAAAGGTCTAATGTTTCGAAGGTTAGTGTTAAGCGATATGTTGTGCAGAAATTCGGGATAGTCAATGGAACCAGGTAAGACAAGAGGCTGAAGGTGTCTAAGCTACTATTAGAAAAAAAAAAAAAAAATTCAGTCGGTTTTATATTATAATTGTTTTAATCGAAAACCTTAAAAATGTGCTAAACCGAAGAGATATAATTTCTTGACTACGACTGCTAACTTAACTAACTTGGATGACTATTGTTATATTCTTGGCGGTAAGGAAAACGAGTTATAAGGGTATTGGGAAAATTTAGGTAAAGGGCAAGTTTATGAGGGTAATATATTGAAGGATTAAGGCCGGTTCACATATTTCCGGCCCGCCACCGGTCGGTATTTAACACGAAAGCGTTTACACATCTGCGGCGTAGAGCTTGCCGGCGCCTATCCGGCTCAGTCATGAGCCTGACGATATTTTGGCTGAAGGCGGAAGGTTCAGTGACGCACTCTTGACTGATCGGTGATGTGTGAACATCAAACCGGCTTGCTTCAGTCAGTTTGTCACTAGCGATGCGCAAATTTACTTCGTATCCCTCAGCAGGAACTTGAAAATTAATGATGAGAGCATCCTATCTTGTATGATTTTCATCAGGGCTATACTATAGTATATATTCTCCTTAAATATCCCGTTCCCTTCAACCCTTTGAACCTAAATTACCTTTTTTTTAACAGCATTTTTTTCGTCATCCAAAATTCAGATTATTTTTCTGTAGTAAATTGTGCCATTTTTGAAATAATTCACTAAAATACAAAAGAGTCTAAATGCTTTCTGAAGACCCAGACTGGCAGTAATGTGTGAACAAAACTCCGGCGTCGGAGACTGAACGGGCGGATCGTTGACGGACCGATGACGGATTGGAAATGTATGACTGATTTAGTGCAATTTTGGATTTTCGGCAATTAATACTTAGAAAAAAGGTGGTTGACAGATGTTAAACATTAAATCCTAGTTCAATGGGTTGCAGGAATTTAGATACATATTTAAAGAGGTGTACAACACTATATTTAAAGCGTTAAAGCTTATTTTGGAACGCAAATTATGTTTTCGATTCTAAAGATATAACGTCAGGTTAGAAGTATCGGTACTTGGTTTGTTCGAAGCAGGCAGGCAACTTTTACGAATTACAGTTATTCATAGGCACAGCTCCCACAATCCACCAACCAGTTGTGCGTTCGTCCCCTCGGAGGAGTAGTCCCACTGAGCCAGCATCTCCGACTCCGGAGCTCCGGCAGGGAAGAAGCGTCAGAGCGTGAAAGAGCTTCAGAAGAACGGTACCGGACTGGCTCACCGGCTGAGAGGCGGTGGGTGTTCGAAGGGGAGCAAAAAGCTCCCAAAGGTCGTGGCTCGTGTGTAGATGTCAAACAGCACGAACCACGAGCAATCAAACGCACGCTGCCAAGCCGCTTGCTAGGGTTAGGAGGGGAGGCTCGGAAAAGCGGGTAGCCCGGGGGATGAATTGGATTGGATTGTTGGAACATAAGCACCATGCCCGAGAGAGAGTGAGCGGGGCGAGCGCGAGCTTATGTAGAAGAAAATATGGGCCACCGCCACACTTACACCAGCCAGCGGATCAGTAGAGCTGTCAGAGGAACGTTTCGGTCGACGTTTTGCTCTGCCCAACGCTGGAAAAGGCTGAATTTTTCGTTGACACAGAAAGGAACTAATAAAAAATCGATCGCGGTGCGAGCTAGCCAGTGGGCCGTGACTGGTGCGGGAAGTGATGAAACTGGGTGATCTCCTTGTGCTAGTATGGTGCTAAGAAAATTTGTTTGCAAACATTTTGTGGGGATTTTTTGTACGATTTTGCCGTTCGGCAGCTGAGACCAAACGAAAAGTTTAGCTCGGGAGCTTTTTAAGCCCTAGAGTGGCAAGCTCCCCGATTCGGCCTCGTGTGTCTCCCGCTCCCAGACCACACATAACGGCACACAATCGCCTCGGCCGACTCAGCCTCACTCGCACGAATAGCGCCCAAACACCGAGTCGATACCTCGCTCGATGCGTGCAGCTGGTCGCCTCTCGTTAATCAAATTTTGTGGGGAAATCCGCGAACCACTGCTGCTGCTGTCGCGGCCGGGAACCTCGGTCGACCAATCTTTTTGCACGAAGCGCTGGTGGGCAGCCCTTGCATTGCACCGTTATTTGGCGAAAAATTCTACGCCCCAGAGCAGTTCTAGTGCTTCGCCAGAAGGAAGAAGAAGTGTAACTCCCCCGAACAGTTGTCGAAGTGGTGTCGAGAGCTTTCGGTCCACTGAGTGCGTTCGGAATGTGGAACGGTGGTGTAGAGAGGAGCCACAATACAGCCATAGCGGCGCACCGTTAGGTTGGAACATCGCTCCAACATACAATACAACAGTGGCAGCGCTTTTTGAATAAATAATAAAAAAAAAAAAGAGAATAAAATAATGTATACTCAGGCGAGGAAAATCCATTTCCATTCTATTTACTAGAAGATTTTCCCGTTGTTTATTGCCGCATACCAAGGAATGCCTCGCGATTTCGCCTGGCTCTCGAGCTTTAATCCGCACGGAAAGTCGAACGAGCGTTCGCCGTAGAAGAAAAACCGAAAACCCTCAAGTAGAGGCACTTTTTTGACGTTTTAGCTTGCCAGTGGTTGTGCACATACTTACCTTACCTGTATACATTGAATATAATAAACGGTACCTGCCTTCCCAGCCCTCTGCCACAGAACCATCCCCCCAAAAGGAAAGCTGCTGGAGTAAAATAAACCAGAAATCAGCACGGGAGCACACGAGAGAAAGATTATTTTATTATTGCCAGCGACAAAAGAAAGCAAAAGTTCGGGGCGAAAACACCTTAAGGACACGAGCAGCGGCCACACCATGATAACGGGAACGGGCCCAAGTCGTGCGAATTAATAGCGGAAAAGGAAATTGAGTCGCCGAGAGTGTGTACGACCCCAGTGTCGGTGCGTCCTCCTCAAAGGGGTTGTTCTGTTGTTACTCTGCCTGCAGCCAGTGTTCGGGGTCGTTCTGTTCAGTTGTTTGACTCCCCAAAGGCGGCCAGTGGCAGTTGTAAGGTCACGTCGCAGGACCCGTGCAGCGACAGTGACCGTTCCAAAAAAATCCGTTATCCGTTTAGTGTTGTCATATTATAGTCAATTCAAATTGTTGATGCTGTTGATCTCAAGTTAGTGATAACAGTGCGTTGTTGTTGTTCAAGTTTCCTGTTTAAAACGAGTAACGGAATTGTTGAAATTGTGTGCAGTTCGAGCAGTTCGGGACCGCTATCGGGCGCCATTAATCTAAGCACGAACAGGTAAGGACAATTACTTTAATTACCTTTTGTGGGCCTAATTTAAAATTAAAATTGTGGGGCCGCCGAAGAGCGGGCAACATTACATACATATAATATAATATATATATTTTTTCCCTATCATATTCTGCACACTGTTTGGAAACGTAACCGGGACATATGCCCGGAACGGCTCGCTCCATTTCACTATGGCACATACTCTCTGTTTTGGGGGCGCGTGGTGTACGGGGAGGTCGCTCTGGTGTGTGCTGCCTAGTTGTGGGTCGCCCGACTGGTGGAGCGGGGGGAGGCTTTTCAGTCCGGGAAAGGGATTTTCATTTATATACAACAGAACGTCACAATTGACCTCGTGTCAAGCCATCAATGTGGTCGTGCAAAATCTGTGTAAAACAGACCCAGAAGCTTTTATTTCTCTTACTTATGCGCGCAAATTGCACACGTGCACTTTTTTCCATTAACATTTTCCTTGGCGTGCCAGCCGATCTCTGGGAGATTTTCGCTTTTATTTATTTGTCAGCATCCCTCGTGGGACGCAATTAGAAAAGATGCACTTTTTCATTATTTTCCACCAACCTCCACTACCATTACATCTTCTGGTGCTGTCGAGGCAATATTTTTGTTTTACCATGAACATTTGCTGCGCTGAATTTTCGATATTGTTTACTTTATAAGTAACTATGCCTTCAACCAAGTTTGATTTACAATTTACCCATTTTACTTGCTTTTGTTTTTCTTTTAGCATCCAGGGCTTATCTAATCTATTGAATTTTCCACTCTACAAAGAACAAGTAAATGGCACAAAGGGGTAGAGAGAGGGCGGAAAACAAAAAGAGAAAGAAAAAGGGAAAGAAGAAGTAATTTCAAAAGAAATTGTGCCGGAAGAACTTTTGCGAAAAAAAAAAAATCCGATAATGGTAATATCGTTTTATTCCCTCAAGCGAAATTATATCTGAATCATAATTTACTGTGCTGGTTATGTTTTATTTTAGTTATTTATGTTTTACTTTTAATGGCATTCCTGAAGTCAAATGTTAATAATCATAATACGAGAGACCTATATACAACATGAAATTTCTTCAAGTTTGAAAATTCTCCTAACTAGCAGAAAAAGTCTTAAAAACAACAAACAACAGAGCCCTAAAATCATAACATAACATCTTGACTCCCTGATCAACAGGGTTCTAATGTTTCAATGTTTGCTGACGACACAACAATTTACACCACCGCGAAAAGCATTGTAGAAATTATAAAATATGCTCAAACACAAATGGAAAATTAAATTAAATTGCGAGAAACTCAAAATATGTAAATAATAATAAAATTCTATGGTCTGAAAATGTAAAATATCTTCGGATCACATTAGATAAAAGCATTACATTCAAAACTCATATTGCGCACATTTTATAGATTGCGAATATGTTGACTGAGCCTGGACAATAAGCTCCTAATATATAAAGTACTTTTTCTTGCCATACTGAAATATGGAGTGCCAATATGGTAAGATTATGCGAACACATAAAAAATCAGACTGCTCAAAACAAAATATTAAAGATGATACTCAATCCAATACCACAAAATGCTCATTATGTACGTTTTCATATATGGCAGTTAGGCAATGTCCTGGACAATAGCCTTCTCTAAGCTGTACCAAAAATTACGCACTTAAAATCGAGTTCCAAACTTGTATATGTATAATTGAGGATAAAAGAGCGGAACAACTCAAGACCAAACAAAATCTATGGACAAGAATGGAGTATGTAATATTTAATATGTACATAAAGTAAAACGTCAAGAGTGCACAATAAAGTCTACTTTGCTCAAACATCAGAGGAATCAGAAGCAAGTATTTCATAACATGAAAATTACATAAAAACCAACGACCGACGCTTTGATGAATCAATACTGCTCACAAATTTTCCATACAATGCTAAAATAAGCGGCAATAAGGTGAAATGTTAAATGAAATGGCATGGTACATCCGCGTGAATATGAACTACGTTGTAAATCTTAAAGGTCCCATACATGTATCAATTAGTTGGCCAATTTAAAGTTGGACCAAATGTTTCTCATTGTTAAGGTTTAAAGCAGAAACATTTTTGTAAGGAGGAAAATGATAATTTTGTTATGACATCAAATAAAAGACCAAAATATCTAATATTATAATCTGTTATACGATGCTTTCTGTTTTTTTTATCATTTTTGATTGTTTTTATATTTCAAATATCTCAATTTTTATTGTTGAACTGTTCATTTGTAATGTTCCCTACATTCAGAAAGTAGAATTTTATATTAATTTATTCTTTCTATTTTAAAAAAATGGTTTCTGCAGCGACAGAGCAAAGCCCCTCGAGTATGTAGGACATGTAAATCGAATGGAGCTAAATCTTAAAATGATGTAGAAAATGATATACTTACCTATATAAAATATTGCAAAAGAAATCATTGTGAAGCGTGTCGCACGGCAAAAGAAGGCAAAGTAGCAAAGTCTTTTCAAAGAAGAAAATGAAGAAACAAATAAAAGCTTTTTTATATTAATTGGTGAAAGCCACGCTAATGTTGAAAAAATGTTTACCGTCGTAGTCAAAAGGACGCTTCTAAAAGATTTGAACTAAAATCGACAGTCACTTGATTATCTATGAAGCCCAAGACTCGATTTGGGCTGTCGAATCATTGATCACGATTTATATCATACCTAAATTATATGTACAATATAAATTTATCGAAATATTCGTCCTTTGAATTGAATTAGATAATAATGAAGCACAATGTATGCTACAAGAAATGCAATAATCAATAGTTTAATGATTATTTACTAAAATGCTGATAATGTGTAATGGGTCTTTCACCTCCGAGAGATAACTCTGACGATCACCTTAAATAAAGCATCAAAGTCGAGCACAATACTAATTGACAAAACAAAATATTTCAAAAACAAATATCTGAGGTGATCAGAGATTATTTTCACAAAGAATTTGTGAGAATCATTTAACAAGCTCGACACTGATTGTCACACTTTGTTTGCTGTAGAATGTTTTAATGATTGAAAAATTCAATAAATAAATGATGTGGTGATGGACTCTATCTTTGCCAAAATAACAAAAATGATGATGATATAAATACACATATGACTGTCATGGATGATGATAAATAAGAAAAAAATGGTCCGATATTCAATGAGAACCGTCATGAAGAGCAAATTTAAAAAAAACAAAAATATTAGCCCGTTTCGATGTTGGACAAGAGCGAAATTAGTAAAAAATAATGTTTTAAAAATCAATTTTGGGGACAAAAATAAGTATTACCTATATATATCACACCACACTTTTCATGACCGGTGGAAAAGATTTCATGTGCTTGTTTACAATAGGCAAATTAATGAAAATGTGTAGTTAAATTTGAATCCAAACTTTCGATACTTAGCAACGCTGAAGCAAACAATCATTTGATAAAGACTTCCTGGAGATATTTATTGAAAACTTGAACAACGAAATTTATAAATTTTCCGCAATTCATCTTTTGCGCGTAAGCCCTACTATTAGATAAATAAATATAGCTTAAAAAAAAAATTGTGATAGTATAGTGTTTTTCTTTACCTTTGCTTGAGACCTTTGCAAGGAAAGTAATAAGTACCTATACAAATATGAATATTTTAAATTTTTTTCGTCTAAAATTAAAGACTTTGGGGACTATCAAATTCATTGTTTTTGTAGACGTATTTTGTTACCAGGTCTACATCGTAAATGTCATATCGTAAGAAGCTGCAATTTGTGTCTAAATATTATTCATATTCTGTACTTAAACAACAAAAACTAATAGTAGTGAATGAGATCAATCTTTTGAAAGTAGGGCCCAGAGACAGTCTATGGTGTTTATCTTTAAGATGGCTTAAGGTAAGATGGCTTAAAGGTAATTTTTGGGAGTTAATTGTTGAAAAGAAGCGTTGTATACTTTTTTTATTATACCTTTAATAATACAAAGAATTTTATTGAAGTAAGAGCTGCGTAGACTCTCACAATTTTTCTTCTTAGGCTAAAGGAAATATTTTTAATTATCAAACATATTTTTCTTCAATGAACTAACGATACGAAAAAAAAGCTTATGTGTATAATATATGTACCTATGTAAGTTAAAGTTTACGCCATTTTATGAAAATATTGTAATGTTTTTGAAATTTTGATTAGATTTAAAAATATAGTGTTCAATAAAATTAACAAAATTTAGTAATTTAATTAAAAAACTTGATTTATATTAAAACATTTATGGGACGCACCGTGTCGCACTTGACAATATTTTCTATACTAGATATTAGCTGGCCCGGCAGACCTTGTTCTGCCTTTTCCGGTGGGTGGCGCGATGAGTTTGATTTGGTTAAAGTCCTTCTATAAGAAAGTCTAGGTCGTTGGCGCGATTGGAGAATAGGCAAAACCCCTACCTACCAAGTTTGGTTGAAATCGCAGAAGCTTGAAAATTTGCCAGTCCGAATTCGTAAGTTCTGACAGTTGGTTTAAATTCAGCGACCCCGAAAACCACTAAGCACCAAGTTTGGTGGAAATCGCATAAACTTTCGATTTTGGACGAACAGTTCTTATATGTATGTATGTTTTATCTATGTATTATTTGTCCGCGGGGAAATGTCAATATCAAACAAATATTAACATCGCGGCATCGGGCAAAATGAATTATGGGACACCTACCAATACCCCGTCCAAATTAGCTGTCCTTTTCATAATCATATTTTATATTCCCTTTTCGATGTAATATTTGCTATTTCCATTCTTCGCAACTTCTTGAAAGAAGGTGAAAAATTGGGCGATTTGATTTCTTTGACTACCATCAAGAGAACTAAAATTCATGAGATCTTAAAATTAAGCACACAATTTTGCGTATTATTCTTTGTATCACAGAACAATGAAAATAAAATCAAAATTATGACACAAAAAACTAGATGAAATGAAAATTAAGCACATAATATTGCGTATTTTTCTTTGTATCACTGCACAATGAAAATCAAATCAAAATAATGACACAAAAAACTAAATTTCAATGCCTGAAAATGTTGGCATATTGTGATATTTATGGAACTTAAAAATGAATTACAACTCTTTTTCTACAAAAAATCTTTAAATTTGCAATAACAAATATTGACGGTTACTTATCAAGATAAAAACTATCCTACCTTTTAAGTTGGACCAAACAATACACATTTACAAAATTTCATCGAAATCGGTTCAGTGGTTTCGGAGATTAGCGTAAACGCACATCATGACACGAGATTTTTATATATAAAGATATAACCCTCACGGAAATTCTAAAACTATTTACAAAATATGATACAATTTAGCATAGTTATCTATTTAATCCCTACGATTCGTGTCTTTTGGTGGTTTGGTCGCATCGTAAATAGCTAGGTATATACCCAAAGTTTTCTGTAATTGCAGTATTATAATTTGTACATCCTTCACTTATTCAGAAAACTCCTCTCAACGCAAACATCTGTGCGTTTCTGCAGAAGCCGCCTTTGAACTGTCGCGTCAAGACGATTAAAATTCTAAAAAAGCACTCCTCACACCTGATGCTTCAGGTATCTTCCCGAGGAGATGGGCCGTACAAGTATGTTGCTTTCCCTGGAAGTTGTAGGCGCACAAAATCCTAACAACCCGAAGGGATTTCAACTTGTCGTCGGCCCTTACAAGGTATTGCACTCTATAAAAGCCACAAAGCAGCTCCACGTGCTTGATCCATCAGATTCTCGTAAAACAATAATCCAGCGGGGTCGGGGCTGTTTTATGCGAGCGCCCGGACGAGATTTTCACTGCCATTTCCCCAGAAGCATAAAGGCGTGGTGTGCTAATAAAATAAATTTCTGTGTCTTTTGCTCGGTTGACGCCGCTCCAGCTCCCGCATTCCGGGCAATTTCGCTCGTATATGCGACGACTGTTAAAAAGGGCGCGCTCGATGTCGCCGGAGCGGCCCGTCACCGGTGGAAGACATCAACCCCCCCTACCACTGGTGCGAGCAACACCCCCAAGGACGAAATTTAATAGCGCGCGTTTATGCTGGTTCACAGGAAGCAGAAAACAGGCAGCACTATGACATCGACAAATAGGAGCGTTTAATCAAATTTTCTGTTGCGACCTATCTGTGACCCCGCGGGGCGAAATGTCAGGGTGTTTTTCGCGTTTCGTGCGGCTCCTTGCCGCGGGGGATAGGGCCCAGGGCCCGTCGCAAGTTCGCTCCACAGGAGCAAAGTGATATCCCTGCCGATAAGCGAGGAAAACTTTTAACACTATAAATTATCGCGCTATGACGGCTCATTACTCGGAGCCATTCTCCTTGGCGGAAAGCCGCAAAATCGAAGCTAATTAAAATCTATTTCGGAGCGGCCGGGAACTCGACCCGCGTCTTGAAGGAGGTTCTTAATTACGTCTGCCCGCTTGGCGAGGTGCTCCAAGCTACCGCCACCGCCTGGTGGTGTCGAGAATATGTGCCAGGGATGGTTCCACTGCCCCCACCGCGATGATTCGCGAAAATTTGTTTGATCTTTCAATTTGGTCACGGCGGCGGTTGTCTCAGTGTCGTCGCCTTGCACGCGACATCCCCGCGCGGATGACTGATTGCCGGTGATTAGCTTCGTCTTGAAAACATTTTGCGGATAATTGCGCCGTTTTTCGGGGATTCCCCCTCCCCGTCAAAATGTGTTGTGCTAAGCAACTGCCACAGTTTAATTAATTAATAGGCTGGCGGTCCGATGGCAAAGGTATTCGAGTCAAAGAGGTGGAAAGGTTCACGGGTTGGAATCGAAAAAGGGTATTTGTAAGAAACTAATCCGATCAAATGAGATCACACTGAATGATAGCAGTAATGATCAATTTGTCGTTAATGCCCTTTGAGGAAATCCTAAAATCGGAAAAGGTCAAAGGGTCTCTAGACATTTTTAAATTCCTTTCATCATCAAATTGAATCCCTTTGATTTTTAACTGAATGAAGAACTAAAAATAGACCCCAAACAAATCTGTGGTCTAAGGAAACTGATACCGGATTTATTCATTTAATTTGATCGTCATTACAACATTTTTATACTGCAATAACACTGGTTTACAAAATTCAATTTTTTCTTGTACCTACTTAGTTTTTGATTTGTTTAATGATAACTAATCACTAACGAGAAATTCTTTTGTTTCCATTAACTATGTCACATTTTCTAGAAAAATAGGATGAAACAAAAACAAATTGAATTTTGAGCATATTTGAAAATTGAAAGAAAAAAATAAATACATATCATGGTTCAAATGAAAGCCTAAATCCTTATCTAGATATGTATATGAAGTACCACAATTCCATACCTCTTACTAAGCACTAGTTTTTCATGGAGCGTGCGCTTGTGATTTTCATTCACTATCAATTGTATGAAGTAATTGGTTAAGGAGGATAGCCACTGTGACGGCCGGAAAAATAAGTGATTTTCAAAAATTTTTTTTACCGGGTAAATAAAGGAATTTTTGGGTCGTGTTTCTTTTATTTTATTAAGTACACATCCAGTACTGTTTCCACAAATTTTTATTAAAAAATAATAAATAGTTTTAACAATGTAAACGATGCCGTAGAGCTTGAAAAAAAATTCCCCCTGCATGGTCGCATCGATTTTTCAAAAGCCGGTAATGTTAGAACAAAAAAAAACATTTATTATAATCTGTATGAATGTAGTTATCGTTGTACGTAGCCGTTTTTTTTATTTTGATTTTTCACAAAATTGCGACCGATTGAAAATATTTTCATTTTTTCGACCGTTTTTTTTGTTTTCAAATAGTTTAAAAAATAGTAAAAAACAAAATTTTCCAAATCGGCTACGCTTAACCTTAGCCACTACTAAGACGAACAAAAAAAAAAAAAAAATTGAAAATCGGTTAAGAATTGTCCGAGTTATCGATGCGACCAGTTTGAAAAAAGTCGTTTCAAGAAAAACGCGTTTAAAGTTTTTAGTCCATTTCTCTCGCAATGCAATCATGTATCTTATAAAATTTTCATACCAATATTAAACTATCGAGTCCTGGACCTTTTGATCTGCAATTTTGTACACATATTTTTGAATATACATATTAACTTTGATTTAAGACAAAAAAAAAAAATTTTTTTTGACTCATCACAGTGGCTATCCCCCTTAAGAGAGAAAAGTCAAATTCATAGAATATTTCGGAAAGTCTTAAAGACTAGTATTTTTTATTATAATAGCTAGAGGTTCAAACTTGTACTTGAGCTACATTGCAAGCTCTTACAAGAATCAGTTATTTTTTAACGATTTTTTAATAATTTTCTCAAAAATGTGGCTTGATGGGGACATTTTCATTGGTGAATAGGTACGTAATCTTCGGAAAAAATACTATAGAAATGATATATCACCTGTTTAAATACAAAATATTAGTGTAAACCAGTATTATTATTGTATGTAAGTAGAGTAGAGTTGCCATATTGGGTACCATATCGGTGCTGCCAATAGCTGAAAATATCTCTGATTTAGTGAAAATTGAGGTGATACGATTACGGAATCGGTGCAATTTGGGCAACTGCCCTACCTTTTTCCATTATGGATTTACTCAAAGATACGAAAAAAAAGTCTATAGTACTATTTTTGAAATATCCATGGCTATAGGTAGCCTGATTTTTTTTTTGTATTCGTCTCGACAAGATATTTGATATCCACTTTGCTTGGATCTGAAGAAAATCAATCTTTTTCTTCGACAATATCATGTCAAAACTTTCAACATTTCGTACAACTATAACAAAATTTAGAATTAATTTGAAAGAAAACACCCACTTGAAATTTTTTTAATGAATGTAAATTATGTACTTTTATTTCGCATTCAACGATGTACTTTATATTTCAACAAAATGTGAACTTACTCTGGTGAGTGAGTGAGTCGATTTGAAGAAGTTTTTTGAAAAGTAGAATCTTCGATATAGACATCGGATTAAAGTTCCAAAATGTTTTGTTTGTTTGTAGCTTGTACTCGCAATGTTGATATTTCTCCACCGTTAGCCTCGAAAGACATCGCACCAATAATGGTCAATTCGAACCCTTAACTAGAATGCTGGGGAAGGTCAACAATTCTGCCACCTTCGATTTCCATGTTGACAAAGCCTCCCTTAAGCACACCCTTTACTTGCCGAACCCACCCTTACAATAACTCATCATGTCTCCCCTTCAGTGTTTTTAAACTACATTATTTATAATTGGGTTATCTGGTTTTGTTAATTTAGTTTAATTTAAGCCATATTTCATTCTAGCGTATATTAAGAGAAGTAAATAAATATCTATTTAGTGCAGAATATTACATAGAGTTTTGAAGACAACTTTAGAAGGCTATATTTGGTATTCTGAAATTAAAGCTTTCATTAAAATTCGATTTATTTTTTGACACAGTTTCCTTTTTGCTCAATAAACTTTATCCAACGAGTTTTCTAATTGTTTAAGCTATTCTAAAATTGTCATTCTTTATGGGGTTACGAACTTATCTAATGTTCAAAAATAAAAAATAATTTTGCAAAGTAATATAGTATATAGTTATCGTCTGACAAAGGGTTTTTCTTTTTTTGCCATAATAAAAAATTTACGGTTTTTCAAACTTTAGTATGCAATTTTTGAATAACAAATTGATGTTTAAATTTTTATAGAAAATTGTCCAACCCAAAAATTAAAAAATACCGTTTCGTCTAACTACGTTTAAAGTTTCGGTAGGTAAGGCGTCCCAACCTGCCTCGCGGTTACATTTAATGCTATAACTTTGTAATAAAATGGAATTTTGTTAAATTTGTTTTTTTTTGGATAACTCTTAGAAGTTGAGAGAATAAAAACCTGTAAAACTAAAATTTAATCTTTAAAAATTTCCGGCGTATGTAACCCCTTAAAGTAAACAGCTGCTCAAAAACTAAAAGTTTGTAATGTTCTGCGATTTTCTCAATTTTTAATTGAAATGTTTTATGCATGTTAAATACTTTCTAAAAGCTTCCGCTTTTCAAACATTTCCCCTTTTCAATGTTAGAAATTAATTATTTGTGAATATGTGGCAAGTTTCTTTTATTATATGGAAATTAGGTAATAAGTAGAGCTAAACGAAAAGAAACGACGCAAGTTTTTAATTCTAGCAGTCGTTTGTATGTATGTATCTAAGTACGTTTCCTTTGTAAATTATTCAATTAATTATACCTTTTCCATTGAAGTTCCTCCATTAATAGTAGATAAGCGCGTTACTTCAACATTAGAAAATTATCTATTGAAACACGGAAAATATGAAAACTAGGACAAATCCTGATATAAAGGAAAAGGAAGTAATATCTACATAATTCAATTCAGTCGCTAGCAAATTGTACCTGAAAAATGAGGGAAATCCGATTTTTCCCGTGTCCTCGAGACTGAGGAACAAATATTCGCTTATGGCTGTTTCCGGCAGCTTCCGGCTCAATCCTTTAAGGAAGGCTCCTCCGAGTTCCACTTCTTTCATAAGTCGACTAATTCCTCTGAGCCGGGGAGAAGCAAGCGTTCATATCTGGTTACTTGGAAATTCATTTGGAGCGCTCGCGTGATAGCTAGACGAATACGCCTGGTGCAGGCAGCGCGCCACGAAATTAATTCAAATTTGCCGAGGTGCAGCCATTCATATGCTGAAAGCATCCTAACTTGCAAAGTGCCCTGGAAAAAAAGACACCGACGAGTGGGTGGGTGAATTTCGCTGAGTACTTTCTCCCTGGAAGACGTTTTGAAAGATGACGATGGAGATGAGGATGCATGCGGGGTGCGGCGACACAGTGGCGCTCGTTCAAGTTTCTCATCACACCACTGGCGGGGGTGGAGGTTGGACGGTGAAAAAAAAATTAGCCGTGCACCTGTTCGAGGAGTTGTGCAACATCCTTCGCAAGGTCGAATTGTGGGAAAGTGAGCTATGCATGTTCCCTTTTTTGCTGCGGGCGTATCTGCTTAAAGCGCAAATGGATTGCATCTGAAAAAATTAAATTTCCCAGACGTGCTCGCATTACAGCTCGGAAAGGGCCAATTTTTGTTTCCGCAGAGACGATAGAGCGCCCGACGACCAGGAGTCAGTCGTCGGTCGAAAGCTAAAATCCTACGTCACATGCGACACCTTTTTCCTTTAAACAATTTTCCGGGGATTTTCACGAACCATTGAAACTTTTCACCGAATCACAATGCTCCAATTCTCGCAGTGGGTCCAGCGCTTTTTTGTCGGTTCGGCGGCATCAGCATCATCGGGCAGCCTCCCACTGCGGCCCGGATGATGTCCAATGGTGCCGCCGAGCGCTGGCGTGTCTTTAAAAAGGAATTTCTAGGAAACATTCCGCACTCAGATGAAAAATTTCAGGAATTTCACATGTCACAGCTTTAGGGCCAATTTCAAATGATAAAATATCCCCAGCCGCTGGGTGGACATCTGCCAGAACAATGCCCGGCCGGGGCCGGCAACTACGACGGCCCCACGTCGACGAGCATGACGTTAATAATAATTGAAAGTTTATTTCGAGATAAAATCCCGACAGACGTTGATTGTCCTCAACGTTTGACGGGTCAAATAGGTGCAATCAAGATCGAAGCCGTCCCTGCAGCCGACAGCGGGTGCGGTCCCGGTCTTCTTCAGGGAACCGATGCACCGAAAACAACCCTTTTATTTTTCGCGGGATATCACACTTTTGGCGGCACGGGGTCATCACAGGATGTGCGAACAATTTATGAAAAAAAAAAATATATTAAAAAATATAAAATTCTTTCCCAGCACGATTCCCATATTATTCGTGTCGTTTATCAAGCTCGCCACCGCGGGATTATTTAATTGCTACCGCCGCCGAATATTTTTGTTAAAAAGTGCCCACAGCTATCGGGCAACAATTTGCATAAATGCGTTATTGAGCTTTTGTTTGCCAATTATATCGTGTGACCAGAAATTAAAACATTATATGGGACGTGGCCCAATTGCGATGACAGTATGTAGTTGTTTTTTTTTCGGGGCCGAGGCTTTGATTTTATGTTCTGATTACACCTAGAAATCCGAAAAATTAATTTTAACATTGTGACTACAGGGTCAAATACTTCGGTTACAATTTTAGAGTATGCCTAGATATTAGATAGAAAAAAGTATATGAGATTTTTAAGTAAAGATTTAATTAGATCAGTAGCGAAATTTTTAGGTGTCGTAGGTACAAGAAAAAATCGCCAAAAGTTCGCCCTTCAAAATTATAAGATCGTTAAAACGCATTATCTTGCATTTGGGGTCACATCAAATCAACAAGCTTAAAATTCTTACAATCGCTGATTAAGTTGGAAATTTGTTTTTTAATAGTAGGGGTAGCTCTGAAAAACTCTTGATTTTATTTCAAAATATTTTTACCCGACTGACTCAGAAGGAGGGTAATGTTTTCCGGGTGTATGTACATAGGTATGTATGTATGTATGTATGTAAGAATGTCTGTTTCTTTGGCACACCCTGCAGCCATAAAGCCGGTTTTATGGATTTTAATAAATGAGGTGTCGTTACACTCGTTTTAGTTGTGGGAGTGCTATAGGCTATATAATTTTTGAGACAAATAAATATGGCCACCATTTTCCTCGCATATGTATTTTATTTTTTTCAAACATACCGAATGAGTAATATCTACAAATATTTGTTCTCATTTGTAAATTTGTAGCCTCCAACAGTGTGTCACGATTTGATAGCATGAATTTTAGAAAGTCAACCCACTGGGTACTTTCTAAATGATAAGAATAGTAATAGTAAATTTTTTAATTTCTTTTGTCTGAGCTTTATAAATACTTGTTTATATCTTTTCAGTTCCTTTTTTACAAACAGTCGGTTTTTTGAATTAACTTTTGTCTAATGATTTTTGAGATATGATTTTCCAAATGTTAAAGGTGAAGTGCGGAAAATTTTAAATTTAACCTATGCTTCGATCTACTATCGTACTGTGCTAAATTTAATATCGATAGCTTTAAAAACGGGCGAAATAATCAGCGGTGATATTCAGATAGGCAGACAAATTAATAGGCAGTCAGGAAGTTAAACTAATAGAGTTACGATTTTTCAAGTTTTGGTATCGAACTTTAAAAGTGTTCCGATGATACCACTAACCAAAAAGATAGATATCGCAATTTATTGTTTTTTATGATGTTGAGGTCCTCACAGCCGATTTGGTTTATATGCGAACTTAGCCGAGACATAATTAAGAAATTCAAATTGTCAATTTTCATTTTTTCGGTATGAGAGATACCGTATCTCTCGCAAGTGGTCATACAAAATAAATGCTAGAGCGAAATTTCTGAGATCGGTATTATATCTACAAAATTTGCCCAACCCAAACCCTGTAAAATAAACTTTAATTTAGTATATGGTACCTAACCTATCTTCTATTTTTTCCTAAGTCTTGACTCCTATAATATTTTACTATACCTTTGTTTTTCCGCAACTTCCTCCGTGCCTCTTCTAAGATCAATTAAATATTGATAATTAACCTCGCTTGACCCCCTTACAGATTGAATTTTGTCATTCGTTGAAGTACGTGTTTGACTATTTTTTTTGATAGAATGTTTATGTGTTTCAGGTTAACAGGTTCGTTTTATACATACAAACTTGTACACTTTTATCTGTAAGACTTGAGTTTTGAAATATACTTTGTTAGTCATAAAACGCAATTATATACGTTCCAAATTTTATATGTGAGTTGGTACATGGCTTTGTATACTATCTCTATCTCTAATATTATTGAATTTATTATAATCGATTACTTTTTCCTTTTTATTTCAGAATTAGAAGTGCACCGCAATTTGTTCGCTTTAATTTAGGTAGGTATACACATCTCTTCTATTCCTTTCCTTATTTATTTCCTGAACCGATTTGTTGTCGCTAAATGTGTTCAGTTTATGCAGTAAAAAACGGTTTAGTATTTTGAAAGCGCCAGAACAGAGTATTCCAATCAATTCTTTTAGAGTCCTTATCGTTTTAATCTCATAAATCTTATCAAAATTTAAGGATATGTATATACTTTTAGTAGTAATGAAGATAACATATTTAAAATTTTGTTGTACTTTATAAAACTTAATACAACGAATAATTAAAACATGAAAGTACAGAAAAAAATTATAAACAAAACTAACAGTTTTTAACCCCGTGTATAAGAACTGTGTCATGTATAATTTTAAATGCTTGCTGTTATCTTGAACATGTTTTAAATAAGCCCGACTGAAATCAGATATTACATACATAAATAGCGGCTTCTTTAGATTCTACAAGTGCCTATAAACTAGGAATGACTAATTGTACATTACTTAAAATTCATACGATATCAATATAACTTCTCTCGTAAAATTCTACATTATGGCTGATCCCATTAATTTGATCTCTATTTCCAAAAGTATTAACTTTCTCTGGATTTCTTCATTGCCGGCAAAATCTTAATATTCCTAAGAACTATCGAACAGTTTCAATTGGGCCAATAAGTACCACCATAGGATGTGCGCAATCACGGATTATTTGAAACAAACTTTTCTACAGAAAAATCGATTTTGAAATTGCCTTGCCCCGGAGCGGCAGACCTTCAGATAATCTCGAGTGCCATCGATGGGGTTCATATCCATTCGAAAGGGGAAGTCGATGGAAAAACCGGCGGAGCCCGACAGCCCCAATCTGATTTTATGTAAACAAATCATAAAATTTATGGAAACTGGAATTTCCTTTGAATTTTTTTGACTTTGCCTTTTCCGTTGGAGAATTCACATATAATTTTCTGAAGGGGCCGATTTTTGGGGACTTTCCTAAGCAAAAAGTTAGGTATAGTGCGAATGCTAAGTGTTTGATAGCAATCAGAAGTAGCTCCACCATTGAATTTAATATCGTTTCTCAACAAGAAACGGGAGGAAAGCATCAAGTTTAGCATAATTGCAAATGTTTGCATGGGCTGTTCCCGTGTATCTCAAGCTGGGGTGCTAAAAATGGATAATGCCATTCAGGGTCATTCCTAAAAGTGAACGTCTACCGTTCTATGAAAATTACCTTCACAGAAATTTACATAGAAGGAGATGGTGCTGACGTCCTTGCGGCTCTGTTACTACGGAAAGATATCGCCTACCCGGTTCACTTTTAACTGCAATAAAATTGAGATTTAAAACTCCCCAGGAGGCGTATAACCGGCATAAGGACGGCAAGTACGCTCGAAAATTTCGTTTCGGGGATCAGTAAGATGGCGGTGGAAACTATGTCTTCGCTCATTCTACGGAAAATGTACCACACACAGTGCGGGAATTATGCTGGTGTAGGGCTTAGGGTGCAGGGTGTAGGGAGTGAATGACCCACCAGGATTTCTACTACGAGACACGTGCTGCGGCGCCTGGATATGTTAGCGAAAAAAAAGAAGAAAATCCAGCAGAGCCGCCGGGTTCATTCACCGAGGGCTCCTATTGAGCGTAACCGAAATAATTCTGACATATGTCCGGGAAATAAGGGCCTATCTGGTAAATAAAGGAAATTTCAATCGAGATATGGTCGGCCGAATGTGGGAAGAATTGAGAGTTTTTCAATTCAAGCTAATCCCATTTGGGGACGATGCGATACAACAGTGGCAGTGATTTCGGGTTAAAATTCTCTGGTCAATGTTTCATTTTCTTGGACAGAAGTCGATAAAGAGATTATCTTGTAACAAAATAGAAAAAAATAATATTTATTTCTTTGTTATGAGCTTAATATGGGAAAAAAAACGGTTGATTCCAATTCTATTTTTTTGTGGATTTTTCGTAGAAGTTTTATATTTCATATTTGTTATATTTTTTGTATTTTCTGATAGTAAGCTTTAACAATCAATAATTTTGAATTATTTATTTTTTGGTAAAGCTTATGTGAACTAAACCTTAAAATATACAAAGCCAAAAATAACTTAACATACCTACAACATTTAAAACTCGTGAGGAGATAGGTATAAAAAGAACCGTAACCAGCGACACGAGAAAAAAGAAGTAAGATTATTTTATGTTTAAATTAAAATTAAATAGATACTAATTTCGTTTAGTTTCTTGCATCCGTGACACTAGAACGATTTTGAAGTATTATGCCTTTGAACATTTTGAAAATCAATATTTTTGTTTGATATTTTCGTTCTCGGAATTGGAAAATCAACAATTTTCAAAGATAAAACTAATATTTTATTTGTTCAACAAGTTCAAAAGATCTAGGTGAAAATAATAACCTTCAAACAATTTTTATAAATAACTGAAGAACGTAAAATCTTTGAAAGATCTTTCTTAATATCTAGTTATTTTCAATTTAAAAAATAATAGTAATTTTAGCACGATAAAACAACTTTTATTATATCACTTTTTATTTTAAATATTTAAAAATAATTGTCATTTACGGTCTCTCAAATAAAAGAAAATGGAACAGACTGAGTTTGTGGTCTCTCGCAGATTTTGATGAAATGTTGTAAAGACATTAAGGTCGGGCTAAAAGTTACAAATTCGTAAAAACAATTTGTCGGTCGCTTATATACTTCTCAAGATATTAAACTTTGAACTGTCGTAAAATGAAAATTTTCTCATAATTTTACCATATACTCAGCATTAAAGCCAATAACACCTTATCCTTAAAAAAATCTTTAAAGTAAACGAATGAAAGTTCGACATATCAACGGTGACAAGCACGCGTTTGTAGTGTGAAAATTTTAAAGTGAAATGTCTCGGAAAATTCAAGCGAACGGCAATATTTTTTGCATACATAATATGTATGTATGTATTCGTTACTTTTGACCTTAAATGAACATTACTACAACGTTTCATCAAAATCGATGCGGAGAACTCAAATTCAATTTATGTCTTAAGAATATGTGTTTTAGTGCATTCTATTCTACTGCAAATTAACCTATTCTTTTAAGTTTAATGATGAAGAGACTTGTTTTCGTATTTTTTTATGTGTTAGTTCTGTTTTTATTTTCTTAATTAAAGCTTTCCCATCAATTCAACGTTATTATTATTATGTTACCAATTAAGAATTAATTCATGAGATCTTGTATGCACGTATATTAAACTAGAGTAAAATGAATTAAAATATTGCTTTATTTAATATCCGTAGACCTTCCATGTAGCCCTAGTTTTCATTGTTTTAACAATACCATGAATTGAGCCATAAGTTTGTTTAAAAGAGCAGCTGAAGGCCGTGTTGTTTGTTTACAAAACATTTTCGACGCAATTACTTTTAGTTGCAATTTTTAATTACAAAGCATAAAGCCTTTCAATTTTGTTTCGACTCAACGATACTATTTATAGCAGGGCCGGCCTCAAGGTTAGCGGATCAGGGGAGACAAAACGATTTGTTGTTGGCTTCTAATGAAATGAAAATTGCACGACCGCACAGAAACCTTGAAAATGTAAAAACGCAGAAAATGTTCCCTTTCCCCTTTTTCCTATAAGCTGAAAGGCGCACTCAGACTGGCTTTTAATTCGCCGACGACGACGTAATTCCGCAGAGGGCATTTCCGTCTCTTACCCGGACAGAGCCCCGCTGTTAGCATGTCGTCATCAACCATTGGCACCAATAGTAAAATTGAAGTTTTTGCTCCACTCCCGGAAATCTGTCTGTCTCATAAGCCACATCCCAGACGAGCTAATCTTTAGCCTACTGAACTCATGGGGGGCTGTCGGGCCTACCCGAGCTGCTGGGGTTTTGCCGGGTATGGTGCTCCGAGCGAAAGATAAATGTTGACCCAAATTCAAAGTTTCAAATTTTTGTTGAATAGTTTCATTCGAGCCGAGAGGAACTAATTTTGCCAACAAAATGTCAGAAGCCACCCGAATTTACCGACTCTGCACTTTGGGGCAGGAATTCAACGTCCTCAGACAGACAGATGAATAAATATTGACTCGGCCAGACGGGGCTGGAGGCTCCGGGTGCGCCCCATGGGGCCCATACCGACGCCACCCACTCTCGCCGTGGAGTGAACAATAAGGAATTGAATTAGAAAATTATCCACAAATCCAATTAGGAGCACCCTAACGAGTGTCTTTCCTGAATCAGAAAATAGACAGGGCCGTCTGGTCTTGGGCTGTGTGCCCTATCAATCGACGTCCGCCCAGCGCGCCCCATCCCACGGACGGTGCCTAGACAGCGCCAGAGGAGCCCCATCAGCAGAGCGGAATTCTTACACCTGTAACTTCTTTGAACACCCCGCAGACGGTGTGTCAGCCTGTAAACTCGTCCTCGATATTTTTCCCGAGTCAGGAAGATGTGCCAGCCATCAACACCGGGCGTTATGAGAGTGCCGTGCACACGTGCCAAAAGGATCCTGGAGGAGCCCCGGTCATGGGTATCTGGGTCCTGGGACTGGTGTGCGACGTCGACCCGTTTTTATGTGGAAAATTCCTCCCGGTGGGGGAGGTAAATACGTCAATGAAACGGGCGACGGGCTAAGTTAGTTGTTTTCCCTAAAAAGACGGCCTGGAGTCGGGGGACTCGGACCGGGTGTTCCGGGAGGTCGGGAGGGCCTACTCACTCGACCAGAAGCTCCAGTTTTTTTTTTTGCTTTTCGGGACGGGAATTTTAGAGAGATCCTCACTCGACCTTCGTCTGGGTCGCTTTATCTGCCCATCGGGCGGGACGACGGATGCTGCTGGAGCAGCAACGCTCCGGGTTTTTTCTTGTTTGTTGAGATGATTATGAATTTAAAAAGGGAACTACATAGAAATTTCCAGGGCTGATGAGTTTTTTCGTTATCGCTGCTTTCTCGCAGTAATGCCCCCCCCCCGTGAAAGCGGTCTTCATGCATTAAACTGATTGGAGCCAGTCGATGGTGCTCCATCGTGGGGCCCTTTAAGAAGCCCCCCACCTTGGCGGCGAATTGAAATTAATGCTGGGCGTCGGATTTTGACACGATCAAGATTGATTGCCATCGGGATGAGCGGCAGGCGGTGCTTGTTTAGGCCTGGGATCCTTTGAATTTTTGATGGATGCCAGCAAGGCACTATCTCCTTCATTGTTCGCTTTTTTCGCCCTCCTGGGAAATTTTAAGAATTTTACTTTTTTTTTGGAGATTAGAGAGTGCTCGAGTGTTAATAAATGTATAACCTGCCTCGAGGGGATGTACTGAATCTTTTTGGATTTTGTCTAAAGATGGATGCTATTTTCATACATTAGCAACAAGTGGGAGGCTTGCTGAAAGGATGTATATTTAATAAATTTGTCAGCCAAGGTGTTGTAGCTGATAGAATGCCGGTAATGGCAGATTTTTGGGTTCCACTTAAAGAGGACTGCCGTCATGAAAGCCTTAAAAAGTAGGCTAATTTTAAGTATATCTACTTATCTATTCTTAGCAAAGTTTTAATATTTATAATAAAGTATAGGTATTTTAGGCATAATTAAACTGTCAATTGATTTCTAATTTTAAGTCCTCTCAACAAAATCCCAAAGTCCTAATATTAAAACAAAATTTTAATAGTCTAATTCGAAAAAAAAATAGAATTGATTAAAGTTGTGATTAATATTTGTACAGAGTGTCAATAAAATGAGTAGATAGTTGATTAAAAATGCCTTATTTTTATATGATGAGAAAATAAATATACTAAGATACAAATCAAAAATGATTAATAAGATACATATCGTTTCATGTTTTCAGGACGAATGAGTTTATATCGGTATATCGTATCAAACTGATAGTCATAAGAATCTTTGAAGACGATTATATTTCATTATTTTTAATTATGAGATATGCACTTACATATTCATAAATGACGAATAGGTATACGAAAGCCTTCATATTGGACTTACCTTTTTGAAGTTCTTTAAATGAGCATCAAATTTGAAACAAGCAGTACCAAAAGCCTTCGCAAATCAATATTCAATATATGTAATTAACAAAGAATTTCCATAACAAAATATTTTGAAAAAAAAAAAAATTATGGATTGTTTTTAATCATTCGAAATATGATCTAAAGAAAAATATGCATAAAAAATGCCAGAACTACAAAACTCTATTCTCTAATATATCTTAGGGATGCCAGAACTATAACTATGCCACTATTATTATTATTATTATTAAAATCCATACAAATTTTTCTCAGTGACGTGTCATAAAAGTCGGGCCAAAATTGATTGAGTTATGACGGTTTAAAGAAGTGACATCATGTAAGGTATCACATCAAATCTAAAACTTTATACGAGTATACGCGTAATATGTTTTTTTAAAACATCGGTTGGCGGTGACCATGACTACAATGCCTTAAGTGCCAATTATACTATTTTTTTCTAAAATCCCTCGTTTACGAATAAGATTAATTCTTACATAAATTACTAATTACTCAAAATTACCTCTTTTTACCAGCATTACTCGGCTATAAGGCCCTAATTTGAGAAATAAGTGTAGATTTATTTTTAGTAATGATTTTTCTAAATGTTAGGTAAAAATTAAATATGTATTCGAATAATAAAACTTTTAAATTACTACTACTCAATAAAATCTTAAGTGATCTTGTTATTTTGTATTCCAGTCCATCATCATTCTGATGGAAAAAGGTTGTTCAACGCCAAAAAGTTTTATGTTATTGTTGTAATATACAGTTTAGAAGTTTTTGCATTGTATATGAGAGCATTTAGCATAAATCACTTGAGGTCGTGAGCATAAATCACTTGCGATTGAGTAACTCAAGACATCAACGAGGTATTCGTGCAAAACTATTTTTAAGTCGTCTCATTTCGTGCATAAATCCCCACGACTTGTGATTGCCACTGATGCGACGACATCATGCTAAATTAACTTTCTCCCGGGCAATAACTGTCCCTCGAATCACATCCATCATACGGTTGCAATTTATGCTGTCGGCAACTTTGGGCGAACAGGAGCAACACGTGTTTGGCCCAATCCTTCGCATTTAATTCGAAAATGTTTACAACTGCCGAACCCCAGAAGTCAGAACCACCGGCTGTGGCCTGTGATGCTTTCTTTAGCATTTTCGGTGATAGAGTTTTTTCGCGGCAAATAAACGAATTCGCGGAAGTAATCAAATCAGCAGCCCATAAAGCGCCACTCGGGTCCAGGCCCGTCACGGGAGCAGCGCGAGCGAATGATCTTGTAATCGAACTAGCGGCCCAACAATTGCTAGTAATAAATTCCGACATAAATCAGTCAATTTAATTCAAACAAATTGAGGTTTCACGGAGCCAGAAATAGCGCTGGGCATTCCGTCGGTTGACCGAGGGGTCGGTCGGTGGTGCGGCGCAATGCGGGCAACACCAGGGCCCAGGGGTGCGGGCGGCACTGAAATTATTGGTGCAAATTTATATTAACGATGACAGATCCAGTTATATATATGAAATGCCACCTGTCAGATCGGGGGGCCGCCGAATGGGGCAGTCCATAAATCAGCACTTGTTTACATTTTAATCTTGTAAAAGGCATGAAGTCGGACATCGTGTGTCCGCAGACAGATTAGCCGCAAATTGGGACGAAAATTATTACACGGAGGAGCGACGTACAACATAATGTGACACTTGATTATTGCAAATGAATTTAATTGGATTTGCGATCGCCTGGGGACCCGTCTGGCGGCAATCTGGGAATGTTGGGTAACGCGCTAATCGATGATGAGTGGGCGGGTCAAGCACAGATTTTCTAATGTAAACATGATTTTGTTTTTACTCCGCGAGCGCGCTGAGTGGACGGCTAAATTTACTGGCGGCATGTATCGCTGCCAAGTCCTCCCCGGTGCCTCGCGATTCATTAACAAATCTGAAACGGAAGTTCAATGAAAGGCTGAAAAAGTGGAAAAGCGAAAAAGCCACCGTTTAGGAAAGGAATTGCGATGAATGGGATCGTGTAAATGGCCACATTTATTTGCGGGGTTCGTTGGCGCTTAAAAACAGTGGACAGTTGTCACCTCCAAGCCAAAGTGGGAGCAGACAGCACAAGTTGCTCTTTTAGAAGGAAAAAAACGACCAAGTTGAAGACTTAGTACTTTGACTGACTGAAATAGATGATGTTTACAAGTTTTTATTTAACGTCACATATGTTTGTACAGTTCAGGGCAAATCTTGAACGAGTTCTCGTTATTGGAACAAAAAAATGAAATTTGGTACACTTATGAAAAACCGATGACAATGCAATATAGCATATTTAATATCGTTTTAAATCCCAATATGGCGGACGCCCCAAGATGGTGGCTTACTTAACATGGGTATCAAATGAAAGGCTTCACGACCAGAAAACGATAAGCTATGTGACGACATTCTAAATCCAATATGTCGGGCGGCTCAAGGTGGTAGATTACCTTTTTCTTTACAACGTTCTTGACAAATTAAAAGTTTCGACGAGTAGAATACGATAAAAGCTTGTTTTTAAAATTTCCTTTTTTTTTATAAATCAAGAATTTATTTTTTATAACCTTCAATAGAAATACTGAAAATTTATTTAGTGATTTATTCGTCTACCGACTAAACAATCGTACAAGCTATGGAAGTACAAGACATATGTGCATATGAATATAGTAAATAATGTAAACTATTTATACTTTAGTTATTGATGCATATTTAAAAACGGAAGATGCGTCTTTGATCTAATCTTCGCAATTTCAACCAATGGTATCATAAGATTCAGGATCTGTAAACAAGTAAATTTGCGGAACAAGAATTTCGTGAAATACTTTTGAACGGATTCGATACTATCGATATATGGATAGAGTATTGTGGGGACCATATAGCCGAAGCATATTCCAACTACGATCTGACCATAGGGGCATTTCACGTGAAGCGGACAACGAAAAAAAAGTCAAGTCCCGGATTTTGTTCAAAATTGGTTTAATTGTACCTACTTCTATGAGACCTGAATAAATGCATATTTTTTTTTTTTTTTTTTTCTTGCTTAGTTACCAATTTATGCGACTTCAAAGAATTGGAAAAATTTGAGGAACGGATTTTTCGAATGCTATTAAAACAGTTAATCAAATGGATTGAATAATAAGTAAATCGTGTTTATTTGAGGATATTAATTGATTTTCTTAGAAATTAATTAAAATTTGAAATTTGATTGTTTTTTCGTATAGTAAACCGGAAGTAAAAATTAAAAATCTGATTTTTCCAACTTCGCATTTTTTTAAATTTTTTATTTTTTCCCAAAATATAGCTTGTAGTATAGAAATATTATGTAAAAAATTTTATAATGGTATCTCGATTCGTTTAGAAGTTATGAACTAAAGTGCGAAGGGGCCGCATGGCGCACTATACTGAGCGGTCCCTTAGTGTGGCTGTAGTATTCGCTACTTACGGCTTATTATTATAACTAATGAAATATGGTTAAATAACCATAATTGAAAACAAAATTTAATTAATTTGTTTGATTAAATTTATTATAATAATCATCATTATTAAATTATTAACTAATCAATTAAATTTTGTTGGGAAGGTTTCGGTCGGAAGGATAAATATAACAACGAGGTAATAAAACATTTGTATAGTTTATTTTATAATTTTAACTATTTTACAGCTCGTGGTATAGCTTGTCCGTTTTACAATTATGCCCTCAGACGTTGGTATAAATGCGTGAAACATTTTAGTCCCTGAAATGGTGGCAGCAATACTAATAAACACGATTTACTTATTATTCAATCCATTTGATTAACTGTTTTAATAGCATTCGAAAAATCCGTTCCTCAAATTTTTCCAATTCTTTGAAGTCGCATAAATTGGTAACTAAGCAAGAAAAAAAAAAAAAAAAATATGCATTTATTCAGGTCTCATAGAAGTACAATTAACCCAATTTTGAACAAAATCCGGGACTTGACTTTTTTTTCGTTGTCCGCTTCACGTGAAATGCCCCCATAGACGTATAAAATAATATTAAGATCGCAGGGTTCCGAAAATACACATTAGTAGAATTGCGTTTTATTAAACCTAATATTATTATTTAAACACCTTACAAACTATTGCATCAATGTGTTTCGTAAAAGTAAGTTTATAGTCAAATTAAACTCCCAAAGTCTTAAATTCCATCATTCTTGTTATAGAGAGGTTCTGAATCTTGTAGTCCCATATGATTAGATTTTTAAACTTATGGAGGGTCATAACTTTACATTTAGTTTGTCGAGGTCATTTTGTAGCAATTGCCAGTATAACGCAGAGCGAATACTTATTATTATAAAGTTTTATATAGAATGAGTTTAAAAAGTGCCATTGATAATTGGTAAGAAAATCGGTGGAACAAGATGATTGACTGCCTTGGGAAAAGACAAATGTTGTATACATCTTTTTTGAACATGTATCACCGATCTTCACGATCACGTACGCTTATATAAATAGGAACTAAACCATCTTGAAAAGAGGACATCTACATACCAAGAGCTTTGAGTTTCGACATAAAAATAGGGAATAGAATCTTTAAAAAGGACATAATTTCGACTCTAGAATTCTCCATTGCTACTTACAATATCCTAAAAATTTAGAGGATTGATGTTCGATATTAAAAACTAAGCAAATTTTGAGTTCTGTAACATATCTAAGCTGGTATTAAATATGTTGGTAATTTATAATAAGGCAAGTAATTATTTCTCAATAATTTTGAAGTTTGAGTTTTAAGTAAAGCAGTAGGTTCTCATAAAGTGAACAGAGTATAATTTTTAGACAATTTTAGTGTAGTTCACTATAGATCGTTAAATAATATGTATGTGTGTGCCCAAATCCGCTAGTCTCATTTTTGGTTACGGGCCACAAAAGAATAGAAAAACGAAACGGTAAGGAAATCTCATCAAAAATGCTCTTATTTTACTATCTCCTTAATGCGGAACTCTTTACAATTCTTGGTGGTGAAGTAGGGTGAAGGATTTAACTTCTAACCTTCGGCAACAGGAACAAGTTGCTCCACATTATTGAAGTCTTACATAAAGTAGTTCAGGTCGCATGACTGAGGCAATAAGAAGTAATCGTGTAGGATGACTCTGATAGCTTCAATTTTATGCCTAATAAGCAGCAGACACTGGCTTTTAATAAAACTGGGCGAACTCCACGACCTTCCACTTCCGACTTCATCAAAAGGTGCAGTGGTGTAGACCTGTAAACTGGTAGCAGCCGCTCCGTCGTCGCGAAAATGTTAAAGAGACGATTTGAAAGTCGACGGAGCAGAAATGCCGGCGAGAAAAGCCCATTCGATCCGAAAATACAAAAACCTTCAGCTGGAAGTACCCGAAAACAATAACGTTTCTATTTTCGGAGCATTCCAAGAGCAGCCAGCGGTGGTCCGAAATAATCGAAATACTTTCGATGGCCCTTGAGTGCGGGGCTCCATTCAGTTCTGCGGCGAGTGAAAACTCCCATAAATTTGCATTCATTCCGCATTTAATACTTCAATAAGTTTTGCGGCCGAGAGTTATTGCATATCTTCGTGAAATTTATCTCCTTGGGGCTCGCATAAATTAACTTAACCCGGTCACATTAAGCGCGAGGATTTTCCGCCACGCTGCTGTTTTCCTCCTTTGCGATATTTTTTTTCGCTCATTTTGCGTGACAGTGCAGAAAGCCATGGGGTTGCAAAGTCCGCCTCTTAACTCGCCTCGCACCCCCACATTCGATCGATCAATTAGTAGTTGCAAAATCGCCCTTTTTTTTCTGGACTTTTGGCTTCCTTTTTATTTTTGGCCCTTTTTCGCGCATTCTAACGAACTTTTAATCATCGAGTGGAGCCAGATAGTTATGCGGGTGTTGCGGGGGAGGGAGGGATGAGGGGCGGATCGGGGGCGCAGGTAATTCAAGTAATGGGGCCCGGAAAAACCTTTGTACGTGCGCCAGCTGAAAATTATCGCTATTGATTTTTTCTTAGTGCCGCGGAGAACTCGTGGCTAGATAAAGAAATTTGATTAGTCCGAATGTTTCTTATCATGCCTCGGGTGCCAGCACGTGATATTGATTCAGCGGGCGTGAAAACCTCCGTGCGATAATTAATTTTCTCCGGCGGCGGTGATCGGATTGTGCACCTGCCCGATGGGACCCGCCGGAACCGCCTGATTAATATCGTAAGGAGCTTGTCACCTCGGCACAAAATCATGTCGCCGGCATTACACTTGGCTTAGTTCCACCAAAACGGAGCCTTGTTTTCAATAAAAGGTGTTTGCCGAGCGGCCCTTCCCCTTTTATTGATTGCAGCTAATCCAATTTGAGCCGCTGTTTGTGCTGCCCGATTGACGAATTATTTATCCGGCTGCCGACCCGGGGCCGGGGCCTCGGAGCAGCCTTCTTGTTGCGTCGGGCCGCTCGTTAGATGCCAAAGGCGAGGGTTATTAAATATTTATTGTCTGTGGGTATCACACCCACGATCCAAAAAGCCATGCAGCTTGATGGCTAAAGGGCTTATTTGCCCGGTACTTTCCCGGGGAGTGAATTTCAGAGGCTAATGGAACCCCGATTGAGACATAATTTATGAGCGATAGATACCCATCGCAACACCGTAGTTTAGATACGAAAAGTTAATTACACTCTATCCCCAAATTTTAGATAAAAAGAAGTTAATTACATATTATCCTGAAAACCGAATTACACGAATTTTACAAAAATGTTGATGAAAATTATGTAGACAGCGGTAATTTGGGGGATGTTTGAACTCGAACTATTTAATTCTCTATTAGAATTGATATTTTTAATTTCAATTTCATTTATTAGTATAACAGGCGCTAGATAAGCTTTTCTCTCTTTTAACCTCTTTTTATTATATAGGATTTGTTTTGCAGCAGAACAAATGTAAAATTACATATTATGTTTTAATTGAGGAAATAACTATGTAGACATTATCAATATAATTTAAAGTGTACCTACTGTTGATAACAATTGTCTGATTATATTGATAAAACCAAAAGATAAGTTGAAATAGAAACATATTGAACTTACATTGAGAAAAGAGTATTTCTGATTTGTTGATAATGGCGAAGAAAAGAATTTAGTTATTGGTTTCATAATGCGAACCGATAAAACTTTCAGCAAAATCTCATCTTATCAACTTGAAAACTTGAATATTTTTGAATTTTAAGAATTTTTTCTTTAAAATAATATCTTCCCTTTATCTGCAAACTTGTTGGTTCAAAAAATCCTGAATTAGACACACTGAAAACAAAATTTGGTAATATAAACGAAACAGTCAAATGCGAATTACAAAAGATGTTATATCTTTAATACGGGGATTTTGTTTGAAAGTATCTTTAATGATTGCTAATTGTGCTGTTCGGAAGATGATTTATTTTATTATATACCTAAAAATAGCATATGATATGTTTTTAAGAAATTAGTTCTTTGTAAATTTTGTTTTCAAAATATTATTTTTCTCTTTAATACTATTTGTGTATTTTTGTATATGTATGTGATTTTAATAATCTGAGGAGTCTAGACAGACATCCCAATCGAGAGGACACGAGTTTTTACACATATTCGACGAAAGAAACAAATGTATAATATATACTATTTTAAAAGCTTTTATTTAAGTTCACCTGTTAGTAGATTTACTAGATATGTTTGGGTGAAATCTTGCAACTGAATTTTAAACTAGTTCCTCCCAACGGATTTAGCTAAAATTTTGCACACACGTTTGGTTTTGGTGGCAATGCACGATTAATTAATTAAATGACGTCATTCTAAGGCGGTTTTCGATCACAATATCTACGAAATTTTTAGTGTACTTACTTTAGAGAACGCTTCAAGTTTGATAGACAAAAAAGTGTTAGCGCAAAGTAAATTCACGCATATTTTCAAACTACATATTTGGAATTTTTTGGCGAACATTTAGTGTGGAAAATAGATTTAAGTGCAATTTAATGGGAATTTGAAAACGGCCTACTTCCAATATGACGGACGCGACAAGATGGTGATTTATTATTTTTAGAACCACTCTATTGACATGGGTATCAATTATATCTTCGATTAGAAAGAGAAAACATTTTCCAATAAATGATATAATTTTACAAATGTTTAAAATTTCTATTATGATGTATGTAGGTAAATTTGTGTTTGAAAATCAGCAAGCATCTCCGTCAGTTTGTCTGTACATATGTACATTATTAGTCGCAATTATTGATCGATTGACTTGATTGGTGTTTCTATCGATTCAGAAACTGTCCGAATAGAGTATATTGATTTTGAAGAGGATTAGTCATGTAGTTTAATTATTAATAAACAATTCTAACTTCCAAAATGCTATTCTATTTATTTGATGTTATGTTTGTTTTGTTCTGAAATCTAATCAGAATGTATTCGCATACATATACATATGTCCCTTTGTAATGTATTCTTTCAAGACCAAAGCAAGACCACACATTGCCCAGACTTAAAAGTGTTGTGCTATTGGATACAATAGAATCATAAAATACATGAATTGGAAAAGGGGAGAAAATTAAGGATACTCAATTTGGTTCAGTTGGAAACCTCATATAAATATTTCAATAAATTTCAAATGCCATGAAAGATTCAACCGAATTACTGTGCACCCTTACGGTGGACACGTCAGCGGTATTTGACCAGCACAATAGCCCACACAATAAAGCCAAGTTTAGCTACTAAAAATTTAAGATATCCTGTAAAGTTCCCCGGGAATCGAAAGGGTTTAGTGCCTATTTGGTACGCTGTTTTGCAGGAAAACAACCACAGTAGAGCGGGTCTATGTGCCATAAAGCTGTACATAAAGTTTCCCCTTTTTCCATCCCCATACATTTTGAGGATAGCATGTGTGCGGCATTGGGAAGCGTTCCGGTCCCAGTTCCAGCATCAATTCTTCATTTTAGGCCATTTTCAAAACAATTTCCCGCAAAACCCGACGAAAGCGCTAAAGCCGTCCCAAGTAAGAAGGGTCCAAAGTCGACAAAGAAAAGCCAATTAAAATAATCCAACGACTTACCAGGCCATCATTCAAAGACATAAAGCGTGCCACATAAAGCCCCACCCCCACGCGCGGCTGGGGGATGTTGCTGCTGATGCCAGAACGTCCCCGGAGCCCGTGCCGTCGAATGGATCCGTGTGAAATGAGGCACATAAATTGGCCTTATCCTCGAGAAATCGTATTGAGATAGGATCAATTTGAATATTCATAATATTCGTAAAAGCAACTAATGATGGGCTAACAGCGGCGATGTGTCGCTCGATCACATTAAAGTCGCATTCGAGCGGCGGTAGTTGGGGCGCCTGGGATTTTGGAGGGTAATCAAAAAGCGATTGATCAAAACTGAACAGGAAAACACCTGGAAAGTTGGCCGGGGATGTCGTTAATCAGCTTAATCGCGGCCATCAGCTTGAAACAATCATTCAGAGGGCTTTTCTGGATATATTTTTTTTTTCGTGTTTTTCGTTTTAGGGTAAAAGTAGAAAACCTCCAAAGGGGATTCGCTTAGGAAAAAAGTTATAAATTTGCGAGGTGATAGCATCTCGGTCCGCTTTTCCGGTTTACCTTCCCACTGGGGGATCTGGGAATGTGGTTGGATCCCGGATATGACTACTCGGGAATGAAAGCCGGAGGGGCCGGGAAGCATCGGAGAGAAAAAAAATAGGAAAATCCAACTTTCGCTTCTGCGGCGGTATACGGCCCTGGGTTTTGTGTAAAGAGGCAAAATCCTTTCGTGCAACAGTTGACAATCGATACCCAGATACAGGGGCTATCCGTACCACCGGAGCCCCAACCTGTCCTCCCCCTCAGTCGGGTGCTCACTTAAGTTCCTCGGTGTTTTCTTATATTCCCCATTTTTTACTCCCGTGGCTCCCGTGTTTTCGTCCGTGTGTCAATTTAACAAAGGAGATGCAATTTGCCTCACTTAAATTCCTCCTTTCGGGAGCCCGGGGAATCCCCGCACTCGTCGACGGGACCTGTTTGTTAGATCGAGTTATTCGCCTTCGACGGGGTCACATATGAGAAAATTGATGGAAGACTTGTTGCTCGCGACCGCTGCTTCCCGGTGTCCTCCTGGCGGAGGCGTTGGGGGCCACCTCGCACACACTCGCTGCCCGGGTGCTTCTTTTCCACTTGTTTATGTCTCTTCCTGCTGAATTTCGAGAATGTCAACATGTTTGCTCAAAAATTTTCAACAGCTCAAGCTCACCACTCACCAGTCAACCTCAGTGGCTCCCTCTTTCCGCGGGGCCGAGGGAATTCCGTCTAAGTGGGTGCGCCTTGGTAATTGCTTTTCCGAACTTCTTCCCGTGTGTCCCCGGCTTCGGCCCCGTGGAATTGAGCTGCGGGGGCGGTTATCAATTCCATCCTCGCGCTCCAAAAGTAGGCCAATCATTGGCAAATTTATGCACGTAAAAAGTAAGTTCAAATCCAAACAAGCCGACTCCCGATTCCTTGATTTTTTTTTGCGCCGCAGCGAAATTTTATTGTCTTGCCGTGTGCCTTTGCATGCGAAGGCGGCTGCCAGGCGGGGAGCTGTGCAGGCTCCAAGTCAGCCAAATAATTGGCAGTCAATTTTTATGCGCTCCGGAACAGGAGGATAATTTCAAATGTTCTGCTTTTAGTTGTTTGCCCCGCCGCAGTGGCTTGGAAGCCGAGCTTAGGGCACCCTTCCGCAGGATCCGCGATTTATTTGCATTCGGAGTTCCGCCGCCTAAAGGAATTATGTTTGTCTCAGTAGTCGTCTTTTGTTCCCTCGGAAACTGCGCGATGTTTACATAAGTTAAAGACTAATTTATTTCGGCACATTTCGATACCTTAAAAGATAAAAGAAAAATTTATGCATTGATTTAATCTCGATTCTTTGTGTTAATGCATCTTAAATAGTTAGTCTGAACATCTTACAAACATTTTATGTATTTTCCAGTTTACTTTAGCAGATAGAAAGACGCTTCGGCAATATTTACGCGAAACTGATTTTAATAGCTTCTTTGACTATCGACCGAAATAAGAGTTTTTTCTTAGCAAATCACTATCTATAGGAGTTTTTACGTAGTTAGAGAATACAAATTCGTTAATAAAAAAGCTACATAGGCTGCCGTTTTCGAGAAAAATGGAGCTAAAAATACAGAAGACCGTATTTTGGTCATTTTTGAAAAGTCATTACAAAATAAAGGCTCATCATAGAAGTTTGTAGCGTGGCTTAAATGGAAGCGTAAGTACTAATTTATATGAATATTACAAGTGAACAAGGTTTTCATGTTGTTTGCCATATTTTTTATTCGCCATTAAGATTTCAGCTATCATTTAAGCAAAATTATAAGCTCCTGGATCAATCTGTTATTTTGTAATGATTTTTCATAAATGATCAAAATATGGTCTTTTGTAGTTAAACCTATTTTTCTCGAAAATAGGAGCTGATAGAGCTTTTTCATTTACGAGTTCATCATCTAGGAAAATAATCTTATAGAAATTATTTACCAATTCTTTGGAAAAAAAGTTAGTTGTTGGTAGGAGTAGGTACATTAATAAAACAAATAGTTATTGTGAAAATGTACTGCCTTTAATACCACAATATGCCTATTAATATCTTGTGGTTGTAATTAATTCCCGAACCATTCCTCTACCCCTTTCCGTTGTTAAGTTCTTAAGCTCCAAATCTTAAAACCTAGATTTCTTAGCAGTAAATTTGTTTACTTAAGAAGAACCACTTGTTTTGAATTTTTGTATACAAAATAAAAAGCTCTCTCAACACCTTATTAAAATCATATACAAATTAGGCTGGTAATTAACTAATAAAACGAGGATTCAAAATTGTTATTGCAATGGGGCTTAAAAAAGATGAACATTTCTTGACAGCAGTTAGTATTTTCAGATTTAAATCTGAGTTTTACAAGCCTCAAGTGAAAAGGGAAGAAGAGTGGTTAAAGACTCAACTAAAAGCTAATAGGGATTGCCGTTAAAATATATAATTTTTTTTATAGAAAGTAATTAATTCAACGGTTTTATAATTATACTTTTATTTAGAATAATTCGAATATAGCACTTTATGCAAATTTAAAACATCTTTGAAACTGCTCATTAAAAGGAAGAGCTTAAAGCTTCGAAAATGTTATTTAAGTAGAGAAATTTAATACCAATCTAATATACATAGTACTTTAGAATTGAAAATTAGGTATAGATTGTTTAAAAAATCATACATATAAATCATCTTGTGTTGTTTTGTTATTCAAAGTGTTTTTACGAGAAGAAAACTAAAATTATAGTAATATGTTGGATGGATTTTCTAGAAATAGGAACGAAGAGTGTATTTAATGGAGGCCGTTTCCTTGTGTTGCTATTTTTGAAATAAATGTGTCCTTTTGCTGCACGATTTGAGTAATAATACAATACAAATTGCTCATGCCTTGAATTGATTACGATCTAATTTGAAAGTCATGAGTGAATTTTTTACTTGATTATTACTCACAGAGAAGAATTTGGGGCGCAAGACCTTTTACAAAGTACATACAAGTACCTACACAAGTTTAATGGGAAACTACGACACAATGTCGTATGACATAGTTTCCTGGAGCAAGATTTCTTGCATGTTAAGACTACCGACTTTCCGGGAACACATCGCAATTACAGAGAAAGAGTCGCGAAACGTTAAGATCTATCTATCTTTTCACTCGTGAGCCGAGGGCGCAAACTTTACTCTATAATTAATTATTTGCAAATAGCTCCTAAAAGTTCCTTCTCATTTCATGCCTCACCTGGTGTGCATCTCGGTGAGGTGAGGGGGCGGGTGGGAAAAATCCAATTCCACATGGAATTACTTGCGGAGCATAACGCAGCCCATAAATACTTCCGTCGTGGCAAGAGCTGGCATATAGAACTATTTTCCATCAGGAAAGCTTTATTAACCATAAGATAACCTTCCTCGACTCGGCTTAAAGAATAAGTTGCCATAGAAGTTGCCGGTGGAGTACGTCTTCCAAGTGTACGGCATTATCTTCCCCACGTTTTGTACTGATGACACAGTTTTCTTTGAGCACTTTCACAGCCGCACTTGGGTGCGTAGGAGGTTTATTCTTAGGGGTTTATGCTATCAAATCCTCGCAGAAGGTCACTTCAGTCCTTGCTGCCTTTCAGCCGGGTCGGCGCGGCGGGGAGCACTGAGGGCTGTGTGCGGCCCATGGAGCATCATCCTCTTTAGCCTCACACAAAATGAATTTGATCTTGAATAGTTTCTCCTCAAATAACTTTGAGGTTTTGTAATAAAATGCGAGCTGAGTGCTTGTTCTGCACTAGAGGGCGCTTTGTGCTCAAAATGTAGAGATGTGTTTTGACGCGCTCGCTTGGTGAAGTAGCCCTTCGTGGATAAAATTTTGCGTTTCAACATTTTAATTAGAAATATCGCTGCGAGCTTCTGTCTCTGCCCCCTCCTCCATTTCCTCCAGTGAATGTTTTGCGATTTATTCAACAAATAAAATCCAATTTTATCCGTCAGCCAGTGGGTCAAGGCTCTCTCCATTGGGGGGTATTCGCACTGCACACAATATTTCTTCATTAATTAAATTTCCATTGAAAGTGTGCTCATACAGTTCGAGAGTGCCCCTTCCACAAAAATCGTGTGGAGTGAAAATTTATCTGATAACTTTCCGGCCACAAAATAGAGGTTGACAAGGATGTGAGGGTTATCGCATTATTTGTGGCAGTAATTAATGAATCCTTTCGAAGTGCTTAAATTGTGTGGCACTTATAGGACTATTCTGACATTGGGCAGGCCAGTGTTTATAGTGGACATGGGAGCCCCCATTTTCATCGGCCCCAAACTGTGACCCATTTTATAGGTGATGTTTTATGCTGGTGGCATTTGAAGAGGTGCTACAGTTTCTCAATCGCTTGAAGATTGATGATGCTAAGATTAGGGTAGGGGGAATTCAACCTTTAAAAATTGTTATAGAGTATACATTTTATACTTTGTGGCGTAATACTTTAATTTTTTTTTTCTATTTTGCAGATAAACCTCGCTAAGGACAAAATTGTAAGTAATTTTTTTATAATGGTTTAAATAAATAAACAATTGTTATCTTTAAAACCATTTTGAAACTAAACAAAAAGTTTGTAATTTGAACAACAATCTACAAAAGTTAATGTTGCGAATGCTATAAAAATCCGCCTCTGTTATGTTACTTTTGATGAGTTTATACCAAGGACACCTTTTTTGAGTCTCGACGCCTACACAACAGCGTGTTTTTACCATTTTAACCCTTTCCAGTCGTATGTACATATGAATTTACATAAAAGCTTTCGTGAGAGCAGAGGATTTTAAAAAGGTAAGAGTTGCCTGTATAATTTAGGTAAATATTTTGTAGGTCTCCTTCAGAGTTTAAAAAAGGGTTAGGACTTTTTATATTGATACAAATACGGTGTCTGTACCAATTTGTAATAATTTTTCACGTTGATGATGATTGTATGCCTGGGTTTATCTATCAATGTACCTAAGGGTGAATGAAGGTTTAATTTTTATGTTGTAAATTAGGTATCAGTAGGTTTTATATGTTGAAGCCGCGCAACATATTATGGGCTGAATTGTTATTACATAATTCAGTATAGTGGCCGTAAATATTGCTATCAATATTATTATAAGGGTCTGAGAACCGTTTTTTAAGGAATAGCAGCTATAATATGCACCTTTGCAAGCATTTCTAAGATGTATATACACGGAGAGAAATGATTTGCTAAAATATATTCAATCAATTTACTAATTCCACATTTGTAACATTTACTGAAAATTAGTATTACAAAATTTAAACATATCATTGTTTTACAAGGCCAAGAAAATTTTAATTGAATCAATTCTGAACCTCTAGAATAGAATCGATAAAATTGTGATTGATTACGACAAATCTAAAACAAATAAATCCGGATTGATTTTATAATATCAGAATAAAACCAAACTTAAATTGATAAATGTAATAAAAAATTTACTAAAATTCGTTAAACTAAAAATAGAAAATAAGAATTTAATACATTTATATTTACTGAAAAGCAGGAAATAACTTGATATAGAGATTTTACTGAATCAATCTTATCCTCGACTATTACAATAAAACTTGAATGTTTTTCAGTAAAATAGGATTGATACTATCCAAAATATTTACTTGGTGTATACGAGTGCGGCACAAGTACCGGCACCGGTAAATTTGATTTTAGTTCTGTGCTGGCGTTAGTATTTAACCTCAAGTCAACAGTGAGGCATATTCTTCCAGATAGAAGAATATTTTTTGAAAAACGAAATTTGTAAAGAAATACGAAATTTAAAATAAAGACATGTACATTACATAAAGTATTGCTTTATTTATTTTTTTCTTTTTAAAGAGTATGTTTGACCTTTTGCCTGATGTTTTGAATTTAAAGTGTCATGCAACTATTTTAAAAATAAAGTATTTTAGTGGTAGCATAAGAAAAGTAATAAGACAAGATTTAGCCGAAAATTTTCCTTACTATTTTCAAATTTATCTGCTATTATAAGTATATATACATAAATAGCTATAAATAACTTTTAGCAAAATTGGCCCTGAATCAATCAAAAGAGAATAATTTACAGATATTTATTTACTGTTTTCCAGCAAATTAAAAGATACATTTAGTAAATAAAGATTTATACCTTTCTATAGAATATACTTATACATATAATCAATTCAATATTTTTCTGATTTTAGTAAAAGAAGAATTGATTGCGGAAATTGTTTACTAATATTAATAAAGTTTTATTTAAATTCAGTAAAAATGTATTAAATTCTTTGCTATATATCACTTATTTATGATTAATTCAGTAAAATAATTTGATTAATTTTATCATAATTTTATCAAAGGTTCTATTTCCAACTTTTCTCGATTTTAGAAAATAAGCATTAAATCAATAAAATATTAGATTGACGCAAAACCAATAGCAAATTTGATTGATTTTACACCAAATTCGATTGATATTTCTTTCCGTGTAATACAAAGAATTATGTAAAACCATCACACATATTTTAAAATAATGCAAACAACATTTAATTGAAGATTTCATTTTTATGACAAGTCTTCTTCGAACAGTTTCAATTTAAAATGAAAACACTTTGTTAGAGTTCAATATATTGAAAAAATTTTATTGAAACAGAAAATACGTTGGTTTTGTGGTGAAAATTCCTCATTAACCAACAAACTTAAATTGAAGCGAAGACGTTTTTATTTCAAATGCGAAACCATTCGTCCATTCGTTCTTTTTGGTCCAGATCCGGAGCCGAATATGTCGAAAATATACAACACTCTGTGTATGTACAAAATGTAAATAAAACTAAATTGTGGTATACTTCCGAATTATTTTATATTTTTAAGAGGCAATTCCTACAGAAACATTCGGAACTAATTAATCGCTTTAAACTAAATTATTCCTTCCAAACAAGCTACTAAAATAGTTAAAATCTGGTTTAAAATGCATTGAAATCTAACCATTCTGTGAAAACTCCGCAAAAACCTTTTTCTTATTTATTTTATTTTTAACTGTCTAATTATACCATTTAATCATAATGACATTTTAGAGCATTTTAAAAGAAGTTAAGTGTACGTAATTCTCGTTTTTAATTAATTTTTCTCTAATGAAAGTGTAACTAACCATTTTCACGAAAATCGTATAAAGTCTAGAATTTGGTATTCTACTATCTTGAATTTATGACAGCAGATTGAAGTTAAAAGCTCTGAGTTGCAGTGCGGCATCCTCTTATCCTACTCATTTGATTGGCACCACAATCAGGAATTCTCATTCAAATTAGCCTTAAACAAGAAAGTGTGTGTGAATTTTTGCATAGATAAATAGACAGACCAACAAATGGAAGCTCAGACGCTTGAATTGAAATCTTGTCGAATTATGGAATTAAATTGTGAAAACCACACTGCAGTCCTGTGAGAAAACTTATTTGTCTCCTAATTATAGTTTTTAATAAAATAGATTAATTTAATGATCAAGATGGGACTGACCTAAAAAGCTTCAATGTTGAATTATAATATCTACTATTTTAAATAGAATTCCTTGCTAAATGTTATTGGATCAAAATCAATACAAAAAATTGTTCGAATAAGTTGAAAAGTAGTAGTTTTAACAAAGTTTTTGTTTTCTTTGCACATTTTGGAGTTAGTCATCTAAATTTGCTATTAACTCAGACACGATTTTTTTTACAAGACTTTTATTACCTTTGAATAGGTAAAGTAAAAGCTCTAAGTGGTTCAGCAGGTGAACTATTGTATTAATAATCAATTATTGAACAATTTCTGAAATTGCTCTTATATCATTTGATACATACATACATACGTACATATGTACTATCTATGTACATATATCGACCACCAGTTGTCCCAATCCTCTACATAAATCCTAGCTGCTTTCGTGGCATTCATATAAAAAATATAAGCAATTACTGGCAAATCGGCCTGAAATGCGGGCTTAATCAAATGATTTTATTCGCCACTATCTGAAAAAAATTAATAATAGCGCTTGTTCAAGGGCCCAAATAGATCCAGCGGTGGCGGGGCCATTATTGCTCGAAATAAACATTGGCCCGATATCGAATCGCTGTATCGTCGTATCGCAAACGATTGAATCAGTCGAATGGCTTCATTATCTCGAAAACGCAATGGAATAGCTCGCGATAATGCTGTTATTTAAGGAATGCTGTCATGTTTCATATTGGAATTCCAAGAGGCTCACATTCCCGTGCACATCAAGATCCCGGTGCCACTCGAGCCGGCTTCGTTTGTCTTTAACGAGGAAGGATCCATTAACACAGCACGTGCTCCACTCGTTCGCCGCCCCGTCGCCCTGTGCCCCGGGCTCCATCCCGGCCGGGGAGTCCCCGCAAGCCTCCGGCTAGAATTGATGTATTATGACATGCCTCCAAAGCATTCAGACGTAATCACTTGTGAAGCGCTAAACTTGGGAATAATCGGGTTAGTTGTGTCTAAAGCAGACATCATTTGTACTTGGGGCGGGTGCGGTGGCGGAGGCGCCTCTAGGAAATCCGAGGAAGGATACTTCCTTCGTGCTCCTGATTTCCTTGACTCTTCCTATGCAAATGGTTTATTTGGAGCATAACTTTCATTTCTGTCGAGAGGTTTCAGATTCACCGGGTTTTCTGAGAGCTGCGCGCTTCAAGTAAATGTGCCAAAGTAATTGGAGGGGATTTTACCCTTAATAAAGAGCCTTTCACCGCGTTCTACCGTCGGTGAATGGCGTTTACATTTTATAGAAATCTGCAGAATGTTGTAGGAGGCACACAAGGTCGCCCGATTTTTTTACTTACCGACTTGAGAAAGTCTAAACGTTTCAAAAAAAAAAAGGTCAGTGCAAATTAGATGCTCGGTGGAATCGTCTAAATGTTGCTTTCAAAATTCTAATCTAATTGTAGGAGATTTCATTAAACAGAAAATACCTACATTTAAAACCCTTGCACAAAATATGTTGCCCTGAAAATCCTAAATCGATTAATCCTTTAAAATATTTGTAGGATGGTTAGCAGAGTTTCTAGAAAATAAATTATTTTTGTAATGATTAACGTTACCATTAATCATTATGTTACAAGAAATTGAAACCTCTTTGAAATACCATTACCCATCCCAATTGAAATTTTAATTGAACAATTGGATTGTAATGCAATTTTCATTGACTTTAATTTAATTTGGGACTGATGAAAAGTAACAACAAATGGGGCCCGTGAGTCTACATACATTCTTCTGAAACTTTTAATTAGGTGTAAAACTTCGTGTAAAACTTACATACTTGCTCGCCTGAAAATTCTTCGAATTCTATCGTTTATATATGTAGTAATATAATATAAATAATATAATCCGTCGTCTAATTGACTTCCCCTGAAAAAAGTTTTCTGCGAACATCTTTTACGTAAGTATGTCTGAGGAGGTCCGCGAACTCCTCTTACAAAAATGTACCTAATCGAACAAAATTCTCGTAAAAGCTTTAATTTTTATTTTTATAATAATAATACATAATATAATAATATCTTCAAAGTTACAATTAAAGCTCCTCTGCTTGATTCTTATATGTGTCCAGGTCTCTTGTTTTTCGAGAATTTCTACATTTATTACTAAAATAAAACATGTTGTATTTGTTTCTTAATGGGTTTCATGGCTATTATGCTAATCATCTTGCGATTTATAGGTCAAGAAACATATTTTAAGGTACTATATAGACATGAAAAATATAACCACCGCGAAAAAGTTTGAAAGTTTTGTATTCTTTTTTAAAGTGTATGTCGCTATAAAACATTCTTGTTCTAAAATACCCGTAGGAGCCTTGTTTAATGTACATATATCTAATAAATTATGTAGATTTAAATCCACCATATAGAATCATCAATTTAAATATTACTAAAGTAGCATCATAAGAGACGTTTTAGAATTGCGAAAAAATTGAAATAATTTTAACCAAGTAGGTAATCTTTCAGTACGCTAAAAAACCAAAAATCTGAATTTTCAAGGTAAGTCAATGGATATAAATAAGGGGAAAAATCGAAAAACCTCAACTTTAATATTCTAAAACCCTAATTTAAATCATTATAATTTATGGAGTAAAACTAAAGCGCGCGAAATGACCTTTGAAATTACATAATTTGCCTGTTAACATGAAAGAAAGTTCTCGCAATTCTCTAATTGCAATGAGATACTTTAATTTAATAGTCGAATCGCATGTTATTCGTACATGAATCCTATTTAACTAATATTTTAAGTTGGGTTGGTCAAAACAAGTTATATTTTTACCTAAAACGTTTGCTATTCGTGTAATGAAATTTGATATGATATTAATTCACAGTGGTTTAGTAATAATAAAAATGTCTAAGTCATTTTTAAATAAGCATAATTTTCACTTGGAAAAAACAACATCAAACGATGAATGAAATAAATTTGGTAAAAGTAAAATTGAAAAGATTTTATTTTTGGTGAGAAAATTATAGCCACCAGGGAAATAGTTTCGGTAACGTTTAATACCATGGTCTTTTAGTAATTATTTTTAGAAGACACATTCAAAAATAGCAATATTTGTTCTCGACATCGAAAACATTGACCTATGAAATCGATTTTAGAATTTGAAAAAGGTGTCAATATCGAGATATTTTCTTGGGTCAAATTTAGAAATGAAATTGATCAGCCTCGTTTCTTGGACGTTAGTTTCTAACACACCCTGTTCGTGTATGAAAAACAATTTCATAATAATCGTTTTATACCGATGTTGTTTTTTAAAAGACTAATGTGCCGAATAAATAAGTTTGATATTTATTTGTATTATTCTTGTATTTCTTTCGTATATTTAGGAATATTATCAATTTTACTGCGGAAATGGTAAAATTTAACTCTCACTGAACTTCCCTCAAATGTCCACGAAACCCGGGGCATGTTACCGGGCAGATTGCAACATTTTGTAGGCAGCTAAATATTCTGTTCCACTGCCCTTCAGAGTGTCGCTGGTCCTCGAAATAAGTAGTGACCCCATCTGCACGAAATCTGTGTCACTTGTAGTCATTTGCCTTGCTAACAAGCCTACATGGGCCGGGGGCTGCTCCATCGCCGACGGAGTCGCCGTGTGTAAAAACGACGAATATTAAATCGGAAGGAGCGCAAACACAAAATTCCTGTCACTCCCTGACAGGCAACTGACAACGCTATTGCGATTCTTATCGTGGAGGGATCCTGTTGGCCCCAATCCGGAGCCCGGGCGCAGAGCTCCACTAACCGGAGCAGCTCCAGCATCCCGGGGTGCATCGCATCGGTATGCGCTGCCAGTAGCCCCGAGCTGCCGTGGGGCTCCGGAGGCCAGGCATCGAACCATCGCCGTCGACATATCGACGATGCGCTCGAATTAAATAATCCTCAAAAATATCGGGAGGATCAATACATGACCCAGAACGGTGCAGTCGGAGCTCCTTCGCCACTCTGCCGTAATCTGCACACATGACTGGGTATCCGCTGGCTTGGGGCTCCGGGCCTTTGGCCCGCTCCCGGAGCCACCGGGAAGCCGTGCTCATTTTTCCCCATATACGGAATCAAATCAATCGCATGATAAATATTGAAATGTAAATATTTGATTTGGGGCCCTATCTGCGGCTTGTGCGATCCTGTTCGCAACCCTTCAGTTCCGGCGGGGTCTGGGGCTGCTGCGGCCGGGGTGGTTGAGACTGTGGCCTCAGCGGCAAGGTGTGCTCCCGAGTGCACCTTCGACGGACGGGGGCTGCCGGGGCCCCATCGACGGAGGCGGCGATGATGATGGTGGCAGTGATGGAATCTATAAATGGATGAATGGGTCGAGAACTCAAAGCTATTGACTTTGAGGCTTTTAGCAGTTGCTTTTAGGATGGATTACTTTCGTGACGATGGTGGGGCTCCTTGAGCGATGTGGTGGAGCCCCGGGGGCTGTTTGGGACGGACGAATATAGTTCACGTTTTCGCATTCCGTTCTGATGGAAAGCCCTTGAATTATGCATAGATGACATGTGAGTTTCGGTAACGTGCCTGTTACTTTCCTGTTGCCTCGTAAAAATAGTAATTTCATTAATAAACACGATTTCAGGGAACGTATGGGCGCGATGAGTAATGAGTTAGGGCTTCCCATTCATTCGTGGCCCAAAAAAGCCACAAAAGTTTTGAAAGTAGCAGCAAATAGGCAAAGCGAAAGATTTATGAATTTGAGGGGACTTACACCAAGCGGAAATGTCTGATGGCTTGCGTCATGTGCATATGATTTGCAAGTTTTCAGCTATCATTGCTACCCGATTAGATGATAAACGAGAATTTTATTAAGTGAATCAGAAATAGATTGTGGCAAACACGATAGAAAATGTAATTTGTTAATAAAACAATTAAAATCAGAAGAATTGTTTATCGTTCTAAAAATTACAGGTACTGGCCACCGAAACAAGCCATTAAATATGATTCAAGGTAAAACATTTACGAAATAAGATTAGAAAAAGAACCTGCGGCTTAAAATTTAAAATATACCTTTCGATAATTTTTATATCTTTGAAAAGTCCATTATTATTCATTTTCGAGATGTAACCAGGTTTGCAAATTTCCCAGTTTGAGGTGAATACAGACTATGCGGAATAAAAAGCGGTGATTCCGATGATTTATCTATTAAATAAGCATAGTTAAATGATAATTGCTAAAATTATTGTCGTATAAATACTAAAACATAAATTAATTAGAAGCTTTATAAAAACAAAATTACGCAAACTTGAACACCCGCAAAATACACGCTTCTTAACCAAAAATTGTGAACTATTTAACTATTTTCATTGATTTATTAAAAAAAAACTATTACCAAGAAGAAGTTTCCAAGCACAAAATGAAAAAAATATATTTAAAGTAAAACTCCATTAAGATTTGAAAAACTATTTTTAACTAATTTTTTCTTAAATTAATACAACTTTTGTTGAACTCTGTCTAAGCACTTTTTCTATTTTGTTAAGCTTTTTTGAAAATTTAAAAAGCTTTTGTATTTTGAATGCCGCCATTTTGCAAATATTGCCATCAGCTGAAACTATTCTGTTTAAGATACTAGAAACATTCTTTATTCTTTATTATTATTATCTATTGAGAAATATAGTTTTGTCATGTCCGTTTGTCTGTTGGTAACAGCCCTATTACTCTTTAATTGTTGCACCAATTGAGATTAAAATTGGTGTAAAGTATATTGATGATTAGAAAAAATAATCCATATAATTCTAAAGCACCGTCAAAAGGAAACACGAAACAAATTTTATTTACCTCATCAAGTGGGGTATTATTTAGTATGTGTATGTAATACGTCTTTTAAAATGAAATTAAAATGTTTAGGACCGTGAGATACATAGTAGCTCTTAGAAAGAAGTCTTGAATGAAAATTATACGTATGAAGTTATGAAAATGGGAAAGTTAATGTATGATATTCCTTTTCTTTCTTGCTTTTCAGAAAAAACACAAAATAAACTTAATTTAGGAACGAAATTTTTGGATTAGTACTTATAACTTAAACTCTTTAAATTTTGAAGATTTCAAGTTTGAAGTGGAAAATAAAAAATTTCGAGTTTCGTCTTCCAAAGTAATGAATGACCAATGTGCATTTCTATAACGAGTTTATTAGCAATTATTTATAGGCAACAATCTTTCAAATCATTTTCTCTCTCAAGTTACTTGGTTCACCTCAGGTTTGTAGATTGTATTTAATGTGACATGAATCATGTCGAATAAATGAATTTTTAATTATTGTATTAAATATATGTATTTAATGAATTGATTAGGCTGCTGAATTAAAATAATTGAAAAATTTAAATTAGAACTGTGAAATTCACCGATTGCTTGAGAACAAATTTTATTTGAAATTAGCTAAACAAGATTTGTTCTTATGAAACAAATAGCCAATAAAACGGTTGAATAAAAATTAAAATTACCACCATTTAGCGGCTATTCTATAAGCTGCACAAATGCTATAAAACTTGAGGCTTACAGTAGAAAACTAAAAGTTGGTTTGAAACTATAGAGAAAGAAGTTCGTCGCGTATTAAAATTGGATATCATCTTGTTGGAAATATTTTTTTTTACATCTTCGATTTGTTCGGGATGAAGTCTGTAGTTTGGTTGATCTCATTCTGCACAACATTAAGTATATCTTGGGCAAGTCAATCCCTTTGGGGTCTAGGAGGAGGAAAGGTTGACATCAGCTACATGGAGTTTAGATATGTGACGTTGAAAAGTTCGAGTACATCTCATTTTTCTTCTTCTTGGGGAGTAAGTCTGTAATTTATTATTTATATCTTATTTACATACAATTTTTTCTTTAGCCAAGAGAAAATCCGAGAATTATTGAAGCCGTTCGAGTACTCTATGATGTTCAGGGAAAAGATAAAACCATTAAAATAGAGACTTTAAAGGGTGGTCCTGGACGTGGATTTATAGAGCTTAAATTAACTTCAGAATTACAAAAAGACACCAACGTAGTTATTTTGCTTTATTACAATCGAGCACTTGGTGATGAATCTGTTTTTCCGGCCTATTTATGTGTAGATAAGCGATGCACTACCATAAAATAATTGTTTAATCATTTATAATTTTACTTATGTATGTAAGTATACTTAATTATAAACAATGCAATATTTTCTGTTAAAATAGACGCTATCAGTATGTTAAAGAATGTGGTTCAAACGAATAGGATAGAAGAAACCGTGTTGTTATGGTTAGTATATATGTATTTATTAATTAAATTATTATTGTCATTAGTATTATTATTATTATATTAAATTTATAGTTAAATTTAGTGCCATAATAGAACAGAAAAATATAGTGAATGTTTTTTATGACTCGATAAATCGAATGAAAAATAAATAATAATAATAATAATAATAAATAAATAAAACCCGATTTTCGACCTCAATCTTTGGTATTTTGTATAAAGAAAGGAATAAAATATATGTAAAAAAAAACTTTAGGCATTCTTATGAATATATTAAAGTATATAAAAAAATTTTTTGTTGATAAATAAAAAACAAAATGGCGGCGTATGAGTTGCCGCACCAAAACATGTATTTTTTATTTCAAACAATTTTCGACCGATTCACCTCAAATTCGATTAATTGAAAATTGTAAAAACATATGTCACTTTTTATATGTAAATTTAGGTACAAAAATTGAATTATTTTTTAAAATGCGTATTTACAAATTTTTTTTTATTTCCTCGCGGATTTTCATACAAAAGGTAATACAATTAACGAAAATATAAGTTTTTTTTGTTCCAGGATTAATTTTAAGATATAGCTCTTCTTCGTGCCGTGGAGGCAGTTTAACAAAATCATGTTTTGGCGCGGCAATTTGTGCGCCGCCATTTTGTATTTTTTTGAACAATTTAATTAAAGGTAGGCTTAATGGGGTTGTTACAAAATTACATACTCATACTCTTTGAGGATCATTTTTCTCAAAACTAAGTTATCTGCTAGGCACTTCTAAAAACTTGTAGCCTGACAGACCAATTTATTTTTTGAGTACCTATGATTAGATTTAAGCTTTACGTAACCGAAAAATTGAGACGATATTCTATATAAGGGAATATCAACATATTGACAATTCAGGATTTGACAAATTGCGATTTAGACAGATGAAGTTATTACGAAATAACATATTTTCTTCTGTAAATAAATATAAACAGTTTTTTTTTAAGTAAGTAATTTATTTACATCTTTTATATAATAGTATCTAACTAAACTGTAGGAAGAAAATTCATCAATACAAATAATAATTTTAAAAATAGCAAAATATAAAGAAAAAAAGAAAGTGAAGGAAAATTATAGTCAATAATAGGCTTAATTAAACATAATAATAAATTTGACAGTCGTATCGGCCATGTCCAAGATTTATAATATTTGTGGATGATCTCTCGCTTGCTGAATTTACCTTTTATTAATAAGATTATTAATTAACATATTAAATGAATCCCGACTAGAATTTATAAGCGGCATGCTTCATGAAGCGTGTGGGGCTCATGTGGAAAATGAGGGGCATGCCGATAGAGGGATTTCTCCGTAGGTTCCTCATGACCCCACAACAACAAAAAAAAAAAAAACCAGCGATACTGAAGTGCGGTATTTCTTATGAGTTTTTCATAGGGGTCTTTTGAGGCGAACCTGACACATGTATACTTTACAATGAAATGGGCAATCCCATTATTTGCCTTGTAGGGGCCCAATTAGGCAAATATCAAATATAATCTTCTGAGGCAAACTTGTGGTTATCTGCTAGTGGGTCATATTTGAAAATTATCAGCTGTGCGCGATTATAGCACAAATTCCAGTGTTGTTAACAGCTGTCTTATCGGATTTTGCTTACGAAAACCTCATACTTTAGAACCTATTGCAAGAAATATCGTTCATGCACATCATATTGCGCAGGCGTAGATGAGTAGTTACAAACATTCGTCCATCTGTACAAACGTAAATTATCATATTTTATTGTTAACTACTAATTAACTTTCACTTAATTCTTGTTTAAAAATATTGTTTTAACAAAAATTAATACAGAAAAATACAAAATTAAGTTTTTTATTATACGAATCTTTATCTTAATAAAATTATCTCATTAGTAAAATATATTACTAATTCGATTAAATTTATCTTTTTTATAATAATAGTACAATGTAATCCGATTGATTCTCCCAAAAAATTTACGAAATTGAAAGTACTTCTTTTTTTTTATATTCATATGTTCAAAAGGTAACAATTTAAATACCAATTAATAACATGTAGAATATATTTATAAATTATTTAATTTTTCTTCCGTTTAGGGTGGGAAAGTCGTAGTTTTTGAGTTTGAAGGACTATTGATGACTAAGATTATGTGGTTTCTGATGAACTGGCTGCCCATTTACTATTTAGTGATATTCAACGGCCCCAGTTTTGTCCCCCAACCGTGAGTGCGGCCTGGCTGGTGGCGATTCCCGAAAAATAGATATAAATCCAGGGTGACCCGGACCCGCACCCATCGCCCGTATAATGCCCCACGCAGGAATAATGTTTATCCAATTTCGGTCCGGCAAAGTCCTGTTGATTTATCACCTGAAATCCGCTCCAACTGCATGATCATCGTCATTAGTCGCCTTCCACTTTGATTTCCGCCTGTCACTTGATTTATGGACCAGAGAATTAGATGCGATTTAGATGTATCTGCGGCGCTTTATCGTCCTAATATTTTATTTAAACATTAAACACATTATTAATTCGATAATTTTATTGCAGCGGCGGGCGATACGGGGCGGACGGTGCGACGGCGGCGATATGGCGCGCTCGGTGCGGTCATAAATGCCGCGGCATTTGCCCGCTGCCATAAATTTACCAAATTTTTCGGATAAATTTAATTTCGGCACAATGAGGGCGGTGCAGAGCGCACCACACCGCCACCGTGATAACGCCGCAACAGATTGTTTTTTTTTTTTTTTCCATATTTCGGTGGGGTACCGGCCGCCGCGACGAGATACGCGCAATGTGGCACTCCCGAGGCTTTAAAAGGTTCGCCTCGGGAGTTGAAGTGTTTTACAGAAAATTTGGAAATTGACCAAAACAATTTTCCTGCGTTTAATTCTGCCCATTGCTGCAGGCACTCCATGCCGCTCAATTTGCGAAATTAAATGCTTCGACGTACTCCTGGCAGGCCGCACAGCACACATGCAAAATGTGCAGGTATTGGGGACTCGTAGCAGCAAAATTTTATTCACTTATGAAACAAAAAATCTCTTTCCTTTTATATTACGGTTTGCTTATAATTCGGAAGGACATTTCAATTAAATCCAAGGGTATTTTAGTAAAAATTTAATTGCTTCACAAGCAAGACAAAAACGCAAGTTGTTTATACCTTAAGCCTTGAAAGGGATGGAGGCTTTCTCATAGAATTAAATTATGTACATTTTACTTCATTTCGTTGCAGAGTCATGGTTATATTTTTCTCTAAATTAAGAAAGTATAATAAATTTTTTGGAATTCAGCTGTATCTATACACTCTAAATATTATTCAGTAAATTTCGCCAGAAATGCATTATATTATATCGTAGGTACAATTAATATTGCAATAACTTTTCAGTGAGAATTCATGAGTACCTACATTGAGTGGGTCGACTAAATATAGTGGGGCGCCCCTATCACATTTAATTTTTCAATATCCTCCACCATGGACTCCCGGCTGCTACAAAACGATCTTCATAATTTTAGTATATGGTTCCAAAAAAACTCTCTTGAACTTAATATTAAATTAAATTAATTCGTTAAATTGTTTGTCGAGAGGACAATATCACAGATCTGACCTTTAGAAGTGAACGAATTTTATGAATACAAAATACAACTTAAACATGTGATCGTGTATGGATATCACTAGGATTTCAGATAAGTTAAAAGAAATTTCAATAAATATTGCGACGCACAATACAACTTTCAGATTATCTAGTGAATTTCACTAGACTTTCAGTTAGAAACTGCTAAAATATCAGGATTTTTGACAAAAAGTTCAGTTTTAACGAAATAATTTTCCGGTATTTTCAGACATATAAAATACAAACAAAATAAATAAAATAAATAATCTTGATAAGTAGTTGATAAATTTTCTTTAAAGTAATTTATCAAAATTATATAAACTTTCCATAGGTACATATGTACTGTACATAATCCTAAAATTGTAATAATTATTTTATATTTTTCATCAAAATCTAAAAACCAGTTTTATTTTCCCAATATTATTTATTATCTTTGCAATAATAATTGAAGTGGAGAAATTAACACTGAATAATGAAACATATATTCAAATTCAAACCAAGAAAACTTAGTTAGAGTTCCACATAAAAAAAAACTATTGGATAAATCAAGGAAAACTGAGAGAGAATTTAAGCAATGAAGTAAAACCAATATCAATAACACTCAAAAGAAAAATTTTCTGCTGACATTTGATCAGCCTTCGCTGGGGCCTGTTACTTTTACTGTGACATAATATTCCTTCATTGTTTCCAAAAATAGTAATTTTTAATTTTTCTGAAAATTAGTGAATGATTGTTGTTCCACCTTTTTTACTTTTATATTAATTTGGTTTATACATAAGTAGTTTATTTAATTTTTTATCGCGTGTGCCGAAAATGGCTCAGAAATGAGAGCTTTTCCTCGAAAAATCTATTTTTAATTTTTACATGTTACTCTATCAAGAAAGCATGTGGCACGAGACTTGATTAATGCTTAAAGTTTCTTTTCAGAGTTGCTTTTAACAAGGCAGTAAAGCTTCTTTTATGAAGTTTAGCGATTGATAATTCCTTATTCATATTTGTTTGATTAGTTCCATAAATCATCTTAAAGTGTGAGAAAAGAAGAGCATATTGTCGTTTGTTTAATTAAGGAATATTACCGAATTTCCAAGGAATTAGGTGACTGACGAAAATTTTACATGATTGTCACTTTTTAAAAAAAGTAAAGTTTGATCTTAATCTGTTCCAACAAAGAAAATAATAATTGATAGTATTTTTGTTAGCTTAAGTACATAAATAACATTTTGAACACAATTTATGGTTAGATTAATAAGTAGTAGATTAATATAATATACTATTATTGTAGTGTACATCTATGTTTGTAAAACAAAAAATATAAAATAAATGAAGTTAGGTAAGAATTAGTTTTTATATAAATACAATTTAAATTTAAATTTTGATATTACCTACTGCTAAAATTTAACATTTCCCAGCAGCTGCTGTAGATCGTTCTACATGTTTATTTGCAAACATTTGAAATTAGGGTGCTTGAAACAATCACAGATTGCCGATTCCCACCCTCCGGCCGTTCTAATCTACATAGATGATAAGCTTTGATATATACTGTCATTAAGCAAGTTGTTTTAGAGTAAAATACATAAAAATAATTTTCCTTCAACCTTTTAGTACCAGTCAGAGAGTAAAATGTCCGTCGCTTTTAATAAAAACATTTTAATGGGGAAAAAACTTTTACGTTTGGGTCCTAAAAGAAGAAATTAATTTAAAAAGCCATTAACCTCCGTTCCGTCAACGATTAGACGGCCAGATTAAATCCATTTCGTAAAATAAAATACGACCGACATATTCTGAACCCACGCCAGGGCCCAGCCCCGGTAACGTCGTGTAACATAAACACACCATTGAAATCCACTTAATTCTGAATTCAGCGCTTATGCATCATTTGACACGATTCTTTAATAATTCAACCGAAAATTGATTTCCGCCATAAAAAAGTGCACAATCCCTGGTTGCATGTCGGGCCTGGCTGGGAGTCAATCGACACGAAAATACTTTTAGCTCGCCACAAGTCGAAATGAGTCAATTCGCCACAAAAGAGCACAAAGTGGATTGCCGGAGAAGTCGACTGTTTGTAATTTCATTATCACTTTATTATCTTGACCGGGCGACGGGACGGGTCGTGCTCGGGCTCCAGCTCCGGGGGTGTCCGGTGGAGCTCAGCCAGCCGGGCTAAAAATCGATAGATCCGGTCGGCGGCGGCGGTGGCGGCGGCCACCCGGACACCATCGCATTAAAACTTCGACTCGAGATTCAGCAGTCCATAACACTTGGCCCTGGAACGTGCCATAACTCTCAGCTTCTGGTGAAAACTTCTAATGATTACCATTCCGGCATCATAAACGGGCACAACATTACGAACGTTTACGTCCACATAAAACACATGTGAAAAGTTTCTGGGCACACCCGCTACTGGGTCTGGTAACTGGAGGACCCGGAACCCGGTCCGAGACTCCCTTCGTTCGCAATTTACGGACATGACCATAATTTCTTGGCGACTCCGTTGTCCCTTTATCACTCCTTCGTGCGCTGCGAGGAGTCTCAATCCACTCCCAGGAGTTCGTCATTTTTATGGCTCAATTTTTTCCCGGTTTTTGCAGACTTTCCGAACAGAGCCGCCCCGCCGCCGATGCCCGATAATCAACTTATGCAGGAGGCGAACTTGTAGCAGGCGGCCCCGGCTAGGCAAGTGCTAGCGAATTTATCGTCGGCAGATATTAGTTTTCTTTTGTCGAGTTCCGGACAAGTGTGTCTATCAGTATCAAATTGCGCCTTTTCGGAAAAATATGAAAAATTGAATTATATCACCCAATCAAAATTGCAGTGTTTTATGTTCATATTCTATTAGTACCCACTTAGTCTCAGCTAGTCCCCCTACACTGCGAGAAAATTAAATTTTACCATACATTCATACAAAATTACCTATTTGTAGTAGTTGGTTTTCAGCCAAACAAATTTTAATAAAAGCAATCATTTCAAACAAGAATAGAAAGTTTAGTGAAAATTAAAGCCCGACTAGGACTAAAAATACACCTTCGAAACCAAAAAAGATAGAAAATCGAGACCTGTCGATTGATATCAAACATGACTCAACTATTTCAAAAAACTTTCATTAAAATTATCTATTACTATAGGCAAATATATGGAAACCCAGTTCAATCCGACTAGTTTCGTGGAGTCAACTTAACGACACCTCGTGTTTCCATGGCACTAACTCAAGTTCAACCCGGATTCAACCCCGCATGGAAACATATTATATATTGTTAAATGAAACATATTAAATATATGTATAATATTATATAATAAAAAAGAGAATTCGCTTAATTAATACAAAATTTGTATTTCACACTTTTTATTATATAACCTTTCGAATGAGCTAGAATCTAAATGTTATCAAATTCAGCGTGTATTAAATCAGCGGCACAAAAACACTCCTTTCGAATTTTGTGAGGTTGTATTTCTAAAATTGGACAATGAACTTGAAATTAACGTACTTCAAAGCCCCGATATATTTATTTTTATGTAATCTCAGTGAATTATTGTTGTATTTTGTTCGCAAATATCTTTAATTTCCACATATTTTTATCACCAAAAAGATATTTGAAAATTCAAATTCGATATTCTAATTAAGATAATTAAAATTAACATTGAGTGTGCTTACATGTTACCGTGCGTGAATTTGAAAGTTCTTGTTTCCTTTCGAATTACATACTTTGAAAAAATTCTTATAGGTACATTTTATTCATTAATTTTGCAATGTTGGCGTAGAGGAAGATTTTATTCTTAATCCTACTAAAATTTTCTTTTTCATTGGCCTTATATTAATTTCACTTATATGAATTTGATATTTGGGAGTTTTTGGGTATACGGTTTATGGGAAAAGAAAATTAAATAAATATTATTATAATATTCAATTTTTATTCAACCGTCATACATTTTAAAAAACGATATCAGTAAGTTACGGCATTTACATATTACAAGATAAAAATCACACTGTTTCTCTTAAGGTACTTTGATAAAAATACAAAATAAACAAGATCAGAGTTAAGTGGACTTAACTGGCTATGCATAGTTATAGATATGATTATGTGGTTGGAGATTTGTTTAGAAAAAAAAAAATGATTTGAACCATTTTATATTTGTTGTTTTAGAAAACTTGAAGTAGTATGCAATCTTTAATCTTTCCCTCATTTTCAAAAAAATTGTTTTTCTAAGTAAAAATGGCACCCAAGAGTAGTTTCGAGACAATCGTAAAAGTAAAATTCTGATTCGTATTATATAAAGGGAGCTTTTGGCTCACTTTAAACTTTTAGAATTTAGTCAACTGTTGGAATTTTTGAATGAATGATATACATAGCTTAAATTATTCGTATACCTTTTTGCTATATAATCAATTTAAAATGTTTTTTTTTTTTTTTTGGAATTGTCAAGCTGGCCTAACCCTTAAGTTAATAAGATCTTCTTCAAATCCAAATTGCAATGGAAACATATCAAAAGTCAATACAATGGCATCGAATTAAAGTTGAGAATATCCTAAGCTTTTCCCTAAGGGAACCTTTCCCAAAACGGGAAGAGACAGTATAAAATGTACCCCAATTCCGTTCAATTATCTTTATTCGAATAAGATAAAAGTCTAACCACAACGGCCAAACAGTGCCTGGAGTTAAGGCATCATAAACATTGTCGTTGTACAAACAGGCTCTCCAGACGAATTCAGCGAATGACCCATTTCTATTGAAAGTAACAATCGATGATGTCCCCGAAACGTGCTGAATTTAAATGTCCTCAATTGCCAGACTCCTACAGGATTCAATTTAAGCAAGCTGCCCCCGTAAATTCCGATGGCCGATTTCAATAGACTTCGAGCCCAGAGGCCGGACGTTGGCGGCGGCAGTGGTCCGTCCGTCCGAGCAGTGCCCGTCTTCGGCGCTTCCACAAAAACTCAACAAATAAATGGAACGTGGTCGTACCTACTCCAGGAGGAGCCCCAAACATATTCAGTAACTCCCATCGAATGGAAATTTTAGTTGGTCCTTCGCCCTCCCATGTCCTAAAAAATAAACAGAAGTCTCTGAGTCGGAGCTGGCCACAACATGCCCCCTGAGGTTTCAATTACCGGGACCGCAACAAACACACGTCCCGGAATGCGACCAGGACTAAAAACGTACGGCAGCCAGGAGTAGGAGCGACAACAATTATTACTGGCAATAACAAGGTAATTTAGCGATTGCCAATGATGAAATTGTTTTGGGGACAAGGAAGCGATAAGTGAGCCAAGCCAGGACCACCGGGGCTCCAAACAAAAACTGCGCCCCCGCCCCCGCCGCCCGGCCGGCCGGACTGGATCGTCTCATCCGTCCGACGACATCCCAAGAAGCAGCCACTCGCTGCTGAAGCTCCTCGGCAGCGGCGGCAGGATCACCCGGGATTAGGAGCTCCGGCTCGAGGCTTGGGGCTTGGGGCGTGGAGCGTGGGGCTCCCGGAGGACGGCCCCCTTGCAGATTTATACGTGCGCCCGGCGGACACACAGTCGGACGAAAGTTGCACAAAAACATTACCGAAAATGTCGAAGGGTGATATAGTCCGAATTTAATCCAGCTCCGGTCGATTTAGCAGGACAACGCAGTGGCTGGGCTTTTTCGTGTCATGCAAATGGTAACCCTAACGTACCAAGATAAACGATAGATGTTCATATGTCATAGGGACAAATAGGAAGGTGTTCCGCCGGGTACACGGCATGCGGTGCCGGGCGAGTCGTGTTGTGGTCACCCCGGCAAAAAGGAGCTCCCGTGCCGGGCACGTTTTGGCCGGGACTTCGATTGATACTTAACAGAGTCCTGGAAAAAAGAAAAGTTATGGATATATCGGACGGTCGGACCGGGGGCTGGATGTCATTGCCAATTACTGTCCGTAGCTCACCCGGAAGAATGTGTGCCAGGTCAAGGGTTGATAGACCCAGCATCAATTTTGCCTTCCCCAGTGAAACAATAAGAAATCGATAGGCTGCCGGGACTTGGGACTCGGGACCCGGGACCCGGGACCCGGGACCCGGGACGATGAATGGCAGCCACTCGACGACTGCTTCCCGGAGTGGGGTCAGGTCGGAGGAAATGGAATACTTGGAGCGGAAGATGCCTCGTGGCACTGACGGAATATTTTCGCTTTCAGGAAATATATTTCTTACTTGAGTTGCTTTGTATCGGCGACGTTTTTGCTCACGGCCACCGAGGATGTCTCCGGCTTTTTTGGGGCCCTGGCAGTGCTCCCAAGATTGATGGGGTCTTTTTCATGCTTTCAGCCCAGCTGTAAGGTAATTTCTCCCTGAGGAGACAATGGGATATTGTGGGAAATATTCTTGAGCAAAAAAATCGCAAGGATTTGCAAGATTTAGAATTAATTATATTGGAGAAATTGTGAAAACGAGACTTTCGTCTTTTGTTAAATTATAAAAAGCCATACTGTGGAAAATCGCCCCTTTTTAATTTCAGGTGGGAAGTTTTTTCGATGGCCTGAAATTCACTTTTTTATTGAATTATAAAAAAAGTCACTTCAAGAGAATTTTTAGATTCTATATTTGGACAAAAAATTAATAACAAATCAATAATTTGTCCCCATTACAGCGCTATGCAATTAGCAGCCTAAGTTTATACTATAATATATGTATGTCTCTTCCTATTAATGTAGACGAAATCGTAATTGCAACAATTTAGGCATATGAGAAAGTATGCAACAAATTATAGCTACAATAATTTTGTAATTTAGCCTTGAAAGCAATTTTTGTATCACTCCATAAATATAAATATGCTAAAAAAAACCTTTCTTATGTGAAATTGATAGGGGAATTTACTATTTAGATATGGTAGGTTAACTTGTTACATTTTGTGCTATTTTAAATAAACTCACTATATCCATGGTTTTCCCATGTGTGGCGCCATTTACGTTGTACTTTTTCTCTTATCTGGGTGGCAGCATACGACGCTTTTGTTTTCATTGTTATTTAATGAAGCCATATTTTTAGGAACATTACCTAAATTATATTGGTTTTTTGCATAATCATTATGGCCTCAACTCCTACAGTACAAAATTTATTGTGAACAACCGTCAACCTAGGGTTTTTCAAAAAAGTAAGGTTAAGTAGGAAAAGAAGTAACGTCGTCGAAGTTTGTAATAAGGTCGTGAAAGTCGGGAGCTCAAATAGCGTTCGAAATTGCAAAAAAGCAACAAAAATCTTAAAAATTTTAAAAATATATGCTCTGAAATCTAAGTTTAAAAAGGATATTTTTTCTTTACATGATTTCTTTCAACACATTTTTAACTTTAATACTACACTTAGTAATGAAAGTTGTTAACGAATTTTATTTTTATCTTATGTTCACATGACAAATTGGGCCAGTAGTTTTTATTATAAGATATCGCAAGCATCAGATATAAAAACATATTTTCGATAAAAACAAGTTTAAGCTTTTCTCGCATCCAAGATAGTCAAGTACACTTATTTCAAATTTCAATAACAATATAAAAAGAAAAACAGAAAACATTTCCCAATTTTTAAATAACTATGCTGTGCCGAAGTATGCCAATATTATTACCATATATGTATGTATGTTAAATGTTCAGATTTAAGCTGAGAAGGTAGCACCCAGAAAGTGGGTGATCTATTTGTAAAAATTAATGGATACAAATTTTTCTTGCGTTTTAAATAGTGAACTTACTATTTAAAATTTATTTAGTGAAATTTTATAGAATATGACTTTCGAACAATGTACGCTGGTTTGCTGTTGGGCAAATATCGCTTCAGGTTTAATTATTTTGCAACCCCTAAATAGAGGCATCGATGAGAAAGTAGCTGAGGAGTATTATTTGGCGCCATCTATCTGGCAGTGGTGAAATCATTCCTTTGTCCACACAATTGAAAATTAAAACATTTTTTGTATGCGAAAATAGTTTGTCTAGCTTTGTGCTAAATTTGAATTTATTTCGAACGTACAGACATAATACATACGTTTGTTTGCTAGAAGCGGGCTGTACGCTTTTCGAATTTAGACGTGTAAAATATTTATCGAATCGACGTAATTGGAAAGAGCTAAAGGTTTGAATAAAATACATTGAAAATCGATAGGGTGTTGTTTATATATTTCCAGGACCGGCGGCGGGTATAGCGTCATTTACATACAGATGTGAGCTTACCCTACCTGGATTTATTTGCATATTTAATTCTGCATACAATTCGAAATGGCAAAATCATAATTGTAGCACTTGACCTGTTTCCCAGACCGAAAATAAAATTAAAAGTTATACAAGCGGATTCACGGGTTCGATTCGTTTTTTTTTATGTTGTTTTCATTTTTATTATTTTTTTATTTTCCATTCGTTTCACCGGGAGCAGAACAAAACCCGTGTCAGGATAATTTCTAGCAGCGCTTCCCTTTCCATCAGCAAATTATTCTGAGCAGGGGGAGGGAATCAATGAGCTCAGAAATTGCGGGAATAATTTCCTGCTCCGGCTGGGGTCTGAGGTGCTGCAGCACCAGGAGCAGTGGAGCCGGATCGAATCTGGGTCTGGAGGTAGAGCGGAGGTAGCGCGAACCCCCTCCAGGGCTCTTGATAGCCGCGATAAAAGGAGCCTTTCTGAGGGTTTCTCCTGTTCCTGTTATTGTACGCAGCGGTTTCTAGGGTTGTTCGACACAAAATAGGGGCGCAGCAGCACTGGTAATTATTTCTGGTGGAAGCACATGACCTTGGCACAAAAATCCTATTTGCTTTTAATTATGCCCCACTTCTGCCCCAGTGGAGCAGCGAGAGACTCCGAGACGCCAAGAAAGTGGATGGGGCCCCGAGAGCTCCATCAGGGCGGCTCGTATGCAGCTTGTTTCCCTGCACAAGACACTTCCGTTTTGTTGGGGTGCCTCGCCAAGGAGCTACCCTAGCCCTAGTCGCCCTAAGTGCGGAGCACCTTCAAAGGGCTATGTGAAATTTCAGCGCCTTTTAATTAAGTTAATCCTCGAACTAATTTCAGCCGATGGGTCGAGGGGGAGTGCACCCACCAGTCCGGGATAATTTATTTCGAATTTTTGCAACTGCCAGCCGAAGCGGCTTAACGCCATAATTATCATTTAAAGTGGGTCATAAAATATGAAGTAACAGATAAGTCCGCCGCCGGCTATTACCTCATTAACCCGTCGATGGGCCGAAATTAAAACTGCTCATTAAATAATAAATCGCTTGAACGGAGTTTATTTATTTATAACGCGTGGCCGCGGCGGCCGACGCGGCCGCAGCATCAATTCGGCCCGCACGTAATTTATAATTATTATAAACACATAATTCAATTATTCCCCTCATAAAATATGTCAGTGGGCTGTCCGGCGGGCGAATCGATTCCCCCCGGGGCGAGTTACGACCGGGAGGCTTCAATAAAAAGCGCTCGATTCCGCGCGACTTTAAACATAAAAATCGAAAAGAGGCGACGCTCCGTGCAAACAGAGAAATTTTAATTTGCCGATTAAATATGTTTACAATTATTTCGCTGCTTGTTTTCCACTTTCCGATTTTTCGCCTTTTTGGACTTATTCGAACTTTTCGGGCATTTTTTCCAGGACATTTTGTGCCCTGTCCCATGTATTTCGGCGAAGTAAATCTCCCGGAATTATCAGGACTTTGTTTGTCAGACAAGGATGCTGGCCAGCCCGGGGGCATCGGTGTTAAAACAGCGAGCCCCGGAATGCTCCAAAGGGCATCGGATCCTATTCACAAACCTGATAATGAAATGAATGTGTGTCCACTCCAAGTAATAAATGTAAATTATGCGCTGGAATTAATCGCGCCCGCGATGCCATTTGTTTAGTTCTACAGCAAGCGAAATCCGCAATTTGCTGACGATTTTTTACATCGAGATTTTTTCGCCGGATTTCACGGATGATTAATTTCAATTGGGACACGGTGTTGACTTACACTTTTAATGAAGGCCCGATTTAGGGCCTCTCGCAGCTATCTTTTTCGGGCAAAATCAATTTATGAAACTATCAATATGAATTACTCGATGTTGAAATTTTTTCAATTAACTGATGGCTGAATATATTCCACCCAAGCAGCTTGCTTCCAACAACGACCCAAAATTATTATGGTAAATTTGAAACTTCTTTTACGTTTTAGATTTGATCCGAAAATAAAAGAGATTGCATCAAGTGAATGTGCACCCAGATCAAATTAAGCATTAGATTGAAATTTATGAACAAATACCCATAGTAAAATTGTTTTTTGTGCGAACAAATAAAATAAAATTGCCTTGATTTATATCCACTTTGCATCAAAAACTTTTCCAGTTCAAGGTTTGAAGCTTGTTGGCAATTTGATGAGCATTTTGTCATTCTCAATAAGTTAAAGTGCTTTCAAACTTTAGCGGATGATTTTTTCCTCTGATTCATTTTTAATATAATACTTTGAAATTAATTTTCTTTTTTACATCTTGTTTTACACTATTTCTATAAAGTACGAAACAAGAAAAGTTTAAAAATATTACTTTAAATATACATTGATTAGTCATCCATCATGATAAACCATTTATAAATAATAATTTAAAATCTAAAATAATATGTTCTTATGGTTTTATAATTCTGTATCAAATAGATTATCAAATGAGTAAAATAAGAAGACTAGGGAAAAATATTTGAACAACAGAGTCCTTAACTTAAAATATTAAAGAAGGCTTTTAAAATATAAAAAGTTAAAGTGACTGAAAATTTGGTTTTCTTTTTTTAATTCGGTATTTGAAGTTTGAGACTCGGGTGTTTTAAATATTTTCTCCAGAAATACCTTGAGGTTAAGAACGAATAAATATTAATTTGAAAACAGTGAAGAGAATATAACAAATATTTGTCTTTATACACTCAGACAAACACGTATCCTTTATTTTAAATAAAGAAAAGGTATCCTTGATTGATTTTTTCTATTTTTAAAAACAATTTTTATTAATGGTAGGTATGAAAGTTTTTTTCGAATCAACTACAACTTACGGATAAGTTTGTAAAACTGAAAACGTTTTAATGAAATGCATATCTAAAAAGTCACTGCATTTATCCTCTATTCATAAAAAAACACATGTTCATTGTAAGCGATATTTTATTTATAAAAAGAGAAATCGTCTTGGTATGTTTTAAAGGAACATTTGATTTAAAGCAATAACTCATAATAGGTAATATTAAAAGAAATCATATAATTGCTTTAATGAAGAACACACTTTTTAATATATAAATAAAAAGGTTTATAATTATAATAATCAGATATTCGTTTATATTAGAGATGGTGTGTCTTAAAAATAAAAGAAGTAACTTTCATGAAATGGTTAGAAACATTTTCGGTTTAATAAGAAATATTAATTTTTCATGTTTTTCGTAACTTTTATAGGAAATTTCTTTCTGAGTTTGTCTTTGATATGAAGATGGAATGTATTTAAAATGTTATTGTTAGTTTATATTTTGTGAACCTTTTGTTTCTATACCCATCAAATATTTAAACAGCAATTTATATAGAATTTTAGTAGAAGGTATCGAGTTAACAAACCATTTATCACATGCTTAGTTCAGTAAAGTTCGCAACGGACGTTGTTATTTCAAAAACCATTTTTGCGTAATAAGTTTCTTTATTTATTTTAATTTTTGTAGTGGGTGTTAGAAACTGAAGAGGTATTACAAATTTTGAATGGTCATAAATTCACCGATCCCACTGCTTGTTCCCTGACCGCGAAGTTATCTTTTGAGTTAGTCGACTTCTTCGGAAGTAGCCGACGAAGTCTCCAGTGGAAGTCCCGGGGAGTGAATATATTAACAGCTCCCAATCTCCCGGCACAGTGGAAAGTGCAAAATAGTGCGCCGGGCAAAAACCGACAGAGCGGCCAACAAAAATCTGAATCCGTCCGCCATAAATCGCCAGCGAAGGCCGAGGGAGCTCTCCTAGGTTTTGTATTTCTTTTTATTTTTATTTTTTGATTTCCTGTATTGTTGTGTTCAACTCCATAGTCAACTCGTTCGAGCCTACGAGTTTTTCTTTCATTTTCCGGGAAATTTCTCGCTTCGGCTGGGAATGCACTGCTCCTTGGACTATTCTTCTTGTGGCTAAAAACAAGAAGAGCCAGCGAGGGCGCACATATGTACTACTAGCAACTAAACCCTGCAACAACTGGAGCATTCTCCCGAGCTGTGCACGGGACTCAGGAGGGCTCGAGTGGCTCTGGAAGGAAGTGAGCAACTTCCCGAAAAAAATGAACGTCCTCCTGGATACTTTCTCGTATATGCCAGGGGTAAAAAAGTCCCCGGGAACGGTGGGAAAAAAAATGCCAGCGCTCTGGCCACCAGGGAATTATTTATTCGCTAATGTTGTGGCGCCTCCGCAAACAAATTGCCACCGTTGTGCCGTAGTTAGGCGACGCTTAGTAACTTTTTGTCAGGACCTGAAAGTCTCTTCCTTTTTGGCGATGGCAATTGCGCCTCCTTCCTGGCCGGGCCCGCTTCCCGGCCAGATTTTTCTGTCTCGCCTTCCACGGGATATGATACGAGTTTCCCCCCGTTGACAGTCACCAGTTGTAAGTGGCCCTGAATTGGGGCCACCATGGGAGCCCCAAGGGCGGGCGAACGGGGCGGCATGCCCTAAAAGCCCGGCGAGACCCTTTCATACCGGTACTCCCGGGGGCCGGGGGTGGAGCAGAGCCAAGCACCGTCGAAGAAAAATTGTACTAAGTTCAGGCGGAGGAGATTCATTATCACTTTGTGGGGCGAACGTGGGTCACAGGGTGCGGATGGGTGTCATTCGGGCTATTTATTTATTTATCTAACTTTGCTTACATGCCAACTACTTTCACCAACGAGTGTAATGCAACTAAAAAAGAAACAAACAAACAAAACACGAACAAAATTAAAATTAATTAGGACTACAGAAAACCATTTTGCTTTGCGTTTTTTGGAACTAAACTTATTGAGGGGTTACACCACCTTGGTGCTCTGAAAAGTTGGTATAAAAAGAAAATTTTTTTTGACGAAGCTATAAAATATAGTATATAAAATAATTTTTATTACAAACATACACATAGTATTGTTACGTATAATTTAAAAAGAAAAACCAATATAAAAAATTCAAAAATGACGGAGCTATAAGCCATCAAGTTTGACCCTGTTTTCAAAACCCTTCCTTATGGTGTACTTTCTCTATCAGGCATCGTCTCAAAAATTAAGAAAAAAATGTTTCTTATTTAGAAATGTAATAGCTAAGATGTAGCATACAGAAAAATGTTTAACAATTATTTTGTATAAAGCTGTTTGAAAAAGAAAAAAACAGATTTTTATGGAAATTTTAAGCTTTAAAAATTTATAGAAAATTAACGCGGCACCCAATCAAAAAAATCGCATTCGACATCTTAGATAATGTTATAAAGAATATATGGTTTGAATTTTATCTAAATTGGTTAACCAGATCTTGAGATATCTTGTACACGAGTTTGAAAAACGTAGTTTCAAGAAAAACACAAAAGAATTTTGAATTGCTGATTAATGCGAGAGTCAAGACAGTGAAAGTCTTTCTACTTGCATTCAAACCAGTTGAACCTGATGGTACATAAAACAGCATATTTGTTTGAGGTTTGTTTTCTAAAGAACAGTTTCAGCTTTAGCAAATGATCGATCTAGTGGGAAATTCTGAAATGGTAAATCTTTATAGTAATTAAACAAATAAAATTGGAATTAATTTTTTTCTTTTATCGAAACGATATGTCATCGAAATTACTATAATTGGTCTAAATTTATATAAAGATACCTTGAAAAAACTTGGATTAATTAAGAAAAATAAAATTATATATATTCCTTATTGGACAACCGTTTTCAACAAAAAGCGTTATACAATTGGTAAATTATTCTTATTAAATGGATAAATCTGGCTACAATTTTGAGCCTTATAAAAAACAAATGGCCGTAACAAAATCCATAATTATAGCCACTCTAATAACAAGTAAAATGCACAAGATTCATTTAAATATCTCAAAAATTGAATATGTTATTACATGGGCCGTACAAAAAACTTTATGTGTTTACTTGCTATGTAAAATCTATTCAAAGTATTAAGAATTTTAGGTTCATACAACATATCTACATACAATGAAAATATGAAAGAAACGAAAAACCGATTTTTTTCAAAAGTTTTGATGGGAGATTATCCTTAGATTACCCTTGGGCTAAAACTCAGGACCTAGGGTAGTGGCTAAATTGAGTTATGCTCCCATGTTGAGGTGATTGCGACTGGGTCTCACCTGCATCCCGGCGCGGAGTGTGGGCGTAATTGAGCCCATCTAACTACGAAAATGGCGAATGGGGTTGCATGTAATAGGTGCACACTTTCCGGGGCACCGCCATCAGTGCAAGCATGCGACATCCCTGCAAATGGGATAATTTACACGGAAGCGGGCCGCGTGTCATTCAACCTGGCAACCTGGCCCACCCACCCTTCGTCTGTCAATCATCCGACCCTTCGACGACCTCAACAACACTTGCACTCTTCCGGGAGAGCTCTCGGGATGTCAGTGCCCATAATTGTGTTAATTTTAGTCAATAAGGGCCGCCATTGAGAGGGATTAACGTTGCTTAACGAGCTTGGCGAACGCACCCCCCCCCCCCCCCCCCCCCCCCCCCCCCCCGCTCAAGCGGCACTTGAGCCCCTGCACGGGTGGGGCACGTAAAACCTAAAAAGGTGGCGGGCAAATGGGCCGCGGTACGTGTAGCCGTGCTCCTCTGGAACCTCCGCAATTTAAGGCCGTGGCCGGGGCCCTCTTCTGGGCCATGTGTCAAACTTTTGTCCGTAATCAGGGAGGCCATTTGAATTTCTGAGCAATTTGCTTATTAATTGAAAAATCGATGGGAATTCATTATAAACAGTCGCACGGCCGCGGATTATGCTGATTAGGTACTAAAATTGGAGTTTAGGCGTGAAATTATTGGTCCCGGCGAGCACTTCGCCGGTCCGGGCCGGCACTTGGGCGGCCTTAAAAATTTACGCCTGTTCACTTTTCAATGGACATTTGTTCAATAATTACGAATTTATGGGCGGCGTTATGAGCGTCCGCGGTGCATGTTGATGCCGCGCACCTCTTTGGCCCGTTGATTAGCTTTCCTGGCAATTATGGCTTCAGTAATTAACAGTTTTTGTGGCGTCGCTGAATTTTAAACATTCGCGAGAGGGCACAATTAATGGCCGCAAAGTGCATTTTGTAGGCCAAGGGAGGTGTTTTAGATTTTGCTAAATTAGAGATTCATTTCGAGATTTTACAGCCCCTAAAGAGGTGGAAGACGGGGTTCAACGCGTGGTTTAATGTCCCCGAACAAATGTGCTACATTTTAGTCAATAAATGAGTCTTTGCTTCACTTTAATGACTTGGCGTTATTTGGATCTAGAACCTCAAGAAAGCTTGCCTCGCTCGGCAGCAATTTCAAAGCTTTTTAGAAGTTAGGCAATCGTTAAAGCTTTACACCCTTCGTAAAAAGAGTTGTATTTAAACACTGTTAAACGGTTTTAGTTTAGGTACCTACATACATTGTGAATCGTTTTCTAGATAATTTAACTCTTATAACTCAACTAATTATTTTATTAATAACCTCTTCAGAGATATTGGTTTAATTTTCATTGAATTAAAATTATATTTACTGAAAAATATTTTAAATCTATTAAAGATTCATTCAAGTTCCATAAGAACAAATTATACTTTAATTCCCCATAAACATTTTACAATTAATTTTCAAATAACTAAACTTTTACTGATTTTTTTCTTGGACGCCAAGTAAGCGGTCTTATGATAACATTATTCCTGATAAATAATAAATTTTGAGACTTAATATCATTCAATTATGATAAGAACTATTAACTGTGCTGAAAGAGGAATTTGAGAATAATGTCTAATTACTTGGCAAAATTTATCCAAAAACCCAGTAAAATAACTAACCAAATAAGTAACTAACTAAAATATAATTAAGACCTAATGTGACCTAGTTACAGAATTAACGAATTTACAAGGCACGAGCATGACAAAAAAAAAAAATATTTTGGTTTAAAATTTATGTCTAATAATTTAAGGTGAAGAAGTGAAACAGCAAATTGAAATTCACTTTAAAGATTTTGAATTTACCTTGTATACTAGTATGTTGTTTTCAATATTTAAAGTTGACCTCTTAATTATAAAACGATACATGATTAGTTCAATTACAAATTTTTTTTAATATTTATATAATAGTATTTGAAATTTAAATGCAAAAAGGAGTATTTTTTAATTCAAAGTATATTTATTAAAAACTTTGAAAGCTAAAATCATGTACAATATTATTATTATATTTTTTGCTTTTTAAATACCTATTTTCATGATCGGTAGGTCTCTATTATATAACTTGTTCCAAAATGTGTCAGATATATCTACGATATATACATATGTACGTACATATATAAAACACATTTGTTTTTTGTAGGAAACACAGTTTAAAGATATAAATTAGACTAATAGACAGACATCGTGTGGATCGTGTATGCTTTACCGAAGTCTAAAATAATTCATTTGAAAATATCAAACCTCACCCACGACATCTAACACAAATTGGCTTAAACTCCACGTGGCATTGGTTCTAAGGAGTCTCTTCAAGGAAATTCCTCCCCATTACGGAGATATTTTGTTCGAATTTACACTACAAATCGAAAGGAATGATATGAATAAGGTGCTCGTTCTCCGCGCACATATCCACCCCCGCCCATACAGAACAAGATGTGAATTTTTTGCCTCTGCTCTTTTCTGATTTTCAAATCAAATACGTGCCCAGCCAAACCAAAAAGGATTCCACCAGTGGAAAATAAAAAAGAAACATACAAAAAAATACAAAGAAGTTGGATAAGGGTAGAAAAGTAAAATCAGAGGGTGGCCGCTTCGAATGGTAAAATTCAGGAAATAGCTCGGCATGTAACCGAATAGACTTGAGTTTTTGGCAACGAGCAGTCGTATCTCGAAATTTGCAAAAATTATAAAGTTCTTTCGTACTTTATACATATTCATGGACTGATGAGAGATAAAAATTTGAGGTTTTTACGATATAGAAGTGGATTCAGGATATGCATCGCCTCACCGAACTAAATTCGATTTGGTTGGCCTTGCGGGGCCTGGGCCAATGACGAGAAGCAGAAGGTCTGCCGCCTGGATTCCTTCAACTGTTTTTTATTCGCTCCTAACTTTGGCTGCTCTTCTAGCCTAATATCACTAATTAAGATTGGTGCCTGAAGGACACGAGATACTTGCACTATGCATCCTTCAAACAACAAAATACTTGGCTTCATACTTACAATTTGAAAATTGTGTTTATTTTGTTTAATTGATAAGAAGAGATTTACGTATACTTTTGATTGACAATGAGTTTGGTTTTTTCACCAACTTTAAACATCTCTTATAATAAAATCTTAGGATGTTAAATTGTAAGTACAAAGTTATTATTTCATATAGCAATTTTGTATATGAGTCGCAGGACATTTTTCATTTTATTTTACCACTCTACTATTTAATTTTACATATCTGGTCGAATTTATAATTTTCTCTTTTTGAAGTCTGTTAAAAATCTAAATATGTATAATGCCCAAAAAAATAATACAAAATATTATACAAACATTGCACAAATAAGAATTTTGGAAAATAATAAGGTTAGCTTTAAAATACAGTATATACAAGTTCATAGTAAAATCTTTGAAATTATTGATCTTATAGTAAAATTTGTAGAGTTGTTTTTAATAACGAGAAAATAATTATAAAGTTTTACAAAAGAGACTATGGAAAATTAGCTCTGTGTGGTATGTTTTGTTTTGATATCCAAAAATGGGAGACGAAGTTAGAACTTTTACGATAGATGTAGTCTTCAATCGGCTAGCAAAAATAAGGCATATTAGATGATGTTATAAGGTTATCTCAAGAATAATATCTACATACATATTCATGCGAAATTCTTTTGTCTGGGGCTACGCAAGGTCTAAGGCGATATTTGATTGAAGTATTTTGCTTTCGTTTGCTTGATCAATATATGTGTCTTATAATTTTTTCCTCTCTTTTCAGATAAATCGAATTAATCTTTCCACAATGCAGTCAACAATCCGCCACCACGACGTCTAATCAGAAGAGACGTCTAGCGATGACGTCGCAGGCAGTCTACTGCCTGAGCCTTCAGATCCGTAAGTAAATTATGAATCGAACCCCTTTAGGCAATTAATTCCATTATCCAGCGGCGACCAATTTTGGATGCCGAACACGAGTCAGCAAAGAGTTGAAAGGAAGTTCCAAAGATTTGCCTCCATTAAGGTCAAGACGGAACCGGACAAGGGACCTCCAGCCCTCCGCCGTCTATTCAAGCAACCCGCTTAAGCCCTGTCGGGGGGTTGGGGGCTCTTCTCAAAAGTTAGCCGAAATTGCCTTGAGCAATCTACAACTACTTGTGGACCACTTCGAATTCAGAACAAATCTTGTTAAAAGCAAGTGCCCGCCCACACCTTTTAATTCGGGCGAAAAGTGAAAATTGTTTCTATGAATTATGGATTAACTCAATTGTTTTCGAGAACTTAGTCAATTGGAGCACTCGGGCCCCAGTGACTCTGCTCCGACCAAATTAAGATTTTGTAAATCACAGCGAAGTTGTAGTTCTCCGCCTCGAACATTTCGAAGCCCGGTCGCCTACCCGCCGCCACCCCCGTCGTCTTCTGCGGGGTGGTCGGTAGGGTTAAAGTTGGCGAATTATAGGGGTGTGCACCGGGAGCTGTTTATCTTTAGAGTTTAGTCTGTTCGACTCTTGTTCCTTCCCAAAGACACCGTGCTCCGACAGGTAAGAGTGCAAGTTTAAACTTTATGGGAGCTCCTCGGGGGAGGGTTAATTTCCACGACTAGGATCAGAGCAATCAGTAGTCCCAATTTGAAACAAATACTTGAGTCTAATTTTGCACTGAGGAGCAAGCGATGAACTAACAACTAGGTATTATAATAAATCACTCTACATACTTTCTACATGCAAATGAGTTCACCTGATTTTTATTTTTAAAAAACGAAAAGGTTAAATAAAAATAATCTGAATATATAAGTTTATTAACCTTTTTCGCTTGCTATGAGCTCTTCGCTCATCAACGTGAAATACACTTCCCAAGATGATCCTCCACTTTAGTCAAAATCGAAAGATAGGTACCTAAGTGAGAAATCGTAACCCAACTATGCATTTTAGTTGTAAATCACAAGATTGGCATTTGTCGTTACAACTTAATTTATAAGAATACAGGAATAACGCGTTATGCAGTCACATACCAAATTTCATAATTTTAAATTAATTACTTCATCATCAACAATTTGTCTCAATATCTTTCATTGAAATTTTCAACAAGAACCTCCAATTTACTCTAATTGATCTAAAATTGAGTTCGTTTCCATAGAGTGTGATCAAAATAAATTATTCCCTTAATAATTATCTTAAAGTTGAAATCGTTCGCACAATCACATGATTATTTCTTTCGGATGTAACCACTTTTCACAAGGAGCGTTCAAATAACAGACTTTCTTTAAGAGTGGAGCAATGTATGTAGAGTTTCAACAAAATGCATCCAATTGTTTTCGCGTTATATGTACATGTCTAAATAAACAGATAACAAATTCTAGAAACTATTTCGTTCCTATTGCACGCAGCAATTGCTTTAAAAAAAATTGTTCGTGTAAAGCTTCGACCTTGCCATATAACGATTTTATTATAAGTATAAAGGTATTGCATGAATTGATATCATTAGTAAATAAGTAAATGTAATTTGCTAAGTGTTTATGTTTAAGTAGACTGTAATATAATTTGAAATTCGATTTAATAATTTGATTGTTTATCGACTCATGAAGATAATAACCCATAAAAAATAGCAGCGACTTCTCTGCATTAATGAAATTGATGTACGTGTAGAACATCGCCTTTCGATTACTGAGAAATTGCTGCTTTTTGATCCCACATTAATGCTAATAAGTTTTTAATCACTTCACTATTGACTTGACATTTTGGTTTGTTTGAAAGTTCGTTAAGAAGCGATTGAAATTTCGCAGGAGTGAATTTTGAAATTAAATTCTTTCAAATATTGAATGGGTGATTCCATTTCAAATCGACACACTGTTTGACTCGACCATTTTTAATTTGGATGAAATTATGTGGATGTGTTTGTTATGTCATTAAATAAAATTTCACCAAAGGACTTTGGAAAGAAATATATTTCAATATTTAAAAGTTAAATTTTTGAATACCTATGTCGAAAACAGTTTAAGATAAAAATTTGGTTCTCAATTCATTTTAAAAATGATACTTGGGAGGGATATCACTTCATTTGAGATTTTATAAATTTTATCCAAAAATGTCAAAATGGTTACAATGAACATTTTCAGTATAAATATTTTTGGCTCAATTTTTTACATAATGGTTAAAAAAATAATTTTATTTTTATAATAATTTTAGTTTTTTAAATGACATACTTCTTATTGCAGTGTATCTGATGAAAAGATTTTGGTAAATGAATGATGCCAAAAGTCGTTTTAGAGGTCTTAAACTTTAAAAATAAAATTTAATATATATATGTATATATCAAGGTTAAGGGGGTGGGGATATAGGGGCTACGTAAGTTATATAAAAATGGTTTGGACCCCTAATCTTTCGTATTTCTTAACCGCTATTGACAAAACTTAACACCCCCACGGGTGAGGAGCTACATCAGTTTCTAAAAGTGATTTTTTACCGCGATAGCTGCCGCATTTCTAGATGGATTTTGATCTAACTTGGCGTATGCATTTATTGGCTCGATATCTAGGTCATGTTAAAAAATTGCGAGGTTTGGGGAGGGGGAGCGAAACTTTCACCTCGCTATATGTTTTAATTTATTTCAATGTAGACCGCATATTTCTTAATCGATTGGAAATATTTCAAATATGTTCGCAAATGGAGTGAATCCAAGCGGGTGGGGAATTCAGCGTTACATTCCTTTATGTAAAAATCATGTTTACCACATTGAAATCGACCTCTTCCTTCTGGCTGCCACCGAAAGGTCTTTTTTTTCAATTGGTATATTTAAATCTTACCTTTATTACCTTATTCTATTATTATTAACGCCAACTTAAAAAAATAACGAAGGAGTGAAGTATCTTAAAATCTATACAACACATAGGAGCTGTTCTGAAAGAAAAATTTATTTTGTCTTCGAATTTCCGTAGGCATGAAAATCCCTCGTGAATTTCGTCTATTGTAAATTCCACCCTCTCACTTTTTAGGAAATGGTGTCACCTTCCGCAGGCATCAGTCAAACCCCTGATGAGCGGAAATTTTGTATGATTTTATGTTCATTACAGCCGCCCCCGTCGAGGGGCTTATGCAACCTTTGGTGGCTGTGCAGAGCACCGCCCTGAACCAGCCCCAGTCCCAGCAGCCGCATATTGGCGGCGCTTTTTTATTGCTTCCTAAATTGTCGGTGCTATCACAATAATGAAAGTAAATTGTAAGCGGTGCGGTTGGAAAAAACGTGAATTACGCGGAGGTCGATATTTAGCACTTTCCCCAGTGGTTCGTCGATTTGGAATGCTTTTTGTTTTGGCCGCGGCTCCGCCGCTGTTCCGCAAAAGTCAAAACACTCGCACAATACGTTTTTCAAATATAAATGTATTTCCCGAGGGGCTATTGAAACGCTGGCACCTCTCAAAAAATACACTTCAGAATGCATAAACGGCTCAAATCGAATCGGGCGATATAGCGCCCGCCGGAATAGACCGCCGCTGCATCGGGCGGGCCTGGGCGGCTCCATCCTCCGCCGGGTCCGTCCTCCGCCGGGTCCATATATCACGGCAGCATATTTTAGTACGAGTGTCCGAATTCCGAATTTCCTCCCTTTAAAGCAGAAACGCTTGCCAGCTAAACAATTTTATTTGGCTCCAATTTTTTAGTAGGTGCTCCGGGCCCGGGAGATCTTCCGCTCCTACCAAAGTTGGGCCCATAAAAAATTCCCTTGCTCACTCAAAGATCGAGGAGATAAGAAATGAGACGGAGGAGCCGCTGCCAGCGCCCGTCGCCCTGACTTAGTAGGTGGGTGGTGATATCCTGTCAGCCGGGACTATGAGCGCAGAATTACTCGAGGAGGAACAGGATTGTCACGATAAAGTTTCGATTTTTATTGTGCTCCCCGTGACAACCGGCCGAGTCTATGTTTTATTAATTTTTATCGAATGGGAAGAATAATTTTGCATAAATGAGCGAATTACCATTTCGGGACCGTTTGCTCTGCACAGACCAATTTCGCCTGTGATTTCACCGATTCTCCGGGTCCCAAACCCGGGAGCGAGGCTTCCCGCAAATGGATGCGGTTAAGTGGCTTTTACCATGTGATGGAGCAATTTCAGCATCTTGGCGGGATTGCGGAAATGCCAGAATTTTTTCGGCTTGCAAATTGGAATCGGTATTTTGTTTCAAATTGGGCTGATTGCTCTGATCCCAGTCACAGAAATTAAGTCGTCCCCGTGGGGCCTATAAAATTTTAGGATAAACTTCGGAATAGGGGTGTAACCGATTTTTTAGACTTTAATAGGATTTTGTGGTATCATCGAGTTGAAAAAAATTAGGTTTATTTTTATGCACTCCAGTTAAATATTGCAGAGATGGATTTCGACAACAGCACTTTGCATACGATTCGATTTATTAATGTTCTCAGGTTGAAACAAACGAAATTTCAAATCATAGCTGGAATATAATTTATTCATTGCAAAACCACATTTTACTCCATTTTAATATAATTTAAGATGTACATATATTTGTAGTTTGTGTTAAACACATATTAGGCTATTGTTTCAAGTATGTAATTAGTTTAATTAATATCACTCCGTCAACAGACAGATAATCCAAATTAAAGTACAATAGCTCACCTATTCCATTTACCCGGAGTAACATGGGCAAATGTAATAATATTCAATTTCGTATCATGTAGATATATGTACATAGCTTCAAATCTGGGGTAATAACAATAAAATTCGAAAAACATATATATAAAGCTATAAAATTAAATATAGTAACATGCCACGTAAAATAAATGTTTTGATTTTATGTAACTATACTGTATTTTATGTTTTAGTTTGGCAAGCAGGATATGCGAAAAACAAAATGCCCTGGAATCATAGTACTCCATTAAAATGCTCCATGTTGATGTACCTGCAGTGTGGGCTTATAACTTTATCCATAAATAAATAATAAAAATCGAGGTTTTTTAAAGTCAATCAAATATTTTTAATGTACCTATAAAACCATATTCCGGTATGAATAAAAATCCATATTTAAAAGTTTTATAAACTTAACTCAACTGAAAATGTATCGGATGCCCTAAAATTTAAAATTTATGAGCATAAAACTCAATTTACCTCAAGGTTACCTCATAGATTTTGATTATATTATATATTGTAGAAACGTTCATTTAGACTCAAAAGTGACGAATATACTTACATAAATATTCTCTGAGATATTTAACTTTGAAATTTTGGAAAGTGACAATTTTCCCCTGCGATATTCGTTATATTCTGATGAAAATTGTGGAAAATTTTTAAATTAAAGATGCCCGACTAGAGGAATTTGCTTAATCAGGATCTGGTCGGGCATGCCCGATGAGGATCAATCTCATCAGTGTTGCTACGGCTTGATGTTCCTGCCGAACGCATGGATTGAACATTAATTTCCTTGGCTGCAATACCAAGTGTGAATTATAAGCGAAGGGAAGTTGCTACAGTATTTTTGACGAACTGAATGTCATACTTTGATCCTAACATGGTGTTTATCAGGAAAGCTTGATACTACTTAGTTTCAACGATCGGAATACTTTAGTTCTAACGAGGTCCTATAAATCAGGAAAGCCTGATTGTACTCAGAAATTTGAACTGTTGGGATATCCTATTTCGGTCCATACTCGGATCCTAGTAGAAAATTTCTTTGGTGCTAAGACTTGGTTGTAATACTCTGGACCTGAGAAGGCATATTTTAAGTGACATCGTACATACGCTTTAACAAGTCCTGATATATTCTAAGGATTTCCTGAGATTAATTCTAGTCACCGTAAAGAATTTTGGTCAAATGTTTTAGAATAAAGTTTCATTTTAAATTCAATTTGTTTCATTTATGAGCTTATATAAAATATTACAGAACGGTGTGAGAATTTAGGACGGATTATTAAGTTAAATAATTGCGAAATTTTAATGCAATGAATAGGCACTAGATTAATATCATGAAAAAAATGTTGTTCAGAATCGATATCATTTTACGCATTAAATATTTAATCGATTTTAGAAAACCTCGAATTATTTTAGTACACATATGAGACCGTCTGATTAATAAATAATGTCATTAACTAATTGCAGCAGTTTGTTTGATTTATACTCATAAAAACAAAAAAAAATGTTATTTCCACCGGTTTTACTTACTTCGGCTAATCAAAAATTGAAATATAACCACCCATAAAAAGTAAGCGAAGCTCTTTCTTTACTACCTTTGTCCGTTGGCCGTTGACGCCACATAAAATAAAATTTTTTATAGTGCCATTTAACTCGGGATCTAAGACACCACACTTTCGCCTTCGATTCCGAAGTGGCTGCTTCGGTTGTAGGCGAGGTGAATTATCTCCAGGAGTAGCGCATTCCCGGGCCGTGATTTATGGCGCCGCCAGCCCTTTGACAGCACCCACTTTGCCGCAAGGAGGTCCTCCAGTGCAGTCCCGGCCCGTATTTATTCATAGCATTAACTTTTACAGCTGCACGTGATCCTCGGGCTCATAACTTACGCACCCACCTATTGATTCCCACTTCCTCATGCCACCGCAGCCATTGGGGCCTTCGTGACTTGTGATTATACGCTTCGGTGGCAAATCGATTCCCAGCCCCGGTGCGTATGGAAGCGCCGCAATTTATGGTGTTCAGGACAACCCTTGGCCCAGTTGACCTTAAAACCTGCCCCCCGACCCGGCAGCCTGCTCCTTCGCAGATCTCCAGCGGAGCGATTAAAGTCATAAGCTGAATTATGCACCTTGCCATCCAGAAAAAAAAACTACTCCGGGAAGCCCGAATGTAGCGAGCTTGTCAGAAGTGTACAAACGCCCAGGAATGCCGGCCCTTTTTTTCCCGGGTTGAAGATCTATTGGATTCCACGTAGGACACAGGAAGGGTCTTTATGTTCGTGATGGAGTCCTGGGCCAACCTCCCATTTATTTCCATCCATGTTTCGAGCATGTTCAGGAATGCGAGCTTTCCGTGGCGAAGGGATGAAGCGACAGTCGCCAGCATAAATCTTCGTCCGGTTGAGATTTTGAGGCATGGCGCTGCACAAGACGAAAATATCTCCCGGTTTTTGTTGGGCACCCTCAATTTCCGAGCCCGGATCCTGGCACATTCCTGACCTATGGGAGAAGTGGCCGCCGCGCCACCAATTCCCGGGCAATCGAATCCCACTTCTGCCCTACCGGGACACTCAAAATCAATTGAAACCCTAGAATCTAGTTGTCATTGAGGGAACTTTTCCGTCCAGCCGGCCAGGGCAGGGCCACCCCTGCACTCCCTCATATTGTCTTTTATGCTTCGCTTTCAAGGAAGTTAATCGCGTGCCATCCGCCAATTCACCCTGCCCACACCGCGCCGCGCCGTCCAATTTATCTCTCAAGGTGGTAAAATCACCTCGTTCAGGTTGATTCATGCCCCGCCCCGAGGTGAGCAGAAGGCTCCCGGAACAATTCCTCCAGTCCACTTTTAGATCCTCGGCACGGCTCGCCGGAATCTAATTGATTCATTAATTTATTGATTTTGCAGGAAGCTGCCTGGCAGAGGCAATTAATTCGATTGATTATTGAACGGGTGACTGTTGACATTTATTCTGATTCTGATTATGGCGAATTGCGCCTCGCGCTACCCTCCCACTCCTTGCATTCGATTCCCCATTAATTAGGGGCCATTTCCAGGTGAAACATCAATTGGGAGCTGTTTGATCAATCAGAAAAGGACGTGTATATTGCCAATTGTGTGATATTCCCTCAACCTCTAAAAGCAGTAAAAGCAATTTCCAGATCATAGTTATTTTTGCAGAGTAGGTGGAAATATAATTATAGGTAACAAAATATTAGTTTTATATACTACTTACGTTACTCTTACTTTAATTTATGTAGGATTTGAAAATAAAACTCGCTTTATACAAGTTTTTTATAACAACACTTCTCTCTAAGATTGGGCCAGGGATAAAACCGGATTAAATAAGTTTGAGATAAGCTCAGGTCGACTTAAATCAAGCTTAGTTGGATTTAGGCCGAGTTATACCATATCTTTTTGTTCCGTCATAATCTCTAAACTCCTCAAACAATTTCATAAAATTCAGTACACATACTTAGATTAATGGCTAATTTTATTATGAGAAATGATTTATTTTGCTGAAGTATTTTATTGTAACGAGTAAACATTATAATGAGGAAAGACTCTATAAAAAAATACGCATTGAAATCAAAACTTTTGATTAAACGATATTGATATAAAGTAAGTAATTTACGTTATAACAAAAGTTTTACTTTTCGAAAGTTATTTGATGTCTAATTTTACAAAAACCTTCTTTTACAATACTTTATTAAGCATCTGAACCATTTACCCATTAATTGTCTTGAAAAGAATTATGAAGTATTACAATTAAAACTAAAAGTTATGTAATTCAAATTAATTTGATAAGTTATCCGAGTTTCATATAACTAGAAGTACCCATAATCTTTATTTTATTGCTTTGAATTGCTTGCTGGCTTGCTCCACAGCTCTGAAAGTTGGTCGTGGACCTGGATTTAATGCATATCCAGGTCGACAGCCAATTTTCAGAACTATGGAACTATTTATTTATTTATCTTTTTTTTTGTGAAAGAATGACTTGATAGAAATATCTTGAATACTTGAAAATTCACCGATTCATTTAGCCGACGTGACTATCCATCCTAGATAAATAAGGCTCTTCCTCGTCGATATCCACATCGTCATCTTCAACCCACGCATAGGTTCATTTCATCTGCGCTGGTTTTTAATTAGGCTGGACTGTTTCGTCGAGAATTAGGCTATTTGCCTAACACCTGTAATTTTTCAAAAGTTATATAACGAAAAATGAAAACTGAACCGGACAAACGATTAAATAAATTAGTCGGATAAAACTACAAGATGGGATAAGGAACTAGAGGTTTATTTAAATGAAAAAACATCGATTTTTGGGTCGAAGAAAACAAGTTAAGAAATTTTATTTTTACCCAGAGGGAAAAAAGACCGTTGCAGAAGGCAACGGCCAAAAAAAAACCCTCGAATGAAACTATTACAATGATCAAGTATTATTCTTTTAGTGCATAGTACACAACTATGTCTATATGGGTATGTGTGGGGGACGAAGATTTATTTAACCGAGTGTGTGCGAATTGGAAGACGGTGTGAAGGCAAGATGCGTGTTGGGGTCTTCGATGACCTGGGACGCTGGGCTGATGGCGATGCTCCTGGCGAGGGATGCACCCAGCCGCGACAACACTGACCGAGCAGTGACCACGCACCCGCTAATGCACACACAATCAAGGGATAGAACGCGAACAAAAAAAAAGGGGGTACGCGGGAAATAACGCGACGATGGCGACGACGGTGATGACGGCGACGACGACGGTGACGACGACGGTGACGACGACGACGGTCCGCGACTCGAGCCAGCAATCACAACTAAACACGGATTTTTAAACCTATAACCCACCCCACGTGACGCGATATTAATTAACCAATACGCGAACTGATTGAACGAGCACTCGAACGGATTAAACAAATCCTCGCACTGGTTAAACAAACACTCGAAACTATTATTTTTTAGTAACCGCACAATTTAATGAAACTAGGATTAATAAGCACTTGAATGGATTAAACAAATCCTTGAAACTATTAAACAAATATTCGAAACTATTATTTTTTAGTAACCGCACAATTTAATGAAACTAGGATTAATAAGCACTTGAATGGATTAAACAAATCCTTGAAACTATTAAACAAATATTCGAAACTATTATTTTTTAGTAACCGCACAATTTAATGAAACTAGGCTCTTCCTTTCACAAAGGCCTCTGAAGAAGTCAAGATTATCCTGCGCGAGAGCTGCTTAAATAGTCGCGTCCAAGGGCCCGCAAAACGGAATAATAACGGCCCGAGGAAGATTTTCGTTATTCGTTAGGGGCTGTATGGATTTCTCGGGATTCGATCGACCGTTATTTCTCGTACTCGATTGAACATGTTATTTGTTGTGGCCAAAAATGAAGTTATTTGTTGTGGCCAACATGATGTGGAATATTTCCGCGATTCGTTAGGGGGACGGATTTCTCGGGATTCGATCTACCGTTCAATATATATGGCCGGGCTGCTCGCGATATGGAAGATTCCCGCGATTCGTTAGGGGACGGATTTCTCGGGATTCGATCGAACAGTTAGGGGAACGAATTTCTCGGGACTCGATCGAACATGGACCTTTATGTTACCATGTCTACTTGGTACTAGTCGAATTTTCTAAAAGCTATAAGTTTTTCCGGGAAAATTTAATTCAATTTGTAACGCTCTAATCTAAATTGTGTCAATATCAATATCACTTACCGCGTACTGCTAAGCTGTTTAGTACGTTGTAGTAGCCTAAATACATAGTAGTGGAATGCAAAATCATAGAATGAACGTAGCCCACTTAGACCTACCAATCCCTGAATGGGATCATGTAGTTTTAGATTAATCTTATAGTAAAGCTAGTCTGTACTTAGTCTCAGAGCAATAAAGTAGTCTGTACTTAGTCTCAGAGCAATAAAGTTCGTCTGCTATATTTTAAATACCACATGACCCACTGTCTTCACTGTGGAATTTTAAAATAAACTTGAATTTTATATTTTTTACAATCAATATTTGTTTAATTGCCTTAGGAAAAATAAATCACTTTGAATCTAGATTTACGGCCAACCTTCGGAAGAATTGAAGTATTTATTAACTGAAGGCTAGAGAAAAGGGAAAAGTAGAATACTTAACTACAATACATAGGTATAAAGTACACTGAGAAAATATTATAACTTGCTTACAAATTGTTCTAATTTTAGCGTTAAGCATACAATTAATTTAAATTGAAGATTTAAATTTATCTGGTGCTCATGGTCTATATTCATATAGTTTGCATATTATGTATTTCATTTTGTATAGTACCTTCTGGAGGACGAGGACGCTAAATTAATTTTTGGGGAGTAAACAAACAATAAAAATTAGGCTTTTCAACGTCCTCCGTGGCGTTGTTTTATAGACAAAATGTTTATTATTCAAAAATTTAGAACCAAAAGTTCAAAAAAAAAAAAAAAAAAATTTCCAATTTGACATTACATAGGTATACATACACACATTTTGAAGATTGTTTTGCCCGACCCAAAAAAATATATGTAAAATGGCACAATTTTTATGATGTTGTTCATAATCTAGCCTACGCATTTATTTGATTCCCTCAAACCCTAAGTAAAATAAAAAGCAGTGCCACTTCACTATTACTAAAATCTTAAATAGTTAAATTGTTAAAAACTCACTATTAATAAATAGACAAGTGTACTGCAAATTCGGTAGGAGTCATTGAAATATCACTATTGTTAAATGATTAAATAATAGTTTGCTACAAGTTTACTGTCCCTAAATTTGTTAATAGAAATTAATGTAAAATATAACTGTAGTATACTATGCCATGATAATAGTAATAAAACGTCGTTGTTTAAATGTTTCTTAATCAGATTTGTTACTTTCGCTAATTCTTTGCTTTTTTTTTTAAATTAAGGTAATTGTATTATGTAAATTATGATTCAACAAATACAATGATACAAAAGATACAGATGCCCTGCGTAAAAGTAAAGAACCATTACCGCCATCTTCCTTGGAATAGACGAAAACTTGTGCAAGCTATTACTGGACAAGGGCGAGTAGCGAAAGCTTTGTGTAGAGCCACATATTTTTCGGCGAGCGTTAAAGTATTAAGAAGAATTTATTCATTGTATCGCGCAGCAAGCCCGAGGAGTCCGGGACTATGTCCGAGTTCATTGGGAATCCTCGCAGGAGTCCCGAGTGTTACCTCACTTAATCAATCATGCCATTAGCACCCATCCCTAATCTCCCGGGGTGGGCTTGTCCTTGTTTAAAAGCTGCGCGTTCTCGACTCGCCCGGGAGACCGCCCAGGAGTAGCTGGATAAATTTGAATAGTGTCTAAGCGGGGTCCAGCGACAGCAGCAGTGCTATAATAAATCGCCTGCAAATCCTCTTAATTTTTGATCATGAAAACGTCCCGCAACGTAAACAGATACTAAAGAGGCAGGAAGGCCCCGGCAATTCGATTACAGGAATTCCAGTCACGAAGTGAGTTGTAACGATTTTTCCTTCCTTTTAGGCGCTTGCCGCCTTGAATTTTATATTCGGCCGAGGCGCGCTTGATTTCCCTAGTTTCGGGGAGTCAGGGACAGATCAAAATAAAATAAATAAAAAAATAAAATAAAAAAAATCTCGCACAGACGTCAGCAGCCGGGCAATTGGGGTCCTGGTGCTCCTTGGATTTACTGCCGTTATGTTTCTATTTAGTTCGGTCATCCGGGAGAGCACCTCTTCCTTCATAATCGATATCCACTTCCTCCCGGCGTCCTTCCCGGCCGAGTTCGACCACATCCTTCAAGGAGCAGGAGGTGTGGCTGAAGAAAATGATTTATGGTGTCGGTGGTCATGCAAAGCCCACCTGGGAATGGGAAAAAAAAAACCATGAGTAGGTCAGGCTTCGAAGGTTTTAGATTCTAGGTTCTAAAAAGGATCCTCCTCCCATGGTGGTCCTGTCTACGAAAAAATCGCGGAGAGATTACATTTTTAGGCGCGAATTAATCAACCGAAACGTATTTCAATTTGCGGGGTCTCGTCAGCCACCGCATCCAATTTTTGATCCCCGCGGAAGCAGGGCACGTAATTAATGAGCAATTAGCGAAGACCAAAAGTCTGCCCACCTTAGCGCCTGAAAGGAAACTCCGGGGCCTTCCAGACCTTCCTCCACCGACCGGGGCCCGGCGGAGCCGCCCCGGCCGGGCGCTAGGGGACGGGGGCGAGTTCAAACACTTCCTTTAGGGGATAGTCGACCGGAACGTGACTCCAATTTCGATTAAGTGCTGAATTATGTTGAATTTCTCGGTCTTGCAAACATCAATCGATTGGCCTTATCTCCCCTCGGCGCTTTCTTTTTTTTTTTTTTTTTTTTTTATATAACGACATAATTGGTCCAATTGAAATGCCCCCAGAAGGGGCTGGGGGCCTTGCAATTGGCGTTTGTGGAGGCCTTTGATTGTTCGTTCATCTACACTCCGGAGGCCTTCCCGCCGAAGGCTGGGCGGGACTACGGCGGCCTCCGGATTTCTTCTTCTCCGGCGCTGAAAATAACTCCGGCGAATTATTAGTTTTGTTCAAAGGGCACTCGACGAGTAGCCCCGTCGTAATAAAGGACGGACGGCGGACTTTTTTTTTTCTCGAACAAAACTCATTTGAATAGGAAAACTCTTCGAGTTGGAGGAAAGGCAGGAAATTGGAAACAAAACTTTTCTAAAAGTCGATTCCATGCCTCCTTCTCAACCGGCAGTTTTCGAGCTCGGAAAAAAAGGGCCAAAATCAAAACGTTGTAACTTCGGTTGTTTATAAGATCAGCCCGAGTTACTGAATTCGTGACCTGTCTCAGAATGTGGAGGAATCTTGTAACAAAACTTGAAGATGTTTCAAATAAGAAACTTTTCAACTTTCCGATTTTTCCTACTCGGACATCACTTGTCGAGGAGTTGCCTCGTTCCGACAATCTCTCAGCTATTGTCAATAGATTTGCGGTTTAATTAGCTCTCGTCTTACAATTTTTTCGGACAAAAATTGATTTAAGTAAAAGAAAAGTGTTATAAACACATGACCGTATTGAATTACATGCGGAAATATGAAAATAATTCAGTCTTAAAATTAGGAATCGATTTATTGTTATAAAACTTTAGTTTAATTTTCTTGTGTTTTCACTGAGAGTAATAACTTTATAAAATTAAGCATAACACTTTTTCTCTTGCATGTAAATTCGATATCCGAAATAAGCAATTTTCTCTTAAAATAAGAAAAATGTTTTAATTTGAAATACATTTTTTTTATTCACTCAGTTTAAGAAAATTTCTTTTAAAATCAAGAAAGGTATTTCAACAACTCACGTACTTGCGAATAAAGGAAATAATTTTTGAAACAAAAGTTTGTAAGAAAGGATTTATTAATGAATTAATAATTAAATCAAGAGCCATTTCAATAGAATGAAAATCATTACCTAAATTGCATTGGTTCAAGAGAATTTTCATCTATTTTAGTGTTGTGTCAAGTATTTATTTTGACGTAAATAAATAAAAGGAAATTACAAAATCGGATAATTTCGACGAAGAAAACCTTTTAGGTATAATTTAATTACAGCAAACCACTCGAACTTGGCAGAGTTTTTCGTATAATCTTTGCTAAATTTTGTATCAGTGTGAATATTACAGATTTAGGGGTAACAAGTTTGTAGGAAAACGAAGAGGACATATTTTGTTGTCTACATTGGTGATTATGATTGTCAGACAAAGACAAAAGTGTAAAATTACGATATGTATGATATATCATAGCTGGTTTTTCAATAAATTGACTTCAAAGTAAGCATATGTAGATAGAAAAACTTTTTTGTCCCTGAGTCCGATTAAAATAAAAATGCGATCAAAAACTAGAGGTCGCGGCATTTATTATTTAATATGTGTAATCTAAACCTAAAAGCTAATTTTTATGCTTATGTTTCATACATTCTAAAATGATGTTTTGTTTAATTTTTAATCCTGCAATTTTTGATATATACATATACATACATTCCCCTCTAATTTATTTGTAGACAAAACATGTTTAAATTTTTAAGTTAATATTTTAATCATATGAGCTTTTCAAAAAAAAATTAACCATTTTGTAAAAGCTTGGTGCGATATTAATACATAGTATTGTAGTTTAGAGACATTTTCTAATATAAATAGAACACAAAAAAAAATAGTTTACAGCATGTATTCCAAAATCCAGCTATTCAGTGCTTTTTGGGCAGATTGGTTATTTTAATAACAAAAATTACTGGGTTATATCAGGGTAGTTGATATTACATTGAAAGGACTATTAGTCTGGTGGCCCTTTTTTCAATTATTTGCAAAAATAAGTAGTTATAAGGCTTGCTTTCGTTAGTCCAATCTAAAAAAAGTTTAATTTTGATATGCTATATGTACAATGTACCTACATACCTACTCTAAAACCGTAATATGCACCAATTTTGTAAGAATATCGTAAAGACAAGCAATTTTTTTCTACTTTGCCATTTGAAAGCAAAAAGGCAAGTGAAGGAACTCGGTTTTCATTCCTTTAAAATGTTTAATGGAAAACAGTTTTATTTCTAAAGAGTCACCTAAATTTTATGGCCGATTCCAGTAGTGCCTTTCTAAAAACAGAATTTCATGTTATTTACTGTTGCTCTTAAAGAAGCATAATGTCGATTGGATTAAAGGATGGATCTTTTTACGAACGTTTGCTCTGAAACGGCTACCTATACCAAAGATAAAATTTAATGGATAATAAACATAAAGCATCTATGATCGTGTCCTGAAATGGGAATTTGATTGCAAATAAAAGATATAGATAACGCCCATTCAAAATATTTTAACGGCCAAAAAAAAAAACTGGTTTATTGTTGTAAAGTATCGCACGCAAAACCAAAATGAAGCGTGTTCCGACAAATAATAATTAACTCTCGGCCTAACTACAAATTACACCTATCGTTCCCGCAGAACAATTCGCCGGTGCTGTTGTTCGAAATTTATGGCCGGGGCCGGGTTCGCACAGGGAGCGTAATAATTGGATTTATTTATCCTGCATACCTTCCCGGATACCTGTTGAGCCGCCGAGGAGCCCTGAATCAAAAGTTGGCCCCCCCATCCGACAGAGGGCCGACCACCACTCCACCCCCGTATCGAATATTGGCTCTCGAACTCGCATTTATCACGATACGTTATCATCACATTTGGAGATGCTCCATAAATGTGGCAGTTTTTGTCCCCACCGGCGCTACCTGGCTGCGATCGAGAGGAATCCATTTGTCATTATTAATCGTATACAGTACGACATTACCGTCAATTTTTCCCTCCTTTATGCCTATTTATGGGCTTAGGAGTTCTCCTTTTTGGAGCCCCGCCGTATAATAATCACATGAAATGGAATTCGGGACGCTCCTTTTTACTCGCTTTGTTATATAACAGCTTAAAGCATTTTGGCTTTTATCGTGCCACATTCGCCCAATGAAATATGGATTTTTTCTTTGGATGAATGAAATAATGTTTTTTTTTCTACCTTTATTTCTCCGCTCGCCCGACCCTCCGCGCACCTTTGGGCCGCAACGTAGGCTGCGCCCTATGGAGAAAGGTGACGAACAGGGCGGAAGATGAGGGGTGCGCCACGACTCACCGAAATAAGCCGAAATACCGAAAAAAAAATATATATAATATATATAAAAATTCCACAAATGGAGTTAAAATGTTATTAAAAATTCTCATAAACTAATGTGCGGTTATTTTTCATAGTCAACCTCAGCTTTGAGTCCTGAAAGCGGCTGGCGGTAACAAAGCCCGAAAAATGCATCTCGATAAAAAGCGGCCGCCAAAAGGCGGCGAAAAAAATATTTAAAATTATTTTAATGCACCCTTTGTGGTGTACGGACTTTACGCGGGATAATTCCATTGGAGTTGGTGTCTTGGTGGCCGGCCACTTGACTTTGGAATTTCAGGTGAGAGCACCTAAATTTAATTAGGGTCAGTCTGCACCGCTTTGCCCCGCCGACGTCGTAATCTTATTGACGAGGCGTTCACGCACTTTCCAACTCTTCGCTCGAACCTCTTAGCGCTTCCGCAGGTGCCCCACGTACTCGTGGCACCTGCGAAGACTTAAAGGTGTAATCCTGGAAAGAATTTTTCCACGGCGTCCTTACTCTTGTTTATATTCAGTACGTAGGTAGCCAACCGCAAGATAAGGTCGTGTACGCAGCGGGCCTAAGAGCCTCTTTCCTAACCCTTCCGGGTACACGGCCTGAACCGCTTAGATACAAAGTGATACAATACACGTTTAAATAGTTCTACATCCGCCTGTAGGGCGGAAAGTAAAAAAAATAGTGAAACATAGTGCGCTCCGTAGAAAATGCTTCCGAAGGGTGTTGCGATTAAATGTCAAATTGTGCGTAGAGCTCGTAAGACGTGCGGGAATTGTTCCATTGATTAATTCGCTTAGTGCAGGTCATGAAAATAATTCTTCTAAGTGAATGTCATTGCACTCTACACAAAATTTACAGAATATGAACCATTTATTATAAGTGAAATTTTCTTGATATGTTTGGTAAGCGGCTTTAAAATATTTAAAGAAAATCATCAATCATGTCTTCCTTCGTAATAGTACTTGTATACTAAATATAATAATTTTAAATTTTATCTAAAGTACAGGGAATAAGTTATGGTCTTCTTAAAAAAGAAGCCTCATTTAGTGGTGATATACTTATTAAAGTGGAACAATACATTTAAAAATTACGACATTGTGCGTTTACATAATTTTTGTACTGTACTGTATTACTTAAGAATAAAGCTCTCTCCAAATACCGATAATAGGCAAAATATATATTTGGAACAATTTTTCTCTAATATTAGAAGAACCAGAATCAAGTTAGAACCACACTTGTAGTATTGTCAGATATACGATCACAAAATCAATGGAATAATTAAGCTTAGTGATTTATTCATTCGATTTCTGCGTGAGATATGTAGAACTAAGTGTTTTCATTGATTATGTGTAAAAAGTATGATATGCGCCTTCTAAATATTACACTTCAAATACTTCAGGAAGCGAGACGATAGTATGGAAAAATTGGAGGAATTTTCCTTAAATAATGTCTTATTGCGCACTTCGATTAAGTTCAGAGTGATCTTTTTCATAAACGGCATTAAATACAAATTTTAGCAGAGTATTCAATTATTTAATAAATTATATGCATATATGTTATGTATGTATATGTACATTTGGTAAAGCGCTTTTAAACTTGCTTTCTTTTTACGCCTGTACTAATTTTTCTAATACTAAAGTATGAATTACTTACACCTATAAGAGATTTGGGTACACTTGACAAGACTTATCACACTTTCTTACATTCATCTTCAATTTTTACTTACGTTAAGAAAACTTATACCTACTTCTGCATCGCATAATACATATTATATCGATCAAACAAAATATAAACAAATAAATTATTTAAAGCGATTTTTCGTCTCTTCATTATCAAGTAAAGTAGAGTGATTATGAAGAAATAACGATAAAAATAACTGTAAAATAACTTATGTACATTCCGAATATTTTGTCAATCAATTTTCAATAAAATATTATATTATCGTAAAGAGTGTTCTCTAAGGCATAAAAATAAATTTCAAATATTTTCCTTAGATTTATCATTCAGAAACTTACCTCGTTCGCACAAATGTTAAAATTACGGTCGTTAAAACACAATTATCTAAAGTTTAGATTCTAAACTCACTTGTTGTGTAAAGTTACGACTAGTCAATTGCAGTAATAAATCTTTTGAATCTTTATTATGGTAGATTTGATTGATCATAACACTTCCTACAGCTGCTAAAATACATGCAACATACAATGAATTACTTTATGACAGTCATAAGGTAATAAAAGCCTGGAATGTATGGTCAATTTAATGTTCACGAAGAGAAATCTATATAAATAAAATTGAAACGATTTTCCGTCTGTTTGCCAACTTCAACAACTTCGCAGATTTTAGAGCGGATTTTGTTTCACATGGGTTAACTCTCAGGCCGTGTAAAACGATATTTATACTTTTAAAATTCAAAACGATGACCCTTTGAGGATTATAAACGGCACACTATCGTGGATTTGCATAAAGTGCACAGTGAGTGGGCGAAATTCAAATATTTTTAATTGCTTATATGTATGTACAATGTACATATATCGGGCTGGTTTTTAATCGTACTATTGAACAATGCAAAATATGATATGTTATTGAAAAATTCTAAACATTTATAGTTTATGAGATATCGAAGGCAAAAAAGGGAAATTATTCTAAAAATATCATTCATACTTTTCAAATTATGTAATCACTGTTTATGAATGCCAGACAGAAGATATTTTACTAAGGCAATTATGAAGGAATTTGGAGTATTTACATAGCCCAAAAACGTTAAACTTTACGTAATCTGTACAAAAATTGGTATATTTAAGATTCTCGATTAAATATGTTAGATCTAAATTGAGGAAACTAGGAAAAAAACAAAATGTATATTTATTTGAAGATTTGGTTTGATTTTAAAAAATAACTATGGTAGGACAATGTTGGAGAGAAGATTTGAGAACATTTGTTTGTTGGTTGGTTGTATACATATAAAGCTTTAACCTGAAATTATTATTTCTTGTACATCAAAGACCTTTGCTTTTATTTTTATTTGAGTTGAAAGGATTTGACCTTATTTTTATATGTAAAATGACACATAATTTCTTTGATTACATTACCATGCATATTTCTTTCATTGTTAAAGAACTTAGTAAGCTCTTAAAGTGAGATACATTTTTTGAAGAAGAAGTAATATCTAATTGGCATTATGGACGTTTTATTATGTATATTTAGTTATCAGCAAAATCAGAAGAGTTAAAGTTACTCTTTTTCTCGTGCATTTTTGATGGTATATTTGAAACGGAGATATAGATATTAATTTTTGACTTTGGGATAGGTGCGAACAAGCAAATTCTATAAATTACATGTCGATATCTTAAAAATCGACGATGACATACTGATAGACGGATGGAAAACGAAATCGTAAAAAGTAGGTTTTCGTTTTGGTATGGAAGGTGTGCAAGGTATATCTACGGAACCCTAAAAAATTTTGCGGAAAATTCTGCAAGTTATACTTATGTATGTTAGTATGTTTATGGAATAGTTATGTTATTATGTTTATTGATCGTTATGTCAAATTGATGAGATTTAGAAGTCTTCTATGTACGGACTAATTGCATCATTTGCAGATACAATAGAATTAAATTGCATGGCATATTATGCAAAAGACGCGATGGAAATATACAGAAAGTGAGAATCTAAACAGGGAAACTAGCAGCAAACGAGTAGAGCAAACTCCACATAATTCCAGAATAATTCGGCTGAAAACGAAACCACCTGATCCGGCGATGTTTACAGAAGAAGGTGAATTTAATTAGAAGGAAACAATACGAAACTTCGTTAATAATACTTTAACAACTTCCCCAAGGCTCCGGAGTCGTGTCGGAGCAGCGGCATCCTTTCTTCCGTAGAATATCACTCCCGACGTGGAACTCGCACTGGCGCTTAAGTTGTGCACAACTCGCTAAGAAGTTTCCACCTTTCTTCTTCCAGCAGAAACAGTTCTAAGTTTGTCGAGCATTTTACGTTTTTAGCGCTCCGCCGCCTTCAGTTGTTGTTGCTGTTGTTGTTGTTCTTGTCTTTGCCGCTGCTTTTTTTTTTCTTTCCTTTTTCGTTTGTCTCCGCTGCCAGAGTCGTCCCCAAGCCTGGAAAAGTGTGTGGTTCTCCCGGTGCCCCCCGAAGCTCCCCGAAGCCCCCCGGTGACTTCTCGCCTTTAACTCTGTGCCTACGGGAACTATCAACTTTTCTAATTTAATGCATTGTCGAGCAGTTGCAATTCCTTCAAACGATTTATGTCGACGATGATGCGGACTGGCGTGCCGAAGCGTCCCGGAGTGCCCCGGAGCATCCCCCGGGGATGTTGGAAGCTCCGGGACCGGGGACAGCTTCCTTACTTACCGCAATTCAATTTCGCCTTAATTTGATGCGATAAATCCCACTGTTGCCGGCTCGCGCAAAAACTTTATTATCCATGACCATGACCTGAAGCATGTCGCGTCGCGACGCTCTTCCGGCGGGCGATGTCACGCTTCATTCTTCCATCAGCGCCCCGATGACGGCAGGTGTCGACGCGGATGGGGTGTCTATGGGGCCGCGAAGCGCCAGAGCCCCACGGGCTCATATCGGCGGCGATTAATCAGTCGATTAACTTTATGACAGGGTGCTCCACAAGTGATGTAATCACCTGACCCCTGGAACCGGCGGCGTGCTTAGTGCCTTGTGATGGAGCCGGTGTCACTGCGATGTGAGCGAGTGCGGCGTGTCGACAATCCTTCCGGTGGCCGCGGTCAATCCGCCACTTTTAATTAGAACGACAACTGCTTTGAGCTCTGGCTGTCGATGAAAACTGCGATGATTGATGACTCCTCGAAAGGTACATGCAGAATTTAGCCTTGTTTCCATTCTAATTATGTCAGCCGCTGTTTCCTGCGTTCAAATTAGTTGAAATATATTTGCAGACAAGAATACCTGGCCTTTTGGTATACTTATGTTGTAGAAATATACCACGAACCATGTTGCTAACAATTTGTTTCCTTTCTTTTAATGAATACATTGCAGTTATTTGAAAAAAATTTTTGAAATTCCATATTTCATTGCAAAACTCCTATTAATTTGGCATTTAAACAGATAAGATAACATTTGTAAAATCATAAAATCTTTTCGTTTTGCCTCGAATTCATTAGTAACTAGCTATAGTTTTATAGTAAATTTAAAGTTTCTCATTGGTCACTGAGTGATCGAATGGTTATTTTATTAAGCAAGTTTGAAAACAATTACAACAAATGCTAAAAACTTCTTTTCGCTGGCGTGAAGCCATCTCCAACGATTTAAAGATTTAAAAACCAGCCAAATATTTTCCGATTCGGAATCAAAGATATAGTTTTTGAATGTTTCTACCTGAAGTTAGCTGCAATTGTCCAAAAATATACAAGGATATAAAATTATATCACTTTCCACCAAAAATAAGGCTGAAAACGTTAACTAATTTTCGTGGAAGTAGCCAAAATGTCAGTCTCCTGGCAAGTGATTTCTCAATTACATAGTTATAAATTTTCTATTTTATATGTCTTTGTCTTTATTTTTTATTTTTGGGTAGTAATGATGTAGTAAAGATATTTCGTTTCGCTCAGTTAATTCGTCAGTCCTTCATTTGTTTCGCCAGTCGTCGTTAGTCCATATCTTCAAAAATACTACATAAAATTACTATCCTTTTTCAAAGATACGCAATTTGCGTGAAAATAGCCATATTTCATATTCTCTTAATTTGAATTTTGTTACATTTATATAATTTAAAATCGATTTCTAACTACATACTTTTACTTTTTAAGATTATACAATTCAATTAGAAAAACTAATAAAATCAATATTCGTTTTTTCGAAGAAAAAAGAAAAAAAAAACGATTTCGAAATATCATATACCTAATTCTGTTTCACTAAAAGTCAATTTAAAGTAAATTTAAAGTCAAAACAAAAACAGTATAAATCAATAATTCTTATGAAATTAGGACTGAAAAATTAGCGTTTCAGTATATGTTTGGAGTTGTTTCAAAACTTATGGCATAATGTCTGTGAAACTTTCTTAGAAAATTAAGTAAAATTTAGAGCCCAAAACACGCCAAAACCAACCGATTGATTTATCATAAAAGAGTTATGTTCGCATTCTGCAAATTTATTTTTTTCATTTTGAAACGTGAAATTTGTGTTCTTGTATAAATAAAATCTTATTGGATTCGATTTATCGCATTATGGATAGAACATCAATTTTCCCCTCTAGTTCTTATTTAGAGCTCACATAAATTGAAATTTCGAAAGTCAATTTCATTATTTGCCAGCTCGAGGTTTTGGAGCTGGATTTCTGATGAAAGACTCGAATGATCCTCCTCTTGACTCAATGGACCAAATGAGCTCAATTTTCACGTTTCCAATCAAAACAAAAGCGCCCCGGGGAGTGGGCGAGTCTGGAGCGGAGCACCCGGACCAGAAGTGAGTTGTTCTGAGTCAAAGTTGGCGAAAGATCCAGTCACCACTTGATTGCCCGGAAAACTTGGAGATTTTCCTAATTTAGCCATGTGCACATCCCCCGATGAGTGGGAGTGCCATCGACACACGGCCACGTGTGAGCTCCCCGTCCGGCCCGGAGCCCTGTCATTCTGCTGGCATGGACGAAATTGAGCCCCACAAAATTGCCGAAATCGAATAATCCCGATGTACACGGATGGGAGGCCATGACCGAGCCGAGCATCTTCTCATTCGAACAACATAATTAATCCTGTTGTAAGTCGTTCCCCGAAATGAGTCTTATAAAGTCATGTCACACATGGATGAAGGCAAATAAATTTCATTTAGTAAATATGCAAATTTCCTGCTGATATTATGCGAAGGAGGTTAAGCACATTTTCCAGGATTTTGGGGAAACATTTTGCGCTTGAGTGCCCTCCTTAAAAAACGTTGTGGAAAGGCACTCCAGGCCCCAGGACCTGGGGTGGGTACTTTCTGGTGTGGGTGGATGGCTGCTTCGGCTCAGGAATTAAAGTGACTTTAATGCCATACATTTTGGGAAAAGGCAAATTTGTATCGTTGCTCTTGTTTGCGTGTCCCCAAACTTGTCGAGCGGAGCAGTCCAGGAACGCCCCAAACGCAGGACTAGGGAAACTTCGTAAATTTGTGATTAGTACCACTCATATCGGGGAAATAAGTTATTTCGTAAGATTAGGAGAGTTGTGCAAGGACCATTGGGGGGACGACAAATTATCAACAAGTAACACAGTCAATAAACATCATGATTTCTGGAGCGTCCTCGGAGACGTATGCTCGCAGCAGCCGTACCAATTTACTACTACGACGGCCCCGGCCAATATCTGTATCTATCAACTCCTGAGAGTACAATATCCTTAGCATTTCCATAAACACCTACGAAATCCTTGTCAAATCCCCTTAAGTCAAGCGGCATTACGTCCCGGCGGGACCTGATAGTGGCCCGGAAACATCGACTGCGATTGTGCAATTCAAAGTTAGGGCTCACTGTGGAAAATGGGAACAGATATCCACTCGCTACCAATTCCCACGCTACTCATCAAATTGATTTCGAGCAAGTTGTAATGAAATTATGCCAGGGTCCGCAAGGATTAGACCGATTGATTGAGAGCGCCATCCGCACACACACACACACACACACACACACACACGCACGCACTCAGCATCAATGGTCCAGAGGAGGACCGACTCATTGCAAGTGATTTACGGAAACTCTAGGGCTAATTAGGTCTAGAAGTTCGCTTCGCGCTCGCATATTTATGCATTGATTGCCCTAGGAGATTCAGCAGGAGCAGTCGTTCATAATTATGATCCCACTCCCAGGTATTCATCGGAAGAGTGATTGATGTAATCAAATTTCGAGGACAACTGAACGCGATTATTATTTGCACCAACCTAAGCAATATTTTCCAGATAAGGCCCACCGAGAAATTGATTAATTATCCCTTTTCTACAGAAGACTTTCTTTGGAAAATCAATCAGCACTAATATTACAGCTGTAAAAGATGATTTTCCTTTTACTCTTTCTGATTGATAGAAAGATTTTTTGTTTATATTATTTTTTAGCTAGTATGTACATATTTTAGTTTTTAGGTTTACCCTATTTGTTTTTTTGCACATTCTAAAAATTTGAACCTTATAAGGTAATTCATGTCTCAATAAGGCCCACTCTCAAAATTAAGATTGAAAAAAACTTAAAAGATACTAACAAAATTTTATTCAAGTTGGCGAATTTTTTACAATGTAATGTACATATATAATGTATTAAAGCAGAATATAAAATTACATATAATAATTTTTATACTTTTGTATAATCAATGGGCTTTCGCAAACCTTTTATGTCGGTAGACATTGACAAGTTTATGCCAAAACGAAATTAGCTAACTTACTTTATTTTATATTTTAATTGAAAACTGCTACCATGAAAATCCTGGAATTCAGATTTGAATCACATACACACCGGACTAGGAAAAACGAATGTTGGAGCTCTAATTTTAATTTTAAAATTATTAGTTGTATTGAAAGTTCAAAATCTATGACACCAACAAATTTCAAACTAACAAACTCCAAGTCGTTTTTATTTTGACAAAGCATTATTTTAAGCCTCAAGTCGTCTTTTTAATGAAGTTTTATATATGTTTATGCTACATGGAGAAAATAAACTGCATAATTTACAGATTTACAGATTTCATTTGATATTATAAGTTCGAATTGAAAATTTAAATTTTCGTAAACTTAAAATATAAAAATATTATATTCAGTGCAACTATACAATACGAAATATAATCAAGAGTTCGTACCTAAAAGTGAATTTTTTATCTTCTAGAATTTATCACAATACGTTTTCAAAGTCTAAATACGTAAAGATGAAAAATTTTTAAAGTTAGTGGAGTTGAGCTTGCGATCATACTTCATTAGAATGCATCCACATACCTTCGGGTTTGCATGTATGAAGCAATTTATTCGAAGTATTTCAGGGACACTAGAAGAAATCATTCGGTCTCTAAAAAATTAATGAAACTGAGAGCTGTGTGACGACTGAGTCTTGCTGAAGGATAATTAACATAATTGTGCGATTTGTTCTTCACTAACATTTAAAGACTGCTCCCTGAGCCCGCTCCACGACGCCCTATCTTAGCGCACAAAAGAAATATTTTCATTGACTCGAGCTCGTTTTTTTTTTTGAAATTTTCCCTTTTTTTATTTCATCTGAAAGCCTCCACCCACACCCACCTCCGGGCAGCTTTTGCCTTTTCTTTTGTCCTGTGGATACTCCTTGTCCTCTTATATTCTCCGGCTGAACAGCTTTTATAGGCAGACGGGATAGGTACAAACACAAAGTGCATTGCTTGAAAATTGTCTCCAAATTGAAATTTCCTTTCTAGAGTTTTGAAAAGATTAAGACTGTTGAAGAAAGGAGGATAAGACGGAGGAAAAATAAATAAAAAAAAAAAATTGAGAAAAGCAAGCGCCCTGGAATCTAGCGAAATCTAGAAAAATACTCACCAGCTCCTGAATAGTCTTATCTGATGAAGACGACGACCAAATGAGCGAAGAATAAGACTGTTGGGAGCCCAATTACAGGCAATTTGTCTTGTTAAGAGCCTGCTCCGATGGACCTATTCCGACGAAATGTTACATTAATTTTTTTTTTATATAATTTCGATTAAGTGATAGAGTCTTTCTCGGTGGACCCGACTGGCTGTGTGCAGTGGTCCACGGTCTCGGCGAATTCAAGCTTCTTAAGATGTTCACTGCCTGCTCGGGGACGTATTTCGCGACTTTTGTTAATCTCTGTTTAATCTTCTGACCGATTTGGCTTGAAACTTTTTAAGCAAGGAAGTTCTTTTCAAATTGAGAATTTATTAGTTTAGGAAGCTGACAAGTCGGGGTGACTCAATATCGTCTTACTAGGGCACATTAGGAAAACTATTTGGTACTTCGTTGACTCTAAGATATAGAGCAGTTCTTGAGGATAAATGCCAAAAAAAAACGTTTTCTCGCTTTTTATCAGAGAACATATTCGGGTAAAATCGTAAAAAGTAGAAGGGGTTAAGGTTAATAGGTGGTGGGTTTAAAGGCACATCTCATTCGAAATTCTTCAGTGAAAGCACCAGCTAATTAACAAGGTGTTCTTGAAGTTATTGCAAAACGTAGTGGGTAATTTCCAAAACAGTTCCTCACAAATGGACGAAATTGAGTTTCGCGCCATCATAAAACTTTCAGGAAACGAGGGAAATTTCCGGAAAGCGCCGTGGAAGAGGTCAGCTGTTTATGGAGATGATTGCCCATGATTCACAAGTGGTTCTCGTTCCTTAACACATTCGCTGCGAATGTGAACGTACCCTAGTTATTGCTTAGCAACTCGTGAAACTGATAGGAGCTTATATTTCGAAAGTTCTTCACTTTATGTAGGATTATGGCAGGAAGTTTCCTTCATTTTCATTTCATTTTGAACTATAAACGGTGAATAGCGTCCCCAAAGAAATTATTTATCGAATCTGCTTTTATATTAAATTTATTTACTTGTTACTATAAATCGTATAAGCAAAATCAGAAATGCTTTTTCACGCCAAAATATTTGCTACTAAATTTCAAAAACAAAGTATGGAGTAAAACACATTTTAACATTTTGCGTTAAATTATGTATTGAAGATTAAAGTTCTTCGTAATATTCTTAAATGAGTCCCGTCGAAATTGTTTATTCTTCCTTCATTTCAGAAATCGTTCTTTTATAATTCAATTTTAATTCACCCTCAAATATTCCTCAACGAATCTGAGCAAAATCCATAAAGTCATGAATAAATCATTCAAATTTTATGAGGTTAAAATGAAATGTTTAAATTGTTTAAATTTCTATAACGAATATGAAATCTCTGTTAATTCGGGGCAAAGGAAAAAATGAGGAATTAAAATAAAATTAATTTAATCATTACAAAAACGAAAAATAACAGAAGTATTTATATAAAAGCTTTTAGTGATTGCGATATCTTTGAATTTACGCAATTGTTAAAATTACTTATCTGCACATTTTTTTACACATACATAGGTACATACATATATCAAAAGTAGCCTAGGTTTAGTTAACATTTAGGAGGAAAGCAAATTGCTCTTAAAGTTTATGTACAATGTTTTCTTCACAACTTATAAGTTTTATAATATAATATAGTCCGGGAATCAAAAATGTAAATAAAATTTTTTCATTCAATTCCATATTTAATTTAAAATCTGATTTTTATATTTTTCTCCTCTAAATTATAATTTTCTGTCTACTTAAATTCTAAAGTTATGTTCTATCCAAGTTTCATCAAGAGGCCAAAATTAAGAAGGAAAACAAGATTGAAGGGTCTTGAAAATTAGAAAAAACAAGGTTTTTATAACTTAAAAATACTTAAAGAACCAACTTTTTAAAAGGCGATATTTTGTAATTTCTTTACGCAGTTCTATAGCTTCTAATTTTTTATTCCATGTTAAAAACTATAACAGGAGAACAGTTTGCAGGATTACATTGCCATTTTTTGTAAAAATCAATCTATATAATAATAAAATTAATTTTTCTTTTCATTATTTCAAAAATTATTAAAATTAACCTATTTTTTTTTTAAGAGATTGAATGGCGTTACTCCTTAAGCACTTTTAGTTATAAACATTTATTATCATCATATCTATTCTTATAATATTCATTTTTAACCAGTTGAAAAAATTACATAAATACTGCAAATTAATTGCATATTTTAAAATACCAATATAACACTTTTAAAAGCAATTGCTGTTAAAGCAAAATTCTGAGAAAACTGAATTATTTTTTCCCAAAATTGCAAAAGTCTTAAGCCAATTTAATGATATGAAAGGGCCCCGCATACATTACGAGTCCATTGGGCAATAATTCATCGCCTAACTATAAAAGGGCCAAAAATGGAAGAAAAATAATCCCCAGAAGATCTTTGATGACTACCTTGATTCCGGGAGAAATTACTGTCCTTGTCCGAGGCAAGAAGACTCTCCCGTCCCTGTTCCCGCCCCCGCCTAAGCAAACTGCTCCCGTATTCAAATAAAATTGTCTAGACAAGATACATATTTTATCTGCTCATTTTCCACTATGTTTAGCTTATTTTTCCCATTTTATTGGATAAAAGGCCTTCAAGAAGATATTGTGATGATGATATCACGGGAACTTGTTACGTCCTTCCACAGACCCCGACGATAGATTTCGTCTACTTTTGTCTGTGTATATCCGGCAGAGGTGTGTAATTTCCCGAGCAAAGTCGTAGGGCCGAGCTGGGCTCGTGTAGGTAAATGTCTATCCCCAGATAATATAAGAATATAAATGGCAGGATATTGGGAGTTTAGTAGCTTGAATTATATCCCTATTCCTTTAATGTACTTTATGGGAAAACGAGACCTCATTTATGGCCCGCTTACGGACCCATTTCGCATGTGTTCGGATGTGTGAATACGTTAAAGTGGTGCTTAAGCCAACTATGTGTATTTATTTTAATAAATCGCCCCAGAAGTACTTTTTAAAACGCAGCCCCATCCAAGACGACCGAGCGAATGCGTTTTTTGTCGGGACACGCTATTGAAGCGGCGGCCGTCCGGTAATGCAGCCCTCGACTGTAATCTGCCGCCCTTTATTTGCCCTACGAATTGTTGGAAGGTAATAAAACTTGGGCCTTAATGGATCATTCCTCTTCGGCTGCAATTGATTCTATAATGCTCTTGCCAACATTTGTCAACAGGCTTTTATCTCTCTCGTGATAGATGTAATTCCTCCGGAGGAGCTGGCCGCCCTGGGGATGTGTTATGGTTCAATTTGGGCAGCTTAACTTGGGAAACCATGAAAATATTTGCTTTCGGAACTTCTAGGCCAACTCAGTGCTTTTACAGCATAAACAATGCTCCTCGGCGGTTGCAGTTTGGGTTGGGTAACTTGTTCAAAGAGAATAAAGTTTCTAGGTTGAATGGAGCCCGGCGAATATTCTAAGGATGAAGCATACACCAGACTTATAAAATAGTTCATTACATTGGTGTACTCTAGCACTTCAGAATGAATGGCCCAATTACTTTGATCGTGGTACTTTTAATAAGGGGTTTTTAAATATCTGCACCGAGAACTTTAGCATTACTCTTACTTATTCTTTTCTTCTTTTTACCATAACGACGCTGATTCTATTGAACTTAGTTAAGGGGGATTTCTAGCATGTAAGTTTCAAACAATCGATATTTTTTGCATTTTTCGGTACTCTGAAGCCTCTAAAATAACTCTATACAATCCTTTTTGTCCTATCAGTCCTAGAAAATGATTTATACGATATTTTATGACTGCCGGTCGTGTCAACACTGTATGGTTTCGAAACTTTAAACGCGTTTTTTGAGTTGAAGTGCAGTACTTTGATATGTAAAAATTCTTAGAATAGAACAAACTCGGACTTAAAATGTTAGGGTTTTTTTTTGGAAAAAAAAGTTTTTTTTTTGCGCTTTATTTCTGTAATAAAAATATGTATCTTAATTGTATTTACCTTACCTTTCCCAGAAAAAAGTTATCAAAGTTAGGTATCAAAAACAGGGCACCACACTAGAAATCCCCCTTAAGAAGAAATTCGAAATTGTTATAGTAGTAATTAAACTAAAAAAATGGTACATTAAAACTAAAATTAAAAAATACTATATTTGCTGAATTTTCAGTGAAGTAGTATTAAAGCTTAGAGTGTTTTTCTATGCAAAATTATTATATGGAATAGATATTGAGCTATTATTCAAAAATAATTTTAAAATTGAATACACCACAATCATCGATAACACTCACGCCAACGAAGAAATTACATTACTTACTTCCGAAATTAATAATCTATTTTGAATTTGTATTGACAAAAACCTTTCGTAATAACTTCCTTTAAATGAACAGTTACTTGCATCACATTTAGTGCTAAATTTGATAAAAATATTGTAGTTCTACTGAGAAATCTTAGTTTAACCCTTGTTATTATAAAACTAGCCGCTAGTTCCCTACTCGTTTTACTAGCTTCCCTAAAACTGCTGACTTTTATTGGCAAGTTTTAAATGAGTTGTTAGTCAGCAGCTAAATTACGTATTGCTTTCAGTAAGAATGATATAATTTTGTGTATGCAATTCTCAAAATAGTCGACATCCATTTGAGTGAATAAGGTTAAGGACTCTCCACCTGTTATAATAATAATTTACACCGGACGAGAGCTAAAAACGAGCGAAATCCATTTGTCGCAGAAATAATAGGGCCATTAAGTTGAACACTTAAAAAGTGCTTAAAATATTAACAAATTCAGAGCGAGTGACCGGGCGGTGTATGGCCGCGCAGATTTAATGGGATCGAAATAAATAGCCCCGTGGAACAGCGAGGAGCCCCAGAGGCCCCCTGAGTAGGTGCGCCTATTTTAGATGGCGACGAAACGTGTGTGCTTCCTGTGCCGGGCAGCCGGAGCCCGACCCGCACAAACGGGACGGGTCGGCAAAATAAATATATTTCAGGGAAATAAACACAAACCAAAGAAACGTGTCAAAATTTCTTGACTATAACTCTCGGCGACTTTTTAACTCGCAGGGCGGCATGTAGGTAACACATCGGGGGCGCCACAGAATGAGGAGGTGACTCGCTCGAATTTATCGCCGATATCCAGTTGACTGCTGTTGACTGGTCGTGGTTTATCCACCGCAAAGGACAATAGGCGTTCTTGGGGCTCGGGGCAAGTTAAACGACTCTTGTAACAAAATAGACATCGAAGGACAATTGTAAAAACGAGGGGGCGCGGGCCGGCCGCAAGAACTGGACATGTGCCCTGGATGAATGGAGAGCACCTTGGCAACGTGTGGGCGAGACTTAAATTATCGACAATGCCGGGGCTCCCCGATAGTTTTTGTCTCGAAGGGCTTGTCTTGTTTTTGCCTCCCCGCGGTGATATACGGGTTCGAGAGCATTCGAAATTTAAACGCGCCCCCCGACCCGGTGGCCGGCCGCCGCCGCCACCGCCGTGACAGCCTCAAAGACAAAACGAAATTAAAGGAGGCGGTCTAACTGCAGCGCATTCCAGAAGACATTGCACGCACTAAATTTTCCGGAAAGGACCAGGACCAGAACCCGGATGCCCGACGGTCCGCTCACTCGGGAGAAATCCGTCTGAGCTTTCATTAAAAATTTCGCTGACGGTTTTATTGTGCGGTCGGGCGCTCGTTATCCTGGCGCTCCAGACCGCATGTGCCCGGAAGAGCAGCGGGGTCCCGACCCGGCACCGTGCTGCCCTCTCTCGGTGTGATATACACCACAATCGCAGATAAGGACGAAATTTAATTTCGCGGCAATACGTTTCAGTTTTTGCGACGCCGCCGCGCCGCCCCAAAATGAACCAGGGCTCCTCAACTTAGCCCGGCCGTAGACAAGGTCTCTTCCTCCGCAGATGCCCCGGGCGCGGGATGGACTCCTTTGTTTGGGGCTCGCAGCCCTCGTTTTTAGCGGCTACACGCACACTTGATGGCTCACCGGGAGGAAGTCGACACTTTTGGGGACTCCGGCAGAGCGCTTTTTTCGGGACCCGGTCGCTTTGGGCCCGTGAAAATGTCCTTCTGGAATAAAACTGCACATACAAACGGAAATTATTCTTCCGGCGCTTTTTGTGACCAGTCGACCTTTAGCAGGCCACTTGCCGAATTGGGGCCTCGCGCTCTTTATGAGTGCATAAATAAGTCAAGCGAGACGAGCAAATTTGGGGCTCCGATGGAATTTAATAACAATTTAGCTCCAGATGCACTTCGGGAGCCCCAGAACTAGACTTACTATCCTAACCTCCTTTCATTAGTATTCTTTCCTCAATCCCAATCCAGTAAAAGCACTCTGTTATATAATATTACCAAATAAAACACGAAATTAAATTATTACTGTCCAATTCTTATCCATAAAAAAGCATCAAATCTTCAAAAAAATGCTTTCTGTCGTTTCAACGTCAATGATTTAATTATAGAAATTTAAGCAGTTTTGCTCAACCATTTTGATTTGGTTTAATTATAAACATATAGACCTAAAATAACTGGTATTTTTCAATTGCTTAACTACAAAAGCTGAACTAAAATGTCATAGCAACATAAATAAAATACCTCACAATGTTGTGCAGGATGCCCTCTTTCGGTTCTTGTTAAGCTCTTCAATATTTACATAGCTTTTTGTAAACAGCGGTGTATGTAAACTGTTATTTTTAGCCGATTTTAATTAGTAGAAGGGAAAAATAAGTTCAGAAGCCTAAAATAAAAAGCCAGCTTGTGTATGAATTTAGACATATTATATTATTGAAATAAGTAGGTTAAGTTTTTAAATATCTAATCTCGATAAAAATGTATTTGAGAACAATATTACAAATATCAGAGAATTTTTTTAGGCTAAAAAAGGGAAATCAAACATTTCAGCAGGTATGGGCATGCGATTACGCATGCAAGGAATTTAAAAATAGACTTGAAACAAAGGATAACAAAATTTCAAAGGCGAGAAATAGGTAAATTAGGTATCAGTGCAGGCAAGCCAGAACATTTTGTTAGGCAAGACAAAGGATCGAGTCAGGGTAGCTTCCAGGGAGCCAGAAGGACGCAACAGGGGCTGTGTCATAGAGTAATTAAAAATCGGGTAGCGTAGGTAGACATTTCTTTGTTAGGGAAATTTGAGAAAGGATGGGAGCAGAAAAACAGTCATAGTCGCGGTTTAGATTTGGTGCAGTGAAAAGATAAAATTCACGTATAAATTGTTCATTTTGCAGGTGGTGAATAGTGAGTAGTATTAAATTAATTTATTAAAAAAAATTATAAAATGGAAAATGTATATACATAGGTATGTATGTCTGTATGTATGCATATACGTTATTCGATTATTCAAATACTTCTTTTTTTTCGTCATCTATGAAGCATGTGACATATGTTTTTGACTGAAACTGAAACGTCTGTTTGTCTGCTTGTCTAATATTAAAATGTACTGAACTGATTTTGCATGCTAACTGCAGTATAAATCTAATTTTTCCTAATCCTAACAGAATTTAGAAACATTTATTTGGGGATAAACGTAATGAATATGCCAAATGTGTTTTTATCTTGTATTTATTATTTTTATTTCAAATTTTGAAAAGTGACAATTTTCCTCCACAACTTTTTCCATATTTTGACAATCATTTGGGTAAAATTGTGGAATTTTGCATTATTATTTGCAATTTTCCATTTTACAAGTCAAATGCGTGTTTTTCAGTAGATAAAACGGAAAATTTTTAAGAATAAAAGGTGAAGACATATAAATTAAGGTGTTGTAATTTATTCTAAAACTTTTAAAATTTAAGAGAGTGGATCCAAAATGGTGGACCAAAATTTTTTAGCCTTACTATATTCTTATGAAAATTGGTACGTAGTTCTTGTTTTTGGAATTTAGAACAAAACTGAAGTTTAATTTGGTAGAATAGTTAGGGCTGAAAAGAAACTCCTATCTTAAAAGAAACTGTGTAGATTTATTTGTATGCATTCGACTTTATTTTTTATTATTTATTTTTATAATTAAGTTTAAGATGCTTTTGTCTAGCTCGTACTATGGATGCTCTACGAAAAAGCTGCAGCCCTACTCAGAACCCCCGAGCCCCGAGGAGCGTCTTTGCCATCCGTACGCACACTCCGAGGCCCCAAGGAGGGGCCCGTTTAGCCTCTCATATTTACACTGGGCCGTGGACGTGTGCAAACGCGGTGACAGCAAGAAGCCCCTTTTGTGTGGCCCGGGCAAAAAAGACCCCACGACAATTAATTATGACCACACAATTTTATCCCTTAAACAAGGCTCGCCCTCCGCGCCTCGCCGGGGCCCTACACGGGGCAAGTGCTTGCAGTACTTTTATTGCGTTAATAAGAAATAATGCTATAAACATGTCCTCCGCTTGATTTAGGAATCTAGCAGGCTTCGGCCAGCCAAAGGGGATCATAAAAAACATCGAGCATAGAGTGGACTGTCGGCCGGGCACACAAAACCTCTGGCCAAAGAAATTGGCCATATAACACTCTACAAATAGGGTGACTGTAAATTTTACACCGGCCGGCCTGTGCCCCTTATCCCTGCTATTTATTATTGAAAAATCTCCTTGGCCATTCTAACTTTGTTAGTTTAATTAACAGGAAGCGTGTTTAATCTATTTTTGAGCCGGGCGCGCTCCCGCTCCGCCGCCCGGCGACATGGAGCTCGCCTCGGACGACTGCGAATTTAATTAAAGCACATCGGAAACTGGGCATCTGGACTCTGGGACAGTCTGGGAACTCTCTTGTTTTCAAATTTGAATTAAATCTAATGGAACAGATCCTGGGATTTATTCAGATGATCTCTGTTAAAAAAGTGAATTTCTAATTAGTAGTTGTCTCGCCTCCAAGTTCATATGCGTTGTATGTGGGTGTTGCATATAAGCTATTAATGTTTAAGGGTTCTTGCGTAAGCAGAATATCTCGGGTTCAATGCCCTACTTCATTTAATATAAAAAGGTGGTTGGATAAACTAAAATAGCAGACTAATGTTTACTCCTAATGTAATGTTCATTGTGTTTATATGTCACGTAAGTCAACAAAGTGTTCATAAGACAACTCTGGCAAGATCTTAAAAAAATGTCTGCATCTAATTAATTTCTTTTTGATAAATTGCTTGCAATATACTTAATTTTAAAATGACAAAAGGCGTTTATTTGATTAAATATAAATAAAGGATAAAAGTTATATAAAGGAGTTGTATTCATCTATGCTTGAATTCTTAACTTAAAACACATTTTTTCTTAAAATGTATTAGAACGTTCCCTCACTAATTTTATTAAAACAAATCTCATTCGTATGACATTTTAAAAAATACAGTCCCATCCATTATTTGTTTGCAAAATTTTATCGAAAAGAGTAGGTACTAGATAATCGTCTACCAAAATTAACGAATTTTAAAAAGTGAGGTGTTTTGATTTGAGAAGGCAAGCCAATTTCATGATTTAGAGTAATTGCAGTTGTGAATTATAACGAAAACCAATTTTAGTACCTAAATTCAACAGAACTTTAGGATTTAAAAATCTTGTCTAGAAACAATTTCAAAGCGAAAGGTTTAAGTTCAATAAATAAGCACCACCCTAAAAGTTATCATTATTATTTCCCCTTATAAAAAAGTCGTGGAAGCAAGTGGAAAGGATAACATTTTTTTTTAAATTTTATATTCATTTCCAATATAAATTTACTTCGAAATTGTTACGCATCTGCATATTAAACTAAATTCCTTTTTTATCTATATATTTTGTATAAAAAATAGATAAATTAAAATTACACAAAAAGGAAATTATTTGTAATAAATTCAAATAGACATACTGCGTAATTTTTATAGTAAAAATAGATACCTTACACAAAATAAAATTGCAAGAGCATGCTTTATTTTTATATGATTTACTGTTATTACTAAAGAGGTAGACTTAATTATGGACCGAAATTATGTTCCTAATAATATATCAAATTTACGAAAATCTACAAGAGGTTCTTAATTAGTACTTTAATAAATCACTTTTACTCAGAACAATGAAGTCGTTTAACAGAAGTATTCACAAATAATGAGAGTGTATTTATAGCATTTCTGAAATGCTGAGGTAGAACATACAATTTTTTTATAGCAGTTAAAAGGCTAAGAGCTCTTAACTTTTATCTATAATCGGGGGGTAATAGTATTTCATGATTGTGCGTTTTCTCTTACAAAAGATCACTTTGCTTTGAAAGGTTTTTATTAAGTACGTTTTGAATATCATCAAAGATATCTTGAATTGTGTTTAAGGGTTATTTTCCAATACAGCTCCACTCTTACGCTAAGTTCAAGGATAACACCTCACTTAAGTGGGATGGTATTGTTCAATTTCCTTGACTATTTCTCGGGATCCGCCTATGAAACTTCCGGATGGTTCCAGTAGCCAGGTCAATAGTTGCCCTTTCGAAAGTCGATGTTATTTGCCAAAATCTGACTGAACCGAGTGAAAGGTGGCACCGAAAAATGGAGGCGAGGAAAGCATAAAATGCATACCCGGAAACGAACAATGACAGTCGAAATTTGCCTCATCGCAGACTCTATTAGATTTAGTAGACTGATACTGTCGAGACGAGGAGAGTTCACCTTAAAAATTCTTAAGTTTTTTCCCATTTCTTCCACTTGCAGGGCCACCCTCTGAAGAGAATTCCGATGGTATCGCAAATGATGTCGGACGTGGCAGTGGCGCAACATTATCAACAACAACGGCCAAAACCGGAGGTTCGGGGCCGTCGTCGTCGAAGGCGGCCAGCAATTTGGATAAAGGATTACACCAAGACGGCGGCGGCAGTGGTGGCGGGAGCGGGGGTGGAATTGATACAAATCCCCAGCAGGGCAACAACAGCGGCAGCTCGAGCTCGAGTTCCACGTCCAGCACCACCATCCAGCACCATCACCAGCACCAGCAGACCTCATCTCACCCGAAGGGGGTCCAGCAGCAGCAGCACAGCAACATCATCTTGGTGCGGGGGGCACGAACCGAAAACGGACAAATCATCCTTCAGAACAGCCACGAATTGTTGAGCCTGTTGAACGACGACGATAACAAGCCGATAATTTTGCAACACCAGAGAATAAAGACGACATCGGGGGCGAAGAGTCATGGGGGGGAGGGCTCCCAGGGGAGCACCAGCAGCAGCACCATCCTGCTCCAGACGCCCCTCAAGAGCGGCCAGCTGGAGACGGGCACTGTGCTCCTCCAATCGGCGAACATCAAAAAGAACATCCTTCCCGAAGGATCGATAATTTTGCAACAAAGACTCAGCAAAAGTGGCAGCCTCGATGGGGCCCTCGGCACCTCGGGTGGGGCGTCCGGATCGACCAGCGGAGGACCTTTTCTTCTCCAAACTCTAAAGCGATTAGATAAATCGCAATCGATCCTCGTTTTCCGAAATCCGAACAACGCGACAACCCATGCCGTTGTCGGGGGGGCCAGCATTGGGACCTCGACGACATCATCAGGCCCTTCATCATCGGCGGCCTCCCTAGCTGCCACTTTGTCACTTACATCGGCCAACAGGATAACAAAGCTTAATAATGTCAATAACAGCAACAACCATCATAATAATAGCAATAACAGCGGCAGTAGCAACAGTGGCCAAAGCACCATACCCGGAAGAGGCCCAGGGAGCCGGGCCAGCAGTCTGGACGAGGCCGAGGATAAACCTGAACCGATACAACAAAAGCAGATGAATGTACCACTTGGGAGCGGTAAGTAGTTTGTTCCTCTATATAACTTAATGCGGCCCCATTCGGGGAGCACCGCCGCCCGCCGGGGCTGGGGCTCCGGCAGAGAAGAGACGACGGCGTTTCACCAGCCGGATGGCAAATGGCACGTATGACGACCGGGCCGTAAGGACGTCGTTACACTATTACGTAATAATCCTAGGCCATCGCAAAATATGATATCCTTGGAGGATTCAAAATGCCCCCATAAATTTTGCACGGTGCTTTTTGCTGGTCCACTCGATGGCAGTCGGGACCTCCATTGTGCGGTGGGGCCCCCGTTGGCTTGCATTCCGACATCGATTACTGATTTTATGGAAATTCCCAGATTAACTGACACCTCTGGAATATTAAAAAGGTCCTTTGTATGGGAATTACCTCGAGAGAACGTGTCGAGGCACCCTCCCGGCCCCCCGATGCGTGCGGATATGTTAAGTAACGCTTATAGGCATCTTATCCTAAGGTCTCCGGCTCAGGGCCTATTTCATGTTTCATGTTAATCGAGAGCTTGAATTGACCTATAACGTCTGGAGGATTAGTAGCCCATTGGTTTTGCCACAAACGTCTGGGTATTTTTTTTCTGGCTTCACTCTTTGGGTGGGTATTTGGTTCGCAACGTTTGCTAGATTTTATCACTGCAAAATTTGATTTGTTCTCTTCACGTGGAAAATTATTAGTGCTGCAGGGAATATTTATGTAGATCTCAATTCGAATCAGGAAATGCTTGTCTTTAATTCGCAGTATAGCTTACTTAAATAGTTTCTGCAAAATGAAAATACTTCTTAGTCAAGTAACGTTGGTTAAAAAGAGGAGAGTCAATGAGGTCGGTATTTCGCCTAGTATAGTATAGAAAAGTAATTTTTTTAAGCCTCTTTTCCAGAATTTCAAGGTATAAACGTTGTGATCGATTAATTATTTTACAATTATTTTAGCTCTAATCAACTAAACTTTTATTCATATAATAAACTGTTTTAAATCTTTAATCAAGTACTTGATGACTCCGAAAAAGGTCCTGAATATATCGAATCAATTACCACCATGATTATTCTCTCAAAATATTTTATAAACAATTGCTGTTGAATTGAAGATTATGTAGAGAACATTTTCATAGCTGAAGCTTGTGAACTTACCACTCATAAAATCTTTTTTTTTCTTTTTATCAATGTTGGTGTTTTGAGCACCTAAATCAAAAATTGTAAGCATCCGTTCATAAAAAAAAAATTAGCAAAATAATTGAAAGTGAATATTTTATTGTGGAAACACATCTCCACTGTTACAAAATCAATCACTGTGTATATTTTATTTTTACCAATATTATCAAATTTAAAAATAAAATTTCAAACTGAAAAAAGTACATATCCAAGACACACAAGTTCACAAAAGGTAACAGACTTGCTTATTAAAATCTGTGCAAAATGTAATAAACAATGTTTTCGAGAAGTTTAGACTTAAATAAAATTTAACCTACAATAGTAAAAATTCAACATTGTTGCAATATATAATTATTTAATTCTAAATTTCTGGGTTTTCAGCATTTTCGAAGTATATTTTAATAAATTCGACACAACAGGCTTTTCTTACATGCTTCGAATGGAACCATTTTAATATATGTATAGCCAAAGGGATTTTTTTAAGGTTTCGAAAAATGGAGGTTTGTGTAACTAATAATAGACCTGCAAAATGTTCTAATGCTATAGATGAAAAAATAAATGTGCACTACCAGCAAATAAATCATAAAGTACATAGCCAAAAAATTAATAGACTGGTATCAGGGTAACATATTTAAGCGCAACTGAAAACTCTGGACCTTAATCTAATAGTAAAATTTCCTCAATCGCACGAACTAGACAGATTAATAGAAGTTGAAGTTATGAATCCATAAAATTATACATATATCTTTTCATGGCTTAAGCTATAACTGACATCCTCAGTCCTTGTTCTCATTCCATAAAATCAAAAAATTTGATTTGTGGTAAAATAACTTTAAAAATTGGACATTAAACCTACTTAAGTATAGAAATGGTGTTTGCACGCAGTGTATACAAATTTGACTAAGCTTTAACTTTCTTGTCGCCAAATTAAATATGGTAAAATAAAATCTGCAGTGTATTAAATTACAAATCCTTCCTAACTTTGCTTATACATCCGATAATGTCAGAAAGTGTAATGTAATACCCTACAGGTTGTACCAGTCTAATCGTTCGTAAGACTTCCTTTTATATCATGCTGTGGCCCCAATTTTTTTGATATCTAATCGCGTAAAAAGCCAGACGTTATGAATTTAGACGGCATATCACAATGATATTGGAAATTTGCATAGGCTTCACTGTGACTCCCACATTCAAGCGGTGTAATAAATCATTTTAATTCTCACGTGAGTCACTTGAGAAAGTCATTAGGAAAAAACCTCAATTTTTTATTTTTTTTGCTCTTCTTTGCCTTCGAATAAAACGAACTTCTTCAGCCGTACACGGAAGATTAAGACACGAGAAGCCGCCAATCATGCAAATCTTACTTCGAATTTTTTTTCGTTCCCTATTTTTAAAACAATCTCGACATCGCCTGAGCATATTAAGCCCCAAATGATTTAGCCCGCGAAAATCCTTCTTTCATTCAAATTTAAAAAGGAAAAAGTTGCAAAGGCGAAAAAGCGTTGGCTGATTCCTTTCGGACGCCTTTATCAACATGACGTGAGAGAAAATTACTTCAAGTGCGATAAGGACAAGTCAAAATTCTTTTCAAGTAATGCGCCCGTAATGAAGTGTAAACATTTTTGGCAGCACGTCATTAGGCTTATTAAACCGGGCCAAGGAGGATGGATTCAAATTTTTCGCGGAAAGGTTAAGGTGGTCCCGGTCCTGGTCCCGAAACGAAACTTTCACTGTCGAGTGAACTCTTCGCGGGTGGGTTGGGAAGACACATTTTTGAGTGCTTTTTTTGCAGTATTTAAATTGAGTTACTTATTTTGATGAAGGGCAAAGGGGCACTTTGTTCGTTTTATTCAAAATTCTGTCTCTTTTAAAAATTAACATACGAAAGAAACCAGCAGTTCTTTAGGAGGGAAAACTTTTATCGTGCCGAACTATTCTATTTTGTTTGACCTTATCTTCTTAGGGAATTTGAAATGTCGAACTACAAATTCAGAACAAGAAAATTTCTGTGGCAGCGGCGAAAGGCTAACAAAGGCCGCCCTTTAGACTTGTCTTTTTAAGAAATTCATCAAAACTGAAAGAAATAAGAAATAAAAAAAATTATACAATATCCAGATAATCAGAATTCTTAAAATCTATATAATTACTTTGGTATTCCTCATTACAACTTACATACAATATATGTAGTATGTAGGTATAATAAAATCTAATTTCGAATTTTTTTGGTCCTTTTGGCCACTTTACCTAATAAAAGAGAAACTATTTTTCAAACCCCCAAATTTTAAAACATACATATATGTATATTATGGGTAAATAGAATAGGGTTATTAATATTATTAAAGGTATATTAAAGAAAATTAATTGAATGAAATTAATTTATTAAATCGTGCAGTAATAATTCAATCTATTGTGTACAGATATAAAATTACAATTAGAAACTACTAAATTATCAGGTTTTTCGACAATGCGTTAGAACTTCAGTTTTAACTCAATAACTTTCCGGTATTTTGAGACAAAGTTACTGGAAAATAATTAAAATAATTTACTAGAGTCCATCTAGTTAAATTTCATTAGACAAATTTCTTAGCGATTAAAATTGTTCAGTTTGGGTAATCAATAGTTAATCGGAGTTAAACTAATTCTAATCAGTATTGAGAAACTTTTTCCACTCTGGAGGTCTTAGATACTTGAATTATTAATAATTATTGGATAATATCTACACACAGTCGCGAATTTGGAGTTATTAAATATAGCATCATTTGTAAAAGACGCAAAATGTGGAATCTACTTTCTATGCGATATAATAAATTATATGAAATATAGGGCAAAGATCTTTGCTTTTGCGGCGATATACATAATTTTATTCAAGCAATTTCCTTGAAGTAATTATTTAGCGATGTCGAAGATTCTACATAGTCCAGTACTAAGTTCTTGTACCAATTGTAAATCAACCTCTTAATTGCTTTTCTTAAGAAGCATTTTTCTGTTCCAATAAATGTACTTCCATCCAAAACACAGCCGAGATCTGTAAACGCTGGAAGCATCTTCCGATTTACTGAAGCTAATTAATCAGATAAAGCCATTAGGAGCTCCCAGTAAACTTTTCCAACTTCGCAGCAGCCGGTGAATGGTGGCGTGGGAGCGGGTAGAAAAATGGGGGTGATCGCAGCATAATTTAAACCGCGTGAACTCAACATTATCGCATAAATGTCGTCATCAACTTTATCGCCCTCTCGAGTCCTTTTTGTCTTCGAAGTAACGTACAACTTCAGAAGTTGCTCACTACTCAAAATTTCTTTTGTTTTCTGTTTACTTTTTTATGCCACCGTCTCTGGCGGCGGTTGTGTGCTGCTATGCTCGAGAAAATCTACAGCATAAGCGGCTAAGTTGTTCCGTAGCGTGGAAGGATATCTTTTTCCTCGCTCTTTTTTGTTTCAAGAAAAATATGAAGAGGAAGTTGTTCCTTACACGACTCTGACCTCGTGCGGAAAATGTGTTTACTTATTGCCTTTAACTCACTGACTCGGGAGTTAATGGAGGATAAATTTGAAGTCCTTTTGCGCCAACGATGTCAAGAGCTATTGACGCACTTTTTCAGCTCGTTTCGTTTGTTTTTTTTCCGCTTTTGTTAAGGGCAACTTTAATCTGCTTGAATTAAATTCTATGTGGCACAAGTGCGGCTAATTGGCTCAACCAAAGTGGGTACTCCCACGTCGCTGAACTTCGGGTGGAAGTCGATCTCGAAATCATCCTCCAGACACGGAAAGACCTTTAAAGCCGCCAACAAGAAGTGAAATCCCTTTAAGGACTCCTCGGAAATCCAAACTGTTTGGATAAGTTTCAGGCGAGGACCCTTATTTGCCTGGCAAATAAGAGGTGGTCGGTTTGCCGTTTACTTAATTCCTCCACATGTAGCCAGGGAAAATTTGAGGGCAGCAGATCCTTTTGCATCAAAAAGGCAAACAGATGGTTAACCACTATCACAGGCAAACTGTCACCTAAGAAATGAGGCTCGAAGGATTTGAAACTAGGACAACTTTAAATATTTGGGTTCATAAAAAAGATATTACAGAATATTAGTTTGTAGAAGTTATTTTCTTTTCTAAAGATAATGTTTGAGTTGGATATTTTGTTACCTACTTATGAGTAGCACCTCTTACAAGAATATGGCCTGAGGTGTCTCATTAATTTTGATTTGGAATCGGGCTGAAATCTACTGCCCCAACCTTTAAATTAAAAAAATCGCTATACTTATTCCAAATTTATTTACAATTTACCATAAGCACAGAAAAGTAATATCAAAGAAAAACAGAGAAATAATAAAAGGGTTATTCGTGCTCTTTTCCTAAGCCCTGTAAATCCATTTGACTGATTTTAATTGTAATGAATAATTTGTTTATATTAAGGACATGTTGTTTAAATCTATAGATATACATATTGTCTATTTTAAGAAATGCACATATTTACGTATTCTACATGCGCGCATATCAAGTACCAATTACCACAAAGGGATTAGATTGTCTTCATCTTTGCTCAGAAATAATAGGATATTTTTCTTTCCATACATATATTTTAAATATATAGTTGATAATTTGCTTTAAGAATGACTTTATTGTTTACATTCGCAATTTCTGAACCGTAGCCGTGTTCTAAGTTCAGAACATAAAAGGATTTGAACTCAATGCTATACTACATATACTATATACATATTATATAAAACAGCAAAACTCCAATTTCAGAGTGGTCAAAATAGAGTAGTCATTGTTTTATTCTTGGAAAAAATATAGACAATGATCCAATAATCCTTATATTTTACGAAAGCGTATTAAACAATTTGCTGGATACAATGGAGCAGACGTTTTTAAAATGCATGGTACGAAAAACAGGAATACCAAAATTGTATCTTGAGGTATTTCGTAAATTGTATGTGTTAGAGATGGGACTTTGCATTTAACCATTTCTTTTAAAGAAAATGTACACATCTTCTTAACTATACATGTTTAGAAAACAACCAGTGGTTTAATATTTTTTTAACACGATACAAAATACTTATGAGGAAGAAAAACTGGATCAGAAATCTCCACTTTTTCCATAAATTAAACTAATAATGCCATTAAGTTGTGGATATTGAAGTCTTTAACTTTTTAAAGAAGAATACCTTTTTTTTCTCATAGTGATTTAGCAATAGTTTCAATGGTTATAAGTACACTTTTGTTGTGTGTAAGATTTTCTTTTAATGTGTTTATTTTAAGGATTTTTCGCAATTTTTATCGAAATGTACGGAAAATCGCGACTATTACGACTATAGTGAATCTAAAACAAGATTTTGGATATTTCTCACTTTGAACCTCTAAGCAAAATATGACCCATAACTAAAATTATGTATAACTGAATTGAATGATCCCATCCAACAATTCCTGAGTAAGTTTTAGATGTAATGAATTTAAAGCATTTTCTAACCTGAGTATGAGGGCATAGCAAGTAAGTACATACATATATCTACATATATAGCTCTGGTACCTATATATAATATAATTTTGCGTTTTTTCTATCAATGTATTTTTGTGTTGACTATGTGTACTTTGAATGCCACATCTTGGTAAACACGAAAAACATGTCGAGACACTGAACAAATGTGCAACAAACTTTCTGTGCGAAATTAGCCACGTATCGTTTGTCTTTAGGTCGTGCAAGTGGCGAAATTTTGCTGCATTCGCGGAATCTTATTAAAAGTTGACGGTAAAAATTTCATCTCCTCTCACGTGTGCAAGTAATTAGACCGTTCAAAGAGCCCCCATTGCAACATAAACAGTTTGCCTCCGCCTGCGAAAGGCTGCGAGGAGTGAAAGGGGCCCCACGACAAAAGGACCAAGGATACAATTTGATAGTAGCCCTCAAGTAGCAAAAACAGCACTTAAAGTGCCTAAAAGCCCGGCCCGAGTAGACACATCCAGGAGGAACTTGCAGTTCGGGAGACGTGTTTGGAATAACAAACAATTATTCAATTAAATTCGAATAAAAAAAGCCCCGGGACTTGCTGAATAACATAAAGGAACGGGAGCAGCCGAATAGAATTGAGGATAGTCCTGGAATTTTCTTACCGAATTCCCTAAGGATCCACTGCCCACAAATATACACATCCCGCCGCCGCCGCCGGTGCTGCGAGGAGGACGTTGTTAAGTTGCACGAGGGCCAAATTTCGTAGATGGTCGAGTGATTTCTGCTTCGTTTCTCGAATTTGTCTGTTTTTATTTTTATTTTGCCGGCCAACCGGGTCCGTGCACTTTTAAGTTAGGCGCTGTTCCCGGACGCGAGCAGCATCCTCCCGGCATGGCATGAGCAGGGAGTAACTCAATTTTGTTTTTGTTCCCCCTCGGGATTTTTCTTAAGATTTTCTTAATTCACAAACTCCTTTCGAATTAAAATACACCGAGGGCCCGGCAGCATCAACGGCGCAAGTAGCAGTCAAAAGAGAATAAACTTTGATTAGTTAAAAGTTGCTGGCCAGGGTCGCGTCCCCCCGCCGCACCACCTGCCGGTGGGACTCTGCTCCCCGGGGCTGATGGTATTCCCATTTTTTATTTTCATTCTATTTTTTTTTGCTTTTGCTCGACGGTTCCCGAATTATCCCTTTATACGTGCGGACATGAGTGCTCCGGCAGCAGAATGGCCAAGGAGCAACATTCTTCTGTGTGCCCCTTTCAACAAATAAATAAGCAAATGAGTTAATTGGGATAGAAAGCAGCTCTACACATTCCCGGTGAACAGGGACGAGACAGGACTTAATGCCGTCAAAGGGGCTACAGAAAATGAGGCTGTTGACCAATTCGAAGCAATTTTCGGGCTCTGTGAAGACGGGCCATTTGTCCATCTGTTGAGAGGGAATTAGTCTAAGAAAAGAGCTCAGTAAAAAGTCTGACCGCCCACCCTATAACGTCTGAAAGCATGGACACATTCAGCGGGCGCTTTGGAGGCCTCTAATTTGGACGAGCCTCAAATTAAGGGTTTGATCTTTAAATTCGCTAAAAAATAGTCCTGCAATAGAATATCTAGCTCAACCCGATTCAAATAATTTAATATTATACCCTAGTTAAAGCCCAAACGGAGAGAGAGAGACAGTTCTTCCGGAATCCTAAGTTTAAATCAAAAAATTATAGATACTATTATTATTTATATTTAAATCTGCCGATGACTCTGATAAATCTAATGCGACATATTATCCATTTGCCTTCAAAACGTTGCAATTTTTCAAATGCATCTTTATATAAACATCGATTGAAAAATCTTCCAATACATGATGAGAAAAATCACTTGAATAAAATGCATGCTTAGAAGGAGTGCTTCAAAATAAACTTTTAAAAAGTTTTTAAAATTTTTTGTATCAACTATTCTTTATCGTATGCAGGCATTTTTTAAGAAATAAATAAATTAAAATAATATAAAATTAAAAGACCATAAGCCAGAATGAACTCGGAGCTAGCAACGAATAAGTTGTAAAAGGGTGTGAAAGTTCAAAGCAATCAATTTATTGAAAATATCTTTTTATCTATTGTTTGTATGGGAAAAATACCTATTATGAAAATTTAAATATCATGGAAGTTTGTTGGAAGTAGTAATCGTTCCCATATATTAAGTTAATAATAAAAACATTTCAAAACATGCTTTTCGATCGAAGGTAGTGTATTGCCCAAGGCTAGCAATACTAATATTCTATGTATGGTACAGTCGTTTCCAGTTACTACTTAGATTTATATTTCCAATCCTACTATAAAAAAGATATGGTATATAGATATTTAATATTATTAAATTAAATCGACTCCAATTCTATATTTTTGAATTTCTGATTATGAGGTTGTCACACTCTAGGGAACTTCTTATTTGCAATAATCGAAAATCCTCTAAACATCAAAAGTCAACTACGAGCCGGTACCTTTCGTAGCGGGTACAATAAAAATTTCAACAGTTGAACAAATAGCAAAGGGTTCTTAAGCCAAGCATCTTCTGAAATTTAGATCCTTATCGGTGCCGCCTTGAGGTATGAAGAATACCGTGGGTCGGGTAAATCTATTGGGATGGCAAAAATTTTCCGAATTTCAGAAACATCTTGCGGTCTAAATGGATTTTCCATGCCTGAGCACTTCCTCAAGAACAAAAACGTGAGGGAGTGGGGTCCGCCCTCAATCGAAGGACTCCCATATAGAGTGAGGCACATCCAGATACGGTGGCTAAGTGTCATCATAATTCTGAGAATGGTAGACCCATCGAAGGCGTAGACACCCGAAAATATAAGAGGACGACGAAGACGACGGTGTCGTCGAAGACGATGGAAGGTTAGAGCCGCCGTCAGCGAAATTTTATTTGAAATATCAGCAAAAGTGCGGGGCTGTATTGATTCTGTATTGTTGTGCGGCCCGGGTGGTTTCGGCTGAATCCGGATGGGCTCCTGATCCCTTCGCCAGCCTGCCCACATATTCGACCTGGAACCCGGTGGGATGTGTGTCAATTTGCCCGTTTCGAGAACATCTTGAGGTGACGATAAGTGAGCGCCTTAAATGATGTCTGGCTGCAATTGGAGTCGGCAATCGGCATGGCATGACACAGCATACCAGGACGAAAAAACAACGAGACATAGCACTTTAAGATACTGTGCTCAAATATTCCGCTCCGGGGCAAAAGGATAAGTACCCTCAAGCGCTGATATTCGTATTCATGCCCATAGACAAGAGCGATTTGGTTACGTAAAGTACCCCCGCTAAGTGGAATATGATTGTTTACACTCCCATCGCAATTTTTGACTGCCTTTAGCGAAAATAACCATTCAAAATAACTAAATTTCGCTTTATTTCTAAACAATACCACATTGTACAACAAAATAAATTATATCTAGACGTAAACATCGAAAATTTGCTATTATATGGTAGATTGATTTGCGAGCTTTTGTTTCAGTCTTTTAGTTGGAACTAACTATTAAACCTTTAATAAAAGTTTTCTCTTTGGTATTCTTACCTACCAACATTTTCTGAAATCGTTCAACCTGAACTTAATTCTGTATACTTTGTCGGAAATTACATAAATTATTTTAGTAACATGATTTTCGATTTTTAACAGTATAAAGTAGTATAGACTAACCGGTTACTATAGCATCGGACCAGTTATTTACAAATTTTGGTGAATAAATGAGTGTTTTTTTTAAATGTATATTCAGACATTTATTTAAAATACAGCCTTTTATTTGTATAATAATATTTGATCTTGTTAGCTTTAATTTTCAGGATAATTAGCTGCGAAAAACCGACTATAAAACTCCATTTTCGTATCAAATTGGTACGTTCAGTGCCGGAGTTTACAACGATACTTCCGTGAGAAAGTTACATTTAAAAATTCTTTTGACGAGAGTCGGGTTTTTATTGCCTGGAAATTTGTTCAGCAACAAGTTAAATGGAGAAAATGTTTCCACTAAACAGGTTAAGAAATTGCAGAATTAACAATATACATGTAAAGGAAAATTGACTCTTTTCCGTTTTTCGAGTAATTTAATGCCATTCTGGAGTGGGCCAGAAAATTTTAAATTACTCAAACTAACAAATAAGTGGCAATTTTTCTTTCTTCCTTATAAGCAAAACATGTTGACCCTTTTTAAGGTTCCATAGCTAGATACTTTCGTCATGTCTCTCTCTCTGTCACACCCCCGTAATTTCTACAGTTTTAGACCTATGTAAATAAAAATTTTCACGTAGATTATTCAGACAGCGAGATTATTTGATGTATATGTATGTAAAATATAGGAACAAAATGCGTTTTTCTTTGTTTTTAAGATATCTGCCCTTATAATGAAATTGGATTGAAAAATTGTTTTCCTTCACATAGCCCAATGGATGATGAATTGTTAGAAAGCTTTTCAAAAATGAATTAGAGTCCTTTTGAAGTCTCATTTCTAAAATAAGTATTAAGTTTAAAGGTATGCCATTTCCAAGCAAGGCTATATCGAAATTTAAAAAAGATGTTTAAATAAGTTATTTCAATTTAAATTATTTCGAACAAAGTATTAGTTTTGGAATAATAACAATTATGAAGTAAGGAAAATAACTTTTAGAAAACTAATTTTTTAATGGTGTAGAATTTCTTCGCCATGTTGGAGAGGTTGGCATTTCCAATTGGACTAAATATCACTTATAAGCTTCGTCAATTCCAGTTGAGCTGAGGTTTCAGCAAAAACTTAAGATCATAATAATAATAAATTAGATACTGAGGTACAAATTGTTTTGGTAATTAAAACATTGAATCAAGATTAAGAAATTTAAAAAAATAAAGTTAAAAAATAGCCTTTTTTGGCAATTGTGCTGGAAAAAGGAAGGTTTAAATAAAGGGTAAACGATACAAAATATATTGATAGCATTTTGCACCCAATCCATTGTAAATTGGAACAATACCTTCCTCTGGAAGTTGATAACCGATTTTAAAAATCTCATTTTGAGAAAAACAAGTTTAAAGTTTTTTAACATGCATATAGTTTGCAGGTAAAACAGAAAATATGGATATATATATACGTATATTTTCGGAAAGAAAAATAATTTCGATCTCAAGTTTTTAACCAACATTCTTGAGTCTATATGTATATAGAGAATCAAAATAATCGATTTTTTAAAACGTCGAATGAGAAAATCCTCCGACTGATTCTAGTCCATCTTAGAAGATTGCTCAAAGTCTACTGAGGGCACCGTTACTACTTAAAAACGTATAGGAAAAGAAAAAGCTTTCATTCTGCATTTGCGCAACTATAAATTTGGGCATAACCCCCCAGCACAAGGTCAGCTGAAAGTCCAAATCAAATAATACGACAGGGCAAGACGCCTTGATTGACTAAACTCTGCCCAAGTGCCAATGTGTGCCTAGCCTCGCGCACCATTCCCGGGCCCACCCTGACCCTCCTCATGAATAACTAAACCGAAAAAGTTCGGCCCTACGGCAGGTCAGGTTGACACCTAACAAGCGCAAAACAACAACCAAAAATCGATTTATGACCGTCGAAAAAATCGCCGAATAGCGCTGACGTGGGGGAGCAGCTGGGAATAAGAAGAATCATTTCATCACGATAAACACCGCCATTGAGCAGAAGGAGCTCACCTGTCTAAGCAAATAGTCCCGAAAGCAAACAAAAGGTGTTAAGAGCTTCATGTGGGCTTTTCGCCTCTGCAAGCTCTTTCACCTGTTTCTGTTTACCGAAAAGAAGCAGAGGAACCCTCGAGAATCCTCGATTCGTCCCCTCCCCGCAACGTGCACTCGAGCCCTCCTGACCCGCCGCTACGGCGATACCTTCGCCAGGTGCTTCTGGCGCAGACACGGTGAGCGCAGCAAAACAAAGGTCACCGATGGTCGAAAGGTAAGCGAACACGATTTTGACAACCTGTACAAATTGTCCTTCACAAATTGGGGAAAATCAAAGCCGATTCGGGAGTGGGGGGTTTGTCGTTTCGGTCCCCGTGGTCTCGGCGGTGGGCATTAAAATTTAACGAAAACAAATAAAGAACCAAAAAGCGCTTGCACACTAAATTTGTGTAAATAGAAATGTCTCCGGGAATAGGAAAAAATCTGTTATTCAACACTCCTCAATCCCGTGGCATCCGGGGCCGGGGTGTGTCCCTGCGACGTGCATCGAGGACTCCCGGGCTTCCTCCGGATCTCCTCAATGTTTTTTAAAGAGTCACAGCAGATTTGGTCGATTCCCCTGGCCGCCCGGTTGTCTTCTTCATTTTTGCAGCTTTTTGCAGTTTTGGTTTTGCTCCATCGCCCACTGCCCCCCCATGCACCCATTCGGCTTAACTCTATTTTATTTTATGATTTCGAATGAAATTCAGGAGACAAATACATTTGAATATTTTTGCCCTAAGTTTTGGCAGACTTTCTTCCGACCCTCGATCGGTGAACGAGGAAAACATCTCGGCGCTAACTCCTCCCGGAATTGTCTTGCCGAATTGCTTTAAAGTAATTTAATTAAGCTGTTCCATGTTTGTCCGGGACCCGAGCGCAGTATTTGTTCAAACATTTTGTTTCATATTTATGAATTCCACCATTTGGGGGCATCCTTCGCAGCGACTTGTAAACAAATGTGCTTCAACGAATAAATGACGAAGCGATTCTTTTTGGGGCAAATGTGCATTTTTGCATGCCAACGCCAACCTCTTCATTGGGTAATTTTTGGGTATGTTGTTTGAAGGTGGAATGGATCTAGAGACTTGGTTTATCATCTGTTCAAAATTGGCAAACTTCTAGACGAGTAGAACAACAAATCGTCGGTGGTACCTTCTACATAACCGCGAGAGTAGTAAGTGGTATTAAAATTTTATTTTATTGCCAGTACCGTGGTAGATCACAATTCTGGTTCCATTAGTTTGAGTAGTTAATTTATTTATTTTATTTGTCGTTTTAATCACACTAAATAAATTCATGTATTATATGGTACGGGCGAATTAGGTAAAGCATATACTTTAAACCTTTTCAGAATCGTTAGTGCGAAGAATAACACAAAATTAAAATAATTATTAATGTAACTAATTAAAAGAATGAATTATGTCGGTGGGACTTATTTCGTTTATATTCAACTGCAATAAGATCGCAAATAATTCGTTTATATCCAACCAATTTCAATCGCTTATATCTCGGATATTGATTATTGCAATGAAATTAATTTTCTTTTAAACATTTTTGAACAAAGTCGAAGAACTGAATAGAGTTGTTTTTCAACATTTCAGTTTCCTGAAATAAAACAGTAAATATGGAGTAGAGATGATAACGTAAATGTAGTCCTTTTTCTCACATTCGCGATCCAAACACTAACTTCTCATTGCTTTCAAGTACCTATAATTGGGATTTAACTATGGGTATGCTGTACCCAGTGCACATTGAAAAATGAAAAGAATCCATTTTAAGACCAATATGTATGTTTGTTTTGGAAGTTACGATGTTCAAAAGTTAGAATAATTTTATTCAAAAAGCTTTCAATTATATCTCAATTATTACAATGAAGAAATATGAATTTCTTTTTAATTTTTTTCAACAGTTGTATAATGTTTTTTATTTTAAATATTATACCAAATATTTACATACATTAGGTATATTTGAAGTAAATTTCATGATCATTTCATAATAAAATATTAAGGTAAAAAACCGTCTGGTTACTATTTTAAAATATAGTGGCCACCACCTTTGAAATTTTACTTTTGAGTAAAACGCATTTAAGGTTTTACTACTTGCCGTCAATAGTAAAAAGGGCCTACGGTTATTGTAGGAATTCTCTAAAACTATTCAATGGATTACTTTAAAAGTTTCACAGAATATATTCAACTTTAAGAAAATGTAAAAAAAAATAGGTTTTTTGAAAGAGCTGACTACCCCTAACACCTCAATGTTTCCAAAATACTATAAATTCAGGAACTGTTTGGTCAGTGACTTTAAAATGAACAATTTTTATTATTTATTTATTTTTCTATAGAGTCATTTTTTGGTCCAATATTCAGAATTTAAAGTCGATTTGTAAAAATAAATTTGAATAAAAGCTTTTAAAATATAAATGTTTTGATAGCGTTCGAAAGCAGACAATGCAGCAGATAATGCACTGCAATTTTTATACCAATAGGGTGGGATGGATCAAAATGCAAAATGTTAAGATTGTATACCTTATAAGTTTCAACTGGAAGTAACACATCCTCAAAATCTCACATATTTAAGGCCTAGCTTAGCCTAGTTGATAAATTTTAAATAACAAATTCTCAACGACAAAAGGGCAAGATCCTAACCAAATTCCGACAGTCTAATTAAGGGGGCAAATCTCAAAGAGAACAGCAAGACTCTCCTAATCTGCATGCCCCCTAATGTTTTTAATTATAACTTTACCGCCCCCGCCCGGAACTCGAAAAGTTCACCGCCGTTTTTGCGCTTCCCGGGAAAAAAAGTGCTCTCCTCCGTTTCCCATAAAACTTAATGTCGTGCTGTCGTACCTGCCGTCCGCCGACGGAATGCCCGGCCGCTTGAACTTGAGCAGTCGTCCGAAGACATCGCCGTGGCTCAAGCTGGCGATTAGATGGAAAACCCGCTCCTAAAACTTTCTAAAAATCCCCCAAAAAGCAATAACTGCCCTGGGGAGGAGTCAGCCCTTGTTTTAGCCGTTTTTTCCCGCCTGTAGAGTTTTCTTTTTTTGTTTTTTTTTTTTTACTCCCGGGATAGGGCCCCAAACGGGCCCAAGGCTTTTGTTTCTTCGCGCCGTATATGGGGCCCGGTAAAGTTTTGGTATGCACTTCCGGACGAAAAATAAAACTGGATCCTGGTACAAGGTATCACTTCGTACAGAACTAATTAGTTGTTCCTGTTTTATTAAGGCCTTCTTCGTCTCCTTCTTCCCTGAGTGGGCGGCGAGTGGGAGCGGAACTTGGGGCTTGAATGGCTGCTCAAAATTGTTGGAATTGTTTATACCCCGGCCGGGTCATTGCACGGGGGATGTCTTCAACTAATGACGCTAATAATTTTCGCGGGCGGCACTGCTTGATTACCGGTGGCTCGAGGTGGGGAAGAACCGGTGCTGCCATATAACGCAAAATAAATAAATCCGGCACGTTCCGGTCGGGGGAAGAAGAAAAAAAATATATAAAATTTCTCCGCAACACAGACACGAACTTAAGTGCCCCGAAAAGTCGAAACAATTTAATAAAATTAGCCCGGAACTCACGGAAACCTTTGGGTTTAAGCTAAAGCCAACAAAATATATTTTAGTGGCCTACCCGGTCCCGGCCCCCCCCGCCGAGCAAGTTTTTTCCCCAGTTTCACCCACTGAAACTTTTTATGGGATTTCTTCCTTAAAATTTTTACTTTTATTTTGCTTTCGGCCTTTCTTGTTTGTTTTCCGCCGTCAGTAACTCTGCTGAGTCCCGTGGAAGGACGAGTGTATTCCGGCCGGCCGTGATATCTTATCTCCCTGGCCCCGGACCCGGCCCGGACCCTGCCGCGGCGAAAAGTAGTACCATTTGAAACTAGTGATATAATCCACTTTTCATATGCCTTGCCCCCTGTCCTATTTGCGGGCGAAGGATTCGCCGCCACTGCCCGCCGCCGTGCTCAGATTTTATTTTAAACAAGTGCATGGTGGAGGCCCGGACGTAAAAAAATAAATTTGAACTAATGATAATTTCATATATTTAGGCACGAACCGGGTCTTCTACGTGTGGACGGGATTAAGCGGCGGCGGCGGGAAGTGCCCGAACGGGTGCTTCGCTGGCGTAATGGCGATGTATGGCCCCTGCTTTGTACGAAACTTTCCCAAAGGGAAAAATGCAAAAGAAATTCCTAAAAGAGGTTATTAGCGTGTTTGCAATTGCACTGAAATGCAAAAATACTTTCAGAAATTAGTACCAAATATTTTACTCACAGTCGCCGGGCCCCCTGGCCCGGGGCCGCTTTTCTTTATCTGCGGGGCTGTTACAAGTTGCCTTGACGCGGTCCCCCAAAAGCCAGGTGCTCCAACCGGGCGGGGTCTGCGGTACGGGGCCTGTTTCGGAAAAGTTGTTGGTAATCATAAAAATATGTGTTACGGGAAAAGCGAAAACATCGCAAAGTTATGGAAAAAAGGTCCCGTGCCGTGCTGCCTTCGCGTCTTAATGGTAATGAGAAATAATTGCCATAATCAACAGGGAAAGTTTTTTTGATAAAGGGAAATGGAATGACGCGCACAATGACATTCGGGTTCGACCCGGCCACGGGGAAGTACCTCACATGACCTGGCTCCGGGTGGCTTCTACTTGGCCCAGAAGATTGAGAGATTACCGGAGGGGAAATTGAAGTAAGCAATTAATTACGGATAATGAATGTACTTTAGCTTCCATGGCTAACATTTCCGTAATAAAATAATGTGAGAACAAAAGCTTTCGGTTTTGACGAATTCGTAGGCCGGTCTCTTCACCGTTCTTCGTACCTCTTTACCTACGTAATATAAATTTTTGTTGACAAAACAATCACTAGGAAGTTATCAAGGTTTCCAAGATGTATAAAGTCATGAATAATATTTGATGTATCGTCGAAAAAATGCAAATTGAAAATGAAAAAAAAATAAATAAAAAAATAATAAAAAACCAAAGGAATAAGGCAAGGTAATTAAATAAAATACTCGATTTGGGCAAAATACAAAACGTATATTTTACCCGAAAAAAATGGAGAGAAAAGCCCAAGGCATAAAAACTCTCTGAAGAATGTTATTATAAAATTAGATTACAAAAGAAACAAAACGGGAACGAATTTACCGAATATTACGGAGAAGCACGCTGAGACTACCTGATATGTAATATGTGTAATTGATGATTTGCGATTTTTTAGACGATCGTCAAGACGGAGAGAGCCACGTTTGGCCTCCGTTGATGATTTGCGATTTTTTAGACGATCGTCAAGACGGAGAGAGCCACGTTTGGCCTCCGTTGATGATTTGCGATTTTTTAGACGATCGTCAAGACGGAGAGAGCCACGTTTGGCCTCCGTTGATGATTTGCGATTTTTTAGACGATCGTCAAGACGGAGAGAGCCACGTTTGGCCTCCGTTGGGACGTTTGTTGTTAACAGAATCACCTAGGCGCGCGATTGACGGAGCGAGTCACCTTGACCTCCGTTAAAACGATTGAAAACGATTGAACTCGGTGCACTCGAGTATAGCTTAATTGGTTTGCACTAGGAGTGCAACTCTCAAGGAGAGCACGCCCACCCCGTGATCACTTCCGCGTTCGCGTAAATATTAATTTAAACGCGATATTGAATTGAGACAACAAAACGCAACAAGACACAACAAAATGATTGAATTCAATCCCCGATTATTAATTAAAACAATGACAAATTCAATTTAACCAACGAAGCGAACGATTTAAATATTGAGCGAATTTCAGAGCAAAATAAACTACAAGCGTCTCGATTGAGAAAACCTGGTAGAATGACCGCATCGGTCTTGATGAGTTGAAAATTAAGATGGGTTTTTTCCTCTCTCGTCCTTCTCACCACGCGACCTCCGCCCTGAGGCCTTCTATGCAACGATGCATCGCCGCGATAGAGAGAGAGAGGAATGAAGAATGTAAAAAAAAATGGGAATTATCATATATATGTCCCCTGGTTTCGCATGAAACAATATATACCCCGGTTTCGCATGAAACAATATATACCCCGGTTTCGCATGAAACATTTGATAATAAAACATAAATCGATCAAAATATAATTGTTTCATGAATAGAATAGAATAGACTTATCGAAAGATTTACATACATATATTTATAACATCCCATTTTATACCAAACTTGAACAAATTGAATTAATTTAAAAATAACTGCTTATTTAATAATAACTTATTTCAAATAATAGAAAAAAAAAAAACATTTACTTGAAATAAAATACTTCTTTGAATTAATATGTAAATGGAGAACTAAAATTTGACTGAAAACTGTTTTCAATGGGAAGTACATTAGTAGTTAAAAATGAGTTAAATTTATGAATCATCTTTATTTATCATCCGATAAGGTTCATAAATCGATCTCATTTTTAACTGCCAATGTATACTTCATATTTAAAATAATTTTCAGTTACATTTGCAAAGGACATCACAGACGTTTTAATAAATTAAAAACAATTTCTAAAAATGTTGCAAAAATGTTGCAAGAACTGTAGAGCAAAAAATCGCTCGTTTGAGATAGCTATCAATTTTGAAGATACACATAGGACTTCGAAGACTTTACAGAAAAATAAGAATGGTCTATGAAAGACTTATGTTTTATTAGTAATTTTAAATACATTTAGTTTCAGCATAGGTGCCGCTGTTTTAGTAAAAATTAGGTTATCTATTTGTTTTTTCCAGCGAAAACCCTCGTTTTTTAATTCTTCAGTAGATTTTCTGAGAATAAAGTATGCAACTTTTACCTCAAATGTTTTTTTTTTCGAATTAATGTAAATGGCACTATAATTGTTGAAAATTGGATGTTATATCACATATTGTCTCTGATTAATTATGCTATGAAATATGTAGATATTAACCTAAAAAATTAATCCTCAAATGTAAGTTGATTTTGGGATCCAGGTTTTGCGAATAAAATGTATTTTCTACAAAACTTTAGATTTGATAAAATCACTTTTATAATCTATTAAAGAATATTTTTATTTCAACTTATGGAACAGCTTTATAGTTATGTCTAATTTCAAGTTGATAGCATGTGTAGTTTGAGAAAAAATGTTCTGTTTATCTGTATCCAGGCAGACATCGAAATAGGTATAAAAATGTTAAAGTTGATTAGATCGAAGATCGTTATTTGGAAATTCTGAAAAAATTGTAAAGTCCCTTCAAGATCATGTGAATTCATATTCGATGCTTTCTCTAATAAAGTAGGAACAATTATCGAATATATGTACTTTCAAATTTTTCTATATGAACACAAAGAGCAATTCTTATTGTTTTGTTCAAAATTCGAATAATAATAGTATTTTAATTTTTATAGCATACAATTGAACATATATCTTGTGAGAGATTATTGAGCTTAATTTATACAAATGTCTGCTTTCCATTTTAAAAATTTCTGCTTTCGTATCATCAAAATTCGAAATCCTTTAAATGACATATGTAGCGAGTAATTTTTATTATCCTGGTATAAAGTCGTTTTAGATCTTGGATAAGATTTATAAAAAGATATATCGTAAATACTAAAAAATAGAAAAGATTGAGTTGCGACTTGCGTCATCATAGTCGCAAAAATAATGTAAGCATATTTCTAATTCATTGTATACCATAAATCTTAACTAAAGTAAGCCTCTTCGTTCTAGTGTTTTTGCAGAAAATTCCTTAGCTGTTAACATTTCCACACCCAGTCGTAAATGAAAGCGTCGTACGCAAAATCTACCCTTACACATGATGCTCTTACAGCACAAAGAGCTCCTAGCCTAACCGAAAAAATAGCCTGGAAAATTAGACACAAAACTCGACAAAGGCGACACTCTCCGGAAGGCGAAAGGGTTATCTAGAGCCGGAGGAATTTTTTTGCAGAATTCCTAGGTCTCCCCAAGGCCTCGGCGAGTAGATTTAATAAAAAAGCAGTAGGCAGGCGACAGTTTTATTAAATATTCGACATTTAAAAGTCATCCATCATCGCCGGGGTTGCGTTTCTTGAATTTATTGTCTTTTTAGTTGAGGACGCTTGCCGTTTGTACGACTGGCCCTCCATACATAACAAACGATCTCCAGGGTGGTCGTGATTAATGTCCCTTCTCGAAAATTGTATTGTTTGTCGTGCAGGAGGCACAGGGGCATATGGTGGAGGCTCCTCTTTGTGCGCTCCATGAATAATGTTTTAAGCTTTTGATGGCTTTTAATTTATCATTGATGTGTTTCACTTGATATGTTTAGGTTTTTTGCCCCGGAAAAATTAGTGCCACCGTGGGAATTCCGGGGCTCCTTTTATTTAATTTGTTTGTTCCGATTTTATTTTCCTTAATGACCTCAATGAATTCATTAACGCCTGCTAATTGAGGTTACATGGAAGCACTGAAATGGGCGTGCGGTAATAAATGGTCTTGTAAATGATTCGGGACCCCACTTTTTGTCCTACTCGAATTTTCCATGGATTATTCATGACAAAATGCTTTAATGGTGATAATGAGCATATTCATCCATACGTGACACACATTGTGCGGGATGAGGGCCTTTTAAGTTTTTTAAGTGTTGTGTCACTATGTTCTGCTTTTGTTAAGTTCTGGTTTACGATTTTCCATTTTATGCTAAACAGTGATATAAACTTTGTGGCATTTGTGGTACAATATGTTTTGTGAAGTGTATTTTTAGGATTTGATCACAATATCATCTTTCTAAATTTTTATTCCATTTGTTTTTTAATACTTAGGTACCTACATATGTACCTCTGTCAGAGAATGAAATTTATTTCCTACTTGCAACTCAAAAAAGTATGAAAGCTGCGACAATTTCTAATCATCTAATACCTTTTTCTTAACAAACTAGAGCCTTTAGGACCTTTATTGATAATTTTTTTCATATTTTCCATTCCTACTGTATGCAACTTTTATATGTCCTTTATTCTGATTGATTCAAAATTTTTCAAAAACGCAGTGAAATTTTAAGATGAAATTCTATTTACTATCCAACTTACTTACCTACTATTTTTTACCTAATTACTACTGTAGACAAGTTGTCGGATTAGAGATTTTCTGACAGAGAGCAGTGTTCAAAAAATTTGATACTTGACCTTTAGGTGTAGCTCTGAGTGGAAAAATGCTAAAGCAGGTCCATGATCATTTCGAGAATTTTGTCTTGGGAAATTTGTAAAGAGTGCAAACACATCAATACCAAAGCGGTCCAACACCTGCCCCCGATGTAACTGTAGACTCACCGTTCACCACCTGCTACTAGAATGTGATCAATTCCACCGAGAAAAATCCACAGCCAACCTGCCTAATGATTTAAGCACCATGTTAAACGACATCGATAGCTGCAACCGAACTATAAAGTTCCTTAAAACTATAAGAATGTATCATAGAATTTAAACCTATGTAACTGCCACAGTAATAGTAATAATTGTAAACACATTATCCAATACAAATCACATAAAATAAATTGGACTTAACCCATTAACGATCAAAATCACGGAATTTTCAGCTCATTTTCGAGCCTCGCTGACAACTCGAAAAATGGAAAATAAAATGATCAAACCTACTTTACTTACTATTCTTGGGTGTTCTCTTTCGATTTACAGGGTCAAAATTACGTTTCCATGCCTTACAAAAACAATATGGCGGATTTTATTTGGAAAAGTACAAAATAATTTGAAACTTTTTTTTTTGTCTATTTTTTTCAAATCGATAAGGATTGTCTATTCATTCCAAACTGTGGACAAACGTGGACAAAATGGTTGTAGTTTATGGAAAAAATTATTTTGTCCAGCTCCATCTAGTTTAGTCTTTTCATGGAAAAACGAGATAAAATAAAAGTTTTGAAACTTTCATTGACAATAATCTTGAGAAAACTCGCTATTTTCCCGGTTTTTCGACCACCATATAGAATCCACCATTACTGAGATCGTAAAATATATCAAAATATGGCCGGGAATGTTTAATCAATCGAAATTTTACACTTTGAGGGGAAAAAATTCGTTCAATGTCGATTTATATCAGAATTATTAAGAAAAAACACGTACTTTTCGAAATGTGTAGTTTTTCGCCATTTTGAAAAGACTAAATTAGATGGAGCTGGACAAAATAATTTTTTCCATAAACTAAAACCATTTTATCCACGTTTGTCCACAGTTTGGAATGAATAGACAATCCTTATCGATTTGAAAAAAATAGACAAAAAAAAAAGTTTCAAATTATTTTGTACTTTTCCAAATAAAATCCGCCATATTGTTTTTGTAAGGCATGGAAACGTAATTTTGACCTTATAAATCGAAAGAGAACACCGAAAAATAGTAAGTAAAGTAGGTTTGATCATTTTATTTTCCATTTTTCGAGTTGTCAGCGAGGCTCGAAAATGAGCTGAAAATTCCGTGATTTTGGTCGTTAATGGGTTAATTGTTTTTCGCAAAGGACGTGCAATAATAATTTCAAAACCACATATGTAATTGAAATAAGTAAATTGTCTTTATACCTCAAAAATACTTATTTAGAACCGAGAAATAGATATTTAAATAAAGGTTTCGATAGCATGAAGATAAAATCGCTGACTAACCCGAATCATTTTCAGCTTTTTAGTTTCATGTGATATAGAGACCATAACCCCGATAAAAAAACTCAGCTAATATTTTACTTAAACTGATTACTAGTTAATTTGGGTACATTAATATGAGCCCAGCGATATAACTCTAAAACGCACTTGACAGCGTTAGAAATAATGAACTGCAAAATACAGGGCCCCATCCCCGTGAAACGTCTGTTAACAATTAAACAAACCCCGTGTCATGGCAAAGCATGCAGCCCGCTTTAAAATTTAAATGCATCGGGGCAAGGACATAAACACCCAAAACTGCATGGCCCAGCAAAAATGCCAGCGGCGGCGGCTGCAGCCCGATCGAGTCGACCATCCCTCCTCTAAAATATTCTAATCAAATAAACGGCGGGCTTTAAATCCAACACCGGCCCGAACCGGGCGTGTGTAAATTTTGGATATGGGCGATTTTCTCGCATAAAATCTCACTTCATTTAGGAGCCCCTAATCACTTCAACAACTAACTCGACCGCAAAACAAATTCCACTTAACAGTCATGAAGTTCCCTCTAAATGCACTCGGCCTGACCACATGTTGACCGTTGGGATATCATAATCCACCCGGCTCTGAGTGAATCTAATGAAATAGTTACAAAACTAATTACGCGGCCCGAATTAAACAATTCCCCACCAATTGTTCGCCGGATTCTACATCGGCCCTCAAAATGGGTTTTAACCAAATTTTGTTGAATTTATCGCACGAAAATGTTCAAATGCTCCGGGCGAGACTGAGGCACGTTTGCCGAGGCTGGTGATGGGCCTGCGGCAGCGGCGGGTCGGAGATGCGGCGGGATAGGGACCCAAGCCCGACAGCCGGGTCAGCCTCTTGTTTGCCTATCGTAAATTCAAACACAATTATTTGCTGATAAATTAGCTTTTTACAAACACAAATAAAAACATGTCACGGCGCGGCCGTAGTGCACAAATAATTCAATAATTCACAGTCCAGAAACTTTGCAAAGGTTATGTGGGGCGTGCTGCTCTGGAATCTGGATCTGTAATAACTCCGGCTCCGCACACAGGTGAGCCCGGCTTGACATGGAAATTCAGCTACCTTTGCATATGCTGCCGCGGTGCTCCCGGAGCCCCCGGAGCACCCCGGAAACTCGCCACGCCGCAGCCGGGCACACACCCATTCGCCAATTTATCTGCTTATTTTGGTACGTAAGTTGGGGCAATTAACGTGCCGGGAGTCTCCTCCGGGAGACTAATTCAGGCAATTACTTATAGACTACTTGTACTTTCGCTCAATTTAAGTTTATAAGGAGCTTTTGACTCTTCCCGTGCTCGTCGCCGGGCTCCCGAAGAAGAATGGGCCCGACTACAATGGGCGCCCTCCAGCTTTCAGGTGTTGGGAGCAAGCCACGCGTTAAATTGGTTTCATCTGGATGAATACTTTTCCCGGGCTCTTTCTTCCTTTCGACAGCCTTATTAATGTGCTGAGGAGCCCTTTACGAGTGGCTCCTTTGATGCTGGATGGGCTTGCCGCCGTGGATATATGAATCTTTTAATTGCTTTAATTGATAAAAGGGATCATTTTATGGTTGGAGTTCGGATTGCTAACAAAAGTTATTACTGGCTTTTGTATCCACGGCTTTAAAATTAAAAATTTTTATATATGTACATATGTAGTAAGTTTTTTTTTAAATTTCCCAGTAAAATGGGTGTTTCGTTAAGGTCTGAACAGGGGTACCTATCTCGGTCCTTCACCCCTAAAATCGCAATTGAAAGTTTGGAGGAGGTGAACCTAGAAAATGCTTTATAAGTTCTTTCAGAGACATCGTAGGATATTGGTTGATAGTGTCTTGGGAAGCTGATAGTAAATTGTCATTACCAATCTTTCTAAGGATACTTCGTACGATCCAATCCGTTAACAAACAAGCGAGATAAGCCGCGTCAAACTTCAAAAATGGCAATTTCAATGCCTAAAATTGGACTTTGGCTCTTCGTTCTGCCGATTTTTTGTATGGGAAGATCGAAATTTTTTTCTGAGAAAAAGCTTCCTTGGCTTGTCTTTTCTCAGAAAAAATAAACGCACTTGAATCTGACGTCGCGTTGTGAAGTTATTCGTAGAGATAGAGTGGCTCAGCACCGTGGATCTTTAGTCTTCATATACTACTGAAATGCAAACAGAAAATCAAAAATAAAATACATATTATCTAGAACAAAAATAAGCGTTTTTAGAAAAAGACAGACAATTGTGAGTATGATAAAAAGAATTGTGAGTGTGATAAAAATATATATAGTACATATATCTTAGATAAGATTTAGGAATTAATGCTTTTCAAATTTTTTTCTTTACTTATGCTTCGAGATTTTCCTACGTACCAAATTTTAAGATTCTACTAGGTTAAAGTGAAGTGTCCTATAGTGTTTGATGTATCAGTCAGTCAGTGATTTAGTCTGTCAGTATAAAAATACATTGTGAAAGAACGTGTCTCTTTATTGAACTTCTTACAGAAATATGACTACATATTTAAGATTAGTTTCAACTCGATACCTCTATTCATTCCTTATAAAAAGGGTCAGCCGGACAGACAGATGAAGAACAAAGTGATCCTATAAGAGATCCATCTTTTCATTTCGAGGTACAGAACCCTAAAAATAAATAAAAGCATAGTGGTAATCATCAGCCTTATTAATGTACTGAGGAGCCCTTTACGAGTGGCTGCTTTGATGCTGGATGGGCTTGCCGCCGTGGATATATGAATCTTTTAATTGCTTTAATTGATAAAAGGGATCATTTTATGGTTGGAGTTCGGATTGCTAACAAAAGTTATTACTGGCTTTTGTATCCACGGCTTTAAAATTAACACATTTTATATATGTACATATGTAGTAAGTTTTTTTTTAAATTTCCCAGTAAAATGGGTGTTTCGTTAAGGTCTGAACAGGGGTACCTATCTCGGTCCTTCACCCCTAAAATCGCAATTGAAAGTTTGGAGGAGGTGAACCTAGAAAATGCTTTATAAGTTCTTTCAGAGACATCGTAGGATATTGGTTGATAGTGTCTTGGGAAGCTGATAGTAAATAGTCATTACCAATCTTTCTAAGGATACTTCGTACGATCCAATCCGTTAACAAACAAGCGAGATAAGCCGCGTCAAACTTCAAAAATGGCAATTTCAATGCCTAAAATTGGACTTTGGCTCTTCGTTCTGCCGATTTTTTGTATGGGAAGATCGAAATTTTTTTCTGAGAAAAAGCTTCCTTGTCTTTTCTCAGAAAAAATAAACGCACTTGAATCTGACGTCGTGTTGTGAAGTTATTCGTAGAGATAGAGTGGCTCAGCACCGTGGATCTTTAGTCTTCATATACTACTGAAATGCAAACAGAAAATCAAAAAAAAAAAAAAAAAAAAAAAAAAACAATATACGCATTGAATTGATAACCTCCTCCGTTTTTTTCGTCGGTTAAAAATAAAATACATATTATCTAGAACAAAAATAAGCGTTTTTAGAAAAAGACAGACAATTGTGAGTATGATAAAAAGAATTGTGAGTGTGATAAAAATATATATAGTACATATATCTTAGATAAGATTTAGGAATTAATGCTTTTCAAATTGTTTTCTTTACTTATGCTTCCAGATTTTCCTACGTACCAAATTTTAAGATTCTACTAGGTTAAAGTGAAGTGTCCTATAGTGTTTGATGTATCAGTCAGTCAGTGATTTAGTCTGTCAGTATAAAAATACATTGTGAAAGAACGTGTCTCTTTATTGAACTTCTTACAGAAATATGACTACATATTTAAGATTAGTTTCAACTCGATACCTCTATTCATTCCTTATAAAAAGGGTCAGCCGGACAGACAGATGAAGAACAAAGTGATCCTATAAGAGATCCATCTTTTCATTTCGAGGTACAGAACCCTAAAAATAAATAAAAGCATAGTGGTAATCATCAATAATTAAAATATCAAATTTTTTATATAATTTTAAAAATCACTTGTATGTTTAAACTTTTGACCCAAAACTATTTCTAAACGCTGGAGCTCAATAAGAGCTTAAATTTTAATCTTAAAAAATGCAGTATTTCAATGAAATTGTTCAAAATTTGTATGAATTTACATTAGATGTAAAATAAAATGTCAATTAAATGGTCACCTCTCGGCTTTGTTAGGAAACGTATTTCCTTTTAATGAAATTTTTGGACGGCGGCGAGCCTTTTAAGGATGACTCACATAGATCTTTCTTTTGATCATTCTTGATTTCCGGTGTGGAAGGTATCGCTATCCTGTTGAAACCATATGCCATTTACGTTCATTCCATCTAATCAAAACTTATCTTTTTTATGTATAGTATAGAAAACGCATGGTCTGTCTCTCTGTTTGTCTGATCGTTTATAAATAAACTTCTGCTGTCTGAACATGGAAAGTTGGTCTCGAAGGTCGGGTAGAAATTATGTTTCCACTCGAAAATCTGTAGCACATATATATTATACTTCTTTTCTAATACATCAATTAAAATTTATATACGTCACACAGTATTAAAAAGGTTTTAACGTTTTAAAATTTAAAAAATGAAACGAAAAAATAGCATGAAATAAATTATTAAAATATTTACACGAACTAGGACACTCATCTTCTTAGCACCTGTATCCCTTTGTTCCTGAATTCTTCACTCTCATTCCTAGTACTCGTATAAGTGCGCTTATTTTACAAGTGACAACGCCAAACCTTAAAAAAACGATACCATTCCTATACCATAAATTTTAAATAGGGATTATAAAAATATGCTGTGGAAACTAAGCCCTAAAAAAATTCAATTCCTATCTTTTAGGTGTTACTTGAGAAAGAAACCATTCAGTGGTTTTTCGACATATTTCTGGTACCACTTCAAAAAAGTCAGTTTCGAGAAAAGCACGTACGAAAATTATTTCTACTTACCTCAGCTTACCAAAGAAGAACCGAGCTTGGATAGTATCAAAAGGCGATAGTTTTTGTAATTTCGACTTGAAATTTTTGCCAAATAATCTTGAGATGTTAAACTTTCAAAACATTTATATGACCCCTCAATTGATGAAAAAAATGTTGTTGTGAAATTATTCTCTTAAAATTAGTATGTAACCAAGTTCAAATTTGTGGTCCGATAGTTCGTAAACTTGTAAAAATTGAAATATGAGCGCACATTTCAAACCCTTTCTAAAGGGGGAAGGGCTAATGTTTTTGATGGTATTGATTAGCATTTATTTTTTCTTTCTTTCTAATATTATTGCACGATCATTGAAAAATAAGAAATTTCTTATTAAGTTTTCGATTTCTACAATCAAGTAGATTTGTTCTGAAAGGCTAAATCTTATCCTTTTAGTGATTGCACACTAAGATTTAGAAAATATTGTCCTTTTTGATTTCTTAATTACAGTTTTGTGTGGATGTATGTAAGTCAGTTTCAAAGTATCACGCTACGAAAACAGTAGCAACTGTCTATCTGCGTAACAACTAGCAGTTAGAGTCCAGTTCGACCCCTCGACCTGCACCGCGGAGGTGTTATTAAGCACAGTTCCGTCGGGTTTGCTTATGATAGTCGAAAGAGTTATCCAAACAAAAGTAGGCATTTGCCCGAATAGAGCACGCCTCCTGAGCCACACTAAAGTCCGGAAAAAATCAATTATTTCCCGTGTGCCTTTTAATTTCAGCCACGTTTGACTCGCCGCTAAGCAAGCAGAGCAGCCGGGGGCCGAGTGACGTCGTGGACGGTATTTAGAACCGCCTCGTTTGCAACCAATAAATCGCCGGACGAAGTGTCTCTAGAAGCGGGGGTGCAGGGCCCACACGTATGAAGGCGATTATTTTAGCAACGAAAACTTATTCGGAAAATTGGGGCCCTTGTTCCAGCAGGCGATCCACAAGTCCTCCGGCTGGTTTCGATCCCCGCGCAGTGTCATTAAATGCATGCGATAGAGTAATGAGCGCAATAAATAACGTACAATTTCGCGGGGGAGGGGGGGGGGGGGGGGGGAGGGTGGATAAATCCTCTAATTGCGTCCTTAGGTAAATATTGTTTAAAACAATTTCAGACATGATTTCGACGACTGAGTGCCACTCTGGCTGCTGGAGACACCCACCGGCGCAGGACGAGGACCGGGGGAGCAAAACAGTAGCGGCGCGGGGGGCCGACCCGACAGGCGGGTGAATCCCCGAGCACATGGCCCCGGAGAGCACGAGAATCCTGCTGGGTAGGTCCTTCCACGAGGCACATGCAACTTTCGACGTATGCGCACGAGACAGCGCCGACCCCCGTCCAAAAGGACGAAAAGGAGTCGGCGAGAAGCACATGCTGCTGGCCGACGACTTTTTCGCCCTTTTTGCGGGCCCCCCTGAGCTTCCTTGGGCTATTTTCGTCGGTCGGAGCGGTCGGTTCGGTCGGTGCAGCAACAACGCCGCGCGGCCCCAGCGGCGGCCCCACGACCGACGACGACAGCGGGCGAAAGCTCAATGAAAATGCACATGTCGCGGGGTTTTTATCGCTTTATTTCACTTACCGGGATGAAAACAAAGCGCGCGTATCCTGTTATCCTTTTCGCTGCAATTGGCCAGATTCCATGTGCCTCCGTCGGCCACATGCCTCGACGGCAGCGCCGCCACAGGATGCACAGGCTCAGGCCCAGGCTCCTCGGGCCCAGGCACACAGGGGGCAATTTCGAAAACGTGAGCCTCCGCTCTTCGTCGAAAGCGAAGGCAGCGTGTGCAGACTAGCGCCATCCCTGTCGGAGGTGGAAAATGCCCGAGTAGCGCCTAAATCGTGCATACAAAATATTTTTCGTCCTTCCTGGATGCCACGAGACGGGCGGCTTTTAGTGTTGTTACTTCCTCTGAATGGGAAAGACACACGCCGCCGTCATCGTCATCGCCAACGTCGCAACGTCGTCGTCGTCGTCATCGTCGTTGTCGCCTCGAGACGCCCCGAAGACGTCGAAGCACCTACATGCTGAAAACTCTCGATGTCCTTGAGCACATGATTTTTTTCGAAATTCTGTCACCCGATGTCTTGGCGTGTCTCCTTGCAATTTGGCAATTAGCTAGAGCCTGACAGCGTCTCAGTGTCAGCGCTTCCGGCACATCCTGTCGCCGATAAAATGTTGAAAATGTTGAAAACGTTCAAATTATTTTGACTATTAACAGAAACGTGTCGATGTTGTGCACGAAGTAAAACTGGCAGAGAACGGGCGGGACCTCGACGCTTTCTTAGTGTTTCTTGTTTTGTTCGATGTTGTGTTGAATGTGCTACAAGTTGTCTTCGTCGTTTGTTGCCCGCAAACAGTGGTCCCTCTGAGAAATGCTTGATGTTTGTGTTCTGTTCAGTGTAAACCCTACGAAGGGCCACCAACTGCACTTGTAAATAGCAAATTGTTGCAAATCTGTTTTTTTTGGTAAATTTGTGTTTAGTTTCAGTGTTTATTTGTTAATAACATCCGTTCTGCTTGCGTACTTGCCGTTGGTGTGGTGCTGTTGCGTTCTTAACAATCGTAGTAATCACAAATAATCGTTAAAAACGGCGTCCAAAACCTAAAACGTAATATACAATAAAACGTCTAAACTAAAACACAAAATACAAAACCGACAAAAATTAAACAAATAAAGTACTTTGTTTCATACATGTATCCACCCACTTGTCGCTCGCTTCTACAACCCTTTCAGTAATGTGTCTAACATACCCTTTGATGTTTGTCCTTTGTCATTTATGTTAGACACTATCTCTAGTTTTTCATGTTAAAAAATAATATTTAATTGATCTACCATTGAAGTCATGAAAGGCCAATTACGTGTGCATTCCAGTAGAATTTGCTTGAAACAATTTTTAATTGTTTCGAGCACGATCGACAGTTTGAATAAATGTTAGGTAATAATAAACAACATAAATACTACCGTGCACTTGCATGTTTCATATTCAGGATTTTGAGATAAGTGTTGTCCAAAAATATATTTTGATGTCATACTATTTCACTAGTACTTTTTGAGGTCGAAATTGGAAAAACATACTGTCCAAAGATACTTGAGTGTATAGATATTTAATTTTAGTAAAGAGCTATATTTAATATACATCAAAATACCTTCAAATTATAAGCGCCAAAAGGAATCTATTAAATATTCTGACGGTGTACTTCTGTAGGACCTTGATAAAATAGTAGATTCATTTAGATTTAACATTTGCGTTAAGTTTGGCATATAAAAAACAAATTGAATTAAACTTTCGTGCTCAAATATTTTGAACACATATTCAGCGGAAAATCTTAAATGTGGATTTTAATAAGGAACCAAAAACTGAGATGAAAACATTGTATACATTTCTTATTATAGTCACATTCCTAATTTTTGTACTCAACAAGTTAAGGCTTCAGAAACATTCAGACGCAATTAAAGTCATTATGAAAGAAACAATATGAGCTTAACTTTTTTAATAAACAAACAATCGACTCGAGTTAAAATTGTTATCATTTTTGTATAAAAACAAGTGCTTGTTTAAATTTCCGAAATGATAATTTTCATTTACTTTCAGTAATCCGTAAGAAAATTAGATACTTCTTATTCGTAAGAAAAACATAAATCTTTATATGTTTAACATCTAGTACATCTAAATTCTATTGAACTGCTTCAGTGCAAAACTTCTTTTTATCTTTCAAAGAAGAATTGAAACCCCTAATGGAACTTATTTTTACCTTATATGTGTATAAATTGAATTTCAAGTACAAATTGCTTTTATTGACTAAAGCTAAAATTATAGATGTTTTATTCGAAGTATTTATTAATATACTTTTTTCTGCAGTTATGGTATATTAATATAAAATAGTATTATATTAAAACTAATAAGTTACGTAAAGCGACAAAGTGTTTTTTCCTCCTAACAAGCCAATGATTTTTTGTTTCAATTCGACTTAACAAACAACTTCTATAAAATAATTAACACTTAACTAGTACACTAGAACATTCTTGACCTGTATTTGGTTTAACTTTTCTGATGCAACTGAGTCTAAAATGTTGGAGATCAGGAACCAAGTAACTTTGAGTTAAAATAAGTCAGAGTAGCCAAATATATTTTTAAAAAATAGCTACTAAAACTAAGTTCTTATATTTATGTAATTGTAGTTCTTGTTATTTATAACAATTTAAATTATTTTTCGAAATTTAAAAGTTACCGAGTTCAATCGTGAGTGAATGATTTATTATTTATATTGCATCAAGTCCAATATCCAATTCCAAATTCGCATTTCGCCTTCCGATACTTTTAATATCTTTAAAGAGATAAGATTATAAAAGAGTAATACTATTAGTTTATTTCATGTTACCAATTTTCCTCCATTATAAGTTTAAGTATATCTGTTCTTCAAAAATATAAAATGAAAGAAACATAACTTGAATATTTTGTTATTTTTGTTAACTTCGATAAAATAATTGAAATCGTCATTGAACTCTCAAAATAATTTTTAAACTAAATTTTAAAAGATGGCTAAGCGACTAAACTACGTGAAACAAACAGTTGGACTAAAATTTGTCAATTCATTCAGAAATTATCGTGAGAAAACGAGGCAGATTTTACTTTATTACGTTCATTCAGTTAGGCAAAGTTATCTTGAGGTGTCCAACCACTAACCATTTGTTACTTGTACTTCAGCAGATAAAACAAAACAAATAAGTCCATTTGAAATCTCTTAGTACGTGAAATTTAACTGCCTAAACATCGAAGAACCTTCTAATTTTTGAATTTATTGCAAGTGGTTCGATCAGTTCTCAAAATTCAAACGATAATGTGAAATTAGAAGAATCGTTTCTCAGTTTAAAATAATTAAACATCTTTCCAGTTGAACTATTCATTGGGACTTGGTTTTATAAAACAAAGTCCAAAAGTCCGCAGAGCTAAGCGAATTAAATTCCCTTCCTATAACAATAATTCTATCTTTAATTGTCGAAATCCGCAATTGCTTGGACTTAGGCCTAGTTTTGCTTAGAAGCTAAAGCAACTAGAAAATTTCTTGTTCCTGGACGGTAGAATGCAGCTTTTCCTATGAAAAGAATTTGCATCGCAATACCTGAGCACGAGGCGGAAATCCAGCAAGGGAATTGTTCAGTTTAATAAATTAGTGATTTAATGGTCTTACAAGGAGCCGTACCATCTCCACAGATGTAATAAATATGTTAGGCCCTATCAGGGCAAACATCTTTGGTTTCGTCGGTGTTTATCCACCCGGCCGGGGGCGGGGGTGAGCTGACATCCAGCCCAAATATTTGTCACATCCGAAATATTATCCCTTGGCACAATATTACTGAAAATACTTGGAGTCCCTGGCCCGGCTGATAAGTCGAATGCACATCCAGGAGCGTTCCCTATTCATCCGGGGATATGCAAATCATTCCTCGGCGATGCGATTCTCGAGCATTTCTGCCACCTCCGCTGGGGGATGCAAAATTTACTAATTGGACGTGATGAATGCGGATCATTTCCTCGAAGAATTCTCCGCGCTGCACGTGCTTCTGGTGCCTTTTCACCTGCCGTTCCGGTTCTGAGTAGGTCAAATATTTACAAGACTATTAGCTGATCGCGATATGATTCCGTATCTCGGCGGACGTTTATTTTGACGCGATAAAACCATCGCCACGGTGGTTGCCGGACGATAACAATCCGCGAATCTCGCAGTTTAGATCAGACCAGTTTATCTCAATGTTCGTTGTAATCTCTAGCTTAGCCGCTCGTTCGCTGTAAATCTGTTCCGCGATCTTCCATGAAGGAGTTCAATATTTACTTCCACGGTGTGTTTCAAAAACCACTTAAATGTGCTAAGTAATCTGTTTGCCCATTTCTTTTACGTTTGTTTTACTATTGCGTCATGTGAGTCTAATTTCATGTCTCAATGTGAATGGTTCGTGATTTCGAACATGTGGACTTGATTTTGCAACAATGGTGGAAGAAATGTAGATCACTTTGTTTTGCTGTTTTACAAGAGAAAATTTGTTATTTTTAAAATTTCTAAATTGACGTTGACCAAAATTGTATTTAATTTTATTGCCTGATAACTACCAAAAACCATCGGTGAAATACAAAGTTTCTCCACTTTTATTAGAGCGCCAAAACTTTGTATTCTCCTGAATGCCATTTTTTCTTGTTAAAAATGTCAATATCATTAGTTTTTAGATTTAAAAATAAATACTTGCATAATGTTGTTATTACAATAATTGGGAAAATTTGGTAAAAGACTGCAAAGTCCGAGTGGCATAAATTGAGTTTGAGATCTCCTCACGGATTTTGATTGAGAAATGTCCTTTTAAGATCAAAAGTGACGAATATGTAAACAAAATTTCGGTCGGTCGCTTATACATATTTCCTAACATATTTAACTTTAAAATTCTGAAAATTATAGTTTTCCGTCGCAATTAGTCCATCCTTTGTAAGTTCGCTAGTTTCAAAGATTCGTGAAGAATTTTTCAGAATGAAAAGGTGGAATTGTCTTAATTTAAGATATTTATACAATCTACAACGAAATTCTCTGGGAATATGAAGAAAATCGTGGCGGTAGAATGTCAATTTTCAAAGTTTCAAAGTTAAATATCTCGGGAAGTACAAGTGACCGACAAATTTTTTTTTTGCATATTTTATCATTTTTGACTCTAAATGAACACTTCTACAATGTTTTATCAAAATCCGTGTAGAGACCTCAAACTCCATCTGTTCCAATTCTACAAAAAACATTGCAACTAGCAAATAGCCGTGGATATTTAGTGTCTACTTACCTGTATACATGTGTGACAACTTCTTTCGAATGAAAGCGTCTTGTTGAATTATTTGATATTTTTGAAATGTAAAAGTCTTAATATCTATTGTGAAGATTACTTCACAACTAAAAAAACATTGTATTTTCCTTTCGAAAATATTGGCAATTTAATAAAATTGTCGACATTTAACATACCTACTTAAAGTTATCCCTTGCAATTTTTCAATTTGTTATTCAAATTTTTAGCCTCGTTTTTTGGGAATTGAATTGTAACAGACTTGATTAATTTTGTTTATATCTACGAAACTAAAAATTTAACTTCAAAATGTTAAGTAATTATTTCTCCACCTAACCGTCTAGCATTCTGTATTTTGTTTTGTAAATTACGACGAAAACGCTCTATGATCAGAAGTGTTAGACTCTGTACATTTGTAATAAAATACCTACACTATTAAAATGTGTGGAATTCGATTTCTAATACTCTTGAAGAACAAAGTTTTGAGATTAAAATACATTTCCAATCACTTTATAAAATGTATTCTAAAATGTATAGGTCTAAAGTTCATAGTATATTTTAATATTGTTAGTATAAACCTAACTTTTACCGCATATTACTAAATGAACTTTGCTATGGATCTGATTTTAAAAGTACCTATTTCAAGATAGTTTATCCTCTTTGGGTGCTATGTAGATAACGTCGGAAGACGAAACAACTTATTTCCTGGAAACAGCATTCTTTCCATCTTAGACAACTCGGGTGAACATTTTAATTTAATTCCCATGTTTAAACTTAGGATCCTCGAAGCAGTTCTGAATGATCAAAATAGAGTTTATTGGTTAGATTATAATTCTTAGTTGAACCTCTAAATTCTCGAAATATTTCTCAAGGATCAAAATTTTCTTGGTCATACTTCTGATTTAAACCTTTAATGTTCTTATAATGATACTACATATAATATATAATCGATATTTATTTTAGTACGTTGAAAGTTTTTAAAAATAATAAAGTTTATAAAATTAACCAATATTACATTTATTCAATTTCTATAAAATAATAATATATATTTTGATTATGCGGGATTAAATTGGAACTAATATTTTGTTCTGAAGTCGGGATATAGAGGTCCTAAATAGAGTTTATAAACATCGATTAGCTTCCTAAATCTTTTAAAGCGGACTTAGGTGCCGTCTTGGGGATCAAAATGGGGGTTTTCAATGTATATTTATACATAGAGTCGTTAAAGCGTGATTCTTATTTGCTTGTCTTTAGTTGCATCGTTGAGATCAATATAAGACTAAATTTTTAACCTGGGAAATTAAAATATGTTAAGCAAATTATTCGAAACGTACAAGCTTTACTTGTGTTTAAAGAGTATTTTCTGAATCACTTCGAAATAGTTTTACATGTTTTTCCACTACTCCCTTTTTCTCTTTTTGATTATAAACATTTAAAATAATGTGCTGAGTTGTGACGACTGAAACATGCTCAAAAGAGCGTTTGTACTTTTAATATTATTATTCTTAGTAATCTCAGTCTTTTGATTATTTAAAAGTGTAGCTTTCGAGTCGAGTGTATGTCGTTTCAAATCGTGATTTCGTTTTGAAATGACACGTAAAGACTGTAAAATATTTGCGCTTGATTTTAAAATAGCACCCGCTTATCTCAATAGTTTCTTTTTAATTCTTTCCTTGTTTTTAATCTTCTTGTTATTTTTCGAACAGTCACCTGGCCAAACAAACAAACCTCAACGTGCCTTTTATCTGCAATTTATTCTTATGCAAACGAAAATTTACGGGCTCCGACAAAATCCAAATGTCCCCTTAGTTTCTTAAAAGCCACTTCGTCAAGACGTTTTACGGTAAATCTGTCGCGCAGATAAATCACTCGTAGAGGTGCGATAAAAATTTCGCATATTCAAGAAAGGCGTGATTAAACATATATTTTTTTTTTACGAGATTAGTAATTGTCGCGGGTTAACATCTTGAAGGCGGTGGTTGAGGATCGGCAGCATTATATGCAAATCAATCACACGCGTTCCCGCGGTATAGCTTTAATTGAAATTAACAGCAATTAACAGGAACCGCTTCCGAGCCGGGGATTTAATCGCGATTAAGCGGCGACCGAGGGCGCCGAAAATCCGTCAGTTGTGGCTATCTAAAAAAATAAATCAGATCGAAAATCCGTTCCGCGGAGAGAAGGGGGTGGGAAGTCGAAGGAAAACATTGGCCAAAAGGCGGAAAATCGCGCGACACGAGCGACATAAAAAAGAATCAATAGCACCGCCGCCCGGTCTGGCAAATACTTAAAAATAAATTTCCCGTTAAGCAGAGCGAAATGTGAAATTAAATTGTTTTCTGTGTGACATAAAAACGATTTAAAGTGCAGCGAAAAAGCGCAAAAGTGATACGATCAGCACCGAGGAGTGGGTGGACCATAACTGCGGTCGGATCCGGTCGCGTTCTGCAATTTTACAACTGGTCAAGCAAAATAGAAAATAAATGGCGGGCGCTGTTTAGCGCGGTCACTGGTTAAAAGAGGACTTGCGATCCGATCGTTATCTGAAAATTACAGCCCCTAGGCCCCGTCGGCGTCCTCTGGGCGGTGGCTAAAACCACAAAAAAATAACCACCTTGGGGGTGGGTGGTCGCTGCCACAGCCATGCATCTGAAGCCGCTCAATAGTTGCGCGCGGCCGGCAATAATTAATAGCACCAGTGATAAGCGGCCTAATGGCCATAATTTAACTTAATATTTTAATGTGTCCGTGAATTGTGAGGCGCCCAAATTAGCACCCAGTCGCAGGAGCGTTTCGGCCGCGCCCGCACGATGGCCGGCTACCGTCAGCTCCCGCCGCCGCAAATCACGCCGGTGGTCGCTCACCAGCAGCGCGCCTCCATGTACCACCCGATGACGTCAAATCACGGCCTTTTGTACCCCACGCACGGCGCCGTCCACGGCCTCGCGATGCACGGCCAGCACGCCGCGCAGCTCGGCGGGCACCACTCGCACCACCACATGATGGCCGCCGCGGTCAGCCGCCAGCAGCAGCAGCAGCAGCAGCACCATCATCCCCTCCACTCGCACCACCACCACCTCGCCGGAGCAGGTGTAAGTGGGCCCCATCCCGCCTCCCGGCAGATTTTTAATCACATGCAGAGCAGCGTCGTACCTTTAAATGCCAGTAAGTATTTCTAGAATCTGTCTTGAGCTAACTGGGCCAAAGTTACTTGGATTCCAAAAAGGTTTCTATAATATATAATACATAGAATAAGGGAGGTAAATAGGGACCACCCATGTTTTTTTTATGAAATAAATCTCAAAATACATAAAATCAAAAGCTTATATGTATGTATTTAATTCATCAGGAGAAACAATTCCTTTTCATTCTGATTAACTTTAAAATAAATACAATTTCAAAATATGAAATATTAATTTCGAAAATGAAAAATACTCAAAAGAAAGATGAAAATAAGTTGAGTAATCAATATTTATTTTATACAAAAGCCCTAGATAAAGTGTCTCTTTCACATCCAACACATTCTTCATGATACCAATTATTGCAGGAGACATATTCAACTAGGGTTCCCAACTGTCCTCCATTTTGGAGGACAGTCCTCCATTAACACAATTTGACCTCTGGTCCTCCAATGGATTCTAATTTCCTCCAATTTCACTTCAAACAGACTAAAATTATTTCGTAGGTTAAAAAATTAAAACAATATTTTCGGTAATCGTTGAAATTTGTGCTGCTCTTCACATTAAAAACATTAAAGAAATTATTCCTATTCGTAATTATTTTGAATAAATCATTAGTCAAGGAAAGTTAAAAAATCTGTAATATACTTCACAAAAATAAAAATTACTTGATAAGCGTTATCGAGCGGTCGAAAAATAAAAATAACTTTGTAATCGTTATCGAGCGACCGAAAAGTAAAAATTAACTCATAATCATTATTACCCAATTTATAATTTTTATTTCGCCGAAAAAAATTAAATCTTTTATTCCAAATATGTATTATTCCTTGGGCTTCTACGAGTCCTAGATCATCACCATCAGTCTCGTCATGAATGAAATGTGATTAGCATCCACATCTGAAGAGGATAATGAGTTGGTTTTTTTCTGGGACCCTTTTCTTTTTCCTAAAATCGTGGTAGTCCATATTACCATATTACTAAGACGTGCTGGTGAAATAACTGATTTTTTATTAAAAACCCTTATTCATAAGACAATAATTTTTACTAATAAATTATAAATAATATGTACTAATTATTAATTATTTGAAAACAAGATGATTTCAAAGTCAAATTATAAAATTACTCATGTGCATAAGATATACCACTAACCACTATTTAATATAAGTCAATCAAATACAAACATACGTTTGATCCATATTGCTCTGTCTTACTCTACATATGTCTACCGATTTAAGTAAAGCTTAAGCTTTATCGGAATTTCGATAAGCCATCTTACGCTATTATAATAAAGCTAGTAAGTCGTCGATTTCCGCCATCGCCATCCGCCACCAAAAATATCGATACTTTTTCGATACCGATACTCTTTTGATCGATATTCAGCGCTCGATACTTTTATTCATATCAATACTTTTTACTTGATACTTTTGCTCATGTCTGTACTTCGCTGTAGGTAAAAAGTAAATAAATTTCCATGGTCCCATAAAATGGAAAATGTATCCTTGAGTAAAAGGCATAATCATAAGAATTTAAAAGAAAATTGATCCAATTATAGTCTGCTACAAACCGGTTAATATGACTTATTTCATACTCTTTAAACAATTTATAGTAAATTATGTAAAACTTGATTTTTGCTAATATTTATTCATTATATTTACTATCTTTGTATACACTTAATATTACACAGATTGTTTTTATTTGATGTGATTTATTTCAAACTGCTAAATGCCCACGACTTTGTTCACGTGGTATCAATTTCATTACTTTAATTGATTACCGCCAGTCTAATGCCCTAGACAGACGGACACGGTTGAATGAATTTTTGACGAATGATCTTTCAATCGGATTTTTATTCATTGTATGCGTGGCAGGCGGCGGACTTCATTTAAATCGAGAATTTTTCACAGCTCAGAAATGGATGCGATTGATATAGCAAAATTAAGTTTACAAAAACTTTCGCAAGCTATTAAACTCTTGATTATTAAAAAGAAAAGAATCATTTTAAACAATAATAATCATGGTTTTTCCCTGAGAATGACGTTTTCGGAACTTCGTTGACGAGGATGAGAATGTATGTAATTATAAACGTTCGTTCAAACTTCATTCTTGATCACAGACGATACGGCAACGATCATTTTTTGTGAACGTTCATTCGACCGTGCCCGTCTGTCTTAGGGTATCAGTTGAACTCTCAATAGTATAGAAGCGTTTATGAAACGCAATTCAAAATAACTGAAATTAAGTAAAACATCGGACAATACCAAGTATGCTCTAGGGCTGGGCGTAGCGGGCAAACGACAAATTTTTCGTTTTACTTTATACTTGTATTTGAGTAACTTTCCTTGGTTGTTTGTCGTTAAATACAGTTAAAAATGATCATTAAACTATTCCAAAGATATTAAAAAAAGTCGCATGTGGATGTCTCTAGTAGGTTTTCCATGATGCGTGCACAGACACGAAGTGAGTTTCGATTTTATTTACATATATAGATTAACAAATAGCACGAATTTATATCTTGATTAAATTTAAATGGAAGAGGTTATACAAGATCCGATATTTTATTTTTCATTCATAGCATATGTAACAAAAAGAAGTTGTATGCTGGGAATTATAAAAAGATGGTATTGGGTATTTTCAAATGCAAGCAACTTTTTCTGCAAATTCAATCCAAATTATGCTTCTGGTTAATAGTCATACAGAACGTCCTATATTGACAAAATACTAAACTGCTATATTAAAATATGTCTTAATCAACATACATATACCTACATATCAGAAAGCCAGATAAATACTTTCAACATTATACACGAAATTTTGCACCATTTTCAGACAAACGTTATAACCTTAACTCATTTGTTTACTATGTAAATGTGAACGCATCATCGTAAGTTCCGACATTGATAAGATATCTTACATGTAAATAAAAATGACTGACGGTAAGTGACGTAGGGAGATGTTCATTACAAATTATTTCGCAATGAGTCAAAATTTTAAATGACGGCGAAAGTGATTTATAAGTATTATGTCCTATACGTTTACGAAATTCATAAAGAATCAAGGATGGAAATTTTCCATCACACACATTCATATGAAGATTAAGTTCTTCAATAACAGCTAGGATACTGACCCTAAAGGGCTTGACGCGTATGTAGAGCATTGGCAAGACTTGATACTTAACGGAGCCTCAAAGAAAGAATTCTAGAAAATTGATGTATTTGAAAAGAAAAATTACATCTTTAGGAAATTTCTGAAGCCATAACGCCATTGCTTTGCAGCTTGTGTGGCATGTAGCGCCATCCTGCTGGAAATGAATATAGCCTAAGGTCAATGCGTACATCGAGGGGTTTTTCGATAGTTGGTTCAGTGATAGTTAATCAAACTACGACTTTTTGAATTGTCCTAATTCCTATGAACCCACAAACCGGGGTTTTGGGTTATACTTTCAACTAGAGCTTCAATATTTCCAGTTGATCTGGTGAGCACAGGTTGGGATTCACAGTTCACTAATTTGGCTGCAACCAAATTTGTTTATTAAATTAATATGGTTTGATAGTTGTAACTTTGAGATTTGAAAAAACCGGACTATATATTCAAACCACTGACGTATAGCAAAATGATTGACAGTTTTAAGAAGTTAAAAGTAATGCATACTTAATAACATATTTTTTTTATTCTTTTAGAAGAACTTAAGATGTAATATGAGTTATTTAATTATTTCTGGTGCAATTACTTGATGGGTTTTATGTCATTAAAACTAAGAAATGCTCCAAAAATGCATTTGACAAAACTTCAAACCCACAGCTGACTCCTCAAAATCTGTTGATAGTCTGAGCAAGAGTGAACCAAGAGTGCACCATTTTGATATATGTAGGTGTATGGACGAGTAGTCCATTACTATGTAAGTATGTGTGTTAACGGTTCAAAATGTCAGATTTCGTTGGATAACCCTATATTAAGCAACCGTAAAAACGAAAACAACTTTTTATTATCTTTAATTGACCGGGGACCATCGCGATAAGACAGGAATACCAGAAATTGTGGTTCACCGTCATTTGCACTCGCTCTACTACCACCTGATTAAGGTAGATGTGGGCGGGCCCCATGCCGCCTCCAGGTAGATTTTTAATCACATGCAGAGCATCGCTGCGCCCCTAAATGCCAGTAAGTATCCCGAGTATCTCGAGTTTCTGTCTTGCGCTAAGTCGGCCAATTTTATGGAGCCATCGCCGGCAGGTAGCCGAAGATTTCCCGCTGAATGGGTCTATTAATTCCCACCTGGGAGAACGGAGCCGCCCATTGTCCTTCCGCCGCTTAATCCGCACTGCTTCGAAAGATGTCAGCTGAATATTGTCATAATTATCAGAAGGCGGCGGTTCATTGTTTGCCGATGAAGGCCCGAGCGTTACACCGACGACTATTATAGTGCACATCTAACTCGATAGGGCAGCCCTAACAATGGCAACAATAGGCGTAGTCCTTTCCATTCGGATCTCGAGTCAGATGCCGAGCGACGGGTTTTGGCAGCGCAAGGGCCGGGGGTGGCGTTGAATAAGGAGAATAAAAAATACGAGGAGGGCAAAAATACAAGAAACAGAAACAAACCAGTTCACAGCATTCAACAAGAGTCACGAGGACTCTTCCTCTTTTTGCATGTCTAAGCGTGTTGCCTCCTTTGTGAACGCCTCCTTATCTCGGCAGGACTCAATGTGCCCCTCAGTTCGTTTAAATATTTTCGCCGGGAGCCCAGCTTGTGACTGTGACTCTAAAACCTAACCCCGCCGGGTCTATCTTAATGACTCCCTGCCATGTCCGCTTTATTTTATTTTCGAAGACAAAAGGAATTGTAAAAACAAATAGGTGAGCGCGATTGTAGTCGGTGACGAGCGCCCCGTATGTGGGTCAAAAGTATAACAGAGCCGAACAATGGCGCTGTCAGGGACCTCCACCGGCTTACAAGATTTACAGTGGCTTTGACAAGTATGTGATTATTCTTAAGACAATTTGCCTCGCATTACGCGAGAGGCCCGCTCCACGGCCATTATCCACCGCACAGACGAACAGGTGAAGATTGCACTCTTGAAAAAGGACAATACTCTTAGATAGCCCGGCCCGGCACGGCAGCGGGAATTGCTTAAGTGTCCCAGACAATAAAACGCAATTATCCAGGTGTACGCTCATAATGCAACAATACGTCTGCATGACGCTGTCTATGGCTCGTAACACCTGTCGAAAATGCATTGAAATGCAAATACAGATCTAAAATTTAGTCTCCGTCATAGACTAACTAGATCTAGTAGTAGTTTTAATACTTACAGAATTGTTTATTAAGCATCTGAAATATGTGCAACACACTCGCGTTGACTGATTTTCAGTAAACGTTAACCCCTAGTTGAAACCCCTCAACCCTTATATGGAAAATAATACCAGAAACAAATTTTCTATTCTAAAGAAGATATGAAATAGTGTGCTGTATTTAATTATTTTTGAATAACTTCCTCCGCTGTTTTTACCCCTTTGACTCCTATTTAAATACTAATACCAGATACAAAAGGAAATGAAATGAACTTTCCTAGTATCGTCAGTGGAACACTGAAATGTCGTAACTCAAAACGGGTAACTCGGATTGAAGAACAAATTTTGATTCCATAATATAACTCTATAGTAAACGAGTTCAAAATTTTGTTGATAGATACGCCCTTCTAAACATTTTTAATGGTAAGGAATTCTGACGCGTTTTCCTGCAAAATACTTAAGTACTTTAAAGTTTAAGACTTAATTACAAGTACAATTCGAGTATCTGAAATTTAAAATTTGTACTAATACTTTAAATTAAATATTTATAAATTAAATTTATTGGTTTTCAACTTTATCAGTGCTCAATTTTTAAAATTAAAACTGATGGATCTATTATACAAAATTTTGCGAAAAACGCACAAAAATCTTCACAAGTGGGTATCTGATTTTAAATTTGACGCTGAGTTTTTTTTAATTCAATTAATTGAGTATTTGATAGGTACTCGAGTTCAAAGATTCGAGTTTGAGTGAATTTGTTTTGGGTACCTGAGTACTTGAAGGAATAATTAACCGAGAACTCGTATAAAGGGTATTTGAGAACTCAGTTAAAGATTATTCAAGTATACTTAGCTATTTGAGTCGTGTAGAATTAATGCATTAAGAGGTCAGAATAAATTTAATAAATTGTTGGTTTCAATAAGTACTAAATAAAAATGTTCCGGCATAAACCAGAAGAATGACGTAAATTTCGTGTGTTGAATACTGCCAAACAATTATTCGAGGCAATCTCAGAGTCCTAGAATGCATGATGATCCAGGCTTAGAAAGTTAATAATAAAAAGTGTGAAATAAACCTTTAAAAAATATAACAATTAGTTTGGCTTTCAAGCCAACTTCAAATTCATCTATAAAAGAACATGTCCTGACTGATCAACGCCTAACCGAAACCGCTGAAGTTAATTACATGAAATTCGTGCAGTACGTTTCTTTTATGATGAAACAAACCACTAAAACAGAATTTTATTGAATTCCTCCCCTACACCGAAAGAAAATTTCCAATGTTTCCACCGTAATATTGATATTTTTCACCTATATTTTTCAGCCGATAAGAAAAATATAACTTTTTGATATTGCACAATATCAATCTTTGGAAAAAATGTTATATTAACAGTGAAAAATATTAATTTAATATTATTAAATGCAAAACGTAGTTTGATATTTTGCCTTGTTATTTTTAACATTTAACAATACCAATTTAACATTAAAAAGTAGAAATGAAAGTTACATTGCGAAATATCATTTCAATATCTAAAATTTAAATTTTACATTTAAAATGTCGAAATTGTGCAGAGAAGAAAAAGAAAAAGCATTAAAATGTTGACAGTATTAAAATAATTTTTTTGAAAATAAAAAAACCGACTTAAAAAACCAAATAATTAAAAAATAATTATTTACGATAAGGTCAACATAGATATATTTTTTTCTAAATTCGCACAGTATCCAAATTTATCTATAAATTATTTTCAGCAGTTTAGATACATTTTTGTAAGTCGGTTTACATTTCCTTGAAAAAAAATTAATTTAACCTGTCGTAATTTTTATTGATTTTTCTCTTTTCTATTTTGTGGTTCTATAAATAAAAAAATTATTATTTTATTATTCATTTTTATTATACATATTATACATATTCATACATCAAAAAGTTTTATTTCTAGTCATAATTAATCCATTACAAGTATAATATAAATGCACAGGTGGACCCGTAAAAAGTTTAATATTATGAATAAAGAATAAGTTTGTCGTAGAACCAATGACATATGATTGATAATGATTAGCAAAATATGTGACTGCATATTTTTCTCCTAATATATATACCTGCTTTTCTTCATCAAAAAGTATATTGTTTATCTCAAATAGTTCAATATTTGATTCCGTTAAAATTGTTAGAAAATAACCTTTTTTATATATTGTACCTCTAAATTCAATTGAGTTAGTTGTCATACATTCTTTATTAACAAACGGAACAATATGTTTGTTTACAATAAAATCATAAATTTCTTCGTTTGGTAAGTCAAGATATGAAACATTAGATGAATTAAAAGTAAATTCTTCTGGAAAACCAAATTTATGTTCAGATAAAAAATAAGAAAATTTTAGAGCAGCTTTCAAACTAAGACTATAAGTAATATTTTTCCTAGATGTAATGTTTCTCGCATAAGATTTTGCGTCTCTGTGCTTGGACTCGAAACGATAACTCCACAAATATTTAGGTGGCCCACTTTGTTTAATTATTGTTGTATAATGATTTAAAAGATGAAATTTTGGCTTTAAGGTATCTTCAAATAATTCAATGTACTGAGTGTTGTGTTCTCGTATAAGGGTGTTAAGCTGATTAAGTGATTGCGAGTCAAAAGAAGTTTTTAAAAGCAAATCAATTATTTTTAATAAGAGTAGAAAAAATTGCCAAATCCTATTGTTTTGTGGTATGAGATCTCCAATCATAATTGGGAGAAAATGCACAAATGTGGACATTTCTCGGGCAGACATTTTAAATTTTTTTGCTCTTAAATGTGAAATTTCTATTGGTGGAGAAATATTACCAATTTCCGATTCACCGTAATTGAACATTTGTTTTCTGTAGTTTAAAATTGAAAGTGTGAAAAATTTCTCTACATTTAAAAAATTTAAAAGAATAGCGCTCAAATCATATCGGCAAACACCCTCAAACAAATCGTGAACGATGTCCATTGCAAAATTTTTGGTTACATGGAATGAAGGTAAATCATTTAAAATACAAAATTCTCTGATACCTGTTAGACTAAAATCATTAATTCTAATGTCAATATCAAAATTATCTTGATTTCTTAATGCATGAGAATGCTCTATACAGTCATATTGTAAATCATTTTTATGACGTCTGCAAAATCGACAATAGTAATTTGAGTTAAAACTTGAAGAGAACCCTAAAATATCAGCTATTCCTAGATTGTCTCCAAGAATATTTCCTAGTACAAAAAAGACTTGGTACACTGTCCCATTTTCAATTGTTATTGTTAAACCGTCATTTTCTAGCTTTTGAAATATATTTAATAAAGGGCGTAAGTATAGTTCATTACCGTATTTCTTCCTTTCTTTTGATTTATAATACGCGGCTACAAAAATATAATTTAAGTTAGACAACAAAAACTGAGGTAAACAAGGAAAAGAATAATATATGCCAGTGATACAATCAACAGATGAATGACTTCCAAGGGGATTATTTATTTCGAAGTCATCAATGTAAATAAAAAAGGGTATAAGAATTTTACCACTATATAGACTTTCCTTTTCTTTAAAATTCGCAGCATTAACGAAATGAGAAATATTTTCACTTTCTTTTAGGCAAGACAAATTTTGTAAAGTTAAATTTAAAATATTGGGTAGTTCAAAAAAACATTTAAATTGCTTTTCTATTGGCATTATACAAGCTTCAACTTTGCTGGCATCAAGAGTAGGCTGACCATTTAGTATAACTTCAGTAATTTCATTATTTATTGTAAATGTGTTAGGAGGACTAAAATTGCTTGAACTAGAGAGTAAGCGAAGAAATTTGTATTCAGTTTTAAAGTTCTCAAATGGATTAGAACAAAATTTAAGAAAATCTAGAATCTCATTTTTTTCTGAAGCAGGCACATATTGTAGAATACTAGATTTCAACGCATCTATTATAGGACTTATTACAAAATTAGGAATGATTTTTTGAATAGAAGAAATATCTCTTCTTGTGAAATTGTTTCTGTTATGAAGGAAAAGTAGAAACTCTTGACAATTATTCATTAGAATATTTTTTAAAGTTGAGTAGTTTGTGCTACTAGTTGACGGTACAGGAAAATTTTGAAACACTTCATTTGCTTCTGATGCATATTGAGAGTCTACACAACTTACTGCCATTTCGTTTGTATTAAAAGAAGGTTGAAAAGAATTAATAGGAGTTTGCATATGCCTGATAGAATGCCTTTTAAAACTTGATAAATTACTAAATTGTTGGTTACAATTTTCTATTGTACACTTGTAAATGCTGGTAGAAGAAAGCCCATGTATAAGCCTAAAATGAGGAACTAAATCTGAGAAATTTTCAAAAATGCATTTACACTTGAAGCATTTAAACATTTTTAATAGTTAAGAATATTTACAAGAAACTCACTTACTGAAGGATTTTTTTTATCGTGAATTGTGTCAATGTTAAAAATATATTTTTGAAGACAAAGCCAAACACTCTCAGATTCGGGAGGATATTTAAGATTAAAAACATAATATGCTTTAAAGCATATATCAAGTGCAGAAAGAAATGAAGAAAATTTAAATTTGTGTGAGTCTATGCAAACATAGAAGTCAGTAAGGTTACAAAGGTCAGGCCCAATTACAATTATATAAGGCTGAATTGGAGATTTGTTTAGAACAGCTCTAGTTCTCAGATCAGTCCAGCATTTTTCTAAGTCATTTATACATTTAACATGCGAAACACAGCTGTTGATTCCATCCTGAATTGTAGATTTCTGATGAACAGTTGATTGCAGATTTTTTAATACAGATCTTGATGTAGGCTTCAAAACCGCATTTAAAAGAATGAGAAAAATGCAGTCTTTAGAATCTAAACAGAACATTAAAAATTAAGTGTACATACATATATATATACTTTTATATGCACCTTTTCCAATCGTTTTATTTAGTGCACTTTCTAGTAACACTCTGCAGCGCTTGTCCTTTACTGTTTTTTGGTAATAGCCGGCTAATTGCTGTTGAAGAAAAGTCCACTTATCGGTAAGACAAAATATTTTTCCTGGGTAATTCAGCTCGAAATCAATGTCAATCTATGAAAAAAAAGGTTTTTATTTTCTTTGTTATTGGTTAAACAAATTTCATACAAATTTTTCTCCTCCAGCTTGTTTGAAAAAATGCCATTCTTCAAAAGTCTGCGCTATAGTCTGATTTAAAATGTCTTGCTGCCTCAAAGGGAATGATTTTCTCCACAAATTTTCTGCATCGGTGTCTGAATTTTGTAATAATTTAATTTTATTTTTAAATGAATTCAACTCATTTAAATTATTATTAGGATTAATCTCCGATGGAGGACTCTCTTCTGTTTCAGTAGATATTTTTGATAATTTTCTTTTTCTGTTGATATTATTGAATCTATTGAATAACTTTCCTAAAGGATTAGGCTTTTTTGCTATTTTTCGTGACACATAGTACATATCCTTGTCTTCGGTTGGAAAGTAATAAACAATTTCGTCCGCGACTTTTTCTATTGTTTTACTACTAGGAATTTTGTATTCATCTCTTTCCGGATCAAAGGATGCTTCCACGATACAGTTAATTAAAGTTTTCCTGTGCTGCTCCTCTAACTTTTTTTGGCAATCATAAAATTTTAGAATCGACTGACCTGCGCTACTTGAAGTAAGAATATCTAAAAGACTCTGAAAATGTTTAAATAAGAGAAATTTGCTTTGTACTGGAAATAATATTCATACAAGTGAGTCTAATGATTTTTTCGATTTAGGCGTAAACGATTGTTCATTCATCCAGTCTAGAATTCTCGAGTTTTGAGAACTTATGGTGGTGAGATCTTGTTGTGGGAACTGAAATTTTAATAGCATTAATTAAATACAGTTGTGGGGTCTTCTACCTTTCAATTTTTGAAAAATAATTTTTTTTCAAACATTTATTTTTTTATAGAAAGAAAAAATATATAATTTTAAAATTTTCAGGCCTATTTATTGACCTTTTGACGTTTTCTTTGACTTTCGTTAATATGACTTGATTCCCATTATCCTTTAATGTCATTTTAAGCGGATTCTACTGTTAAAAATTTTATTTGATATAGCTTTAATTTTTTATTTTAGTTTGAAACCTAAAACAAAGAACAACTTTAAAAACAATCACCTCCTTTAGTCTCCACGAAAATAGTTTTTCTCGAAATTCGGCCCTCAAAGCGATGTCTGGCATGAATGAGGCAATATCTTCTTTTGAAAGATATTGCAAGCACCGATACGTAATATTAGCACCTATTTAAAATATGAAATATACATATAATGCAGCCAACATACAAATTAACAAATAAATAAATAATATTTCTAAAAACCTTAATTTTTAACAGTAATTTTCGCAACTTCGTGCAATTCGAATTCCGTGTTATTCGAGGGTTGTCTAAGAAAAAAGGCACCGATTATGCCACTAAAAAAACTACAAGAGTTAGAACGTATTGTAGTAATTGTAAGGGTCAGCCAGCACTTTGCTTAAAATGCTTTAAAAAATTGCACAAAAACAAATAAATAATCATGTTATAAATAATATAATATTGAATTTTTAAATTTTCATTATTTTAATTTTCAACTATATGGCAATTTTTTCTAGTTACTTAACGATCTAAATTTTTGGTGTTACGCACCGCCTGATAGCACAATCAAATGCAGCCACCGGTGTTACGCGCCGCCCGATGAGGCAACCATGTGCGAGCAAATAGTAGTACGCGCCGGCGTGAACGTATTAAATTGCAAAAAAAAAAAAACACGGAGACGCCAACTGCATTTTTTTATTAAATTAATTTCATATTAGGACTTACCTTTGAGTACTGGCAAAAGATTTTCCAAGTCGAACTTTATCAGCAGTTGTAAAAGATCAGCATCCCCACTGTCACTATCACTACACTCAAATTCCGCGCTGCCACTAAATTGCATTTTTACACTGCACTCGAACTTGCGAACTTGACTTAGCGAACATTTGTTGATGAATGATGCAATAGCAGTCAACTGCGTGCCTGACCAGAAAAGACAAGCCTCACACACTTGTACGTGAAATATAATTCTCTCCTATTCATTCTACTGCCGAAATCTAAAGGAACGCAATTAATTCTACTTCTTTATGGAAGCGGTGATGGCCCTTGCCACACACACGCACGGTTTTACAGTTTATATGGTCGCGTCTTTTCCTTGTTTTACTTTGCCTTTACTACGAAGAGCCACAAACAGCTGAAAAAAAAAACAGTCGTTTCTGCGTAATCTGTGTTCTTTTACATTTTTCACATTAATTTCGCTTTTAAATTATCAAAGCATACAGAACAATATTAAAAGACTATTGAAGAATGTCAAAAGTTGCAATAAAATGTGAAAATCAATTTGATATTTTCAAATGATATTTCCGCTGTAACTAAATATCCGAATTTCAATGTTAATATGAGAATAAAAATGTTAATTTGACATTTTTCCCTTTAAAATAATATTTTTATTATCAAATTAACGGCAATTACAGTAAAAATGATATGATATTTTTTTTAATATGAAAATAATTTCAAATTAACATTAGGTTTTTTTCTCGGTGTAAGGGGGTAAAATAGCGGATGTAAGTTTGTATAAAAATCCTTCATTTTTAAAGTTAAATCCATGAAAATTGGTATTTAACCTTTAAGTTAGAAATTAAGAAATACGTATGTCGATTTTTCGAAATTTATCCCTTAAGGGAGTATAGGGGATAAAAGTTTTGTATGAAAGTTCGTAATTTTAAAAGTTAGAGATATGTAATTTGGTATTTAGACTATTGGTTTGAAATGAAGTATCTATATGACATGTTTCAGGGTTTTAGAGAAATCAACCCTTAACCAATGCCAATTTTCATGGTTTTAATCTTAAAAATTATGCAGAATTCAAACATTCATCCCCTATTACTTTTTCTATTCTATTTTATTTATTTCGAGATCCCCACAGACAAAGTCGCGGGTAGAAAGCTAGTAATACAATAAAATTTTTAAGAATGTTATATTATAAGCAGAAACGGAGTTTTCCAAAGTGAATAGTATTTTACACCTTTTGGGGTCTTCAGAATATTGGCTATAATTTCCTTCTGAATGGTCAAAAGGTGGTAGTTAATTATTGTTGCAAATAGGGAACACAATATCTAAGCAATCCATTTTTGATGTAATTTAAAGAACACTTTAAATTTGACTGATAAAAAATTGCTAGTGCAGAACAACCTACGCACTATAATACTGAATTTTTCGGAGAACATTTAGTGGGAAAATCCGATTTAATTGCAAGTGCATGAGAATTCGAAAACAGTCTTCAAAACAAAAGTAAAATACGCTCGAATGAGTGAAAGTAAAGTTCGTTGATTTTATTAAGAAAAAGTTCGCGTCCGTCGGGGTAATTAGTTCGTAGCTTTTAACAAATAAGGAAAATCGCTTTTTAGAAAATTCTTCAGCAATTAGTCGCCATGGTTAAGTACGAATTTCTGGAGCAGCTGAAACTAGGCTCTGCTCCTTGTCGTAGTGCTTGGCCAATTAAAAGCACGTAAATTGGGCGTAAAGTGTGACCTCAAGGAGCAGTCGGGACAAGCGCAGCCCGTGCATCAGATGAGGCCGTTTAAAATTTTAATTTGCTGCCGGAGGGCTTAGGGCTGCTCCCGCATGCAACATCGAGGCGCATTAAACAACAATCGACGTCTAAGCGCGTGTCTAGCAACTGTAACTCAGCGGTCCGGGAGCCGGGCTCTGCCCCGTGCGGCCCCCAGCAGGAAGGTCCACCTCCCGTGGCCCTGGCGCTGTGTGGGAACCGGCGTTGTGTCAAAGCGTCGGGCCACAACAAAAACTTTGTCCTTGCATGTTCCCGGGGAGGGAGGATGTCGTCCAGATTTAGCGGAGTTAGTGACGTCAGGAGATCAATTCTGTGGGATCCGCACAAAAGAAGCGGAAGGAGCCCTGCATGCCTCCGTCCGGGAGGAGGAAACGCTCCCTGCGCCTCCGGGGCAGAGTCGCCTTCTGGACGATTGCTCCTCGAATTCCTCCGTCGACGTCGTCCTCGTTGTCGCGATGTTGGGAAAGTTCCTGGCATTTGCGTTTGTGCACCGACGATTTATCTTGGAGGCAACAGCAACATGAGTCCTGCGTGTCTCCTGGAAGGTTCGTCCCGCGGACGGGCTCCCGAGTCCCGGCGGGCGCCCCGGGGGCTGGGATAAACTATGCTCCCGGCGCAGACCCTTGTTGCTATTCCTGTCGGGATTTCTGACTTTTTACTGGATGCATAAACTGTTTGCTGTCTTATCCCTAATGGAGTGACTCTGCGGTCGGCGACGAACCCCGGCGGAGCACCCCATTTGCACCCCCACAGGGCGCTTATCAGATCGGGGAAAAACCCGAGCGGATGTACGACATGTGTACGACTGTACGCGGCCCACTTTAAAACGTCCTCCGAGCAATTCAAAAAACGTTGATTGCCCCCAACGACGCACTCGCCCCATTAGAACTGGCACATTTGCGCGTGTTGGCGAGGAGAAATTGACCGGAATTTCGCGGGGATTGCGATTTATAGGTGAACACCTGAATACGTAACTAATTAGTTGTTGTTGCGCGCAAAGACGGCTCCAACTCCCAGAAGGAAGAACCCTCGGAACCAAAAGTCTGTGACTACTTTTAAATCTTACTTAAATCGTATACGTACATACGATACCAACATTTTATTCAATTCTCTTTAAAAAAAAAAAGGGATATAAATACCATTTAAACATTTCACCTTCACACTTTCAAACTTCAAGCCTCAAGCGTAGCTTACACATGCGATGAACGTAATTCCAGCGTCTTAAAATACATAATTCTAACATGAAAACTCCTTAATTTTTTAAACTAACAACTTTTAAGAGCTGCTTTTTTAACTTTTTATAAAAAAAAAAGTAATTTAAACATAGTAACATAAAGTTAAAATAAATATTTATTTAAAAGAATGCATTAAAAAGTAAAATCCGCCAACTTTGGAGCGTCCGCTAATATTGGGTTTAGAATGACATTACAAGCAGGCAGACAATAAAGTAAACTATGTATTGTACATAAAAGTTTTTAAAATGACGCTTTGTACGGAAATAGTAGTAATTGATTTTAAGTTTAATACTTTTAGCTAAATACTTAGTGTTATGTAGGTGAATATATAAAAAGATGGAATAAGTATGATAAAATATCGTTCCAAAAATTATATCTATTTATTTCATAGTATAATAATTGGAAATACAAATTATAACAAAATTGAAGAAAAGTTATATATTTGGATTTCATTCATTTTAGCTCTTAGGAGCAGTTTCGTTATTTACAATTCTTGTGGATATATCTTGTTAATTCTTGCATAGCTTTTGGATAAAAACACATATAATACATTAGTTGTAGTTGAAATAAACACATCTTGCAGTTAAAAAAATATCTGCGAATTAAATTATTTTGTCATCACTATTCAATCTTTAATTTAGATAATGTTCCTACACTTGCACTTCATCAACACTTGTTACAAAATTGGCTACATAGCATTAAGACTAAAATCATTTGTTTAGTTAATGAAACTGGAGTCAACAAGTGAGAAAATGCGTGATTTGATCATTTTTGAACTTATACCCTTAGCTATAATTTAAAAGTGATTTACTTCTAACATCTACTTTCAGAGTTTTGAGAGGCACCATACAGAACTTATTTTATGAGCATGCAGTATGTATTATACCAAATGAATTTGTTTATGAATAAAGTTATTTTGAAGAAACATTTGAAATGTTTTTAAGTTTTTCATATTTTTATGTAATTTCATTTTCGGAACGTTAAAGGCATCTATTATGCTCCACTTTACAAAAAAAAAAAAAGAAGGAAAACTGTCCAAATGTGACCCTATTTTTTATGTTTTCATTTCGGTTTCGTATTAAGCGTGTCAAATACACTTGTGTAATTAATTCTTGGTATGCTAGACGCAACCTCCCAGAAGAATGAATTTTGTTTCAATTTGAATCCCATAAAGAAACAAATTCTAGAAATTGCTCGCACAACTTCAAAGTTGTGACCAATCAAAAGATTCTCAGGACTAATCGCACGCTGGTCAGCAACGGGCAGGAAAATTAATCCAAATCACCATCAAAGTGATTTAATTGCTCGGAATTTCTGCCCGGACCACAGTCATACACGGGGGCAGTCCACCTGTAACGAGGCGCCTCCACCAGCGCCCGGGCGGCCAGAGCTCGCCAGCCGGATCCGGCCGGGTCCTTTGTCGTCGGAGCCCCGCTCCACATCCCCCGACAATAAATAAACTAACAATAACCCCCGATCGTGGACGGTTTGAATTTGATGTCCGGTTACACATTTTCGGAATAAATCCCTCATTCATCTGTCGGGATGTATTATCGGGCGGCCGATATGTCGGCTGTATCCAGCGCTGTCTCCGGAGCCCCGGAGCGCCGGCCGGGCCCCGTCGGCTGGACGTCCCGTGCATACTATTATTTATTGGCCCGGCTGATACGTTGATATTGGGCAAGAGGCGCGCCGATCAAAAAGGCCCAACTCGGGCGGAAGAGAGATCTTCCACTTCAGATAGTGTAATGGCATCCCATAAACAATATCGGCCGATAATGAAAATTTCGCCATAAGAACACTCACAGTGACAGCTTAATAAATATGTGGGCAGAGGAAATCCTCGGTGGCCATGTGGAAAATTCAGGTGCTCCCGGCGTGCGTGTATGGGTGGGTTTAGTTTGACAAAGCACGTGATGTATGTCACCCCTTCGTGCTCTTCTATGGGTGAGAAGAATCTGAAAAATAAATGGCAAAGGAGATGTTCCCGGATGTCCCTGATTTCGATTATCCCCGAATTTGTTTTTAGGGATGACATCTTAAATTGAAATTGATACATTTCCTTATGTTATATATTATCAGTATTCATGAGCTAGTTTCGGTTTTTAGGTCAGTTTTCCCTTAGATTTCACAAATAATTAAAACTATCTTGGAGGCATCCACCATTTTGGATTTAGAAAGCAAAAAACGTGTGCAAAATTTCAGCCTGTTCGGATAAGAGAAAATGGTTCAAAATTGACTTGCAAGATTCCAAGCAGACAGACAATCAAGTGAGCTAAATAAAAGCTTTTAATAAAAGTAGCACTTTTTAAAGCTTTATGACATGTGTGGCTCAAAATCTTGTTCGTTTGAATCAAAATTATGTTAGCGTCACTTAAATACTTTGTTACTTAAACCACGGTCGATTTTCGCTATGTTTACTACAACAGAATAGATTAACTGAGATTTTATTTTCAGTTTAATTAGGCACTGTTTTTAGCAGTGAAATTTTGAACCCTGTAAATTAATGTGGAATTACTCTGTTTTAGTCCACCACACCTTTACGTATTTTATAAATTTATGAAACATATAACAATAAAATCTGTTGATGTTTAAAAATTTTTTGAATCAACTATTTTCTAATAGCAGTAATTTTGCAAAACTGTGCATGAAATTAAAAACGCAGAATATCCCGAAAATAATGGTTCAACTAAAAGAATTCCGTAATTAAGTCCACTTTCGATGTTTTAAGTACGATACACTGAGAGAAAAACGTTGGTAAAATTTACTACATTTCTTGTTTAATTTAGCGTCAAACAAGATTCGTAGTTACTTTGAAGAAGTTTTTATTGTCAATATTTTCATTTTCAACGTGACAATTTCATTGTTTGAATAAACTACGACATTTTTAATAAAATTGTTGTTCAATTACGTTTGCTTGATACATTAACAACGTGAACGATATTAAGTAACTATTTATATTGTTAATTTAACCGGAAATAGTAGAACGAACACGATTGAATAGTATGTCAACAATCATTGCACAATAAATCGACAATATAAAATAATAAAAATATTACTTTTTTATAGTATCCTAACCATAATAATTTTTGATTTTACCACTTTTGCATTGTAGAGCAATGATGCAGCATAAAAAAATTGTTAAGTTAGAAAAACTAAAATCCATTTGCGACGCATTTCCTCTTGTAAGTAAACTAAAAAGTAATAAATTTAGAATTAAAGTTTTAGATTTCCTAGAGACAAAAGAAAGATTAAATGCTAAAACCATGAGCTTGCATTCAGTGTTAAGCCATTAAACACATTAATATGTGTAATTGATATATTGCCTATAATAGAAATTTTGATATTAAAACTAGTCTTCAAAATTGTGAGTATGCACACAGGTATCTTCTTTTTATAATTGAAAACATATTTATTACTTTTCAACCTATTTACAAAAACAGCTTTGTGGTAAGGGACTCCTAATTTCTAACTTTAAATTGGATAGGTATATTTTCAAAATATATCGAAAAGTCATTCTGTGCCTCTGCTTTTCTACATTCTGAGAACCCTTAAAAATATATAAAGTTCTTTGTTTTAATCCTCATTATTATTATTATTTTTCTTTTTAAAAATTAAGAATAGAAACAACAGTTTTAAAGCAATTTTATTTTATTATATGTACATATATCGGAATATAATTAAAAATATTTTGGACGAAAATACATTTTTCCATTAGGATTATTATAATAGTGAACTGGGGGACCATCAAATTTACTTATGTTAAAAATGAAATATTTATTGTTTTCACCTTTAAGTTCATAGGATTGAAAATGATTACAGAATGATAATAATACTTCTGAACAAACAATGTATAGTTCAGTTTCTTTTTTAATGAGCAATGTTTCAATTCTATAAAGTGTTATTTCGTTTGCATCTGTAATACTCAAATAATAATAAAAACGCATACAATTCTTAAATTTCTTAAGGCGTCAACAAAATAACAATGTTTCTAACAACGGCCATTGTAAATCAACTACTGAAATATTACGATTTATGTTTAAAAGAAATACGAAAAGTTGTTGAAAGGACTATGTCCGTATTAATTAGCTGAAATTTCTGTTGACAATGTTCCCATGTTTAAATTAACTATGAAATGGTTTTAGAATTGACTATTTTATTGTTTGAATTAAATATTTTTTTGAAATTGTAAAATAACAAGAAAAAATAGTTAAATTGACCAATGTTTTTTCTCTCAGTGTATGAATTTTTATTTTCTTTAAATAATTACTTTGTTTTGTATCTATTTATATTTATTGTGGAAAATAGTAACAGATATTACAATATATTTGTACATTACCTTGATCAATCAATTTTTAGGTATGACATTGCTTATAAAATGTTTAAGTTTTTTTTTTTTTTAATATCAAAATTTTATGGTTTGAACAGCATTAGTGATTTTTCCATCTTGGCTCAGCTGTTAAAAAAGGAGGACAGACTCGTATCTTAAAATTTTAATTAAAAACGAACAACTTCTGTTATCTTTCTAAAATAAACAAAAATCGGAACAGATGGAGTTTGAGGACTCCTCACGGATTTTGATAAAACTTTGTAGGAGTGTTCATCTGAAGTCAAAAATGACAAATATGCGAACAAGAAATTTTGTCGGTCACTTGCTCTTTCCGAGATATTTAACTTTGAAATTTCGAAATTTGACACTTTGCCGCCACGATGTTTTGCATATTTCCATAAAATTTCGTTGCAAATTATATAAATACCATAAATTAAGGATATTTCCAGCTTTTCATTATAAAAAATTCTTCAACAATTTTTGAAATTAACGAATTAAAAGTAAATATCTTTTTCGATATATTGACAGTGACGAGCACGCATTTGTCTTATGAAATGATAAATCGAAGTAAAGTAAAATTTTCCTTATTTCAGCACTCGTGTAGTTTTTTTTACAGACATTCGGTAGAAATATTTTTAATTTAAGATTTTTCCATAATTTTTACCAAAAGATTGTGTGGGCATGGAGAAATTGCGGCGAAAAATATCACTTTTCAGAATCTTAAAGTTAAATATCTAAAGACATACATATAAGCGACCGACGTATTTTTTTTTTTTGCCTATTCCTTACTTTTGGCCCTAAGTAGACATTAGTACAAAGTTGCATCAAAATCCGTGAAGAGACCCAAACTCAATTTATGGTCAAAAATTATATTTATGACTATGATGCTCGGCCTAAAATAAATAAGATTAAAAAAAAATAAAAGCATTATAAAGTTAAATAAACTATGTTTTAGATATTTTTGGAAATCATTCATCAAAAATATCTACATACATAGGTAACTTTAAGCGTTTTTTTTCCATTCTATTTTTAAATTTTCTTAATTTTAACTTAGAGCACTAAACTAAGGAAAATTATATATAATATAGTACATATATTTAAAATATACTTCAAAGAATTGTATAGCCAGATGAAAATCAAAGTTAAAATATTCACTAACTAACTGGAGGTTTTTCCTTACATAGAAGAATATTTTAGGGATATCTTGACAATGGAATACAAACGGCATGGACTTAAAATTTCGAGTAAAGGTTGACCCTCCTTAACTCGTTTCTGAGATGGTAGAAATTCAAAATACTCGGAGTGACCCCGCTTTGTACATATAGTATGTGTTAAAAGGTTTAGTTAGATTACTTTCATAAATTAAGGTTACATGTTTCTTATTTTGGCTAATTTTAATAACAAAAGGTTTACTTAGAATAAAATCATATTAATAATATTGCTTCTGTTATATCTTGAGGATTTTAATGTGTGTTTCTTAAAAATGGTATAAAATTTGTCTCAAAAATAACAAGTAGATAATTATAATACGTATTAAAAGGTATTTAAAAGCACACATTTATACCTTATACAGTCAGCAGGTACTACATATGTATGCGTGAGAAACGTCGAAATGCGCGTACACACATTTTTGTATAAATTGATTAAAAAATAGGTTCGTTGATGATGAATTAACATTCATCTCAAAGGACACAATGTGGTGGGTTCGGAATATTTTAGATAGCTGGGTTTACACTGCATTGGGTATACAAGACTACAAGTTCTTAGGTTCAATGGATCACAGTTCTTAGGTTCAATGGATCACAATTTTCAGAGGTTGTTGGATACAGTGTTTTGGCTACATTGGCGTACAACCTTCTGGGTATGTTGAAGGACAACATTTTGGGTAGATTAGTACACAATTTGGCGGGTTTACTAGTTGAAACGAATTTGGACTGTCATCGTATTTGGGGACGCATGCAATGTATTGTTTTGGGGGTTTTATGAGGTCCCATTTGCTTGCGCTGTATTGCCAGGGTGGACCTGTTCTGGGGAGAATTGTTTTTCGGCTGTATTTCTTGAGGGATCATTGTCGTTGCGTATTTTGCATTGGACATTTTCTGATATTTGTTTACTTCTTGACGACATTAACTGGCGACATATTTATGATTATATTTCTTTGGGGCATAAATCCTGCGGGTACGTTTTCATAGGGCATATTTCTCGATTGCGTATTTTCTGAAGGCACATTTCTTGAGGTCGTATCTCGGAGTACCTACCATATCTCGACGGCATATTTCCCAGGGGTACAGTTTTCCTGTGGGTACATTTTCGCGAAGCGTATTTCTCGATTGCATATTTTTTGGAGGCACATTTCTTGGAATTAGATTTGCTGTAGACGCAGGTAGTATATTTCCCGATCGCGTATTTCCTGGAGGCGTATTTCCTGAGAATACATTTTCTGGGCGCACATTTCCCGGAGGTACATTTTTTGAGATCATTTCTGCTGGATTCCCATATCCTGACGGCATATTTCCTAGATATCCTAAATATCCTACTGTTACACTTTTGAAAGGTTTTTTTGATTGCGTATTTTTTAAAGACTCCTTTCTTGAGGTCATATCTCCTGTAGTCCCATATCCTGATGGTATATGTATTTCCAAAGAGTGAATTTCCTGTGGGTACATTTTCCCGAGGCATATTTCTCGAGTGCATATTTTCTGGAGCCATATTTCTGTATGGCACTATTCCTGGGGTCATACCTTTTGGTGGCATATTTGCTCAAACGTGTTCTGTGATTGTTTAGATTTGGTTTACAACATTCACACCACCAACAGTACATCATCTGTAAATATTTCTGTTAAAATATTTGACATAGTGAATAATATATAAATACTTACGAACATAAGAAACAACACAGGATCGTTACCGAAGATGCCACTAGTAGCGGCGGAATTTCTAATGTGTCATTACTTTTATTGTCGATGTTATTGGATTTATAGCCGAAAATGTTATTATACTAGAATTGTATTTGACATCATTGATAAAATTATCGTATACCGAACCGTAGTCGTCCATTACCTCCCCACCAACTCTAACTTTAGTAAAGTAAATGTAAAACAAAAACATCACAGGACTACGATTCATCTTTAAATAAGTGCGGGTCCACTTTGCGAGTTTGGAATGTGACATGCTCGGGCAAAATGCATCTTTTATATGCCGGTTGAACTGTTTTCAGTCAGTTTATTTGAGAGCCTCACTATTAAATTTTATATGTTGCCAAACAATAGGGAAACACCATATTTTAGTCTGCCACACTTAAAATTTTTACGAGAGCTACCTAATTGCAATTTGTTCTTTTGGCAATTCCGGGTAAAACTTATTTTATAAATTTATGGACCATGTCAATGAAATCTTTTGACTATAAAAAATTGTATGAGCTAAAAGTTGTTTGACAGCCGCAGTAAGTTATACAACTAATTGTAATAGTAATTTCGAACAAACAATGATCCTATTTTTGTTATATGTATATTTTTGCATTTTAGAACTTTCCACGTTATATGATATGAAAAATTCAATATTTGAGAACCTAGAAAAATGTTTCAAATCTGTTAAAAATGTATATGAAATTTTAGACTGGGTCTGAGTAATCGACATGGTTACATTAGTGGCATAGAAACAAAGTAGTCCTGTAAAGTTAGATTCTACGTAGACTTCCGGTGAAACCACATTGATGTTATATCCTAACATATGCTTATTTGCCGGTGGCACCACGTTGGTGTCACAAGCTTTTATTTGTGTTAAACTTCAAAAATTGTTTGCAAAACGAATGGACGTTAAAGCGTTAGCTTCAAAATGACTTTGAAAAATAATTTTTTTTATACAAAATGTAACAAATTTTCCCATCGCTTGTAATTCACACTTGGTGTTTTAACCACTGTGCGATCGAAACGCCTGTGACAGAAACACCAAACCGTAATCATACTATAAAAAAGATCGGCTTGGTGCTCTGGATCGATTTTATTATTAATTTTACTAATCATAGATAAGTAAAAAATAATAAGCATTACACTGAGTATAACACTTTGGTTTTTATTGTTCCAGAAATAAATTGCATCATTTTGTGGAATATAATTAAACTATTTAAAATATTTCGCTATATTTATATTTGATTTGAAAGTTCCATGAGCCCATAGAGGGTTATCCTTTAACCGTCTTTGGGACCGGGTAACTTTTAAGCACACATTAGTGTATTGATATATTTTTTTAAGTAGTTTAATTAAAATGTTCTGAAAGTGTGTCAAAATGGAGTCAGAAGTTCGTGATATCGATCAAAACGGCATAAGTTCTAACAACTTCGAATAAGCGAGCCCGTTTTTGTTCAAAATGGAATAATTTTCATTCACATCTATATAAGATGTCGTTTCATTTTTGAATTTTTGTTAGTAATATTGTTTTTAATTAGGCAACATTATAGTCGACGCTCTCGTCTTTTTGTAACAATCTGAATTTCATAAAAAACCGTTCAATTTCGATGTGTTCAGGTAGATGTGACCCTTTAAATGTAATCAAGTGGCAATCAAAACGTTGCATTTCTTAAATTTAAATATCTTCGGATTTATTAGAGATAAGAATCTTTGATTCAACATATGTTAAATAGAGTCACAAACACTACTTATATGGGGGGAAAAACCACGTTAAAAATCGATTATAAGTATGCCATTGAGTCTTGTGCTCCTGTAAAATTTAATTTTGTGTAATTAGATCGTTTTATATATGCATATAATAATCGTGTGTCATCCTTGCATAAATTTCTCGGGACATAGCTGGAATTAAACAACAAAATCGCGGCGCGATGAGAACTTGTTAAGTTCGTCCAACAAGCGTTTAATTTGATTTATTCGCTGTCCGCCTTTTCCACCTGACCGTGATGACTGCAATTTCATTAGGGGCCCGCGCAGAAAAGGCTCCCACTCAATCGCGAGCGGTGCAGTTCGCGAAGACATAAATATAGGTCCATAAACCTAATTTCATCAAACGGCGGCTATTTCCCTTAATAAATCAGTTTTACTGAGCATTTGGAGCCGGGGAAACCGGGAAACACACACGTCGCGCGGGATGTAAACAAATGTTAATAACAGCGCGGGATCGCGCCGCGCCGAGTGGACTGTCGCCGTAAAAAATTGCACTTTTTCATGCAAATCGACAATCATGTTCTCAGTTATTTCAACATAATTTCTGTCGTTTTCGTTCGCCGACGAGAGGAGTTTGCATAAAAACAGCCGGCAGTCGAACCATAAATAAAGCGGCGAATAAATTGAAATTCAAATAAAAATCGTGGAGGGGCTCGAGAAATAAAAAAAAAATAAAAAGTAAAAAAAAAAAATAAAAAAATTGAGAAGGAAAAAATCCGAAATCCGTCGAAAGTATGAACTGGCGGTGGGGCCGGCGGCGGTGGGGCGGAGTCCGCCTGCAGCCCAGGTGAATGCTTCTAGAGAGAGGCTGACAGAGCAAAACTGGGCGGAACGGGCACGATTAATGGGCTTCCACGGCGAATAAATTATTTATGAAAAATTATAGTGTTAGTTTTCTATTTCGAGCGGCTCCTTGAGGCCAAGAAAAATTGTGATATCCTGCAAACAGGAAGAAATTGAGTGCGCCGAACGGAAAGTGAAAAAAAATCGTATTAATAGGCCCGCCGTGCCCCGTCCGGGGGGGCCAGTGCAGGACCTCTTCCAAAAACATATAATTTGCCTAAATGTGTGTGTTTTTCATTTCGACTCTCGCCCGTGCCGCCTGCATTCCATGCTTCTCATTTTTTCTGAAAAATGACTTTTGTCCTGACATTTTAACTCCTTTTTCTGATTTTTTCCTTGGTCGACTGTGGCCCTTTTTTTCCAGCCCTCCGCTGCCCCGCGGCCGAGTTGCATGTGTTCGGAGCGGGATTCCCCCCGTGAGTCGCAGACAGCCCAAGGTAAGAAGTGGCTGTCATCACGGGTGCCGCACAGGGTGAGAAATAAAAATGATAAATGCTGGAGGATATTATGGAAATAACTATTACCTGTCATCATCAAAAAACAATTCATCAACGGATAGTTGCTGGACGCCACTTTCGTGCCTACGTCTCATCCACGTGAATAATGGGAGGAATTACCCCCCGCTCCTTCCGGCGACTTTGCCAGCTCCCCGCCTCCCCGCTCACCTGCGCGGCTAAGAGTTATCGGTTTTGTTTAAACTTTCGAGGCGTTTTTGGCCTGCAGCTTTGAAAAATGGAGCTCCCCAGGGAGTCTCCAGGAATCACATGTTTCCCATCAGCCGGCGAAAGCGGTTTACTGCTTTGCGTACATCTGTCTGCAATTTTTGAGAAGGAAATCTTAAAGAAAGGATTTCGGAGAAAATTCTTTAAATTCTGTCACAAGAATAGAAAGTATGTTTTTGGTAGAACAGAATAAAAGGTACACTCTAAAGTCGGAGTGTAAGTACACCCGGAATTTAAAAGCGCGCCAACCTACACTCTAAAAAATAATTGAGTAGTTTTCCAACGTTAAACGTTGGCACAAAATTTGTTACAAAAACTACTATAAGAGAATGTAAATATTCACCAGGTGATTTACATTCAGTATGTATAAAAATACTATTGGATAGAGTAAAGGACTTTGCAAAAGAGTAAAATTACGCCGCAAAAGAGTAAAAGTACTCATTCACATGGTGATATTGATATTTTAATTAAAGCCACAGATCTATAAAAAAAATAAATAAAATAAACTTCGATACATATATTTATAATATATGTAGGTATGTTTTACGACACGAACGTACAAATACCTACACATTTTGATGCAATGCAGAAAAACAATGTTCACATTATTTTTAAGGTTTTAGTGGGATATTCAAATAATTTTTGTAAATTGTCTGTGATTTTAAACCAAATTGCTGTTAACAAGAGAATGAATATTTTAAAAATTACGTTAAACTGACGTAAATCTACGACCAAAATTATCTCATTTAACCCTAATTTAAGCGAAATCATTTTGTGAAGGTATTTTTTGCAGAAATATTATTTATTTGTAATAAGTTCATTATTCCATCTCAAAAAAGAAGCACGTATAGCGAAAATTATCTAAAAGAACTTTATTTTATAATCCTTCTTTCAAAAATAAGGATTGGAACTTCAGTTCCTGTTCGAAATAATTTGTTCTAAAAAAGCTAATTATCCTAAGCTAAATAATTTGCTGTTAAAACGCAATTGGGATAATATATTCTATTCATGCACAGCGACAAATAGATGCTGCTGTGAACAAGTTCCATAATAAGTTGTTTTCGGGCTTGATTTGTTTTCGGGCTTGATTTGTTTTCGGACTTGATTTGTTTTCCAGAAGTTTTAATTTATTTTGCTTGTTTTTGTTAAATAGGCCATTTCAATGCCATAAAAACATTCATATTGCATTCCAATAAAGTAATGCCAATTTACAAACCAGTGCCAGCGTGCTCTTCTGACCTGAACACTTGGCAACTGAGATTTCCTTTTTAGTATGATATGTACATAAATCGAATTCAATTCCAACATATTACATTAAAAATGTTTTAATATAATGTAGCCTATGTCCATCCATATTAACCCCATAAAACTATTTTTTATGTGAAGATTTTTGCCACTCTTGATGAGAAATTTTTTCGTGCATCATCACTGCCTTTGCATAAACACAAAACATTTCGGACACGTTGTTCTCATTTTAAGCCCACCAAGAGTGTCACGTCTCCTACACGTTTTTATGGTGCAAGTTGTTCTAGCTTGCTGTTGATTAAGGAATTATTGAAATTAATCCATTACATGCATGCTTTTTATTTCAAAAGTAGGGTAAGCTCATTTTTGGTTTAGGCTTACAGATTAAAGAATCATATTAAGAGGTTAGAGCTAGTCAGAGGCGTGAATAAATATGCATTTGATTTTAATGTGTTTTTAAAAGTTGTACAATGGTTTTTATTTTAAATATCATACCAAATTAATTACAACACAAAGTTTCTATTCTGTACCAAGTTACCTGCTGGATTGTTAAATGCTCTTTTACAAATCGTGATTTGTGGTGACAACCAGAATCCAGAACCTCTTCGTGAGTTCTCCAAAATCAATGCAACAAGAAAGAATTGTGCTTTTTATGTTTTCTTCAAATTGAACAAAATGGTGAGTTTTGAAAGTAAACTTTTTAAGGTAAAAGGGCGCTTGTGTATTTATTGTTTAAAGTTTCACTATCTGCCATCAATAGTAGGCAAGTCCTACGATTGTTATAGGATATTTTTAAAACTATTCATTGAATCAACTTGAAATTTTCACCGAATATTTTTCAAATATTCTATTTTTATAAAACGTAATTCTGACTAGCCCTCACCCCTTTATCCTATAGATTTTCTTTATATGAAATTATAAATTGGAAGATAACTAATTATAAAGGCAAAAAACTTTTATAGTATTATTGAAAATAGCTTATTTAGAAGAAATATATATGTAAATAGAAGGGGTAAAGGTTATAAAAACTTTTGAAAAGAAATCTGTTAGTTGTCTTGTTGGCATTCTGCAAAACACGCAACCCAAATTCCACGCACCCATTTGCCATGGATCCCCACACGGTGCCAGACGATGACGACGACATAGACGTGGACGAATCTGTCTGGTCCAGGTCGAGTATCTCGAGGCCTGTCGTCCACTCCTAATCGCTGGGAGGTAGAAAACGAGCACGACAACGAAAAAAGCAATTTGAAATTACATAACTAATACTATGTGCGTCCACAGCCATAAAAGGGAATATCTGAACGGATCAAGATGGAACAACAAGGATGTGTACCGATGTGGGCACCGTCAAAGGACCCAAAGAGCATATGAGGTGTCCTTCTACTCCATTGAGCATATCCCACTATCCCCGAGCTTGCACACTTGATGCGGCCGTCCGTGTGTGGAAAAATCTCAACAGAAAGTGGCAATTTCACTCCTTGCAGCTCTTTGCCAAGACCGTCGTCGTCGTCGTCGTCGGCGTCCTGCAGGACGTCATCTTTCCTGTGTGGAGCGCCTTGCATACAGCACAGGAGTGCTATGCGGCCGGGGACTGGGGCCGAGCGAGTCGAGCGGAGCACCTCATATAATGGAAGAAATGTATTGAATACGTGATCTCCTGAAAGTCCTGATGTGACCGTTTTTGCATAAACGATTACATGTGGAGTCGATAGCGACAGCAAATGTCTACGACTAGGGGAAGCTAAGAAGATGTTCCCAGCCAGAAATAGGCTCTGGGGTGCTCCCCGAAATTCCCAGTGCCGAAGCCGGCTCCGGGACCCATGATGCCTCCGTTACATTCTGGCAGCTGATTTCATTCATTTTTAATTATTTTTTGGATCAATCGAGCCCTAGCCCGGCTAGGTGGACGTGGGCGGCCGCGCCGATATCTTTGTCGGCCCCTGGCAGCGTCTGGAATTTATTAGAGACGCCCCGCAAGGAAAGGAGGACGTGAGGCCGCCCACAATCGTCAACACGGGGCCATGTATCATAGGGCCTCGACCGGAACCAATTTATAACAACTAATTGCATCTATGTATGAGCCGGGTCCATTGGACTTTTTCGCTGTCGCAGGGGTTTTTTGCCGGGTACCCGGATCCCCGGGATCGGCTGGATGTGGCCATATGTGCGGCGCAAGGATAAGTGGATGACGTTCGGGCAGGAAGCTGCTCCTCGCCGTGATGGCCCGTGGCCCTTTTTTCGGCAGTCCCCGCCGCCGGAGGTATGTAGAACGTGTCCCGGCCACTTGTACGTGAACGGATTTTTTGAAATTAATAACAGCGCCTCCGCCGCCGGGTCGGGGCTGCCTGGGGCCAGAGGTGACTTCTTGGGCTTACGGAAATTATTTGATGGAGTAATAGAATTACGTCTGGCTGTCATAAGTAATTTCGGGCGGAACATCTCCGGACAGGATTGCAAAAATTCATAATTAAAAGCCCCAATTAGCGCCAAAAGTTTACAATTTTAAAAGTGGATAAATTGGACTTAATTCACCACCCAATTCCGCACAGCTCGCCCGAAATGAACACGGCGGCATTAACTCGAATTAAATTGAATTCGCTTCGGCCCCTAGTTCGGGAGGGCAGTTTTTTCGGCTCCAGGAAGGTTGTTCGGGTAAATTAAAAATTTCATTATACGACACAAATGCCCCGCTCGAAAGTTTTCGCTGCCGCTTATCTGTGACAAGAATATTTTGCCTATTTTAGTAAGCAAATTCAATCTGCGCAATAACAATTGCTTTCCTTTTGTAACGAATTTTTTATTAGTTGCTGCGAAATATTAAAATAGAAAACCTCGCACAATTTAAATTATTTCAAAATTTGTCTCAGAGGATTTTACTTATCCTTTTATCCCCAATATTTTGCTATATATGTAACTTGGTTGATACTTTGAATAATTGCAATTGTAGATCATAATTTTCTGCATCCATTTACCCAAACAGTTTTAAATAAAAGTAGATAATGACAAAATACGTTGGAAATGGTCGCAATTCTCAAAACAATATATACTATAAGTACATAAAGAGCAGATAAATAATATTGCTTTCTGCGAAAGTTTGTATGTACATATGTACATATGTTGGACAATCAACAAAAAATTTAAAATATTTATTTAACAGGGAATAGAAACTATCAAAGTTCTTTAAAAAATTCACTTATTTCGAAACAGTATCAATGTGTAACAGTCGGAAATGTGAATTTCACAATATGGTTCGAATTATTTAGAATTTATACCGAAGATTTCTGACGAACAACAAGTTCAAGAAAATTAAATTTTGTTTTCTTTCAGCAAGATTAATTTTATTACAAAATATGTATAAATAAACGTCAGCATTAAAAAATAAACGTTTTGATTCATGGAAAAAGCGCGATTTTGCGGTACGGCCTATTCGGGAACTAATTATATAATCGTATTTGATCCATATTTTCAGCTAATTAATAGTTATTTCAATATTTGTGCCAAAAACGTCAAAGTTTTTATCACCCTTTTGGCATTTGAATGACATGGATGAAATTAAATTATTAATTATAAATTCTCGATCGGATTCCAGTCTCTGGATTCTCTGGATTGTGAGAGCCACTACAAAATGCGAATATGTTGTTATTTTTTAAACTATTATTTTATGAGTTTTGGAACGTGTTTTGGGTCATTGTCTCGTTAAAAGGTGGGACTTGCAAAACTATTTCTTCCTTGCCGTTAGGCTAGTTTGATGCAGCGCTGACGCGGTTATCGGAAGACACACTTAGGATATTTGTTGAAAACCTGGTGGGAATCGAAGCCACAATCTCTTCCTTTATATTTCTATAATGAAAATAGACCACGATCGAGCCAGTCTCATGCTCGACGGAAAACCAGCATTGGGGTAGATGCAAATGTTTGTCTTTTTCCTCCTACTTTGACTAATGCTTCGAAACTAATATGATTTTTAGTTGGTCGAAAATCGAAAGTAACATTAGTTGATTAGTCCTCCGAAGTGTATTTATTGAAAAGTTCAATGCTCCATACGTATTTAATATTGCAAATTTAAAATAAATATAAAATCTCATAGTTTCTCCAGAAAATCATTCTGTTTTCAAAAAATAATGTGTTTGAGGAAAAAACCGATATATTTTTTTACACAGCATTGTGTATAATTTATTTAGTATGTATATAATCTTTAATAGATTGTTCTTTAGGTGTTTTTTGTTAAACGCAGCTTTATTCCTTTTAAATACAAATGTGCTCTACAAAATTATGCAAGTAAGTGTTTCTTATTATTTTGAAATACAAAATTCTATAATTTTATAGTTCTGTTTAGATTGTAAACGTTAAGCTCGCTCAAAAAGTTTCGGGCTTATCAAGAAAGGTATGAAATTACCTCGGCTGGAATCTAAGTCGATTTGTAAGCCGGATTTCCTGCCCGGTGAGGTGCTAATAATTAAGATAAGCCGCGAAAATGAGTGAAGATTCAGATCGGGCGTCACATTTTCCCTCGGGTCTGCTAGGCCCCACATATGACCTGGGCCGGGGGCCTCACCACACAGTGGTGACTGGCGGAGGCCCGTGATCGAAATAATTCGTCAAACGAATTAAAAGTCGGTTTTTCGGAGGCGACCTGGGTTTCATTAGATTCGCGTAAGCACGTAACCAGGCGAAATTTCAGTCATTACGGCGACCGGATCCGCCTAAGCCCGCCGCGGCCGCCGCAGCCCCAGAGCCGCTTTCGTGCGGCGTGTCGTGATAATGAACGATTACGACGTCCCCTGGAAAAGTGCACCGCAAGAGTCAGTCAAAGTTCTGTTTAGGTCTGGCCTGTGTTTCGTAGGAAAAACTGTGAATTTGTTTACTTAATGGCCTTTACTTAAAATTTTCCAACATTTTTAGTTGCTGCGGCCGTCCGCCCGTCCCGCTGCCGTGCGAGCGGCCCTGCTCCAGTTGCTAGTGGGTAGTCCCGGGGGTGGTAGGCCCCCAGGACCCCAGGCCCCCGTGCTCCTGATGCACTTTACTCGCCAAAAGTTTTCTGCAAATTTTAAGTTATTAATCCTGTGGCCCGTCAGCCAGAACGAGGGTCGGGACCCAGGCACCGCCGCCGAATGAGCGATGGAGCCGCGACAATGGTGACAATTGCTGATTTATAAGAGTTGGGCAAGAGTTTCCAGAAAAATGCGCCGCTCGATTCAGGGACCCGGGCCCTCGGCCCAAATAAATCCGGCGCATACTTAGGGCAATTCCGTCGACTTCGAATCGGTTTCTGTTGTTAATATCGCATGAGTTATGGCCCCCGGCGGCCGGAGGAGCGCCTTTATAGCCTTAATGGCTATTTATAGGCAGATGGCTCCCAAGGCCGTGCAAGAGGAGTGCACACACTTCCTCCTGCGTGCCGTGCCGGGGCCGGAGCCGGGGCCCCTCGAAATGCAAAAGTCGCCGGGAAGGAACTCGTTATGTCCCGGCTGAAATAAGTTTGCTTAGTTTTGTTTGAACACTCGAGCGAGCCCAGTGGAGAGCCTGAAAGCAAAAATGACAATCACACGCCGACGGAGCACCTGAGATGAATACCTGGGGTCGCAGCCGTTGAAAAAAACACGCTCGAGTGGTGGCTCTTGATGTTCTCTTCGCCCCCGCACTTCTTACTATTAGGCACGAGCCCTTGACCATTTCTAGTTGACATAGTTTTTAATTAGACACGTCTATGGGATGTGATAAGTTCAACTTGTTCCTGCACGCCCGGCCTTCTTCAGCTAGCCGGCCGAGACGTGGAGGGAGCCGCAGTAAGGAACTCAACGGAAAAGACACTTCCAAGTTGACACAAAGTCACACAGTCCTGTCGAAGTTTATGCAAAAACAAAAAAAAAAGAAGTAAAATGAAGCACCGAAACAATTGGAACAACAAGGCCCCACCCACTCGAGCTCTGAGGTCATCCTCTTAAATCCTCTTCGAGCAGGACGCCAACAAGATTCGGATGGCTCCTTGCAACTCCAACAAACTCAATAATTTAAGGTTTGTCGGAGGCGCCCCCGAAAGCGAGTTAAATTTGTAATTTTTCAGATTCGTACCCTAAACACTTCAAAATGTTATAATAATAAAGTCGAAAGCAATTAGGTATATCACTCAATTATGGACATTTAGATGTCTATATAAAACAGCTTTCCAAATTGTAAATTGCAATGACAAAAATTGCAATATTACATCAAATTCAAACGAATATCTAATAAACAAATTTACTAGTTATATGGTAATTTTGGTCAAACTTTATTGTTAAAATTACCAATTTTACATTTCCTTCATAGAACTAACTTAGTCAAGTTTTGCATATTTATTTATTGTTGAAACCAACATACACGAGGAGTGTCTATTCAAAAGAAGCTATTTACACCATAAGCAAACTTTACGAAAACCGATAAACACGTTTAGTGGTCATTATTATTTATATGCGCGGGTTTTTTTTTTTTTTTCAATTACATTATTTATGAAGGCGATACTTTTTTGTACAGCTAACTTGATTTTCAGTACTATTATTAACAAACAAAATAATAAACGACCAAAAATGGAAATAGCACCTTTTGATCAGACATTTTGCAATTTCCATGGAAATAGCACCTTTTTGATCAGTATTTACACCAATTACGCTTCCCTTCTTTTCGATATGAACTTTTTGTAAATCTTCCAACTTTTTATGAAAAATGTTCAAAAACAATAGAAATAGCACTCTTTGGAGCGTAAATAGCACTTTTTGATTGGGACAATAAAATTAAGGCTAATTAGTAAGAAACTAGTCACTTTTGATCAAAAGTAATGACAGATTTATGTAGGATCTTAGATTAGAAGTGGAATTAGCAAAAAAAAACGTTGAATGACTAAAAGAGTAAATAGCTCCTTTTGAACAAACACTCCTCACACGCCTACTATCATTAATTGCAGAAAAAAAGAATTTATTTTACTTTATCTAATTCGAAATTAAATGATTTTTATAACATGTACAGTATGTACACATCTTAGCTATATTGGCTCTGCAGAGAAGACTATCGAAAATCCTGTTCAGTCTTCTCTAAATAAAAAAAATTAAAGTTAAAGTCATCTACAACATAAATTGAATTTTTATTTAAACAATTTTATGATGACATTTGCAATTTGATTTGAAACAAATAGCAACTAAACTTTTTTATGTATTTCCTTTTCTCTCTAAAAACAACCTTTTATAAAGATAAGTAGATTCATCAATATAAATTAAGTATAGTAAATTTAATAACATTTAGCAAATTTAATAACTGAAGTGAAGTGATTATACGACACTCCTCCACAGCTCGTTAAATCCATAATTTGTTCAATTACCTTTGATATAAAGATTCGAGGACGCAAAGGTCTGTTCTTTGTAGTTGTTCCTATCTCACCGGATTTAGTTGAAAGTATCGCAAACTAATAACAGTTGGTTGCAGTATTGAAATATAAATTTAACTTAAGTCGAATGTTTAATTTTCTTCCCTGGTTATTCGTTAATTTTTGAGAATTCAACCGCTAATACTAAATAAAACAAAATACAATAGTTTCATTGAAACATCTTTAATGATTAATTTTAACTCTCAGCTCTTTTTCCTTTAAAGTGTCCGATGCCCTTTCAAATGTCATCAGCAACGCCGATTTTACCATTTTTCTAAGCTAAACTTTTAGTTTTTTGAAAAAACAACTTGGCTTTCGTAACATTTTGTAGTTTATTTATCAATATCTCGAATGTTTATAATTTTTCAAAATTTTGCAGGTGCCTTCCGTTTGCCACAAAACGGAAGAATCGGAAGAAATTTTGCAGCGGTCGGCTATACTTTTGGAAATATTTAACTTTTAATTTTGACAAAATGCCAAAAGTGAAAATTGTGAAAAAAACCTGAAATAGAACGATAATAAAATATAAAGAAAAATTTTCTTACCTCTTATCATCTAAATTACATTTGTGTTAAAAAAAATATATTCACATAAAAAAATCATTTATTTTAAAAATATGATATACATCACAAATGCGTGCTTGTCTGCGCGCGAAAAGTGCATAGTGTAGTGCTCTTTAGGGAAAATGAACAGATTTAAGTTGTATTTTGCAAAACGAAAGGAATTTTGCGGGGGAAATGGGCACTTCAATTTGATATTTTGTCAAAATTAAAAGTGGAATATTTCCGAAACTATAGTCGACTATTCTTGACTTGTTCCAAAATCTTCCAGGCTCATTGCACTAGCTAGGGTTTGAATTTCGAAATTCTGTTTCCAGCATTGTGCTCCGGAAGGATCATAACATTTTTTAAGTCAATAAAAAAAGAATCGATATTTTGAAGGTTTTAACTCAGGGATGCCCTCTTAAATCCGAAATGGAAACATTCAATTCTCAAGCTTTACTGTAATGTAATTATTAGGTAATTTCCTTGGGTTTATTTAATCAATTAGTCTTTTTGCGGATAAAGTTAAATTTTATTCTGTACAATACATATATTTTTTGTTTTGGCTAATTTTGGTCAACATTGAGGTGCATTTCAAATTAATTTTGATTATCCAATATTTTGGAGATTATTGTTTTACTTGTTTTCGAAAATAAATTTCTCTCCAAAATAAACCAATAGTTTTATTATATTTCGATTGAAAATAAATAACTATTGTAAAGGTTCGACTAACATTGACGTTCTTAAATAAAAGGTTAAAGATGCTGCTGTTGCCTTAGTTGGTTTGAAGTTCACATAATGTTATTGGGAACGTTGCAATGCAATATTCTGGACACGTTGGTAGTCAAATTGCTGCTGCACATGAAATGCCAGACAAATTTTAGCATTTCCTGTGATGGTTCCTTATTAGTAGCTCGATTACTACTGGTTGTGTATTTTCGTAGCACATATCATTTGGTGAAGACATCTTCATTTTAAAATCAATTCCTGGAGTCTTACCCCCTTGTGAGAGTTTTGGTTGTTTGGTCTTTCGAACATAATTAAAGACTGGAACCTCTGCTTTGGGCATATATCTTGGTTTATATTCGAAGGATGCTTGTTGTTCGGGTATATATACAGGGGATACTTTTCTTCGGTAGTTATCAACTGGAGGGGAAAGTCTATGGTCCGAAGTGGGTGGTATATTTGGTAAAAAGCCTTCTTTTACTGGAGGTATATTGACTTGGGGTACTTTCAACGAAAGTGCTTTTACTGGAAATTCATAAACTGGCGGTGGGGGTCGATGGACTCGTTGTGGGGGTTCACTTTGTGATGGTAGGGGTTCATAAACTGGTGGTGGGGATCGATAAACTGGTTGTGAGGGTTCATAAACTGGCGGTAGGGATTCATAAACTGGTGGTGGGGGTTCATATTTTGATGGTAGGGGTTCACATGCTGGTGGTGAGGGTTCACTTTTTGATGGTAGGGGTTCATAAACTGGTGGTGGAGGTTCACTTTTTGATGGTAGGGGTTCATGTACTGGTGGTGGGGGTTCACTTTTTGATGGCAGCGGTTCATAAACTGGTAGTGAATGTCGATAAAGTGGTTGTGGGGGTTCACTTTGTGATGGTGGGGATTCATAAACTGATGATAGGGGTTTACTGTTTGATGATTGGGGTTCATAAACTGGTGGTGGAAGTTCATTTTTTGATGGAAGGGGTTCATATACTGGTGGTGGGGGTTCACTTTTTGATGGTAGGGGTTCATAAACTGGTGGTGGAGGTTCACTTTTTGATGGTAGGGGTTCATTTACTGGTGGTGGGGGTTCACTTTTTGATGATAGGGGTTCATAAACTGGTGGTGGGGGTTCATAATCTGATGATAGCGGTTCACTTTTTAATGATAGGGGTTCATAAACTGGTGGTGGGTGTTCACTTTTTGATGATAGGGGTTTATAAACCGGTGGTGAGGGTTCACTTTTTGATGGTAGGGGTTCATTTACTGGTGGTGAGGGTTCACTTTTTGATGGTAGGGGTTCATAAACTGGTGGTGGAGGTTCACTTTGTGATGGTAGGGGTTCATTTACTGGTGGTGGGGGTTCACTTTTTGATGATAGGGGTTTATAAACCGGTGGTGAGGGTTCACTTTTTGATGGTAGGGGTTCATAAACTGGTGGTGGAGGTTCACTTTGTGATGGTAGGGGTTCATTTACTGGTGGTGGGGGTTCACTTTTTGATGATAGGGGTTCATAAACTGGTGGTGGGGGTTCATAAACTGATGATAGCGGTTCACTTTTTGATGATAGGGGTTCATAAACTGGTGGTGGGTGTTCACTTTTTGATGATAGGGGTTTATAAACCGGTGGTGAGGGTTCACTTTTTGATGGTAGGGGTTCATTTACTGGTGGTGGGGGTTCACTTTTTGATGGTAGGGGTTCATAAACTGGTGGTGGAGGTTCACTTTGTGATGGTAGGGGTTCATTTACTGGTGGTGGGGATTCACTTTTTGATGATAGGGGTTCATAAACTGGTGGTGGGGGTTCATAAACTGATGATAGCAGTTCACTTTTTGATGATAGGGGTTCATAAACTGTTGGTGGGTGTTCACTTTTTGATGATAGGGGTTTATAAACCGGTGGTGAGGGTTCACTTTTTGATGGTAGGGGTTCATTTACTGGTGGTGGGGGTTCACTTTTTGATGATAGGGGTTCATAAACTGGTGGTGGGGGTTCACGTTTTGATGATAGGGGTTTATAAACTGGTGCTGGGGCTTCACGTTTTGATGGTAGGGGTCCATAAACTGGCTGTGGGGGTTCATAAAATGGTGGTGGGGGCTCATAAACTGATGATAGGGGTTCACTTTTTGATGACAGGGGTAAATAAACTGGTGGTGGGTGTTCACTTGTTGATGATAGGGGTTTATAAACCGGTGGTGGGGGTTCGCTTTTTGATGGTAAGGGTTCATAAACTGGTGCTGGGGGTTCACGTTTTGATGGTAGGGGTCCATAAACTAGGGGTGGGGGTTGATAACCTGGTGGTGGGGGTTGATAAACTGGTGGTGGGGGTTCATAAACTGATGATAGGGGTTCATAAACTGGTGCTGGGGGTTCACGTTTTGATGGTAGGGGCCCATAAGCTGGTGCTGGGGGTTCACTTTTTGATGATAGGGGTTTATAAACTGGTGGTTGGGGTCCATAAAATAGTGGTAGGCGTTCACTTTTTGATGGTAAGGGTTTATAAACTGGTCGTGGGGGTTCATAAACTAGTGCTGGGGATTTACGTTTTGGTGGTGATGGTTTGCTTTTTGGTGGTGGGGATTTATTTTTTGGTGGTTGGGGGGTTTTACGTTTACGGCATTTTTTTTGTGATTTTTCGGGATGGAATGGTTTATTTTTTGAGGTCGTATTTTTTGGTGGGGGTATGTCTGACGACATAATTCCATGTCTACAGTCCGAACATGATGAACACAACACGCAATGCATTGTGTATATGACGCGCTGCAAGAACCAAAAAATGACTAAAACATATTCGTTAAAAACAACTACTACTAACTTTTACGACAGGTATCGTAATGAGATGAGTGCGGATAAGATTCTCAGAGGTGTGGTCCTTGTCCGCATCGCTGTCGTCCTCGGCATCGTCCTCGGCAACGTCCTCGGCATCGTCCTCGGCCTCGTCGTTGTCGTCACAATAGTCCTCGTTTTCGTTGTCGGCGCCGTCGTCGGCGTAGTCGTCGCCGTCGTCGGCGTAGTCGTCCCTAGAGTCCTCGTTTTCGTTGTCGTCGCCGTCGTCGGCGCAGTCGCTGACGCAGTCCTCGGCGTAGTCGTTGACGTAGTCGTCGGCGTTGTCGTCGCCGTCGTCGGCGTAGTCGTCCCTAGAGTCCTCGTTTTCGATGTCGTCGCCGTCGTCGGCGTAGTCGTCCCTAGAGTCCTCGTTTTCGTTGACGTCGCCGTCGTCGGCGTAGTCGTCCCTAGAGTCCTCGTTTTCGTTGTCGTCGCCGTCGTCGGCGTAGTCGTCCCTAGAGTCCTCGTTTTCGTTGTCGTTGCCGTCGTCGGCGTAGTCGTCCCTAGAGTCCTCGTTTTCGTTGTCGTCGCCGTCGTCGGCGTAGTCGTCCCTAGAGTCCTCGTTTTCGTTGTCGTCGCCGTCGTCGGCGCAGTCGCTGACGCAGTCCTCGGCGTAGTCGTTGACGTAGTCGTCGGCGTAGTCGTCCCTAGAGTCCTCGTTTTCGATGTCGTCGCCGTCGTCGGCGTAGTCGTCCCTAGAGTCCTCGTTTTCGTTGTCGTCGCCGTCGTCGGCGTAGTCGTCCCTAGAGTCCTCGTTTTCGTTGTCGTCGCCGTCGTCGGCGTAGTCGTCCCTAGAGTCCTCGTTTTCGTTGTCGTCGCCGTCGTCGGCGTAGTCGTCCCTAGAGTCCTCGTTTTCGTTGTCGTCGCCATCGTCGGCGCAGTCGCTGACGCAGTCCTCGGCGTAGTCGTTGACGTAGTCGTTGACGTAGTCGTCGGCGTAGTCGTCGCCGTCGTCGGCGTAGTCGTCGGCGTAGTCGTCGCCGTCGTCGGCGTAGTCGTCGCCGTCGTCGGCGTAGTCGTCGCCGTCGTCGGCGTAGTCGTCGCCGTCGTCGGCGTAGTCGTCGCCGTCGTCGGCGTAGTCGTCCCTAGAGTCCTCGTTTTCGTTGTCGTCGCCGTCGTCGGCGTAGTCGTCCCTAGAGTCCTCGTTTTCGTTGTCGTCGCCGTCGTCGGCGTAGTCGTCCGTAGAGTCCTCGTTTTCGTTGTGGTCGCCGTCGTCGGCGCAGTCGCATTCGTAGTCGTCGTCGTAGTCGTCGTAGTAGTAGTCCAGGACCATACTCCTTGTGAGTAATTCTACTGGAGGCTTATTTTCTTCTTTTGGCGCTACCTGTATGGGCTTCCGCTGTAATCCATCCCGCTCTTTTATACTGCACAACTTACAATATACCATTGTCTACAAATAACAAATATCATTTAAATATTTGGAAATTGTAATGGTACTAAATACTTACGGATGATTTAACCATGCGGGTATCCTCAGGGTCGAGGTCATTTATATATATTTTAAATTCTTTATTAACGTCATTGTTCGTTTCGTTTTTTTTATCGCCTTCACTTCTTGTATTAAAACAGTTGCTGCTCGAATTCCCGCAATCTTGTCCTTTACAAAGAGTAACGTAAAGCACAAATATTACAAGAAACTGCCCATGGTCCATTTTAAAAAGTGTGGGTCGACGTTACGAAACCAGAATACGAGCCTGGGCAAAATACACCGTTTATATAGCGGCAGGCTCAAGTGTTTTGAGTCAGACTATAAGAGTTCAGTTTGGTTTCACTATTGTGCTGTGTTAAACAGTTAAATAAGCTGTAAAATACTCCATTTTAGTTAAGCATACGTTTATTGTAGTTTTGACGAGATGCATATCTGCAATTTGTTTTTAAACTGGCAGTCCAACGTTGAAACTTATTTTATAAGTTTATGAACCATGTAACAATGAAATCTTATCTTTTGACTTTTAAAGATATTTTCTACATTTCCCTTATTTTTCTACGTTTATTGCCTGTATATTAAATGCTGTGTAATTCTCTTTGTAAGTTTAGTTTCAAAACTGTGCCAAAAACAAAGAAATTCTTTCATTATTTAATTTTTTTTTTTAACTTTACTTTGGAGAAAGCATTTTCATTTCCATTGTAATCTCATATTACATAAAATAAGAGTTTAAAAACTAAAACTCGATTACGCAAAAGCTTAAAATAAACATAGAATATTATAGACGAAGGTCAAAACCCTAATTCAATAGCAAAGGTCTTGGAACACAATTAGTTGTAGTCTGAGGCCAAAAAAACATACGAATCTAAAGGCAGGTCTAAACACACATTTAAAATTTCCCTTTAAAATAAATTTCACATTGTCGATCACTGAGTTGAGATAATTTCTAATCATGATTAAACCTTCTTTACACATACTTTTTAAGACTTCCCATAGTACCGAATCCTCAGTTCGCGAGTCCGACTCACACTTGACCAGTTTTTTGTTGCTTAACTTAGTAAATGGAAAATTATGTTATGCTTTTTTTTTCTAAATTACAATTAAAAAAATGAATAAAACGAGGGGCATGCAACCAAAAATCCATCAAATTGCCGACAAAACATCTCCATTGACCCGCGTGGCAATAAAACGAATTTTTTGTAGGCAATTGGTGGCAATCAGCAGGGCCGCTTCCCTCGTCCTTTATAATTAATTTGAGTCTTCCACAAAATTAGCTAGTAACCGTCGGGCTGGACACAAATGACCCAAACGGATCTGAATAGTGGGTGACCACAAAAGAGCGTAAATACGAGCCCATTTCAAATAAAAAACTGGAAAGGGCAGAGATGGGTTACAAAATAAAAAAGGGGCGAAAGCGGCATAAATCAAGCCCGCGGGGGGCCCTTTCAGATGGCAGAGGAGCGCCGGTAGTTGCAACTACTACGATAATTGCCGCCCTGACAAAGTCAGCCTCGGCGATGAGCATTTCGGGCGGGGGCGGGCCGCGGCGGCAGCAGCGTGGCAAATTATTACTACTATTGCAATTCCGCCTATTTTATGCCGTGGTCCTCCGCCTGCACGTCGTCCATCCGCCCCGACCGCCGACCACCCGCCTTTTTTCTAATTGTCCTCCTGGAGATAATTTCGCTTTGTGAATCCTTTTTCGGCTTGCCCGGTTGAGGGTGAGTAATAAGCCCGATAGCATTTTTTTCTGGGTGCAAATTGTCGAGGATGAAAATAATTTACAACATTAAACTGTCGGCTTTACTACTATTTAAAATGTCCTGCTTTACACTTACGTAATGAAAATTTATGAGGAGCCCGGCAGAGCTCTCCGCACGATTTTTGCACGATGAACTCTTGGCTTAAAATCCGGCAACCGCGCCGGGATAAGTTGCGAGAAATTCTGGTCGGCAGGGCCGCTGGTTTTGCGAAAATAATTAAACAAATATTTAATTTAAATGGAACAGAAGCCAGAGCGTGGACGTTGTTTAATCTTTCAGCGTCGCTCGGTGCGCTTTTTAAAGCCGCGTAGCCGTTGGTATGATTGCGTCCGGCCCATCAAAAATGCATCCGTCGTCACCTGACCTCAGCCTTAAGCGCTGCCCACCGGAACACACGCGCCGTAAATCATTTTACTTTCGGCCGAATGAAAAATGCAGGTGACTTAATGCCCGTGCGACCTACAGGTAAGCGGCTCCTGCCCGCGAGTTGACGAATGAATAATCAACGCAGGCGGCGGCGGCGGTGGCGGTGGGACGCAATTTACAGCACAACTAACGCTATTGTAAAACGCTTTGGAGCCCGTTGAGCCACAGCCTTAAAGCAATCAGGAGCAGACAGGGCGTCGCGACGGAATCGCCGTGTGAGGGAGTGCGGGGGCGAGCAGGTGGGGGCCCTTGCTCAAATTATGCCCAGCATCCGCCTGTACCCTGCGGAGGTAAATAAAAATTAATATTTATCACCTGAAGACTTTACACCACCCTTGAAGGGCTCTTGTGGCTGCCACTTGGCGAACGCTTTACAAGCTGTAGGCAACCTCCCTACCGGCGAATTGAGTCCCAAAGTTTGCGGCTTTCCCCGAGTTGTTTTGCGAACTCTTTTAAGCGCCGAAATTAAGTTCCCCACTGAAGATTTAAACAAGCCATTTTTTAAAGAATTTGCAAACCATTACAAAATACTGCGTCTCACTTAACGAATTAATTGCATTTTGACTTTGCACGTTTCTCAGTATTGTCTACGATATGCAAATACACGTAATAATGAAATCGAACTTTTATGACCTTTCTGATCAGACTTTCACTGGTTGTTGTAAATGGATCATTTCAGATTATCAAATTATTCCGATTAGAGACTAAGAACATATTTTTATTTCTTCATTTATTTATTTACTATCTGAGTTACCCGGTTCCACCCGGTGTATCATAAAAAGTAGAATAGGATCAATGTTTATAATATGGAGAACTATAGTCTAAAACTTTTCCGCAAAAATATATCATTCTAAACATTATTTATTTCGTCTACGCTACCTTCAGGTTGAAATATTAATTCCGTTTAGAACTCATCTCAAAATCATTTTTTGTTTGGTCTACCGTCGAAATGAAACTCCTTTTTTTTAAACTTTAGATCCTCAAAGCAGTTCTGAAGGATAAAATTAAAGTTTAATTCTCCTTTAAATAGTTCTTAAAGATCAAAATAAATTTTAATTTTTACGCCTTTATAGTAATACTATCTATAATTAATTTCTTTAAGTACGTGAAAAGATAATGTTTTTACATTTAACTATAATAGTAGGTACATTTATTCAATTTATATTAAATAATAATACATATATATTCATTATACAATTATTCACATTATTCTTAAATTTGGATCTATGGGATTAAATTAGAACTAATATTTTGCTCCGAAGTTGAGACATCAATTACCTATTCGTAGTAGAAGTTCTCGTTTACTTAAACATTTCGTCATACATCTGATTGCTATTATAAATATTAACTTATCAATCTGTAAATAAGTACTCAAAAACTCATTGAATTACATATATAGAGAAATTTGGTTTACTATATTATTAGATCCGGTATCTTGCATTTCTAAATTTTGATTAAAAATTTGAAATTAGTAGCATAGAAGTTACTCTATGCTAATTTTCGCTAATATATCTGGAAATTGACACATTTCAAAAACAGTTTTCGAAAATTTAAATTAGAAAAATGGCAATAGGCATACCGAAATTAGTGTCCTGAATTATACCTTTAATTAAATACCTTGGAAAAGTCAATAGTTTAAGTTTAAATATTACACAATGATTTATGTTTTGACTGAAGATTAAAGTACATAGTTGCAACGAGTCAAAGTATTTTTTTTTTTTTTACATTTTTTGGATTGCTGTATAACATTCAGAGAAACGAATTTATCCAATTAAATACACATATTCACGAGAGACAAGAAAAAGTTGCAAAACCTTAAATTAAATCGGTAAATTTTTCTTTAGTTCTGCGCTTGTTTTACAATTAGAGTTCTTTGAAAGTCGCAATCTTAAAATCACGATATGCTTTAGATTAGGGCCCAACATTTGGAAGGTACTGAGTGGCTTAGTTCTAAGAATCAAATAACCTTCATAGAGTTATTTGGGATTTTTTCAAATGTCTGAAATTGTACAACCATTCTGATCAACACGCGAGTCGTGTAGGCGAGCAAATTTTTTAACAATTAGAGAAAGTTACGTGCTGCTTAGATTCGGGATCACATATGAATGCCCTCTGTTCGACTCGACTGTAATAATTATTAGCAAATTAGGCCCTTGTAGACATGCACTCGGTGTGCCACAAAAACCCACTGAATATGCCTTTGTGCGAAGGGAAAAAATTCTCGAAACGTGATTTATTCCCCGAATGTTACAGCCGGCTCTTAGGGGCCGGGACGGGGCCTTTAAAAGTGCCCCCAGGCCGAGTGTGTGCCCCAAGGAAATGCCGCATACCATCGCAGCTCGAGAAGTTCAAAACAATAAATTACTGACGGCTTTACGTAAGTTTCTCAACAATAAAAATTCCTTGAGTCCATTCCAAACAAATTTACCTGTCCGGCGAGGAGCGGGGCGCCGATTGAAAAACAGCTCTTGATTCCTGAACAACTTAATTCACGTTGATTTGTTTCCCCAAAGAGAGTCACCTACAAGCGCAACCTGGCGAACACCTGCCCGCTGACGGAGAGTGGGCGGGATAATTTGATAAAATAATTTCAATACTTCACCTGACTATGTGAGTCGCCATTCGGGGGACAAACAAAACAAAAATACAGGAAAAAAGAAAAAACTAAACATGATTGCACGTGGCATGGCTCTGTTTCGTGTCACGCGTCGCCTAATGAAAAGCTCACGCGACACGAAACGAAAACTTTAGGATCTGGCCTATCGGCCCTTGGACGGGCTAAGGCCCTTTCGCCCCCGAAAATGAAAATAGCATTTTTGAGGCAAATTTAAGGTAGCTTCCGGACGCCAGCGAAGCGCTTTCCTGGTGCCTACTTGCATCAGTTAAGAAAAGCGCCGGTGAAGTACTTGATTAGGAGGTCCGGCCTTTGACGAGCGCCTTTTCACACACCAAAGGCCAGCACACACTCACACGATAATATCCCTTAATTTTATAAAATTCAGAAACAAACAAAAAGCAATGAAATTTTAAAAATTATCGTCTCGATCCCGAACGGAGCCCGCTCGTGTGCCGGCCTGGAGTTAGAAACAATTGAATATTATAATGCGGCGCACAGGGCGCACGAAATGTAGACCAGAGCCCTGGGGCTCCAACGGGTGGGGGAGTAGCCCGGTCTGGTTAGTGTTAGGACACTAGTTAGAATAATTGAGAAATAATGACGATCTGTAGAAGCTGCTCAAAGTGGTCGCGTGCCTCGCCCCATTTATTTGGAGGCATTAAAATTTTACCTCATTCCGCGGCTGCTATTTGACGTTATATTCGTTTTACATTTTTATTTGATAACTGATAGGAAACAGGCGGAACCTGGAATTATGTTCGGTAACATACATAAGTAGTTTTATGCCGCCTCATGCACCTGCACCGTTTCGGTGCGATCTACCTAACAAACGACTATATTTTGCCGTTTTAGAAATCTTTGTGTTAGACTCACATTATAATAGATAAAAGTCACGGTAGATATTTGTGAATTTCATGCTATAAAATGGTAAAACTATTATATTTAAACTTTATTTGAATAACACGTTCACTACCATACTATATCAAAATCAGCTTCATAAATTTGAAGGTTAAATTGTCTGAAAACCTACCTGAGACTACACAAAAAACAGAAAACAAACGTAGAATTTACGATGTTTCAACCAAAACCATAAAACTAGTTATTATCAAATAAATAAGAAGTATCAACGTAAATACATAGTTCGACTTTCTGGTATCATAATGATCTGTCTATTGTTTATCTGTTTGACTGTCTTATTAGATTGGATAATGAAAGAGAATTAAAAATTTATAACAATAAAACAAATACCAAAAAGTTAGTTCAAAACAAAATTTTTTCTTTGAGTAGCCAAAATTCAGTGAAAAAGTACACTGCCTGTTTTTTGGTCTGCGGATATTTAGATTACGTTTAAAGGAAAAAATGTTTTTATTTATAAGTGTAAGAATATTAAGTCTACCGTTTTGAATTTTACCAGAGATAGTTATCAATATTATTTAAAAAAAAAAGTCTTATTGTATTCGGTGGTATTAAAATCACAACATTAAAATCTACTTCAAAGTGTTTTAGAAGTTAATGTGGCTTTGTAATAATTTCGCTGAGCAGTAAAATCTGAATGATCTTATAGTCGTTTTAGTCTAAAAATTGTCCCTTCGCATCAAGTTTACGAAAAAATTTAGTGAAAATTAATCCTATGCAATTCTTTTAGATATAATTAATTTCTGAACTTTATTTAGATGTATCTACAGGCCAAATTTTTCATGAATCTTAACCTACGGCCTGCGGAATAAGTGATCGAATATACAAAGATATTTCATTTCTTATTTACAATTTATAAAACAAATTTTCTATTTTAACTTTAAAGGTAAACTAATAATTTATGTATATGTAGGTTTTTTCCACAGATTATGAATTCGAAAGCAGAAATACTCAATTGGATAAATAAGCTTAAAGTATAAAAAGTCGTATTTTTGCCATTTATGAAAAATCATTTAACAATAACAAATTGCTCTAAGAGAATCTTTTGCTATTATATAAAAATCCAAAATTAGTATAATATAATATAATAGTATTTTATATTTTTAGAGCCTAATAGATGCTTTCAATTAACTCTTATTACAAGCTTCTATTATAAACTTATATTTTTATATTTTTTTAAATTAATTTTACTTGAAAACGAGAATCAATTTAGAACTGTCGTCTGGAGGATTCATAATCTACGGAAAAACGTCTACAGAAATTACCTATTACTTGTCCTGCCGTTAAAAAACAAGAAAAAATTCTGTTCTATTGTTATGTTACATCTTAATTTAAACTGCAAAGTCCCAGAATAAATAAACCTAGTGCTGTTTCCTGGTTTCCATTTCAACCTCAATTGGCACTCACTTAGGACTGAGAAACCCTCGAATTCACTGTAACTTTGGGGCCGATTAAAGGGGTGCCCTGATAAAAATTGCAAAATAAGTAACAAGCGGCGGAGGCGATAACATCCCTCGTCGGAATCAGAACTGCTTTGAAACAATCTGAATGACAATGGGAGGCTTACTTAACTTTGGGGGCTAATTTGGGGCATTAACCAATCATCCGGTGGGGCCCGCCTCCTAGACTTTTGTTCGCGCAGTAGACCCTTAAATTTCATCGCGGCTTTTGTCGACAAAATAACGAAAAGAAGCGAACGGCGAACGGAAAGAATTAAGCGAGTTGAATGGGTCCGGGGGTGGCTAAAGAATTTTCACGTTTTATACACCTTGAGCAGCTCCGCGAATTTCATGCATAATTAACTGCCGAGGTGGCACATTACAACCCTTGCGATACGTTCGCCTCTGAACGATGAATTCGTAAGGTGAAAAAAATTTCGAGAAATCTCCGGATTTGTGTTTAACTTTGTCAACTTTTTCAAAGGAAATTACTCGTTAAGATGTTCGTTCTTCTTGCTAAATGTGAAGCGACTTGAGAAGTCGAACTTGCTTGACTATGGGCACACCGGTGCACAAAAGAGCGCCCTTTCGGTAGAAACTAGTGCCTTGGACTGAGACGTTCGCATCCCCCGGCGACGATTCCATGACTTCATAAAATGTTTAACAATTATATCGCTGGAACCGTGGCACACATTGGGGGTGGGACGGAGCCCGCCCTCGCAACAAGAAATGTTTGAGCAGCAAATAATTCGTGCCCAAAGAAAAGAAGACAAGTTCGGGTTATTTGAGAAGTTGAAAAGGAGGTGCTCCTCCACCTGGGTTCGACGGAGGACCCTTAATTTTTCCGCCCTGCCTAAATCCGGGCAAATAAAGCTCTGTTTATTCTGCCATGGGCATGTCTATCCAGCATCCTTTATACCCGAAATCTCCTGACACGCTCACGTCCCTGTAATTTTTTGACGATTTTTAATAATTAATCCGCGCAAGAATCGCTTTGTGGCATTCAACAGTGCTGGGAGTTGGGAATTGCTTAATGACTTTAACGAGCCATTCTTCTTGATTGTGACCACTTAAAAATTCGCGGTGGGACGAGTGTCCGGAGCCTGCTCCGGGCATTGTTACACCGGCGCGGTCCGTAAATTATTGATTGGGCCAGTTCCCCACTATTGCAACTAGGATAAAATGGGAGATGATCTCAATCCGCACACATGGGGCACGTTAATCCTAAAATTTTTACAACTTAACAAATTCGTGCGCTCCATCATCAAAGAAACATTCGGGGGTCCGAACCCAGCCGATACATTTTGCGCCGGCCGCGTGCATATTTACGAGGCTCATTTGAAAAATGTATAAAATTTGTGAATAAATAAAGGCGACGTGGGCGACGATAAAAGCACCCGCCCGGGGCGGCGGCACCGTGGTCACAGAAAACCAATTCGGGTGCTCCGGAGCGCCCTCACTGGGGCCTCGGCAGTTAAGGCGTCGAGGTGATGGCGTGCCGGTAAATAATTCAGATTTGTTACGGGAACATAAGGAAGTGTCCTTAAAAAGGCATTTCATCTCCAATAAACACACATAACGTGGCCAAAGAGTCTCCCGGGCCCGGGGCGTGCCGAAACCACCATCCCCACGGGCCCTTCGATGACGGAGCGCCCACCGCCGTAAAAGTTCGCGTACTTCACTTAGGTTGCCCTGAAAGCGTACGTGCGCCGGGCATGCGGAGCGGAGCGGCTGAGGACGCCTATCATCTGCGATTTTTCTTAAAGTTATATGACTTCTACGCTCTGGGGTTAACCAAACACCGAAATCTTATGGTTGGGCCTGACATTTATTGGGAGCATGTGGCCCGTCGCCTCGTGACACTCCTCCAGACCTTCCCCACACAAACACCCCGGGGTGGTCCGGGGAAGCGGCACACGGACCAAGAAAACTTTCTCAAGTTATTTGCGATTCTGAGAGTGATTCCCACTCCGATTCAGATGGGCCGGGACTATTTAAATATTCACAAGGTGATTCCTATAACGCATATGCGATATTTGAAGCTGTCCTTTTTCGGGGGGAACCACTCTATGGATAGCTTGGCAAATCGTTTCTGTTGGAACGAGCTCGAGGCGATGATCCCAGTGGACTTCATCTCAGCTTCATGTTTCACTTCGGCTATCTTGAGGGAGTTGACATCTTGTGTCACTTCTCGAGGACTATGAATCTTTTCAGACAGAAAGAATGGCATCATATGAGAGATGTTTGACTAATAGGGCAAATGATATCGCAAATAGAACGCTACAATTACTCATCATAATTAATTACCTTGTCTATTTGTAAAACATGAATTGTTTAGGTAAGAATTTCGGAAGAAGAACATTAAAGGACTAACTAAAATGGGCATATGGGAGCATAAGCGTTTTCACATAGTATAACTTTTTAATAGTACCACCTATAAAGTATGTATGCAAATCTTCAAACAACACCCCGAAATATTTTAATAGTCCTGGAATAATGGACGTTCAACATTGAAATATTTTCAAAAGGTTAAATTTTGTTGAACATACTGTTTTCGTAAACTATTTTTCAGATTTCAAAAAAGACTCAAGTTAGAATAATAGTACAATTTGATAGTTGGCTGGATTTTAGCTAATATCTAATAGTAAATTCACGTACTATTTATTTATTAATAGTATGATATTTTAAAGTAATGGATTTGTGGCGCTTCCTGTCTGTGCTTTTTTTTTTTATTTTCAACCAAGGTTTTCATGTCGGAATCGAACCCAGAACCCCGGAAGGGCATACTCTTAGCCAAACCTTAGCTAACTACGCCATCCAAGGTCACTGGAATCTTTTATAAATAAACGTCACATATGGAATGGTATTATTTCAGTTAACTTTAAAAATAATAAAAGAATAAAAATTATTTGTTATTTGTCCTGATGACTAGGAGTTCTTGTGACAACGTTTAAATAGTAAGAGAGTTAGAGACGTTTTCAGTGATAGAAAGTTAGTAAGAAGAAAAATTTCAAAAAAAGCCAACAACAAATTATTTGAACTAAAGACTTTTGTAGTCTTTGCAACTTATCTAATTTCGGATTCTTGGACGAATATCAAAATTCGCAAGTAGTCAAAAATTTAAATAATGTAGAATTAAATATAGTATGTATGATAGATGGTTTCTTTTTCCTCTGCACATACTTAGTCCATGTAATAATTAATATTATCAATAAAATACTCATAATTAGGTTTTCCTATATTATTCCGAAAAATAAGAAGATTTAGTGTAACCTTGTGATAGTTGTTTTCAATAATAGGTACCCAAAATGCTTTTATTATTTTACTGCAGTCTCCGAATATTTATTAGCTTCTAAAGTGTAATTTTTCTATCAGTTATCTGTGAAAATCTCAGTCTAAGTAAATAATAAAGCAAATTCGATCCACTTAAACCGTGAAGCCGACTACCTTCAATGTGTCTACAATTTCTCTGGTCTTATGGATTTGGGGAATTTTCCTTGTTCAGAAAACTTCCTCGTCGCAAATTAGAATGTTTTTATTTGAAACATTTTCAGCGCCCAATAGGGAAGTAATCGCCTGCAAGTCTCTATAAACTAAAAGCCACCATAAATCGTGGAATCCTTTTAGCGCAGCGGGAGATCTGGGTCCGGGCCACAAAGAAGGCTACAAAAGTGCATTAGGCATGCACGATAGCAATAAATCCTTTTAATTTCGCAAAATGTGCAGGTGAGGAGGTTTAATTTGGCCCAAATTTACACTTCTATCGCCAAAGTGAAACGCTGCGAACTTGTTGCACCGCCCAAAATTCGGTCTGGCGGACCCGCGCGAACATGGGCAGGGCTCTGAGTCCGAATCAACATTAGTTCCATGCAGTTAAATAAAAATTTTTCGCAATTTATAAGGGCGTATCGCGGCTCGACAGCCCCCTGAGATAAACCGAGATTTTTGCACTCGGTGGCACGGAGCTACGCGCCCTGGGCCGGGCGCTAATATGTCCCGCGTCTGTCTCTGATGTCTCATCTCTCAACTGTGAAATTAGTTTTTTGATAGTTTGAAGTTGACAGAATGCATATGTAATTAGAGTGCACACAAATCACTGCACTCGTCTCCGCGCCGCACCTATACAGATTTCATGGCTGGATGGGAAGGAGCATTAAAATTTACAAAGCGCGAGCCTACCGCGCCTGCAAGCAGCGTCATCCAGGCTCCTGTGGCGCTCCCGCTAAAAGTTTATAATCGCGTTATTGCGCCGCCCTGAAAGGGACCCATTGTGCTCAAAGGGAAATACCACACAGGGTGTTTTTCGCCAGGCACAGGCACAGGCACGGCACACTCTCGCGGCAAAGATAGTGTATGATGGTGGCAGGTTTATTCTATTTCACATTCGGTTTGCTTCCAAATTGCATTTCAAAATTGTGAACCGACCTAATGTCGGATGTGCACCCGGGAGACACTTCTCATGTGGGTGAATGTTTAATTTGTAATGTGTTTACCCAACTTTAATCCACCGCGACGCTGTGCCTCGTCGTGCTCGAAGGAGCCGAAATTCAATTATATTTTGAATTTTTCACCCGACTCATTAAGGAGATGGCGGTAATTCTTCTGCAAGCATTTTCTAGCAGGCATGCAAATGGAATGGAATAAAAATTTACTTCAACTTCTTCCGAGGACCGAAAGTTGAAGGCAATTGAAATTGTTTTGTTGAGAAGATTTCGTCGAAAGTTTATACTCGAATTTGTTGACCTTGTATTAGAAATTTTAATCAAAAGTAGATACCATAAGCCTTTAAGGAAAGGACTTGGTTTATATAATAAAATAATCGATTTTCGTTATTTTACTATATCTATTTAAAATTTTAAAATGAACGTGCTTTTGAAGAAATGAACAAGTTTGAAGTAGATAGACGCATGAAAAATTTTAAAAGAACTTTTCTCAAAACTGCGAATTTTCAATTTATATTGTGTAACGCATTTGATCGTTATGCCTACAGGGTAATTCAGAAAGACCTGCTCCAATAACATATACCAATGAATTAAACTTATAGAACTTATGAAAGGTCCTGTTGAATGTTTGTTCCGAGGCCCACTTCTTCCCGCCCTAAAATCACTCATTAACCTATATTTTTAAAGTTGAATCTTGTTTATCTTCGATGAGCACTACACTTATGACTTGAACCATCTTAAGTCCTATCACAGATATTGCAAGTTTATAAAATAAAAATCGTTTGTAAATGAACTTTGATGCTTCTAACGATACCCCACGTAATCTCATTGGTCTACTTACAAAGTTTTGAAAATTCATATAACTTTATTTATACATGCAAAATTTCACATCTAAAATATTTACTTTTTTAAAGTTGAGTTCTTTAATGAACTTCAATATGTAATGTCGTTCCAAAATTTATTAACATTAGTCAGATTACATCAGAAGGCAACAATTTCTCGATAATTCAGTGAAGCCGTTGGCGATCATGTACTATTTAAAATTCTAAAAATAATTATTAGCCATTTCAGTTCTATAGATTGCAATAGGATATAATTTTAATGTGCTTTCAACTGCATTTAATAAACATTAATATGTAAATATTATTAACAATAAGCTTATCGGCTTCTTCAACATTAAAATGTTTAATGTTTTTGCCAAGAATAGCTGTTTTATGCTTCAAAACTATTGAGCTATTGTTAAGAACCCGATTTCGTCAAAAAGTGTATATAAAATGTTGAAATCCCTACGGCATAATTCGTTTTTTCAAAGCGATTTTAGAGTTTGGTATTATTTTCACGAATTTATTACTCGTAGTAGTAATTGTCCTGATTATTTTAGTACACATTTCTTTCATATCATTCTTAGCAGCCACATTTTTGCGTTTCCATCTCATTAAATCGAACTAATTTCTCGAGCCTTTTAATGGAAAAAAAAAATAAAAATACATATTTCTTATTAAAATATCTTAATACTTTTCAGTTATAACGAGCTCGGATATAATGAGCAGTTGTCATAAATCCTTTGGGGTCGTTATAATAATATCATACAACATCATATACTTTGACTATAAGAGATCTGTAAAAAAGGTACCACCATTGCCATTACAATTACAAGTTTGTACCATTACTGTACTTTGCAAGCATTACTAAGCATTACCTGGCATTATTTAGAAATATTCGGCATTACTCAACATTTCGCAGCGCAGCGTGACCTAATATAATACATGATAGCAATTTCAGGATGATCGGTTGAACGGTGTAGGAGACCATTCGTACCAAACACACACACAAACTCTTGCTTTTATATATATAGATATATAAAACAACTTATCGAGCTTCTAATAGACATATGAATTAAAAAATATACAATGTAAAACTATAAAAAAAATTTATTTTCCTTTTCTCAATAGTGGTTGTACAGAGTATTTTTGATTTACATATATCGATTAATGCTGGTGCTAGATAATTGTTAAGTATAATACTGAGTTATAATTATGTTGTCATACTGCGCTGTGAAATGTCGAATAATGCTGAGTATTTCTAAGTAATGCCAGATAATGCTTAGTAATGCTTTTGAAGTACGGTAATGGTGAAGTACCAATACTAGTAATTGGTAATGGTAATTAAATTTGTTAAAGTACCAATACTGGTAATGGTATTGGTAATTTGTCTTGCTTGCATTACTTGTAGTAGTACTGATAATAGTAATGCATTGTAGCTCTGCTGGTCAGTCCTTTTCTCGAATATACGCTTTTTTCCCATTTTAATTTCGTCTAGACTAAAAATATATCTTACAACTACAGTTGTTACATTTACCAAAAAATGAAACGAGTTCGATAAGATCTTCGTAAAAATTGACTTAGCTTATGAAACTCCACACCTAACTTCGAAAAGTTTTACAATTCTTTTCCAGAAACAAGATATTGCTGTACCTTCCTTTCACACTATTTTACTTCCTCAAATCTAAGTAGCTATCTAAAAAACTTTCCCTCTCACAAAACCAATTTCGAAAAAAAAGTCGAAAAAAAAGTACGTAACGAAAATAAATATAAACACATTAATGCCCAGCGGGGCCATTGCCACAGGATAAAAGAAGTTGCTTATTTGCCAGGGAAGCGCCCATATGTGATCATAATCAAAAACGAACCAATAAATCAGCGGAGTCCGACGGAGATGATATGGGGCACGGAAAGTAGCTCCAGTTTTTCCGCCAGCTCGTCGAGATGCTCCGGGAAAGAAAAATTATCTTCCACTTAAGACGGAATGCATCGCTTTGTTGCGACTTCCTCGCCCGAAGCAACGCAGGCGAGCCGGGGCAAAAACAGGAGCGGAGCATCCTCCGTGGAAGGAAGCAAACTCCTGATCAGATAACACTTCGCAAAGTATCCAAACTTTTCTAATTGTTTGCCAAACTTTTTGTCACTTTTTGCCCTCGTCCCTGCTGCGACTTCGGCTAGCTGAGGCTGAATGCGAGCCGGAGCCCCGGGCGGGATGCTGGAAAAGCAGCGCCCCGGCTGCGACTTATTAAAATTAGGAACGCGCCCCGGGCCCGCAGCAAAAGGGTTGGGCGCGTAATGAACTATCATAACCCGGTCCTATCGACACGAGCCTAATCGTTTTATTCTGGTTATTTTCAGATGGTGAGCCCATCAAGCTGCCGGATAACTTGGAGAGCCTGCCACGTGCTGACCATTTTCCCACGCAGCGACACCGGTGGAATACAAATGAGGTGAGTGTTACACGGGCCGCCGCCCCGCACCCGGGCTCCGCACAGTTTTAAGTTCTTACAGGCTTTGCGGGATCGCAGAGATTTCGCCCCCCGGATACATCGCCCATGTTGATCTCATGAAATCCTAACACCGCACAATTTGTCGGGATTTCCCTTTTTTTTTTTACAGAATGTGCCCGAAAAAATCCCCGCTGATGCCTCCTTCGGTTACTTTCCGGGGAGCCCTCGACTCGCATAATTTTCACTTTACAAATAAACGTTATGAATACCGACACCTTCTGCCCCGGGGCCGGGCCCCGCTCGACGGTGACGGCGGGCGTCCCGGGCGTCCCGGGCTCCCCCGACCAAAGCCATATCCACCAGGATTTGTGGCTTTTGATGAAGAGTTGATTTTGCCAGCTTTTGAGGCTTTGCTGGATAAACATTTTTTCTATTTTCTGTTGGCGATTTTTATTCGAATTTTTCTTGAATTCCAGACGTGGTCGAGTGTACTACTCGGCTTTTTACCAGATTTAAAAATGTTTTGCATTCTTGTTGACAACATTCTTTCTTTAAAGTGCTTAAAGAAGTAGTTGAAATGTGGTACTTATTCAAGAATTTAGCTGAGCACATGAGACAAAGTAAGAATACAATGCTTCTCACAAAATAGTCACTTAGTTATTTGTAATAGCTTTCAAAATATTTAGTTACTTATGTAAATTCCTTTAAAACTCTAGCAAGAGCAAGTAATGAGCTCATATTTTCAATTATTTTTCTTTTTAATTGTTTGTATTGCAAGTAAAAGAAGAATCTTAATGATGAACCTTCAATTCTGACTGTCTGTCTATTATAGAATTACCACACTTAGTCCTCTTTTTGGAGGATAAAAACTTTGGAACCAAGTATCATATGTAAGGTCACATATGCTAAAACTGGTTTCTGCTTTGTACTATAATATGACTACGCTGAGTTTGATCCTTATTTCTGAAACTTGTAGTATTTCAGTAATTTAAGAAAACGTACCTACTCAATAAACACAATTGGCAAAGAAAAACATTTGAAACATTTCTATGTAGCTCGGTTTGTATGATACATCCTTTATATTTATACAAAATTAAGAACGTGCACTCAGACAAAATTATAATAAAAACGAAAACTTTTACTTTATAGTTAGACGAACCAATGAAGTATTTCTTTAGTCAGAAGTTATATTTTCTATTAAATATGTATATTGTCTTTTCTAACCGACTGTTAAAAAGAACATTCGTGTCGATAAAACGTTTACACAGATTATTCCAGACTACCTAGTTTTTAGATTCAAAATTGTGTCAAATAAAATCTAAAAAGTTTATTTAGTTCGGAGAACAGGGAGGAAATATAAATATTCTGCGATTTGTACACAAGATACCGACTAAATAGGGTTGTTTCCGAATTCGAAACCATTTGCAACCTTTTAGTACTAAAATTCGTTAAAATCGCATAATAACAAGATTTGGGTATTGTTTGAGGTATTGATTTTAAAAATTCGATATGCTATTATAGATAAAAAGGGTCTTTTTAATATTAAATTTTATTAAAATCGAACGCGAATTAGTATACAGAGACTCTTTTGTGTTACTATTTGTAAATTTGATGCCGAATTTTGAGAATTCAAAATTACGGATCGAAAAAAAGAGTTCCAGAGAAAGATATTTCATAGCTATGGAATGGAATAAGAAAACTTTAAAATTCAATTTTATCTTCTTAGGGAAAATTGTCAATAAAAATTGGAAAAGCAGCATTTCTTTCAATTAATAACATTCTATATTCATTTTTCTGAATGCAGCTAATAAAATCGACTTCAATTTTACCTTCTAAAATACGTAGTATAACTTTTAATGCTACATTTTCAAGAATACCGCCATAAAACATAGTTCTTGACTTTAATGATGAATAAATCTAGAAATTTATCGCTCCAATCAAAACGAGTTCAATCAATTTCTCTAAACGATTTTCAATGCACTCAATTCGAGCGTCTTCCCAGTATCCCTGGGTGAATCAACAGCGCAAATTTGTCTCAAGATTTTCGTGGAGGATACAAAAACGGTTCAATTCGATATCACTTTATGTCAGTGATGAACTTGCCTCGGCTTCATAAATCTGTCCCCTAAGTAGCAATCCGCCCAAATGAACACATCCTTTTTGTCACCAGGAGTGCTCGCAAGAAGTGAGCCGAGCTTCCGCTCCTCGCACCCGAGCCAATTTCCCATTCTGCCGGAGCGCTTGTTTAGCACTAGCAGAACACAGAACATAGTGGCGGAGCCCCAGAGCCCCAGAGCCCCAGCAGAACAGCAAAACCGTCCAAATCCCGAAGCTCAACGGCACGGGGCGCACAAGGAGCTCTGGCTGACATTCAGATTGTAAAGTTGTCGTAAATCATTTGTTTATTTAGCACGTGTCCATTCATCCTGCACATGTTTTTCCACACGGCCCAACAATGACTTCACAGAAAATCTGAAAACTGAAAGCAGAGATAGTTGGCGAAAAAGGAATCAACTTAAATGCATTCGCCGGAATGGAGTCATATGCGAAGTGAAGTCTCGCAGAACTCGCCGGGTCCGGGTCCGGGCCCGGGCCCGGGCCGGGCGGGGGCCGGGCGGAGCCCGAGGACCGCTGGGAGCGTGGTGCTAGTTGGCCGGCTGTCTATTTAGAACGTAAAGCTGAAAAGCACAATTGTCCCCTCGCGCTTAACGAAAAAATGGAACAGGATTAAAAAATAAAAAATCGGGACAATTGCTATCATGATATGGAAGCGGACCGGGAAAGCTCGGAGGAGTCTCATACTTGGTCAAGAAATAATGCTGCCTCAAGTGCCTTTGTTTTCGCGGACTTGAGAATGTCTCAAGGCGCTTTCACGCTTAAGGAGTTCCTTATAATTTTGTTATGAGCGAGTAATGGTTGATTACTTTGTCGTATGAGAATTTTTATGAAAATTGCTACTTTTATAGGATACTATGGGAAGTTTTTTAGCTTTGCTACTCAAATAATTGTTGAATTAATTGAGTGCAAACAGGGATAATATTTTTTGAACATTTCATATTGTATATGAAGTATTACACTATTCGCTTATTAGTTATATAATATTACTTGTAATTAAAATAAGCTTATTTTTCACTATGTACTTTCACAAATTATAAGTATGTTAGAGTATCATCGTCATCATATTTTAAAAATTCAGAGGTAGTCGCTTGCACTCTATACGAAAGTATCCAAAAAGAGTCGAAAAATGCAATATTTTGAAGAATTTTCGTTGTAATGATCACTTTGTTGTAGATATTCTTAAAATGAAAAGAATCTGTGTTTAGCGTTTAAAAATTTAATCAAATAGAATACCATGTGTGACTTGCGTTTATGGCGACCGATATGAGGCTTTATCTTTAAAACCATGAGATTAGTGATTCGATCATATCAGTTTTTTTTTAGAGTTTTAAGTTATGCCATTAAACTTTTATCAGTGGCACATAGAAGACTTGATCAAGCAATTAGTGGCTGCAATTTATGTATAACATTTTGGAAACTTCTAGAAATGAATTTTTGTTTTCTACTTTATCATTATAATTAACAATATTCAGGCTGTGTTGTATTACCTATTGTAATTCTTTCTTTACACTTTTAATGAAGAAACTAATGAAGATAGACGAATGAAATTTAATACAAATAGCTCGTAAAACATATATTTATTGAAGAAATTATCTAGGAAAAAGAAACTATGAAGTTTTATAATCAGTAAACATTATAACAGATGGTAAAAACTAAAATGATACCATTATTGATATAGAAAATATTTCACTATAATTATGTTTTCATTATTTTAGCCCATGAATTTAACTCTTTAAAACTTTGTAAAAATTACAAGTTTCGGCTTAAAAATTTACTGACAAATTTTTGAATACGTAACACAAATGAAACATAAAAGAACATATAAATTAAAATTATATGAAGACTTAGTGGAAAAAGGGACGTTTTTCACAAATTTGGAATGAGTACTATCATTATCTTCGTTGATAAGACGGGTAACATTGATATCATTGGCTTTCATATAACAATTGCAAAATGTTTTGAAATATAGACAAGGCGAACAAGATGGCAAATTTTAAAGTATAACTTCAAATTTTCAACTTCAACTAGAAGCGTTTTAAAAGAAATAGGGATTTCCAGTGTATTTTGTATTTTTCACATTTGCACAAATTTTTTTCAGATACTCAGAAAGGTCACAATGTAGCTAAAAAAAGTTATATTTAAATGGACAGATCTTTGCTACCCCGGTCGTCTTTTACTTAAATTCAGTACACCTCGCATTTATAATATTAGTTGGGATATATAACTATCATATTTAAGACAAATAATAGGTAGCCTAGACAAAAGCCATTAAAGCTAGTATCGTATAAATTGATAGTACTAAGTAATAGTAAATTTCAAAAACTAATGAATTGGATTGTTCGAAAATAAAAGGAACCCTTCCCTGTCCCTTGTATGGAAAAGGAAAAAAACTTGTATTAGACGTGGAACTGCGATGAACTTTGAGTTTAATTTGCCTTCAAGAAGCGCACGGTTGGGGTGGCATGTGGAAAAAACGCAAAAATCCAAGCGAATAAAACTTTCAAAATAAATAAGTGAAATCGTTCCACTAAATTTTGTTTACCACATGGACAAATAAAACTTTTCGCCGCAGTTCATTAACAGTAAAACTCTGCACGGGAAACAATTGCACTTTGCGGTTGCTCTTAATTCACGACGGTTTTTTAAAAAATATATAAATTTTTTGTGCTCCCTCTAATTTTGAACCAAACGTACGTTGCCGGCGGTCCAATAAAAAAGTTGCAAAAATTTCAGGAATGCCGGAAACTTTTGTCCTGGGCCGCACCTGGGGTGGCAAAGGTGAAAAACAGCCCAAAAATTGTATCTGAGTTTCTCAGTTCGAAGGAGCCGGAGCCGGAGCCGGGCTAACCGCGTGGTCCAAACGGCAAAATCAACAGCTTGTGATTGGAATTTATAGTATTTTTGGGGCGCTGGGGGCGGCAGCATCGGGCGCTCCGGGTGCGTGGGGCTCCTTTATGCCGATGGATGTGCGCCGTCAGTAATTTTTTTCGACTGACTTGAAGAAAATATGCAAAAGTTAATTCCTCCCAGGATGGGGTAAATAAAATACTCGAGCGGTCGGGACTCGGGCTCGTAGGCCTCGGTGTCCTGGAGAAATCCTCTTCACTTGCCGAATGAATATTTTATTCGGGGGCCTATAAAAAATTGTACATAAATATTTTTGTTGGTATTAAAATGTCGAATGACATACACTCCCCGGGCAAATGGGAAGGCCCGGGCTCGATGTTATCGCTGAGCTACGGAATTTCGCTCTAGCGCCAGTGGTCCTGGTGCTGCGGCTCGAACACCCCGCAGCCCTCGCTCCGGGGAAGCTGTTTTATTTCATTTTTGTGATCCTTTTTCGGGACTGAATTATTCACCGGGCCCGTGCAGGAGCGCGTGTATGCATACGCCGGGCCGCCACACATTTTCCTGCCTCATCCATAAATAAGGGCAGAAAACATTTTGTTATAAGGAAATCAGTGCCGAATTGGTAATGAAGACGTATGGGCTCGAATCTTAACCACATTTCGTTTTGAATTTTTTATAGCTCAAAAGGGATGGCCACCTTGTGGCTTCCACTGCCGGGCATGCGAACCCGCCCTGGAACAGGCGACTTGATGAATTTTATCAATTTAATTTGGCCGTACGTGGGTCTGGACTTGTTATCTGCACTTAACCTTTTCAGATCCCACTGTTAATCTTACAAGGCGTCTTTAAGACACTTTGAAATAATGAGATTTTTTAATAATGGATAAACGTCTTTTCAGCCACCTGCTAAAATCCTTCACTTCTGCTTTAGGGGTTTCAATAAAACACTTGCTTTATACAAACTTAACGAGACTTTTTAGCGAGATATTCATTACATTTTCAGAACTTTTAAATCTAATCAAGTTCTTGTAATATTTTTTTGGCCCCAAATAATACTAAAATGGTTTCATAGTTTAAATATGCATTAAAATATATATTTTTTCTTAATGTTAGTTTTTCACTCTGATTGCGAAAATAATGATGGTTGTGTTTAAATGAAAAAGGGAGCATACAATAAGATGGACAATTCTGGATTTCAATTATATAAAATAAAATTTATTTATTATTATATTAAGATAAAAATAGTCTTAGTAAAGTATTTTCGAATAACTATTGGTGCCTACTGTAGGTCTAAACTTTGTTCTCCCCACCACAGAATCTTATCTATTCAATTATTATATTTTATTGTGATGATTCTCTTATTCCAGAATTAAGAAACATTACTCTAATAGTTAAAATTAAAAATTTGTAATAATCCAAAACAAAAGAACTTAAAAAACAGGGTAACAAAATTAAATCAGACAAAATTAACGACATATTCTGAAATGTGCCTTGCAAGAAATACAAAATTGAATTATTAAATGCACGTCGTTTTTACTTTATATTTTCGTCGTTTGTTTTCTACTTTATGAATTAAGATCAAACTTCTTTCATTTTGTTAATGATCAAGGCATAAAAGAAATCTATATAAAAATTTGTTAAATTACGTATTTTATGTATTGCAAACATTTTATAAATAAACAAACTTGTTCAGGAAGAATTAATTTTGTAACCTTTGCATTATTGCTTGATATGCAATATTCAAGGGTTTTGGAGGTCGCTGATTACGAATGCAATATTAGAATTTTGAACTTCTAAATAATGGCTCTAATATAGCGGATGAAAATTTTAAAAACCTTTAAGGGTTTAGGGTAATCTGATTGTTTAAAATCGATTTTCTTAAAAAAATATAATATTTTGAAAATATTCAGCCAAATTTCAATTGATCGTACAATAACCGTGGACTTCTCTTAAATACTATTGACGGATAGTAGTGAAACTTTAGATACTTTTTTTTGTCAAAACTACATTTTCAAAAAAGGTGACAATTGTATTTTAAAAACCACTCGGCGGATCTACCATAAATGAAATTTATACAGCATATTCGAACGATTTTTTTGTTCAATATTTTTTTTTACAAGCAATAAACAGGGGCATTGTTTCCGTAAAATTCATAAGTCTACTTTCAGAGCCCATTTTGTTCAATTTGAAAAGAAAAAAATCTTCGATTACGCACTAGATAAAGTTTTAAACTAGCAATTTATTTTTGTTGTATTGATTTTGGATAAACTATTAGGAACTATCTAAAAGAGTGTTCCAAAAAACCAGCAATTAATTTGGTCCAGAATTCATATTTTGGTAGTGTAAATATTTGGTACAATATTTAAAATAAAAGTGTTATGTAAGAGTTAAACAAAATTAAAACAAAATATCTATTTTTTTCACGCCTCTTTTGCGTCATATTGGAAAAAATTTTAAATTTCGATTAAATCAATTTTCATGAATATGCGAATAGCTTCGAGTTTAACATACACCATTTTGAACTTTGTTAATCTGATTTCAGATTAACAATCATCGATCCACAACACCTTTACACGCCAAGTTTTAGGAAAAAACGTTTAAAAGGAAAATCAAAAATATTATAATAAGTTTATTTGGTTGTATAATCTTTATTACGCTCGGAATATCTCTAATTAAAGCTAAAAGTATTCGTAAATTGCTCTCCTATTTTAAATTCGCAGATTAAACAGAGATTTTGTAGAAGTATATATAATGCTTTCGTGATTTGTAAAGAAATGGCAATTCAAATTGCTGTTCAACAGATAAAAGACTGATGTTTAAAGTTTTTGTGCAAGCGGAGAAAATAGCCATTTGAGTTGTGTAACAATTTAACTAATAGCACTCAAATCGCGTGACAAAAGGGGCAACCGAGAGTCCCTCATGAATTGCACCGGCACAGAGCGTTCCCTTACACTCCATTAGTCTGAAATTCACAAATCATAGACGCAATTATCAAATTATTCTGCAAAAAACCCGAACCCGACGTGATATCAAAGTTTTAATCTAATTTCCGCTGGTTGAACTTCCCAACGAGTCCTTTTTCCGTATCGCCACTTAACCTGGATTCAGCCACAAAACCCACGTGCAAAACATCCTTGACATTACATTGAACCGGAACCTCGTGGTACTTTCATGGGAGGTGTGCGAGGATAGCGAAATAAAAAGCCCGTCGACAATAGTTCCGCTGCCAGACCAGCCCTTCGCCAGCCGGGAGCACGCAGAAAGGTAGGAAAGGGCCCGGGGCTGGGGCCCACTTCCATCGCAGCCGCCCCGCGAGGCCCCGCATACGCCGAAAGGCGGCGGTGTTCAGTGCCCGGAGCCAATAACCATGACCAATAAAATTTTTTCGGATTTTCCTTTTCACAGCCGAGGAGCGGTGTGCACACAAAAGGCGCCTTTTTGCGTCTATTGTTGATATTGTTACTTCTGTTGCAACAAATTTCCCAAAACCAAGCCGAAGCCTCGACAACAGCAAGCGCCTCCGCCCCTGCGGGGCGCGTCCCCAACAGACGACGGTGGTGGCTCCAACAGCAACAAATTGGGCTCGCAAAGTCACGTATTTGCAAATTTTGGCAGTAAAAACAAATTTTCACCCCCACTATTTTTAGAAGTGCTCGGTTAACGTGATGTTTGCGTCCAGATAGCGTCCAGATAGCGTTCCGCGGGGCTCCGCTTAGACAACAACAGAAATTGAAAATTTTCCCGATGGGGCTCGAGTAGGCAGGAGGCGCCGGCACCGGCCCGGCTGACTTCAAAGGCTCCACCGACCGGAGTCTCAAGGCGAATGGAGCGGAGCAGTTTTGGTTCCTTTTGACAAAATATCAAAACAGGGGAGCCCCAATAAAAGCTAGACGACAGGAAGACGTCTCAGAAGGCATCTGAAGGTGGGCCGGTTCGACCACGACTCCTCGGAACCAAATTCGTCCCGTCTCCAGCTCGGGGGCCCCAGCCAATTTTGTATGCTTGCAGTGGCTCATGAATGCAGCTTCATCCTCTAGCCCTAGCCCCCCAGTCGAAGTGGCTGGCGTTCGGAGCGCAGAATGAACTAGAAACGCTCCCCGGGCTTGGATGAGGACCACATGGTTTTTTCAGCGTTTTGGGGAGATAAGACGTGATGTCTAAATATTATTCAATTGTGTGTCATGTCAGGCTGTATCCGAGATGAGACAAGAATTTTGGAGTCTCTGGCCCCAGCATCCACCGAAAAAAAGTGGGTGGGGACCGAGACTTCCTGATGAATATATGGCTTTTTGATAAAGACCAATCTTCTACCTCGGTCCCGAGCCAACTATATTCGAAGTCGGGGCTGGCCGCTTTGTCGGGTCTGCTTACTTCTTTTCAACAGTGAGAAGATAAATAAATTAAGAGCGCCAGAAATGAAGCATACATTTGACCTTCCCCAGGGTTGCCTTGCGCTTCTTCGGCGCACTGTAGACGATTTTTCTTTCACGTCAAAATATTGCAACATTTCGAATGACTAACGACCTTCCAGACGAATTAATTGTGTATTTTTCTTTTTATGCTTTCAGGAGATCGCCGCAATACTTATCAGCTTCGATAAACATTCCGAATGGCAATCAAAAGAGGTTAAGACAAGGTGAGTGACTTCAAGGCTTTTTATGATTTGCGTGTGCAACTCTTGTATCTTTTGTAATCAATATACTAAAAAGTTAGGATAAATAAATATTTCCCTGAACGAAGAAGACACGTGTGAGCCGTCATAGTGTCACGCAATGCAATTGCATGAAACGGACAAGTTGGGAAAAGCATTTCAAGTTTTACCAAATGAATCGGAGAGACATATGCAAATTATCTAGCCTATCACTTTGATATACCTACATATTTTGTGAAATATGCGGTTTTCTCTGCGTGCCAACGTAACAAGACCTGTCCTTTTTGCGGCATTCAGATTTCTGTGTGCTTATTTTCACTGCCTTTACTTTGCTTTTACCTTGGAAAAAGTGTAGCGGTTATGCATGCGTACTTCCTTACAAAAACATATCTTGACACCTTAAAAAAAACATAACAATAAGCCATTCTATATGGCAATGTTACACTTGAATGTTCATGTCGTTTTGGTTTCAAATCTCGATGGTATTTAACTATTTTTTCACTCACTAGGAGTTAGAATTAGTGAAATCATTATTTTGCTTCCTAAGAGATGCAACTAGTCAATTCTTGATTATTTGATAACTTTTTTCAGGAAAAATGTAAAATTATAGGTACATATTTCTAACTATGTACTCATTTTTGTAACAACTTCTTTTAGTTTTAATCTAATAGTACAAGCGACTTATACATTAAAGTAAATCAAAAATATTTCACATGGCCTTGTGAAGTATCCTGATAAAAATTCCAACTCCTGAGGAAGCGACTAAAATTTCTAAATCTACAAAACGTAACTGAGTTCTTGCAATTGTAATTCCAAATTTTAAGAAAGTTGTACTCGGTGTAATCCCAATCAAAAGCTAATATAGGGATAGCTTAAAGGATAATATAGGTTTTGATTTTAGTCGACCCACCCATATTTTTCGTTAAAAAATTGATATGATTGAAAATGTTTTAGACAAACATGGCAAAGCTTAAATATCCAAGATAAAAGTCAAATTAAGGCCTGAGACTTAGAAATTTCTATACGAATTTTATTTACTGATTTTTGACTTTTTAGATTTGACCCATAACCCAAAAACAAGAAAGTGTAGAATTAGAGGTGTTTACACAGAGCTAAAAAAGAAAATAAAAATTGAATTACAAAATTGTAGACATAACTATTTGAAAGCTATACCTTGTACCTGGGTCAGCACAGGTACTCCTCAGCCACCCCCTGAAAAGAAAAAGGCAATGAGTAGATAGGAAAATCACTTAATAATGTTAACAATAAAAACTACGCGACATTCATGATCCGCGAACACAGAAATATTTAAATACACGTCCTTTATCGAATTACGTGCTTTAAATTAGTCAAAAAGCACCGCGATTATTAAATCGTAAAGAAATTCGGTAATTGTTGACATTTGGGACCGGCAAAAATTGCAATCGAATTTCTGCAATTTTCTTCCTCCGGACCCAAATTTTCTGGCGCACAACGTAGTTTTCACTTAAATAAATCATAAGAAATCAGTACTTACCATTTTATCCTGGATTTCCCCACCATTTCTCACGTAAACACTGCACACGCGGAACTTACTTTCGGCACCTGTCACTGTTCACACTTCAACTTCTGATCGTGCGGAACAGCTGATAGGTGGGTAATTCGCGACGGGGAATTTAATGGCGTTGCCAAATTCATGATTAATTTCCCAGGTAATTAATTATCGCGATTTTTATAAACTTCTCATAAGCGCCATAAGAGCGAGGGAGATAGCAAGAAAAATGAAGAGAGGAAAGGAAAATTGAGAGAGACTGAAGGATCAAGTTGATGGCGAAGATTCGGCATACTTCAGTAACGCCGCCATTTTATAGCACAATGAATTTTTAATCATTTTTCGCGTAATTTAATTATCCTGTACCTCGATAATATATCATTTAATAAAGCTTCTTACGGCAAGTCAAGAGCACCACAAGATCGCGCCAATTTCCATACAAATATAGAGGAAATAACAAAATTACGCTTTATTTCCGGTCAATTGAGCGTTCTTGAAACGTATAAAAAGGACCGAATTTCCTCTCTCAGCCTCTTTCATTTTTCAGCCACAGCCGCGTTTATTGTACGACAGATATCAGCGAGTCAGCAGGAAAATTTCATATGCCAGTAAAGGTCAGGAAATTTTCATATGCGACTTTTGATACTCTAAATTAATTGATAGTTAGGAAGTATTGTAAAGGACAGAATTTATAGGGATTAATATAAAAACAAATTTGTTTCTTCTTAGTTTTATTTTAAGACATAATGAATTAATACAATTTAGCTATAGAATTTTAGTAATAAAAATTAGAATATTGCCATTTGAATTAAAAGTGAGAATTGCCTTTTTTGTTCAAAATTGTTACAGTTTTTGAGTTTGTCTTTGCTTCAGTACGGTACTAGTTTAAAACTGTAAACCTGTAGCAGAAATAGAACTCGACGAATTGGTCGGGTGATCTCTGCATGCGGTATTGAACAAAAATAAAATTTAATTTAGCTATTATGAACTATTGAATTGCCTAGAATTTTACGTACACTGAAAACTACATTTATAGACGAAAAAACTGACGGAAATACAAAAGGATTGATTTACAACTACACATTCCTTTTTTTTTCTTACCCGCTACACTAATTTCAGCTTTCTTGAGCAGTAACCTACGAGGGCTTTCGATTTCATCGGGGCAAAATTTTATATCGATATTTTTGTTCAGTCCTCTAACGCTCAAATACTTTTTATTAGTTCCCACAGGAACATTTTTTGGTGGTTCCATCCAGGAATGTGTAGCTAAATCAACTCTTTTTTTCGTTTAACATTTTGTCAAATAGTTTGTCTATACAACAATACAAAACCTATAAATATTTAAAGTCAATATGTCCGAATTAGAGGAGTTAGTAGCCACAGCTGTAAGCTTAAAAAAGAGGTTGGAAAAATCTATCGAGAATGGAAAAAAAACAGCAATTCTCAAACGTACACAAGGATTTCTCGAAAATAAAATAACCGACCTAAAGGCTAGCTGGGAGGAATTTCGCGCGGCAGACTTAGCGCTCAGCAAACATATGCTAACACATTCGCTTTCAACGGCAATTGAATATGTAGACGAGGATGAATACAGCATAACAGAAACAAAATATTCTGAATATATGGCCGAGTTAATAGAAGGCCTGCGCAAATATTCTGCAACCAATCAAACTAGTGTCAATACGGTATCACAACCCACAGCAACCGTATTACAAACGGAATCCCTACTACCGAAAATACCACTACCAAAATTCGACGGCAACTATGATATGTGGCGTTCATTTCGAGATATATTCACATCACTTGTGCACGAAAATGCAAGGCTAACAGCAGTACAAAAATTACATCATTTAAAGGCTTGCTTAAGCGGCGAGGCTGAAAAATTATTGAGGCATACTCCAATAACCAATGAGGATTATCAACCAGCATGGAACAAACTAAAAGACAGATATGAGAATAAACGAATTCTCGTTAATCACCAGCTGAAGATATTAGTTAATCAACCCAAAGCCAATACTGAAAATACAAAGGCTATCAAGTGTCTAATCGACACAACAGAAGAGTGCTTGCAGCAACTAAAAAGTCTGGACGTTGATACATCTTCTTGGGATGCACTTTTAATTTACATTTTAGTGCAAAAATTACCATTCATCACACTAAAGTACTGGGAAGAAGAACAAGGAGCTACCCAGGAACTCCCAACTTTAGCTCAGTTTCGGAAATTTTTAACTACCCGGTTGAAAATATTAGAAGCTATCGCAGATACCATAACATCCAAAACATCGCAATTTAAACCTACAAAAAAGGATGCAACTTGTTCATACCACATAGCAAGGGAAAATAAATGTCCGATATGCCACAAAGCGCATTTCATTCGGCAATGTCCGCGCTATCAAAATATGGACGTAGCTGCTAGACAGAAAGCCATAAAGGTAGCAAACTGCTGCGCTAACTGTCTATCCAGCAAACATTCTATCTCTGAATGTCCAAGCAAATACAAATGCTTGAAGTGTAATCAAGGCCATCACACGACATTACACAGTGATGTGACACCTCAAGGCTACACAAATCATAACAAATCAAATACTTCAAAACAACCTACTCCTCACACCAAATATAGTAATTCTACCCCTGGATTACATCACCACAATACAGAACATACTCCTAGCAGTAACCACATACATCAAACAAACTACAACACATCTCCTTTGCAATCAGAAGGAATGCAACCAACACAATCAAATCAAACCAAATCTCATTTTGGCAATACCAATAACAATTCTGAAACGGTAGCACAAGTAGAACCGACTCACTGCTCGGAAACAGGTGACGTGACGCAATTATTTCTAGCTAAGGAAAATCAGCAGTCACTACTGTCTACATCGCTAATCATTGCAGAAAGCGAAACAGGAAAATCGCAAACTCTACGGGTGTTGATAGACACTGGATCCCAATCGTCATTTATTACGGAAGCAGCATGTAAAAGGCTTGCTGCTACGCTTACACCAACGTCGGTTGCGGTAACGGGATTAAACACATGTCCTGCAGGAATATCACGCCAACAAACAAAATTATACATACGCTCTAAATGGTCTGATACAGCAGCACCTATACAAGAGAATTTCTTAGTGTTAAAGGAAATTACTGGTCCTTTACCTACACGGCCTATATCGCAACTCACTGGCCAACATTTAAAAAATATACAATTAGCCGACCCAACATTCTGGAAACCCGGTAGAATCGATGCATTGCTTGGAGCGCAAGTATATGCAAAAATAATCAAAACAGGCATAAAACGCGGCGCAGACTCAGAACCTGTAGCCATTAATACTATCTTCGGCTGGATCCTAATCGGTTCCACCATGCAATGCTCCGAAAGGAAGGTCAGAACCTTTACAACAACTACGGAGGATTATGACATAAACACACAATTAAAAAAATTCTGGGACATCGAAGAAATTCCTGCAAAGCCAATTCTCACGAAAGAAGAATCAGAGTGCGAACAGATGTTTCAATTAAATCATCTCAGGCTTGAAAACGGACGATATCAAGTTAGCTTGCCATTCATAAACAACGAACCTCCTGTTTTAGGACAATCCCGAACTCTGGCTCTAAAGAGGTTCGAAGCCTTAAAAAGACAATTTGCCAAAGATCCTAAATTTGAAGCAGACTATAGAGAATGTCTGAATCATTATATTGAAGTCGGTCACATGACGGAATTTCATTCTTACGATCCTGAAGAATCGCATTATTATATACCACATCACGCGGTATTTAAAGACAGCAGTACAACAAAGTTGCGAGTAGTCTTCGATGCTTCAGCGCGTACAACAAATGGCAAATCAATTAATGATTATATGTTGAAGGGACCTGTAATTCAGCCTAAACTTTTCTCTACACTCCTCAAATGGAGAAAATACAAGATAGCTATGAACGCAGACATAGAGAAAATGTACAGGATGATTGACATGGCTCCAGAACATCGTAAATTTCAACAAATTATTTGGCAACATCCTAAGACATTAACCATCCAAGATTATCAATTAAATACTGTGACTTTCGGGACCTCATCAGCGCCGTACCTAGCTATTCGTACCCTGCAGCAGTTAGCTAGAGATGAAGGAAAAAATTGGCCGTTAGCGTCTGAAGTTATGTTTACAGATTTCTATGTAGACGATCTGCTAACTGGGGCTGACTCAATAGAAGAAGCAAAACAATTACAAACAGAATTGATGAGTATATTAAAATCAGGTGGATTTAATTTAAGGAAATGGGCTAGTAATAATGCCAAGTTACTAGAAGATATTCCAAATGAACATCGAGAACTAAAGGGCACATTAACAATAGCCGAAGACGAAAGCATAAAAACTTTGGGCATTCAATGGCATCCTGTGTCCGACGAATTCACATTCAAGCTCGCCCCAAAGAAGATTCATACCAAAATTACAAAGAGAACGATACTATCAGATATCGCCTCGTTATACGATCCTTTAGGATGGCTGGCACCTATTATAATCGTAGCAAAGATACTAATGCAAACACTCTGGATCATTGGACAATCGTGGGACAATGAAGTCCCAGAAACTATCTTGGAAAACTGGAACATATTCAAGGACGAGCTCCAATCGCTCTCTGTCCTAAAAATTCCAAGATGGGTTGGATATACAAAAGGGGCTCGAATTCAACTCCATGGATTTTGCGACGCCTCTACTAAAGCCTACGCAGCTGTACTGTACCTCAGAATTGAAGATGAGAAAGGAGTATCATCGCATTTACTCACCGCCAAAACAAGAGTGGCCCCTACAAAGCCCACAACTATACCACGTCTGGAATTGAATGGCGCAGTGTTGCTGGTAAAATTAATTAAGGAGACACTAGAGACGATGCAACTGCATGAAATCTCCATATTCGCGTGGACCGATTCCACCATTGTTCTGCAATGGATCAAAGAACACCCTTCCAAATGGAAAACCTATGTTGCCAACCGGGTCGTGGAGATACAGGACGTTCTACGATATGACAGATGGCGCCACGTCTCCAGCCAACATAATCCAGCTGACATAGCGTCTAGAGGGATCTCCACCAAGGATCTAATCCAAAGCAGACTATGGTGGAACGGTCCAATCTGGCTAACGCAAGAAGAAGATAAATGGCCTAACTTACGCAAGATAGGTGAAACTACGAACTTAGAAGCTAAACAAACCACAACCACAAGCTTAGTGTCGAAGGACGAAGACAACATTTTATCACGCTATTCTTCTTATACTCGGCTCGTACGCATCATCACGCGGATCCAAATCTTCATCCACAACTGTCGCAATCCTCAAAACCGATACATTGAAGTCTCTGCATCCAGATACCGAGAAGCCGAAACCACGATATTGAAGATGGTCCAACGAACATCCTTCCGCGAAGACCTACAAAATTTGCGAAATAAAAAATCATTGTCAAATCATAGTCAACTCTTAAAACTAACCCCATTCCTTGATGACGTTGGATTAATTCGGTTAGGTGGCAGACTAGACAATGCACCAATTCCATACACACAAAAACATCCAGTCATCTTGCCACGGTCTCATCATGTGACGCAAATTCTAATTGACAAAACTCACATCGAGACATTACATGGAGGTCCTTCGCTAGTTCTTGGAACTATTCGCCAAAAATACTGGATCTTAGACGGTAGACGTACTATAACCACAAGAATACATAAATGTATCACATGCGTAAGACATCGTGGCTCACCAACAACCCAATTAATGGGAAATCTACCCCTTAGCCGAACAGCTATCAGCAAACCCTTTGCAAAGGTGGGAGTAGATTATGCTGGCCCCTTAATAATAAAAACTTCGACTTTACGAAACGCAAAATGTCAAAAAGCGTACTTCTGTATATTTCTGTGTATGATCACTCGAGCCATTCACATCGAGCTGGTCTCCGACCTTACGTCTGAAGCTTTCATCGCTGCATTACGACGATTTGTAGCTCGAAGAGGATTGTGCACAGACATATACTCTGACTGCGGGACCAATTTCATTGGAGGAAAAGCCATTCTTGACAAAGAAATAAATCAGGCAATTCAGGAATCAACTAAGAGCGCAATAAAATATTTGGTTCCCAAGGCAGTCAAATGGCACTTTAATCCACCATCTTCACCACATTTTGGCGGAAGTTGGGAAGCTGGTGTGAAATCCATAAAGCATCATTTACGAAGGACTCTAGGCAACACAATATGCACATTCGAGGAACTTGCTACAATACTAACACAGATAGAGGCATGCTTAAATTCAAGACCATTGTGTTATGTGCCAAACGACCCTCAAGATGCATTTGTCTTAACGCCAGGGCACTTCCTGATTGGCCAAGCATTATTAACACTACCCGAACCCGAACAAACATCAGTCAAGAGACCCCTATCACAACGCTGGAAACATTTACAACATATGTACAAACTGTTTTGGGACAACTGGTCAAGGGATTATTTGAACCAACTGCAAAACAGACCGAAATGGGAACGACCACAAAGAAACATGGAAATTGGGGATGTCGTCCTAATAAAATCAGACAACGTACCTCCAGCAAGTTGGCCATTAGGCGTGATCCAGAAAGTCTATCCAGGCGCCGATGGACTGATTCGAGTCGTAGAAGTTCGGACCCAGCACAGCTCCTACAAAAGGCCGATACATAAATTATGTAGATTACCAATAGCTCAGCAAGCTGACGAAGAAACATAATTAATGTCTTGTGACGTACCGTGAACGTTGTTGTCCATTGATGTTATGTGTAAAAACGCAAGTCCCTAAACTCATTGATGCATTTCAGATGTCTCAAGAAAACGAAGATTGTTTGCAAATTCTGGAGGACATCTACTTCACCCCTCCGGGAAGTCCAAATGCCTCCTATTACATCAATCTCGAGGATGGAGGGCCATCGAGAGATCTTCCTTCAGCGAGCACGTCATCCGCTCAACCGAGGCCGTCTACATCCAGAGACCCCCAAGACTTCTTGGCACAGTCCAGATACGTCCAGCCAACAATCTCCGGGACCGCCATCATCAACGGTAGAGGGACACACACTCTCTCAAGACTACGCGCAACCACCACCATCACCGAACTTGAGATGAGAATGGACAACACACACCAAAAGTTCACCACTCGCGAGGGCGTGGACATTTACTTACCTAGGAAGGTATTGCAACGCATCAACTTCCACAGCGTCCGGGAAACGAAGCAGAAGGAGCGAACAGTGAATCTTCCAGGACGTTACCAGGCCCGACTACGCGTCCTCGCAGATGGAAGAATAATCTTTCACCACTATCACAAGCGAGGAATCCAAAACATATTAACTAAAATTAGGGACAATCCAAGAAAGATAGAAACTCTGTTGAACGGAACCGTTCAACGGGGGGGAGTATGTTTACACAGAGCTAAAAAAGAAAATAAAAATTGAATTACAAAATTGTAGACATAACTATTTGAAAGCTATACCTTGTACCTGGGTCAGCACAGGTACTCCTCAGCCACCCCCTGAAAAGAAAAAGGCAATGAGTAGATAGGAAAATCACTTAATAATGTTAACAATAAAAACTACGCGACATTCATGATCCGCGAACACAGAAATATTTAAATACACGTCCTTTATCGAATTACGTGCTTTAAATTAGTCAAAAAGCACCGCGATTATTAAATCGTAAAGAAATTCGGTAATTGTTGACATTTGGGACCGGCAAAAATTGCAATCGAATTTCTGCAATTTTCTTCCTCCGGACCCAAATTTTCTGGCGCACAACGTAGTTTTCACTTAAATAAATCATAAGAAATCAGTACTTACCATTTTATCCTGGATTTCCCCACCATTTCTCACGTAAACACTGCACACGCGGAACTTACTTTCGGCACCTGTCACTGTTCACACTTCAACTTCTGATCGTGCGGAACAGCTGATAGGTGGGTAATTCGCGACGGGGAATTTAATGGCGTTGCCAAATTCATGATTAATTTCCCAGGTAATTAATTATCGCGATTTTTATAAACTTCTCATAAGCGCCATAAGAGCGAGGGAGATAGCAAGAAAAATGAAGAGAGGAAAGGAAAATTGAGAGAGACTGAAGGATCAAGTTGATGGCGAAGATTCGGCATACTTCAGTAACGCCGCCATTTTATAGCACAATGAATTTTTAATCATTTTTCGCGTAATTTAATTATCCTGTACCTCGATAATATATCATTTAATAAAGCTTCTTACGGCAAGTCAAGAGCACCACAAGATCGCGCCAATTTCCATACAAATATAGAGGAAATAACAAAATTACGCTTTATTTCCGGTCAATTGAGCGTTCTTGAAACGTATAAAAAGGACCGAATTTCCTCTCTCAGCCTCTTTCATTTTTCAGCCACAGCCGCGTTTATTGTACGACAGATATCAGCGAGTCAGCAGGAAAATTTCATATGCCAGTAAAGGTCAGGAAATTTTCATATGCGACTTTTGATACTCTAAATTAATTGATAGTTAGGAAGTATTGTAAAGGACAGAATTTATAGGGATTAATATAAAAACAAATTTGTTTCTTCTTAGTTTTATTTTAAGACATAATGAATTAATACAATTTAGCTATAGAATTTTAGTAATAAAAATTAGAATATTGCCATTTGAATTAAAAGTGAGAATTGCCTTTTTTGTTCAAAATTGTTACAGTTTTTGAGTTTGTCTTTGCTTCAGTACGGTACTAGTTTAAAACTGTAAACCTGTAGCAGAAATAGAACTCGACGAATTGGTCGGGTGATCTCTGCATGCGGTATTGAACAAAAATAAAATTTAATTTAGCTATTATGAACTATTGAATTGCCTAGAATTTTACGTACACTGAAAACTACATTTATAGACGAAAAAACTGACGGAAATACAAAAGGATTGATTTACAACTACACATTCCTTTTTTTTCTTACCCGCTACACTAATTTCAGCTTTCTTGAGCAGTAACCTACGAGGGCTTTCGATTTCATCGGGGCAAAATTTTATATCGATATTTTTGTTCAGTCCTCTAACGCTCAAATACTTTTTATTAGTTCCCACAGGAACAAGAGGAGTAGTTCAATAATTTACGCTAAGATTCTACTTATTCCACTGGATAATTATGTATGTACATATATTAACGAATAAAATGCAATAAGATAATAATATAAGAGAAGTCCTTCATTTTACGTTATATACAAGTTGTATATACATATGTATAAAATCTCCGAAACGGCTTCGAAGTTTTATTTAAACTTTTAGGTGCATATTATAGACGTATTTTCGATCAAAAATAGTTTTTTTAAAAAAATGAGTACATGCCCTTTACAGTCGTTAAGTCTGATTTTTATTTGAAAGATTTATATATGTAAGTTGATTGCTTTGGGGAAAAACTTGAAAGATGTAAGGGAAAACTAGTAAAACAATTCATATTTAAATATTTTTAAAATTAATTATACGATAGAACTTCAGATAATAACTTTAGTGGCTCACTTTTATACCCTAGATGTCGTCTTTGAGTCCGTATAACTTTTGATTGCTCCACATCCTCGGTCATATAATACTACTCATGAAAAACATTTTGCCACCTTAAATATATCCTTAAAACTTTTAAATGCGGAATGTTTTAATGTTTAATGTTTTTACAAGTATGGCAGTACTTTCTCTGTAGTCCAAATAATTGCATAATAGCATAAGAAATGTTGTTCGACTCGCTTCATCGTCTAAAAATTATTCGAAACAGAGTTGTACGACTATACCCCAGTAGTTTTTGCAAATGGTATTTCCGGTTATAATTTATACTCTATATGCATATCTAAAAGTTGATTAAGATAAGGGTTTTTTAGACCTGTTTGGTACAACACCAAATAGTCATATTTTCGACCGTTCCAAAAATTGCATTTTTTCGTTGTCTAGATGGTCATGAATCTTGCTCCCAACACGCACGTCATACAAAATGTGTTTTCCGCCAATTTTTTCCAAACAACGGTGTGGTGTTAATGGAAGTAGGAACATAACCATCAGTCATGGAGCCGCTGTTTTATCTGATGGCAAATCGGGGTGAGACCCCTTTAATCAGTTATAAAGGACGCCTCGACAGTGATGAGGGCTGCGCGGCGGTTAAACCGCGCGACCGTCTTAAAAAAGTTTTTTGATTGAAGCAATTTCGCACGCTGACACAAGATGTCGCGGATATGCTCATCGGTTAATTCATTATCGCCCCGCTCATAAATCCTGGGCCGGGCCACATCCTGCTGCCGAGGCAATTCGTCTAGCGTATGTCACATAATCGACACACGATGGTGACACATATTTTCACCATAAACCGCCAAGTTAAAAATTTGTTGAACAATGGCCGTACATAAATAAGACTCGACTGCTCCAGGATTTATGGCCCGGGTAAAGTTTATTTCGCCCCGGCCGAATACCCGGGATCCAGGCGGGACTCGGGGAAGGAGCATCCCGGGGCTGTGCCGCTCCGCGCCCGCCGTCGCTGTCATCGTCGTCGTGTCTTTTGTCCAAGCACGGGAACGGCAACGCTATTTATATGATGAAAAGCTCTCATCAGATGTTAACACGTGTGTGACAGACAGGCGGGGGCGTGCGACGGGGGTATTATCACGTGAGACACTTGTAATAAAATTTTAAAAGCGGCACTTGTTTCTCCGGGAACGGCATCTCCTCTTTGTCGCTCCCGGATTTATGCGATCGTTGGCTGGATGAATTTCGTTTTGATTACTTTCCACGTGGCCCGAGAGCGCGACAGCGAGACAATTAGACGAGAATTGGTCTTGTCTCGGAGTTAGCGAGTGGTTTTCAGTGTCATTAGCCACAAAACTAAGCAGACTGCCTGCTCCCGGGTGTCCCCGCCGCCCGGACCATAGTGCAAAAATCTCAAATAATCCTGCCACCGCCGACGGCGGCAGCGCCAAACTACATGAGCTCTCTTGCACTTAATGAGCAATTTACGGGGAGAATATAAAGTTCGCACTAATTAAATAAATGACTACACCACTTCTAAGGCTTTTGTTCTTAAGTCACCGTCACCGAAGAACGCGAGATTACCGCGAAACGATACAGCGGAGTTCTGGAGATGCGCGCCCTCACGGAATACTCCAGGCCGCGCCATTCCCGGCGAATCCCGGTGAATGTTGTAACACGCACCGGGGACATTCCCACTGCGCTCGGGGACCGCCTGGAGACGTCTCGAAAGGACATATTTCACAGGACTGGGAGTATTTCGTGCTTAGATTAAGGGTGCTCCTCCGTCGAGATTTTTCATATTAAGTGAAATTGTACGTTATTATGCACTGGGGCTAAACGTGCCCCCCTCAACCTCGAGTCCCTGAGATTAGTGCCCTGATTTATGGTGGCATTCGTGTAAAGTATGCTTCTATTCAATTTCACTTGCGACTTGCGAGTTTAACTTCGAGGCAAATATATGTATTATTGCGCCGCAGCCCTTTTTCCTTTAAAAGCATAGACAGACCTAGCAAAGGTGAAGGGAATTGGTGTTGAGTCAAATAACCGTGACCTATTTATAATTTTTACTCAGATATAAGACAGAAGCTATATCTAAAAAGTAGGAGTATAAATATGCTATACACTCTAGTCTACAATTAAATTATTTAAAGATAAAACCAGTGGGTTCCCAACTATGCGAAACACAATACATATCAAGATTAATATGAAAGGCAAAGTGTCTTGACGTTAGTCGCAATTGATTAAAAGGATAGAGAATAGAGCAGAATATATACTATTATATATACTATTATTAACGCATATGGTTCTAGGACTACTTATTTGTTGCACTTTATTTAATATCCGTCTACACTACCAATATATTACGGCATACCTTTTATGTCATTGCTTCGAATAAGCTAGGGCCCTTGTATCGCACCTAATATGGGACCTCTGTCCTTTCTTGAAATTATTCCTTCCTCCGAAAAACCACATTTGAAAATTTAATGCTCTTTACTTACGTTCTCATAAGCCCTGTCTTGAAGAAAACAACTTCATATAAATACATACATAATTGATATATGTATTATTCCAAAAGCTGGACATAATAAATATAGTCGTTTTTTAAGGAAATATTTGGCTGATTGGATCCATTCCTTAAATAACAAAAATATAGTTGCATTGGTATGTCAGAAGCATCTGCGTTAGACGCCAAGTATGCACCTATAAGTACATTGACAAGGCACTCGGGTTTGATCGCCCCCGAAATATTTGTTGGTATGAAAATTATAACGTTATTTGAATATACCCCATTAATAAAATAAAATATAAGTTTAAAAAGCTAAACCCGAGCATGAAAAAATTGTTGGATGCTTAAAAGGAAAAAAGTTTCTAATTCGAATTCCCTATCATATTACTAATGTCGATTTCACTTACTTCAATTTCCCAATTACAAAATCTCGAGCTTAATTAAGTTGTACCACAAATAATGATTTTTCGGAACTATTTTTCTTTATCGACATTTATGGCAAACCTTACGCAATGCGTGAAACTCGTTGGGTTGAAAATCATGACGGATTGATAAAATTTGAGGAAATTTAACATTGAAAGAATTGAATCCGATACTGACTCTGATACCTTTCAAAAACGACATATTTTTTAAGATCTATTTAAGACAGTAATTTTGTCTTAAGTGCATGTTACTTGAGTGTACTATGTATCATATTTTCAATTCACATTACCACTTTACAAGATATTACAATTGCCCCTATGCGACTTAGTTGCCTCTTTAGACCATGTCAAACTATTATAATTATACCGACATTTAAAATAAATGCGTGAAAATGTCAATTTCACAAGGTTTCCCCCAAATTATAAACGATGAAATAAAAATTTCACGATCTCGAAACTTATTTTGGAATTATTATTATGAGTCCACTATTATATTAATTTATTGCTCAGCTGCCATCGAGATTCGAAAATCATAAATCTAAACCTTTTTATATTTTGCTTCCCTCAGTATGCGAAAACAAATTTATAAGAAATTTTTGGAAGACTATGCTAAAGTTGAATTTGAACTCTGGCAAACAAAATGCCGAGAACAGTCTGAGATCGTTCGAATTGTGGAATTGAAGCCTTTGGAGGGTGTAATAACGAATTGTTTCCACATATCCATAAATTTTTAAAAATTTTGCAAACATTACCAGTTACGTAGAAAGAACTTTTTCGACAAGAATTTATCTTAAGTGAGCTAGACTTACATATATAGTCACTGATAAAATTGTTCTAGAATCTAACCTAAAGGTTATGGGTTCGATGCCCACAAGAATGCCTGGTTAGAAGTAAGCCTTCTGATTACCGATATACTTCGGACTTTTCATAAAAATTAGAAGAAAAACATATTTTTATTTATATTCATTTCCAGTAAATTAAACCATAAATCCCGGAAAATGTTATAAGAACCTCGTAAGAAGTAAGAAGTAAGCCTTCTGATTACCGATATACTTCGGACTTTTCATAAAAATTAGAAGAAAAACATATTTTTATTTATATTCATTTCCAGTAAATTAAACCATAAATCCCGGAAAATGTTATAAGAACCTCGTAATTTAGGTTCAATAGATTTCTAGTACGATTAACGTTTTTGATTAGATTTTTTTCTCAAATTTCAGTGATGTCATTCTAGTAACAAATTAGTAAGATCTAGTCAAAAGTTATTATATATTTAGAGTATACATACATATGTACGTTGTATTTAGGTATGTATGTATAATATATAATACATAGGTGATAAATTTACTTTTTGGCTGCTTGCAAAGGCTTTTTACATCATAAACGTAGGTTTACACTTCTCAATTCATATTTAACGCTCGCATGGCAATTTGCGACGCGATGATGTCTTCTTTGGAATAGTCTAATTGATTTGGTCCTCATTATAATTTATGCCAGACTTGCCCCATAAAATTAAAAATATTATATCTAAAAATTACAATCATTGACCAGAATCAAATAATTCGAACGATTACACCAATCCGAATCGGGTTGGTGGAAACGTGAAAATCGTAAAAATTCCGCGACACCCGCAATATTTGGGTCACAGCATAGAGTTCCAGGCCATTAACAATTTAAGCGTTGCAAGCTAATTATGGTAATTATAATGTCCACCGCTCGGCGGTTTTTGCGTGACGGCGCGGAGGGAGGGGGTGGTTTGTGCAAATGTTGTAATTTGTAATTTAAAGCCTGTTTTTCCCTTTCTCTGTTCTTTAGACCGAAGAGCGGCTCGTTGCTGTTGTACTCGCGGAAGAAGGTCCGCTACCGGCGGGATGGCTACTGCTGGAAAAAGCGAAAGGACGGCAAAACTACGCGGGAGGATCACATGAAGCTCAAAGTCCAGGGCACCGAGGTGAGTTAATTCCGGTGAATTATGCAAAATAACAAAAAACGCCTTGTTTCAACTCCCTGGAAGTGGGCACGACTCTAAAAAATTCCCTTTCAGCCTCTTCTGTAATTTTTGTGTGTTTTTCAAGGATTTCCGGGGCCGCGGGGTTCGGGGTTCGGGGCTCTGGGATCGGGACGAAGGATTACGGGCGTCCGTCCTGACAAAAAGCTGAGTTCCGGCAGGTCGCGCTTCAAGCGCAAAACAAGTCGCCGCTGGCATCCACAAATCGAACTTCATCCATTTCTGCCAATTAGACGGGTTCGCCGGTGCCAGAAATCCCGGGCCGAAAGTCGCGGGGCGCAAAAACTCCAATCAGCGCGAATTTTTCACAATTGCATTTAGTCGGATCGGGCTGCCCGGGACGGGAGACGGGGCGGTGATTTAAGACGGAAAGACATCCCTCGGCGCGCCCGAAGGAGCCCAGCGTCTTTTTTTCATATTTACGATGTGCCAGTGCATCCTCCGAAGGATTATGGTGTGGAAATCCTTTCCCACAGGAAAAAGTGGGGCCAGGGCCGCTAAGATCACCAGAAGAAAGATAAATCATATCCCGGGCGCTCGGCGAATGCAAGAAATAACTCCCCCATGTAAATAATTGCACAGACGATTTCCGAAGGATTCGCCAAGGAAAACAGACGTTTTTTCTTCGTCGGATCCTGCCCTTTGTGCTTAAGTGATTTGGCCTTATGAGATTTAGAAACACGACTTTCTCGCCAGCACTGTAAACAGTTTGTTCTTTTGAGATTAAACAAGATGTATTTAAGGGATGAAATCTGATTTCGCGTTGCCCTTGAGTGCCTTCCGTCTTGCGTGGGTGGAGCTCGTCAGCGCGAGGTGAGGCAGCTCCCTCCGAGTTTAGAGTCCCATCCCCGGATGCTGGGCACATTTCTCTTCTGATTGAATTGGCAGAAGGGCAACATTTGCTGAAGGGTGTTAATTGTTATGGCTGGGTAAATTTTAAGACCAGACGATTAACCCATTCTTAAACAACCTCATCAACGGGTTTTCTTAATCGAGTGTTTTGATAAATCGAATAAATTCATTATATCAGTATTAGCAACAGATCTTGTAATATAATGTAATATAACAATATCAACTTCAGTATATACCAAATGTCTGTAATGAATTAAAAATACTATATCTGAGCAACATACATATAACAAAATACAGTTAAACAAATTCATTAGTTAGACAAATTCACTGGGTTTTTATTGCATATTCCTTAAATTGTACTATTATTTAATTTGTACTCTTTGAATACATGAGACAAACGTAGATAAAATAATACAGATGAATGAATTGCAAATTCTAGCATTGAATGTCTATCACTTTACCACGTAAAATTCCAATCTTGAAATCAATAAATAAAATAAAATTACATACATATAACAAACATACTCGTTTTAGGCACGATGATTCAATTTCAATGCTATATCCTATTTTATGGAAAAATTATTATTAAATTTGTTATTTCATAATATTACTTCATTCAAAGATCAATCTTTCTGGCTTTGTTTATACCAAGGGCTTTTGCTGACTTATAGATTAGTAAAACTAGCTTTCATTTTAAATCGAATAAGAAATTTTCATGAAGTTATTCGATTGTTTTTACCATAAACAGCGCAGTAAAATCCATTAAAAAATATTCAAGTATAGTAAATAATGGACTGACACTTGTGTGATTAATTTTTCAAATCAATCTACAATGTATCTATGTCGTACAATGAATTATTGCAAGTAAAATCCTAGTGTTTTAAATTTAGACGTGATTACTTTATCAATCTTTTGAAAATGCCTGTACAAAGGCGTGGTACAATCCTAAAGTTATGGCAGTTGCAAAAATAAGACATGTCTTTATGATATGGTTAATTTATAAAGTAATTTAAAACGTAACTATTAATACCACGTAATCCCAAAACTGAATGTAGGCATCTCAAAAACTTAAAGATTATGTTTCTTTGATAATCGTTTGCGTTTTTGGTATTTTCGACCACTGGCAGCGTTTGCAATTATAATTGCTCTGTGGTAGCTCAATTGAGCGCAAATCCGAAATTCGCATTCCTGATTCTTTTTTCATATTTTCGAAAATTCCCATATACATAGTATATCGGCTGCATATAAAAGGTGGGGATGGATAATAATTAATAAATCCATATATCCCCTACTTAACCTTTGTAGGAAACTGATTCGTAAAAATCACGTCTGAATGTGTCTGAAGCGGTCTGATCACAACCGCCGACGTAGTCATAGCCGTGCAATTATTTTTATAGTTGTCCTTTTTTTCCTTGAGTTTGTTTCTTTATTAATTTTAATATTGATGGGTCAAGAGATTGTAAGAAATCGGATAGACTTCTAGTAGAGATAGATATTTTGCATGTTTTTCAATTGCGACTTGTGTTTTCACAAAACCCAGTATTTTTTCTTTCAAAATGTAAATACACCTAATTCTGTTTTTACACGGTAGATACGTTCCAGACTAAATCGTGTAAAAAAAAACCGTGTAAAAAAAGACACGAAGTACATAGACAAAAAGGGTATTATAATAGTTCCATATCCTTCAACCCTGTCAAAAATAGTTAAAATAAAATGATTCATACAAAAAAAAAACTATTGTGAGAGTCTTTATAAAAGCCAAATTAAATTTGTATGTGAATTAATCCACAGTTTATTTCATAAACACAAAAGGCAATTCAAATCTTAAAATAAAACTAACATAAATATAAAATTAAATAAAATTATCGCAGTCCAAAAAAAAATCCTTCGTCCATCCAGAGGACAATTATGTATAGAATAAGTGAGAAAAATATCAAACCGATCGGCAAAGCCGTTCTCAATTTACAGTGATCATCGATTTCGAAAACATGGTTTCGAGAAAAACGCGTTTAAAGTTTTGAGTACGATTTGAATACACATAAAAAATTTATTTTGGAACTTACACTGAATCGTCTATTCCATAAATAACGGTCTGAAAATTTCAGAGAATACTTTTGAGATATTCTACTTTGAGAAAATGCAAAAAAAAATAGATTTTTTCAAAATTCTAACTGGGTCTACCCCCTTCTGCTATGAAAATAAATTAGAAAGGGGAATTCCCTAACTATTTTATAAATAACAGATAGAAAACAAAAATGTCTAAAAGATTACGGTTAATAAAAATATTTTTCTTTAAAATATCAATCATGTAGCGTTTTTTAATCGTGCTAAATCGAATGAAATCGTGTAAAAACGGAATCAATTTTTTTTTCTAGACCGTGTTAAATCAAAACCGTGTAAAAACAGAATTTGGTATATATCACTGTTTCGCCTATTTTAAATATGTTGTTAAAGAAAGTTCTGGCCTTAAATTAACATAATTCTATCTTTTGTTTACTGCCCAATAAATAATCTTACGTAAACTAGGGTAATATTCATTGCCCGAATTTTCTCGAGCAGAATGAATCACAAAGGAATTGAGCATCCTCGGTCCAGGGCTTGCGAGTAAATCGTGGCCACGTCTCCAGCGCAATCAGAGGAAGCGGGCGAGTTCCCTAATTGTGCATATAATAAAAAATTCACTTTCCCTTCAGCAGTCAATAGCCTTTGTTTCGTCAATTTTATAAAACTTGCCGTCCTCCCTGGACCCGGGGAATAAATTCGCTCGCCAGACGAGGAGAAGTTTAGTTCATAAAGTGGCGGAAGGTCGACGATGTTAGAATGTTTGAAAATTTTTACGACATCGTACCTGACGGCGCGCGGGTGGCACCGGCACTCGGGAGTCCTGGGGCTGCACCAGCAGGGGCCGTGTGGTAATATATTCCCGGGGAGTTGAAAAACAAGGCCATAAAAGAGCAAAATTACAAGACACCACATCTAAAAGTCATAAATCTGACTTAATAAAATTTCGTCTTGTTCTTGTTGGGGACTCGCTTTTATTTCTTTTATTTTCATTTATCCCGCTCTCCGTCCTCGACAAACAATGCAGTGCATCTACGGCTGCTACGTACACTCGGCGATCCTCCCGACATTTCATCGCAGGTGTTACTGGCTATTACAGGTGAGCCCTATTTAGTGGAGCGGAATCTCCTCTGGAAAATTAATAAAATTTTTCTGCTGCTGTTTTATTTCGCCTTTTTCCTAATTCGACTTGTTTGCTGTCAACAGAATCCTGATATCGTCCTCGTGCACTACTTGAACGTCCCCTACCCCGACGATAACAAAATGGCCGTAATTACCCCGAGTCTATCCCTGTGGGGCGATAAAAAGGAATGGACCAAGGAGGAGTTGGTCAGTCAATTAAAACCCATGTGTAAGTACTGCTCGAGCGCCCGTCTTAAGAATTGCTTTTTAATTGACTCCCTTTCGGGTTCTTTCTTCCGCACTCCCACAGTCTTCAGCGAGGACGAGCCCGATGCCGGCAACGATATTGAAATTTCGGTAAGTTGTTACTTAAGCCTGATGAGATTTTTACGACTCTATTTCAGCGAAGACTAATTCTTTCCGTTGATCTCGGGTTCTTGCGGCTTGCGGGCTTATGCTGCTAGCTTACCTGTTGATCCTCCCACTTGTGATGGATTAACGGGCGGTTTAGGGGAAACATTAAATTTTATGACCCTCTTATAATTTTTAATGCCACACTGTCGTTCTCGAGTTTACTCTATTGATTCATATCTCGTTTCAAGACTTCCTACGCTCTTCTTTCACTTAGTAGGTTCTATGTTGTTTTGAGTTAAACACAATTTTCATACAAAACACACGTGAAATTGCAGGATGTTTTACTAAGCTTTAAGCGTATAATGACTCATATTAATTTTATGCTAAAAGCTTTATTTATTCCACAAAAAAAGTTAACTTAAATATCCTAATAATCGTGAGTTATCATTTATATCGCGTTTTTCTTTAAACGCAGTATTAATGATTTCCCGATTTTCAAGATTCAAGTATTTTCATATTTTTTATCACTTTAATAATCAGAAAATTAAATTTTCCCAATCGCTGTGTACAAGTAAAACTACATACATTCAACTAAATTTTTCATTGCAAACATTACTAAATGGCACCAGTAGCATGGTCGTTATTAACGATTTCATGACGAATCAAGTACAAACCATTTCAAGTTTTTCTGTTGTATTTATAATAGTTAAGCGGTGTACCACATATTCACGAAATTACATGTCGATTATTTCATGTAGATATGTACACGTACCTTTGTTTCACGCTTTTTATTTGTCTATAAACTTTCAATGAAAAAATTTGTTTGCTTAGCAGGTTATCACGCGTTGACTACCATTTATTTTTTGCCCGTAAAAAATTTCCATTTCACGCGAAATTTTTAATGTTACATTTTAAAAAATTTCAAATTAACCACAGTTTAAAGCAAAAGAATTTCGCGGTCAATTTATTTCTTATGGACTAAAGTTGGAAACTTTAATATTAATAAAGAAATAAATAGGTTACAGCCTTAAAAACAAAAGACAAAAAATGAACTAAAAAGAAACGTACATACATTCATAATCATCATTGTTAAAATAAAATAAGATGTTATTTGAATTTAAGAGCTTACAACTGTGAAACGCCTTATCGGCAACTTCATGTTTAAAGCGCCATAGTTGTCCAAAAATAATATCCTGCGACTATAAGATATTAATGAAGTTTCCTACGACATTTGGGTTATATCTCTAATTCATTTTAAAACTTTCTAATTTAAGAAGTTCGTTGTTCAAATTCGATTCAATCATCTTTGGAAAATATTATTTTAAACACTTTCTTTCAGTTTTAGATATTTTTGGAGGGTTTGAAAAGAAAACTTCCAAAAGTTATTCGTTTCCTTTAAAAGAATGGTAAAGCATTTTCTCACGTGTAGAAAGTAGGTTGCACTTCCACAGTGTTTATAGGAAAGCCTTTTTGTCATTTTATTTTTATACATTTGTATCAGTTTTGTTCAAAACAACCAAAGAATAGTTTCAAGTGATGGAAGGTCGGTGTTTATTAAATTAATGTTGTTAAATCTCTAGAAGTGTGGCAATATTTTGTGTATTCTCACAAAGTTACCTTCATTAAAATAGTAAAAATCTTAAACTGTTGTTTTCTATTACAAAAAACTCCGCAAAAATTCTGAAAATCATGTATTGATAATGGTTTATTAAATAAAGTAATTTGTATTTTTATTTTAATACAAATAAATATGAATTATTAATGTTCTGCAAATTAAATATATTTCAATTTCCTTCGCAGACTGCTGAAACAGTCGAGGCCATAGTTAGTCAATTGATGGAAAAACAAAGACTGGCACGTCAGGCGGCGTTGGTCAAGCAGCTGGAGTGTGGCTGTCCAGACTCCACCTGTGCCGATGGGAAGTCCTGCTCCCATCCAATGCGAAGGATTACGACCGCCAAGTCACTAAGCGAGAAAAGACAAGAAAGCAACAACCAAGTGTCCAGTACAACTCCAAATGTCCTCATTGGCCCTAGAGTAAGTCGATGCATTTTTTATAAAGTCTGGGAAATTTCAGGGAATGTCAGGGAATTTTCATTAAAATCAAACAAACGGTGACAAACCATACCCCCATTATTTCGTTAAGTTCTCTGTATGAGCATGCGTTTTGGGTAGAAAATATGTAATTTAATTATTGAACATTAATCGTCTGAGCAAAAAAAGAAATATTGGTAGTAAGAACAATGCACTTTTATATTTTTATACGGGCCTATTTTAATATGACACGATAAAAACATATTATTTTTTAATTTTATAGCATCCCAGTTGGGAATATTTGAAGTCGTTATATATTTACATACAGTAATACCCCGCTTAACGCGGGGGATACGTTCCATCAAAGTAGAGCGTAATGCGAAACAGCGCTAAACGAGGCTATCTTAACATGTAAATATGTAATGGGGTTAGGGGAAGATGGATAGAAAATTGGTTAGGTATTAAATTTAATAATTATGTCTTTTTTAATAAAAATAAAACCAAACATTTATTTCTTACCAAAATAAAAACAATATAAACGAATATACTTATAAAAACAAATAAAATTCTAAGTCAGTCAGATCATTCAGTCTATTCTGTGTTTCCAATTTTCTGCCTTTTTGTCAAGAAGGCATCTAATGTAGTTTGCGTTTTGCTTTTGCGTTCTGTTAGAAGTTGTTGATAAGTGGTTAAAGCATTTATAACACCCCGGATATGTTATGTACTTATTTGGAAACCTAGCGCTGCGCACAATTTCGGGGAATCCCCGGGTTGAAATAAAAGAGCGCTAAACCGAAACAGCGCTAAACGAGACAGCGTTAAGCGGGGTCTTACTGTACATAAAAAATACAAACTTTATTGCCTATTCCTGATTGCACTGCAAAGCAGTAGTTGCAGTGTAATAAAAGCAAAATCAAATAATAATGGCATAAATATTTAGATGGAAGAATTACTTCCAATTATATCTTCTATTCTAGACTATTTAGAATAGACATTTAGCATTAATAGAAGTTCTTGGTTTTTTTAGTACGGATGCATAGAGTTTTATTTATTTGTCCATTAACCAAATGTAGTAAGAAGAATAAAGATAATTAAATCAATATAAATGTAATTCCAAAGACTTACCACAAGTTACGTTCAATCAAAATGAATATACCTTGCAAATATCAAGACCATATTGGTTTTTTGAACATTGTTTAATTTTATAAATGCATTCAGTATTAATTTGGAAGTTCTTGCTTTACCTACTTGACTAGTTAGTATATCTAGTATGCAAATGTAAACATTCCAATTCCTTTAGAATCATTGTTGAATCATAAGGAAAAAATACCATTACAAATATCATTCTGTCTGAAAATATGGTGCCTAAAATGCTGTACTGTTCAGTATTTTTATAGTTTTATTTGAGTGTTGTTTAGACTAAAAACTATCTAAATTTGCAGCTGTACTCACGCTGGATGGACAGACGTAACCGCGAGACCGTGGCAGACCTGTCCCAGAAGTCCTTGGACGGATCAATCCACTTCCAAGTCATTCCAAACCTGCACAGCCACTCGAGCCTCTCTAGCCACCACCACCAGCAGCAGCACCATCTTAGCCGGCAGCACAACCCTAGCCTGGCCCACACCTCCCAGGCCACGCAATTACTGTCGGCCACGGCAACGATAGCGACCAATTCAACTGGTGCCCAGGCGTCCAATCAACCCTTCACCAATGCGTCTAATCACGGCAGTCAAATAAATCGCATCGCCAGTAATAATAGCGTCAGTCAGATGATAATAAATACGAGCCATCATAACGGCCACTCGGCCAGCACCAGCATCGGGACGACGACGCTCTCCATCGCCGCCAATAACCACAGCAGCAGCAGCACCAGCTCAGGAAGCCAATTGACGTCTCATTCCAATCAGCAAATTAGTTTAGCAAGTTCAAGTGATAACAATAATTTAAATAATTTAACGAATAGCGACGGCCACCATCACCACCATGCCCACCAGGGCCATTTGTCGATGTCATCGGGCGGGTCGGTCTCGTCCTCGTCGACGGGCAGGGGCCACCACCACCAGCACCACGGCCAGCAGCAGCACCAGCAATCACAGCACCCCCTCCATCATCAGCAGCACCACCAGCAGTCGATAATTGATAGTAATGTTGTCAATCAGAGGGTGTCATCAAATCTAATTAGCAACACATCCAGTGGCCGGATGACCCTGGGTGCAATCGGCTCCGGCGCTGGCGGCTCCAGCGGCGGCGGGAGAGCCTCAGACTCTGCTAATTCGCCTGTAGTTACATCTGCACCTCCGCTTGTTTTGAATTTGTCCCAGGTGAGTTCGGTTATTTATTTACTGGGTCAGCTCGAAGGACATTTGATTTGAGATATACATCACAGCCAATCAGGTCATTTTTCTTCCCTCACTTCATCCCCATTCCATATTTTTAGACTTCCTTTAGGTCAATCAGAGTCCTGATTAATCTTTCTTTTAAACTCCTTGATTGTTTTACCAATGATCAACTATTCGAAAAAGTCAAAATGATTTTTCTTTCAGCTTTCTAATATTACAAACACCATTTTACCTACAAACATGCATCCACACATGAAAGAGTTATTTAAAAAATGCCATGTGTTTTTCTCAAAACCATTTAGAGATAAGAGAAAAATATTTATTATAAATATTATAGAGGACTGAGAAGGAACGGTTTAGGTGCGAGTATAGTTTTATTAAGGATTTCGCAAAATTAGCAAATACATGTGTACGTAACCTTGACCAGTTTTTATTTTGACGCCGTATTCCCAAGTTTTGAATAATATTTTTAGAAGTTTGCATTTGAGCACGGTTGTCTAACATTATTTCAGACATATGTATGTACACTATACTGTTGTTGTTGTTAACTTCAAATATATAACGATAGTTTTTTGTTTCAAGTACTTTATATGTATATTCGATAGCAACACTTTTCAATCGATATTTTGAGATCGATACTTTTATTCATATGAATAAAAATATTTTAATAGCAACACTTTTCTATTCGATACATTTACACATGCCAATTATTCGCGTTAGGTATCGTGTAGTATCGTAAACTTTTTTACACTTGCAAACTTGTGTTACGAAATTTAGTATTGATACTTTTGTTCTGAACTTTATTTGCAGCGACATTTTTTAATCGATACTAAACCTGACTGTAGTATTTTTTGATTGGATATCGCTTCCTTATTTAAGAACGGCCAAAGCCTAACACGAATTAAAATTAGATTACTTTATGATTATTTATATTTTTTGTTCAAGTTTAACTTTCAACCCTTTCAACACCAAACATTTTCAATGGGCTGCGTCACCCAATTATGGGTATATATTGCTCTCATATTTGCTCTTGCTTGATGAGCCTTGTTGAAAAATTGGTTTGGCAGCCAAAGTGTTAGAAAACAATGCCTAATATACAGCTTGCCAATATAATAATTTTCTGCGAATAGTCAGTTTAACTTTTAAATCTTACTCTATGAACTTTTACGAAGACGGTTGTTAACTCCGTAATTTTGTGCTATTACATTCAAAAGTGAAAAAGTCTGTATTTCTTCCATTTTTCGCAAAATTCATTCCATAAGCCGCATTTAGTAAAAAAGGTTTTATTATAGGATGTTATTTAGGAGAAAATCTATTTATATTTCAGTTACAAGGCTCGGGCAGCAGCTTGTTAATACTTAACGGCCAGCAGCAATCGTTCGTCTGCCAATCCCCGCAGCAACAGCGCAAATCCTGCACGCCAAAGAATGAGCATCCAGCGCAGTCTCTGACCCCAAATCTAGTTCCTAAACAAGAAGCCATGGACTCGAGCTCGTCCTCGGCCTGCGACAAGCAAATGGACTCGGCCTTCGAGGCAATGAATTTCACCTCATCGGCACCAACTGCCGGAATGGGCAGTCCCCACAAGGAGAATAATCTCGTCAAGGAACTAAACGACTCGCTGCCGTTCTTCAACGAAACCCTAGACCTGTCCCAGGAGGACATCCAGAAAACGCTGAGCGCTAATATGCCCCTGTCGAACGACGTCCCAAATACGCATGATGATGGAATCGACTCCGATATAAATCCTATGGATTTCATTGATAACGTCTGTGATGTTGGTGTTAATAGTGACCCAAATGGTTGTGTTGGCCACACTCCGCAGGATCCCGACGACGTTTTTGTTAATTTAGATGCCTTCGACATGTTGGTTGAGTTCCCCGATCTTGAGCTGGACACGAAGACTGCTTTCCCGCACGACGCCCTGGATGTCATAAAGTCTCAGCCAAATCTTGGCGATGACGGGGACAATTTGCTGCGGAGCAATGCTCTGCACCACCAAACTTTTGATATTACGGACTATAGCCCAGAATGGGCCTACCCTGAAGGAGGTGTTAAAGTTTTGGTCACTGGGCCATGGAGCTCAACGTCCTCATCTTACACTGTGCTCTTCGATTCTTTTCCTGTCCCCACCACTGTGGTTCAAGACGGCGTTTTAAGGTGCTACTGTCCAGGTAAAGTCTTCTATATATATGCCCAATTTGTTTAACCTTATAGTACACCAAAATTAACTGACAAAAATCCCAAAATTATACTTATATTTTTATAGAAAAATAATTTTTCATATCTGAAATATCAGGGACCGAAAATAACCATTATTTTGTATTTTTCAAATAAAAAAATCACAGAGAAATAATGATCTGATCTTGTTGTATATTCGGAACAATTTTATCACCATCAAGTGAACTATAGATTTCAGGCGTAATTTTAAGAAGTATAACCAATAAAATAAAAATTGTTCAATAATGATTAATTTTCATTTAAAATTTATTGCTTAATGTTTAACCATTATTTAAAAAATTTTTTTTTTTGGTTATGAGATAAGAGTTATCATTTAACTTTTATAATTCTTATCTCAAATAACAGTTATTATCCAATTTATTTTTATTGGTTACCGGGTAAGAGTTATCGATCAACCTTTATAATATTTCTCAGTAATGAGAGTTATTTCTGTATTTTATTTTTTTCGTTACCGAATAACCATTATTCAGCAATTTATTTTTTATTGGGTACAGGATAAGTTTTTGGGTCAAGTTTTTTAATTCTTCTCGGTAATGAGAGTTATTTTTGGTTACCAAATAACCATTATTCAAAAATTTATTCTTTTTTTCTCGCAAAGTTCTAATTTTAAAGCGATTTCCAACAATTTACGAATACAAGATCGCGGACTGTCAAATTTTGAAGTGCATGCGATTTTCACCAAAATTGGTAGGTACTTGGCGGTTTTTGGGGTCGCTGATTTCAACCCGACTGTCAGAATTTACGAATTCAAGATGGTGGACTGTTAAATTTTTAAGTGCATGCGATTCCCAGTACCAATTTTGGTGGAAATCGCATAAACTTATATATTATAAAGGTTGATCGATAACTCTTACCCGGTAACCAATAAAAATAAATTTCTGAATAATGGTTATTCGGTAACCAAAAAAATCAAACTCGAGAAATAACTCTCACTATTGAGAAAAATTATAAAATTTGATCGATAACTCTTTTCTCATAACCAAAATAAAAGAATTGTAAAATAATGGTTAAACGATAACCAATAAGATTTACAACTAAATATAACTGTTATTGTCTGATGTTTATCTTAAAACTTATAACCGTTACGGTCCCTGTGAAATATTTAATTTTATAATACTTTTTTTCTCTTCTAAAAGTAAATAACAAGTTTTTTAAAGAATATACTCTACTTAAGGGTCTACTCTCGAGATAGCGTCATTTTAAATTTTAGCTTTATAATGCTACGCGTATTAATATTAATTGTAAAAAGCCATGAAAAATTTGAAATGTTTCCATTTGAACAATCTTTTCTACAAAAAAAGGGTTAGAGGATTGGTTTAGTATTCAATTGGAACCTTGGAGTGTCTGCCACTAAATACTTCTCAAGAGTCATTCTTTAGGTATAGATGAATAACTATAGCTATATTTATTTATCTGTGCTTTAGATCAATACAATTTCTAAACTCAAGACCCATATTTTGGATTTTAGTAGATTAATTTTAGTCTACTATCAGAAATTGCCATACTATCATGTATAGTTTGGACACTCTGTATATTCGTAGATATCAATGAATGTAATGCTTATATTTAAAAATTGATTTTCAGCTCATGAAGTTGGTCTGGCTACATTGCAAGTTGCCTGTGATGGATACGTCATCTCAAATTCAGTAATTTTTGAGTACAAATCTCCACCGAACATGGAGACGACCTGCGAGGGTACAGCTAACGATAGCCTTTATAAATTCACCCTGCTGAATCGTTTGTCATCCATCGACGACAGGATGCAGATAAAAACAGAACCGAAAGATTTGGTAATTTATGACCCCATCGAACCCCAAAGAATGAGTCCATTACCCATTATGGTCAATTTAATCCAATTACAGCCAGAGGACTCAGTTCTTATATCTCAGGCAAACTTTGAGGAGCGTCTGGTCAATTATTGTCAGCTTTTGACCAACAAGACGTGGCGATCGATGACTCCTGGATCCTGGCCAACTGGCCATCGAGGTAATTTTGATTTTGTTATTTTAGTCAGTAGTTGTCCCAACGAATAATTTTATTTTTAATTGTGCGAACTGCAGGTATGACACTATTGCATCTAGCGTCGGCCCTGGGCTACTCCAAATTGGTTTGTGCAATGTTAACGTGGCGATCAGAAAATCCAAATGTCATCCTCGAAACGGAAATTGATGCCCTTAGCCAGGATATTCAAGGATATACTCCACTGGTAAAATATGCCTATCGCTTGTGTTTGGGCTCGTATCATCCTACTTTTCATTTATTATTTATGCAGACATGGGCCTGCTCTCGAGGTCACCTCGACACAGCTGTGATTTTATACAAGTGGAACAACAATTCGTTAAATATAAAGAATTGTCTGCATCAAACACCCTTGGATGTAGCCCGATTTAATGGGTTTGTGGATCAATAGGCAGACACTGACCCAATAATTTATATATTTTTTGTTTTATATCATATAGATTTCTTAATGTTAGCGTTGAGCTGGAACGCCTTGAAAAGGATAGGGTCGAGAGCCAGCACCAAATCCAATCCTCCCTTAGCTTAAGTTCATTCACTCAGAGTTTTTTAAACTCCCCCACTACTGACAACGATAACTCCAATAATTCTAATACCACATACGCTTTCGATAAATCTTCCAACTCTAGTCAACTTGATGATAGCAATAGAAAGACTAAGGACTGTAACAATAGCTCAGACTTAAATTCTTCCTTCAACACGAACAATTCGCCCGAGAACAATCAGACTTCTGGACAAGAGCAGAAGAGCCAGAAGTATCCACATCCTTCGCCTAAAAGGAATAGTAATGGTGGTGGAAATGACGTGATTAGTAAACTACTTAGCAACAAGGACAACGAAATAAATGGCAACATTAACAACAGCAACAATGTAAACAACGAAAATTTCTCATCTCAGTGTTCATCGCCTACCTCGAATGGGTCTGTGGGGTCAATCACAAGCAATCGCAGTCATGATGGTGTCTTCCTACGACCTGGAGCTGTTTCTAGGTAAGTGATCTTCTGTGATTTTCTTACTTTTAAGTAGAAGATAATTTTCACGTAAGCAAATTGTTTTAACAATAAGAATATAAAATTCTAACAATAAGTTGTTGAGCGATTTAAGATAAGCCATCACTGTAAACTTTAAACAAGTATAATTATAAAAACTTTTTTGAACAATTCTAATAGTTATAGGGGTTTAGATTTATAATCGCAAAGAAAAATTAATATTTCATTCAAAAAATTTATAGCGTTTCTGTTTAATTGCAAAAACATGCAATAGTTCAACGATGTGAATTTATTCTGACACAATATTTTAACTAAATTCTAGCCACTTATTTTATTGTAATTTAAAAATGTATATCTTTTAAACTTCCAGCGGCCAGAGTCCTCCCAGTGTTCGATTGTCTAAGAGACCCTCAGTAGACAGTGGTATCAACATGGATATGCGTTCCCTGTCGCGTTCAGGAAAAATTTTCAGAGATCACAATAAATTCCACAGGTAAGCAATCTAAAACAATCTACGCATTCATAAGTAAAAGGGTTTCGACTAGTTTCGATGCCTCCGACAGCTTCTCCCTTTCAATGGAATCAGCCATGGATGGACCCAGTGGAACTAGCAGCTTAACATCAAGCTCTCTGCTCTCGCCACTCCGCAAGATGGACTTTGCTTTGTGTAAGAATTGCATAAATTTATTATATTTACACTTTAAATTTATATTTGATAGTTTGACCGATATCGACATTTTCCTATATCGACTATCGAATAACTCTAGGTTATTTACAAGAACTTTTTTTCAAAATTACTCTTATTATACATTTTCGATCAGATTTTTGGAACATAACTTGAATTTTTTTATTCTGCATTGCGTATAAATCTTATTTTGAGAATTTATTTACCAATTTTCTTTGAAAAATTGATAGAAGATTACCTTTATTTTCATTTATTCCTTTGAACAGTTACTTTCTTTGCGAATTCCTTATAATACTTTGTGCGCTTTTAGATATTACTTTTTTGATTTAATTCAGTTCTCGAATTCAGAATTCAGTACTGATTGATTCCGATTGTATGAACCTAAAACACATTTCAAGTATGTACTTCCGAATTCACTAAGGTAAGTATTACAATACGTTTACAGTTAATACAAGTAATGGGAAAAGTGCTGAAAGTATAACTAAAATATCATTACTAGGAATATGTATTAAAATAAGTCTAATGAACTTTCATTGCTTACCAATTCATTTAATCCATATATAATAGGAATATTTTAATAAGATTTCCGCACTTTTTCAATTTCAATATTTTGATGGTCGCAACGTGGTACTTATTGTAAGAAAGGAGCTGACACAGAACGCTCAGTTATAATCCGCAAAGAAAATGAAACACAAAAACCAAATACAAATGTTAATTTTGAAGAAGACAGTAAAAATGGAAAACAACTGGTTACTTCTTTAGGCGAAGTCTCAGCAGGCGATTCAAGCCCCATGCAGGATAAGCAACCGGGCACATCTTCTGATGATGAAGACATATCGGATCCAAATAATATGCCCGCAAGTGGGGTCGTAGTAGGTCAGTTTATTTTAATTTTTTCATTTAACACTTCGTTTCTCTCCAAAACCAAAATCAAAGAAAAACATCCCAAATGGGCATTGGTTATCCATTTCTGTTATGAGTTCGTATCGTACTTTCGTTGTTTTGTTTAGTGTTTTCGTGTTCATAACTAACATACCTAATAAAATGGCGATTATTGCTAATAAAACATAAACAAGTAAAATAAAATAAAGAAAAATGTATTAGGCTCAGTGCTGTACTCGTTTTAAATTTGGTATAAATGTCTTGAAATCTGCTGACATTTAGTTTGATAGTTAAGTGTCCTCAGTTCTTATTTTTAGTTTATTTCATGTTTCTTTATATTCGGTGTGTGCTACTAACCCCAGTGTAGGTTCCTTTGATGGTTGAATGTAAGCTATAAACAAAAAAAATTTTGCAGATCAATTGTAAAGTGTTTTGAAGCAAACTTACTCAATATGTATTTGTGTACTTTTCGCAAAAAACAATCAGCATTGGAACGTATGCTGTTAATTTTAATCATTTCAGAAAATGTACAATATGTTTTAAAACTGAACAGTCACCTTACCGTACTTAGAAATAAATTGCTGTCTGTACTCTCTGTGCTATTGTTACTTAGCAAGAAGTTATTTTTTTCCTTTTAAGTTTCTCATTACGTTCACTTTTGTTATTGTATATTCAGTATTCGATATATAAACAGTCAGAAAATAAAAATTCGAAATAAATAAAATCAAACAAAGACCAGATCCAAATCATAACATAAATATATTTGACGTGAGAAAATTATATTTTAATTCAGTACAACTGTAATAAACTCTGCAGAATTTTACTCAAAACAAATCTTCTAATCATTGAACTACTTTTAAACCTACTATCAGACATACTATCCATAAGGTAGGACAAATCACTTCCAGAGCTTCTTTTGTAATGGATTTTCTTTTGCTGCAATCTTTTATATTGTTTGGAATATTTTTTGACGACGGTACATTGCGCCATTTAATTTATTTTTATTAGTATTAGTTACCAAAAATCGAAATCTTTAAAATAGTAAAATAAATATAAAATTTAAGACATTTGTCTTCCAACATTGTCTTGTAACAAACATAAGGTAATTATTACCAATCCATTTTAGCATCCGTAAAACTACAAATCAACTTACTTAATTATCTAATTACAATAGCGAATTAGTAATTAAAAAACCTAATTTGATAAAAATCTTTTAAAATAAAGTCTTGGTAATTAAAATCCAATAATAATTAACATTGAAGCGTTACTAAATTCGAAAAAATTACTATTTGAGCAAAATTTTGCTCGGATGTATCAGTACAAGCTAATAGACACATACACAAAAAGATAGTGTCTACTAGAAAGATTTCAGAATCTATAAGTTTTAAAGATTTCATAAAAATTGGAAAGTGAATATTGGGAACAAAGTTTTATCAAATCTACGTACACATATAAAATTAAAATTCTTTTTTGATTAGATAGACAGAAAGAAACATAATTTTACGAGAATGGTGCGAATATCAACGTCACATAAGATATGGTGCTTTTTCAGCTTTAGCATTCTAGAGCTAGATTATGCTTGAATTTTGATTTTTCTAATTTCCAACTTCAACCTTTCTTTGGTTTTCTAAGCTTTGAAACTATATTTGTGCTTGATATCGCCTGCATGTATGCATGGCTTTGTGACGTAATTAATTAAAACCGTAACGTAATAAATAAACACAAACATAAATTAGATGTAGTGTCCATGTATCCAAAAAGTAATGAATTTGGTGTAGAGCAACAAGAACTTGCAATATTTAAAAATACTATAAACTAAATTCTTTTCTGATGAAAATAACTCTAATATGTATGTAATGCCGCACCAAATTTGTTCTTCCAAAAAGGCTTAAAATGTAGAGTTAGATGTTAGTTAAAAAATGAAGAACTTGGTTTTCTCAATTTTTAGGGGAATCTGATGCTAAAGTATTAACGCTTGCTGAACACATAATCGCTGCAATGCCTGAAAGGATTAAGGTAAATAATATCAAATGAAGTTAAACAATTTTTTGTACATTTTCTAAATTTCTAGAACGAATCAGAAGAGATTATGTCCCTTGGAAGTCCGATGTCTGAGTCTTTGAATACGGATACGAGTGGGATAGGTGGCATAAACGACACATTCATGGAACCACTGCTGGACTCCTTGCCCAACGCACAGTTCGATCATGAGTTCAATTTTGAATTCAGTGATCATAGCTATCGATACCATGACGTCGGCACCCCATGTTCTAGCCTTAGTCCCGCCAGCTCGGGCCCACTTCAATCTCCAGCTAGTTATTCAATTCCGCCAGACCCACCGATGAGCTCCCCAAGTCCACCTCCATCGGCCCAGGAGCTCACAGAATTTTTGCAGGCATCGAATATTTCGCAGCGTCCGTTTGAGGCTGATTTTTCAAATTTGACCTTGACTGGTAATATATATCTACCTATAATGCTCCATTAATTATTATTTCAATAATAATTAATCTTAAGATCGCGAACAACGTGAACTGTATGAAGCAGCAAAATGTATTCAGAAGGCATACCGATCGTACAAGGGACGAAAGAAGCTCGAGGAGCAGGATAAGGAAAGATCTGCTGCGATTGTTATACAAAACTACTATCGCCGCTACAAACAATTTGCCTACTATCGTCAGATGACACACGCTGCTCTGGTGATTCAGAACGGCTATAGGTCTTACTGTGAAAATAAACGCTTCAAAAAATCACAAAATCAAAGTGTTCCATCTGAAGAGCAAGACTCGCAATGTCTACAAGACTATTATAAAAGTTATCAAAATGATCAACAACAGCAACAGTCCGGAGGAACGACTCCGAAGGAAGCCAGTCCTTCGGGACCTCTTAAGTAAGTTTTGAATTTTATTTGGTATTATAATATAGTTTTACCATAACGAATTTTGTAGAAGAACCTACTCTCAGAGAACTCAAAATCAAGCCGCTAGAAAAATTCAACAATTTATGAGACAATCTAAAATGAAGTAAGTTTTATAATTTTTAGTTTAAAGTTACGCTTTTAAATTCATATCTATCTACACACAAGTGTATATTGCATAGCCACTTTGTCATTCATCATATTTTGAATAAAAGTTTTGGTTTGTAATTTCAAGAGTTCTAATCCAGAAAGTGTTTAAAGGTTTAGTAATCGTAAATCGTTGCTAAGGCCTTGTAATTACAGGTATCAAATAGTCAGATTAGTCATTAGTTAATGCTGAAGCGAATTTAGAATGCCTTGAACTCTTTTAAAATCATCATCATCCATATCTCAGGCAATTATATGAAGAAATATGCGTAATTGAAGTTCTTTTAGGAACTCTTCCATATTAAAATCCGCTATCACCTTCGAACTGATATACGAATTTTCCCGATTTAATTCTGAAAATAAAATTTGAGGTTTTCTTAGTTGAGTTTTACAGCCCTCGTAGTAACATTCTGCGAAGAATTCGAAATTTAGTCAATTTTTAAGGAACAACATTCCCGCTTTTAGTTTATAAAATTAATTGAAGCTTTAACTTATAAAATTAGTTAATAAAATTAACTGACAATACATTCATTGAAGAATTTTTAGACTGTACCAGGTTGTTTTAATACAATTTCGCCGTGTACTATTGATGCAAAAGAGTATGCCTCGTCAGGATTTTTAAACAAGCTTAATGCAATAACTCTGATTTTTAAACTAATATAAAACCGTAGAAGCTTCTCTAACATGTTCATTTCTATTTTGAAATACTTTCTATTCACCTTTTCCTATCGTAAAAAAAATAATTCATATTAAAACCGATATCGCAAAATGATTTCCATTACTAAGATTCACTTAATACTTTTACGCTTTCTCAAAGTGTTTGGGAAAACCATTTAGGACTAATGGTAAGCCTTAGATAGTGAAAAAATAAAAAATAAAAATATAAACTTTAATCACAAATGTGTAATGCACGAATGTATTCTAACAATATTTTTTTGTATTTTAGACTACAGAGAGAACGAGCCGAAAAAGAGAGGCTGGTGCACCAACGCAGGGCGGAATACCTCCAAAACTTGCAGTATCAAGGACAACTAGAAACGGGGCGCACTCCCGAACAAAAGTAATGCTGAAATTTCTCTTATAAAACGAAAAGCAAGAACAGTGATTGACTAATGGCATCAATTGCAGTGATCCGCAAGGTTCTAACCAAAGCCAAAGCCAAAAGGGTGCGACAAGTACAACACCAGATTCCAGAAAAAATTTCTGGAGTTCCTAAATCCTTGCTCAGATAATATGCCCGATACTCCGCACGGAGGTGGCAATTACGTACTAAGCTGTCGCCCCCAAGAAGGACTTAGTGAATAACCAGAAAGAGAGACCTAGATAGGCTAGTTAGCACGTTACTTAATTTTACATTCAAACCTACTTAAAATATTCAGAGCTAATGATGCAAGAAGGCGCGCCATTTACCCAGTTTTCGTAGCAATTGAGCAGTTGCGCTTCCTTCGAAGGTCGTTTGGCGAAGAGGAGAAGTCTTTCCTAAATTTACAAGATAATTCGTAGGCGTAAGTAAGCTACTCTTAAGAAAATTTTTAACCTGTACATAGCGAGCAGAGTATTGAGAAAAAATGAAATATTTTATTATTGCTACGAAGAAGTTCAACAAATTTTTATCCAAGCAATTTGCGCGCTCCGGCGCCACATTATATAACCGTATTTAAGCAGACACAGAGGATAAATTATTTTTTAAATTATATTTTAGCTTTTGCATAGCGACTAGGCGTAGGCTAAAGGTTGAGCATTAATATTATACTACAACATAATTAGACTAACGAGATCCGGTGGCGTTTAAAGTTGAAGGCATTTTTCGACCCCACAGTTATGGTTTAAGCACACGCACTGTACACATCCGTCACGTTCTGTTAAACATTTCTTGTGCAATAAAAAAAAACTTGTAAAGTTTCGTTGTTAGTAAGTTTCATAGTTAGTTCTAATCGTACGTTTACCACTGGTGCTTAACTTATTCAAGTGTTTGTCTGTTACTTACGAGAGCTCTTCGAATTCTAAATAGTCCTGTTCTTATTTTTGGAATGTTTTTTCTAAGTGTCGAGACACGCAGATATTCCTTTTTGTATTTTCATGGAGCATGAAGCATCATTAAAGTATTCAATTAAGATTCAATTTTTCGTTTTCTTTGTAATAAGCAGATGTTATTAATATTTCAGTTACCATTTCTCTATCCTTCTTCAACGTATTTACGTTTTTACCTTTCGATTTATATTTATTTAGCCTCAGAGTTGGAAACACGTTCTTTTCACTTTTTCATATTTTCACGAATGGCTATTCGTTATTTATTTTTTCGTACTCTTTTTAGGCATAGGATTGTTTCACTGTATTATTTCATTCGCAACCGAAGTGCTTAATCGTTATGTAAATTTTTATATACATATACACATATGTGTGCAATGTACATAGGTATTGGCCGGCGCATAAAGGTAAGAAAAGCTTGATGTTGTTTTGTGCGTTAATAAGCTTTTTTAATACTTGAAAAGTTCTCTTTATAAATTTCCTTTTTGAGTCTAATTCTTATTTTTAGTGTGAAATGAAATGACAATGATAATCGAAAGCACCAGAATAATTCATAGAAAAAACCTATTAACCTCAATTAATGATTTTTCTATAAAACATTTTGTAGGATGCTAACATGTTTTGAAAAAATTGCTTTTTTATAAAAAAAAAAAAATAAGAAATAAACATAAAAGTTCATGTGATTAGTGTCAAAAAAGATTTTATGTGCTATTAACCTAACTTGCTTGAAAACAAATCTGTGAATCCAAAAACCCATTTTTTAAGAATTTTATGTTAACTTCTTTAAAAGGATTTTCAGTGGAATCAGAAAATTCATTCCACGTTACGCATTCTCGAAAACGCTCATGCACGTTTTCGAGCAAAATATAGTGAAAAAGTAAAAAACAAATATATAATGAATATAAATCAACTTATTAAGCAAGTTTTTATTAAGTTCTTTAAACGCTCCATCATTTTTGAACGAATCTCCACCACTTCTTCAGCCTATTTTTTTTTTTTTTTTTTTTTCTGAAAACATGATGTTATAGAAAATTGTCGTAAAAACATTTGTGCTGTAAAAAAATCCTACAAAATTTTCTGCATAGCAACCTTTTCAGTAATTGTATAACTTCAGCAGTAATGACCCTGCCTCTTTAAAAACTTATTCCTAATATAAAATTTTAGTAACAAAAAACTTTGCGAATGCACTGTAAGATTTCTTTATAGTGCTAAACAATCAGGTAAACTTAAATCCCGATAGATTCTCTCAATTTATATATATGCGAAAATCTATTAAGTTATGTGTTTTATATGTCAGATTGGGAAATTTGGCTCACAGACTTTAATTAACTGAGTAATCAAATGATAACTAAAACTTTGTCAGCCA